>OY728157.1:1706708644-1707958644 GCA_963277665.1 Viscum album | reverse complement strand
TGACTGATAAGATATCAATTTTTTTCTTACAGGATTGATAAGAATCATATATATTTTTTAAAACACATATTAAAATTTGTAGGTCATTAAAAAGTATATTTCGAACTAATTTATTTTATAGATAAGTTACTCAATAATCATTGTTATTATAACATACAACTAATTATCATTCAATATCATTATGTTTTGATTGTTTTAGAATTATTAGCCTTCCAATTTTTTGGTATAGAAACATTCATAGAGATGAGTGGATAATATATTATTTTACTATGAATTAGTTTTAGTATATAAATTAATATGAATATTTATATAATGTCCATTAGTAAATTTTTTTCTAATGATTGCGATAATATTTTGAATAAAAATATAATTCAACATACATGTTATTTTCTTTCCATATATAATGTCATTATTTTTTCAAATAATATTTATATTACCATTATATATTAATATGGAAAAATAAGTTTTTAAATCCATTATTTTTCAAAATGTGTAGCCTTACCCAATTACCTTTTTAGAGTAAATAATTTCCTCATACAATATATCCTTACATTTTATATTAATCAAGTGTTATCATATAAATTATTTCAAAATAAATTTCTAACCCAATATTTTAATATTTAAAAATTTATCTAAAATATACTAGTTACCCAATATTCTCATAACCTCATGATTTTATAAACCATAAGTCCAAATAAAAAAAATCCATTTTCATATATAAATATAGAATATTTTTGAGGAATTATTTTTTATATAATTATAGATTGAATATATTCTCTTATAAAAAGAAAAATTTATTCTATAAAGTTATTTTTTTACAATAATATTCATTAAATTATTTTGCAATAATGAATGGATTCAAAAAAGACTATTTTTTAATAGAATGATGATTTTCTTTAATTTGGATTTTTTTTAATATTAATTATTTTATTATATATTTATATATTAATGATGGATTTACTAATTTTTCACAGTCATCATAATATTGTTAAATTATAGATACAAATAAAATATATATACTATGTATTGTATTTTTTAACATTTTATAACCACATCAACATTTTATTCTCCACACAGTAACATTATAATAATTTATATGTTTTTAATTTAAACTATCCATTATTTTTCTCCTATAATTATTAATGATGAATTAAAAATTTGTAAAAAATGAAATAATTTAATGAGTTTATGGTATGGAATCTAGTAAACGTATCTGCCAAGAATGTTTTTGAAGTAGAATCTAGGTATGATGAAATCCTAAAAATTACATTAGATTATATGTAATGTTTAAATGATAACTCATCGCTCACTCTTTATAGTTGGTCTTATTTCAAACCTTCCACATCTTAACCATTATTTATATCATCCTATCCTTAAATTAATTTCATTGATACACAAAATTTATATGTTTGGAATTCCAAAACTTGTTATAAATTATATGAGATAGTTTCATCTCTAAATTACTTTTTCTAATTCTATTATGAAAATCGCATACATATAATCAGTCATATATTGAATAAATTTTTCATATTATACATCCATTCTTTCATTGATTTTAATAAAACATGACATCATTATATTCTAGGATAAATTCATCAATGTGTACCATTTTTTATGATTTTTTTGTTCACTATGTTTCCCTATAGTTGTAAATATACCCATATCATTCTATTCTAAGAATATTTTGACTACGATATCCTAACAATTTATTTATGTTTATACTGGGGATGTTCTTAATAACATAAATATTTTTCAAATTGATTCCCACTCCTATAGTTGGATATTGGTTCCAATTTATATTGATATTATACAACCATGTTCCTTTTTATTCTTTTATAGATACAAGAATTAGAATTATAGTGATGTTTATATACATGTTCAATAATTATTCTCCATGTTGAATATTGAAGAATCCCAATATTATATGAATAATTCCCCCATTATATGGAATAAATTTATCTACATAAATAGTTATTATTTTCAACTATTTAAGAAGTAATATTTTTAACATAGTTGAGGAAACATTTTAATATATATTGAAAGCAATAACATAATGATATCTATATATTTAATTGTTATTATATGGTTCCATCGTATTTTTAGTTATTCTATATCATATGATAATTGTATGGATTATTTTGTTCTATTTTTTAATTATCCAATAAATCATTATAATATTTATTTTATAATTCACCCATGAATTTATCATGTACTCACTGATGCATCTATCTTTGAATGTGGGCTTATTCACACTTAAGAATCAATTTCTCTCCCATGAATCTATAAGGAACATGAAAATATTTATTCGTTGAATGTTTTTATTGGATAATATAAATACATTGAATAAAGGTAATACCAATTAATATCCCAATTATGCGATATCAACGAGGGGATTGAATTGGATTCCACATTAATTGTAAATATCCTTTTAAAAATAGATGAATTTAATAATTCTTCTGATTTTCTAGTTTTTTAAATTTAATGTATATTTTAAAATAAAAAATGAATTATTTATAATTTTAGTAAGATAATACATGATAAAAAAGAAGAAGCCATAATTAAAATTATTTATCTATAAAAATATCTTTAACAATTTAATTAGAAATGTAGAAAAAACATGAATAAAAATTATTATAATTTAATTTTATATAAATAATATATGATATCATTTAATCATTATTAAAATAAAATATTTTATGATAACCTAATATTACTAGAATTTAATAAATAATGATTGAATGATATCATAACCATCTTAAGTTTGTTTTTTAACCATTGCTACATAGAATTTTATAATGTTTCTTTTAAAAAATCCTATAATTAAATTAATATATTATACCTTTATTTTTCCATGATTTTATATTAAAAAAGGATTATTGTGTATTAACAATCATAATATGTTGTTAACATGTATTTAGCTTATCATAATCTGTCATTCAAATGTTTTTCCAACCAAAATATATAACAATTAAGAATTATAATCTTATATAAAACTTCATCATGTTTGTTGATTCATTTGATACCAATTCCTAAAAATGAAATATTTAAAATATATTTAGATACATATTTATTCATAAATAATGGAAAAATACACACATCTATGTATATAAAAAAATACAAGGTGTAATCATAAAATGTAATAACTCATGTGAACCAAAAAATATAAGGATGAGTGATTTTGGTAATGTTTGAATATCATTAGAGAATCTACATAAATAAAACTAATATATAATTATCTATATGTGACCTATGATTATATTTATTTCCCAATATATATTTTTTAATATAAATATTCATTGCATCCAAGGGAACATACATTGAACAAATGCATGATTAAATGATAATTAAACAAATAAAAATTCATTCATGTATGATATTATCTAATCATGGGGATGTGGATTTCTAAACAAATTAATTAATAACAATGAAAAATAAAATTTATGAACACCAGTTATAACATAAAATTCAAAAAAAAATTTCTATAAGATGATGGGTAAAAGAAAAAATTATTTTTATTATAAATTTATTAAATTGAAACGCATTTTTATAAAAAAACTGATTATACAACATGAATATGATGATATATTATAAAACTATATTATTTAGTTTTACATTAATGAAATTAAATATAGGGCCAAATCCAGAATTTCTATATCATTATATTTAAAGATTTTGATATATCATTATTTTTATGATAAACAAGTAATTGAAAAATTTAATATTTTAATACATAACAAAAAAAATATTTTATAAATTATTGTTAATTCTGAACATCATGTTTTAAAAGGATCATTGAATTTCAATTACCAAAAAAGAAGTATTATTTTATTCATCTATTGTATCTAGAAATTCTAACTACAGTAATATGTATGTTAAGAATATATAAGATCCCGATTTTTTTGCTTAAAAATAATAAAATTCATTTAGTTTGGTATGTCGTGGAGTATATAAATACACCTCAACATGATTAATTGAAATATTTCTTCTATTTTTTAGGGGAATTGGAATATTTTGCAGATTGATGCATCTCGAATTATGAATACTCATGTTATTATCCTTGTTAACCTAAAATTATAATTCATTCAAATGATATTTTTTATATATTATGTAAATTTAATAATTTATTATATTAAAGGTATCATAAATAATTAAAAACTTCAATGGACAAAAACTATCAATTATAAACACCCTTTCGTCAAATGATTAAATAATTAGATAATTCAATTTTAATGGAAACCGATGTCACACAAGGTAAATTTTTCATTGTAAAAAATTCTATAATTCGTTTATGTAGAAATATTAACAAAATATTATTGGAAGTATGATCTTTCATTGCATAAATTGATTTATTCATGAACATGTTATATACTAAACATGAAAATTGACATTCCGCATTTGAATTATATATAAAAATGATGGTTGTGGTGATATTTTTCTAATCACTATAAATATATATGTTTCCTTGATGAATGGGATGATAATATTATTTTTATGAACCACATGTTTTCTTATTTCATTATATAATATTCATGTCAATCCAATGGGTATGATCTGATGAATATATATTTATTAAAAATGTCAATATAAAAGTATCCACTGCACATGAAATTCAAATTAAAAGGCTATTATTTTTATTGGACTATAAAATAGTAAATTATAACTACATGATTATTATCATGGTAAATAGATAATATAAACTATTTTTACCTTTTTTTCATTCATGATAACATGATCATCCCATATATCTTTATATTATGGATATAATAAACTCTTTACCACTTCGTAAGGATATATAAGCCAAATAATCAGTCTATATACAAGAATTCATCCTGTAGAGTGTGCTCACATATCACTATAATATGTGTGTCCACATTCTATAATAATCCTAGAATGTTCACACTATACTCTAAACATTGACATTAAGAGATTAACTCCTTGTTTTTATTCAATACTACCTAGAAACATATTAACCTATATGATGATCATAGTATTATTATGGTAAACAATATACTATATAGTGTTATTTTTATGTATAATTAATTATTGGATTTATATTTAATTCCATTAGAAACACCCTTATTATTCGTTATTTGTTAATAATAAGATGTCTTATCAATAGAGGAAAATAAAACATAAGAAATGATCTGAGTTTCATCCATTCAATCATATGTTTTGAGAATATGATTCTATTTCTGATGAGTATTGAATGAGCTATCCATCATAGTATGATGATAATGTGAGTACATCACATACTAATTAGGGTAATATTATAGAGTCTTACTTCCTACATTTTATCCCATGAATCCATATCTCTATCAAATATGTGTTGGATATAAAATTCTATTATTTCATAATATGTGGATGATAATAGATCTTAAAAAATTTATAATAATCCACATATTCATCATCAAATAGTGAAAATATAGTATCTATCCTCAAGGAGGAAGTGATGTCATTAATAAAACATTGCAGTGATTTCTTATAGAATGAGATTCAAAATATTTTTCTAAATCTGTGATTGATACCAATAATATGGAGAAAAATTTATAGTGAGATAAGTCGATCTCTCATGAAGTTTATAATGTTCCAATGAACCCCTTATTTATTGATTGTGGGAAAGTGTCACTCCCCGTGTAGCCTATAAAATTCTATATGCTAGTGAAAATCATAAAATTTTCATATGAAAAAAATATAATAGTTTGTAAGATAATACACTTATACACAACAATCATATTAAAATTGTATATAATATTATAAAATATAAAAATAAAACTAATAAAATATATATAATTAATGAAAAAATAATTATGATCAAAAAAATGAATCTAATATAGATTTCAACAAATAAAGAGGAAATATAACCATCCTCAACCAAAAAAACAAACCTATGCATTTTATGGAGAGGTCCAAATTATTAGAAATCTACACACATGAACAATAATCACTAATAATACCTCCTAAAACCAATAAAAACCCCAAAAATAAAATTAAGATTTTAATTGTATTAATTTTAAATAATTTCGATATAATAATTCAAATGTGGGTGATGATTCCAAAAAAAAATTTTATTATATTATTACAGTGTAAGATTCATATAAAATAATAATGTGAAAAGTGAGGAAATTTAGTTTTCTAGGAACCAGAATTCCATAATAAATGTATTATACATCAAGGTAAAATGAATTATTTAATCAATATAAATTAATAATATAATATAATCTTTGTCTAAAAGAATCCAAAATAGGATAACTAGAATACAGTCCCACAATTCTTATATACCCAACCCAATCATATAGTGTCACCTTTGTGGAAATATATTGGTGACCCATTCTAAGTTAATAGATATATATTTTATGAGAGGGTATCTAATCCAATTTTATGAACATTCAATTGTATAATTTTATTACTAGGGGGTTATCACAATAAATTATAAAGTAACAAAGTTCTATTTTTATATTTTATTAACATACATTATCTGTAATATGGAGGAAAACAACACTGACATAAACACTCTACTATGAGGTTCAAGTAAGAATGAAAATCCATCCATCGTGAATGAAACCAATTACTAAAGAAAACATATTTAATGATATAAAAGAGAATTTTTCATGTTTATTAATATGAATTACATAGTTATTTTAATTATAAAAATACTATGTATTTTTTAAAAATGATATGTTTCTAATTAAATTTAATTTTTATAAAAATTATAAAAATTGATTTATAGATGTTTATTAGAATTGAAATTTCAATAAAAAGTAAATTTTTTGAAATTATTATAAAAAATTTAAGTTATGTCAATATTTTTTTATTTTTAGGAATATATTAATTTTTTTTGTAAATAGTGATAGATAATAAATTTTTTAAGAATATAATATCCTTTTGATAAAAAAGTAATATAAAAGTGACCATACAGTTTCAATATAATTTCATGTAAAATATGTAATACTTATGTATATTTTATAATATTATTTATTTTAAATCATCATTATATTAGATTTTTTTTTGTATAATTATTTTTCTAGGTCAAGATATATTCATCAAAAAGTTTTAAAGTAAATAATATGTTATATAGAATTTAATTAATAAAACATAATGCTGAATGATATAAATAAAATTAATAGATTATATATTTATAAATATATATTCATATTCAAACAGTGATGAATAATCATCTCCAAGTTAGTAAAAATTCATAAATTTTAAAAAAAATACACTTATTGAAAACCATCTTTTTTCATCATGTTTGAAGGTATAAATTTCATTTAAATTATTCAAATTATATGAATTAATTTTGTTAAAACATATTCTATATATATATATTCATAATATCATTGTTATCTAATATTTTAAATTAATGTAAGAAAATAATAAATAGAAAAAACATTAAAAATTAATTTATGTGGTTAGGTTAAAAAGGAATTTATCATTGGTTAATGTAATCATTAGTGGATAAGATTACCTAAAAATATGACTAATATATATTTCATGGAAATTAATTACCTTATCTAGTGTAATACTAAAAAATAGTCCACTTTTTTCCTTGTGAAGTGATATATATGTCATTAATCATTTTTAATTTAAAAAATTACATGTTTTCCACTCATCTCACTTATAATGGACACCAAGTATCCTCTCTAATTTACGAGATAAATGACCATTGGATTGGAAAATACCTTAACAAATATATTCAATTATTCCCACACCAATTCATTTCTCCCATATTTTTTAAAGAAATTCATTATTTTAAAGCATCGTTGCTTATTCAAGGAAGTATTACGAAGAAACTTTATCAGACTTAATTGTGCATATATAGTTTATTTATTTATAAAAATAAATGAAATATTTACAAATTTATTATTATATATAATAAATATTTTCTACATATAATGAAATTTTATTATTTTAAATTAATATAATAATTCCATCTCCGATTACATGGAATGGGACATGAATTCATCATTCATCAGTTTGACGAACAACTATCTCATAAATTAATGTTATTCGTTTTCCATCAATTCATACCATGACATGTCATAATAGTGTATTTAAATTATATATAATCTATTTGTATCATATTTATACTATGTAGTTATTATAACATATATACATTCTTAAATTCCATTCTATAGGGGATAAGATAACTTTACTCATGTATTTCATGGACTACCACATCACTAAGCGATGATATTTATTTTACAATAATTTTTAACATTAATGGAAATATGAATAATCTTAATTAATATATGTTGTAGAAACGAAACAAATGTTATATTAATGAATTATTTATTATTCTGAATTATTAATATATCATTTTATTTCATACACAATTTATTGATAATGCTATTTAGGTGTAACTATGGACTACGACCTCTAGATAGTAATGTGAATATTTTTTCACCATTAAATCACAAGGATAATATATATAATTAAATTATAATAATTAACATGATATTTATTTTATGGTAAAAATAAAGATGTAAAAAATATTACTCCCCTTATTTTTGTAATTATATCTCAAAAATTGATATGTTTCTCTTGCATATAAACAACCTACCATATCTATGATTTCAATGTAGATCATTTTTCATTACTATATTTAATGAATAGTCATAAAATTATAAATGACATATAACCATAATAATTAAATAATTAATATAATTATATAGATGATAAAATTTTACCTCTTTGAATATATTCAACTAACCAAATTAATTTTGGACATTAAGTAAAATATCATCAAAACAATAGGTGTATGTGTAATTAGTTGAGAATCTGTATAAGTCAAGGTAATAAAATAAATTAATAGAAAAATATACATAAAAAATTTCATAATCATGTAAATTATTATAATAACATTACTATTTAGGTTTATAAAAAAACATATTCCATGAGTCTCACTCATAATACAGAACTTTACCTCAATTTCCTTTCTGTAAGGAATATTTTGAGATTATGAACCTATATTCTTTATGAGGTGTATATACAGAACCTTATAAATGTTATAATATTAATTTAACAGTTTTCTTGATATATAATGATTTTCATAATTATATTATTTAATCAGGATTTTGTTTGAAATTTTTCCATTATATTATTCTAAAATATTTTTAATTAATGTAACATTTTATAGTTACTTAAAAAATATTAATTTTCAATGTTATTTAATAAATTATTATATTATTGTATATATATGATGATAGCTTCTTTATAATGAAACTTTTTACCTTTTATTTCTCTTTTTAGATTGGAACCATTGTACGAAATATAGTATATATATTACGAGTGACAAAATAAATATTATAATTTAACGTATTTAGAGACAATGACTTTCATGCCATAATAGCCATAATTTATTGATAGGATACCATTCTAGTATTTCATGTTTTATTAGAAAATATTATTTCCTCAGTTCTTTTAAATATATTTTTAAACAGTTTTATTAAAATAAAGGGGGATTTTGATATTTGTTGAACGTTTTAAATGTAATTTAAAGAGTTATTAAAAAGAATTATGATAAACCATTTCACGATAAAAATTTTTTATTAATGAAAATATACTTGAAAAATAATTATGATGGTTGTTCCAAGATAGCAATGGGTATGCATATTACATATTATAAGATGAGTGTACTATGATAGCGCCCAAACACATTGGGTATTGATTATGTAGTTTCAAGTATTATTTTGGATGTCCTATGTATGGTTGTTATATTTTTTTTGGATCTATAATGGTTATATATGTTTTCTTAGAATTTATTTACCTTGGATTCAAAATGTAATTTCTATTCATCCTAAATAGTATTCATGAAAATTATTTATTTTATTAAAGTTCTGATAATGACATTTTTTTATAGAAATTTGAAAATATTTAGAGGTAAATAGGGGTTCTTAATATAAATTATTTTTTCATGTATTTCGGTGTTCATAACATAACAAATGGATTTATTCATTTTATATCTCATAATGATAATTTTTTTCACATACATTTTTTAAAAAATCCTAATTTTTATGAATAGGTAGATGAATATCAAAGTCTCATTTAATGTTAGGAATAATTGTCATGAAACGATATATTAGGTTATTTTATATGTTATATATTATAGAGAATTTGAATATTGATCAAATGTGTCCACCTAATATATATATATATATATATATATTTGAAATTTATGTGATATGACTTTATTCTAAAAATAACTAACACTAAAAATATCATAGATGTAAGACAATTAATTCTTGAGATAAGTCATAAGAATTCATAATGTTAGATAGAGGGTCCTAATAGTTGGTATTAATGGAATGGATTAATAATTTATTAGGTTTGGATATTGTTAATAGGGTGAAATTTATATATTTTTCATTATGGTAATATTGAAATGAAATATAATTTTGTAAAAACCTTGATTATTATACTAAACTAGGATTATTTAGTGGGTTATATATATATATTGGAAAAATTAATAGGAATGCACCAAGTGAAAAATATCCCTATAAATAAGAATCGTATTATAGTTGGAATTAAAAAAAACTGCATTGCTACAAGTGAATCTTATTTGAAACAGGCTTAAATGGTAGTTTCATCCATATTATATAGAAACCAAATTTTCCGTAGAGAAACAAGTCTGTAGTAGATATTTTATTTTGGCATTTTAGTCTAACATTAGATTAAACCATAGACTAAGTGTTAGAAAATTTATGGATCACTTCCATAGAAATTATATTAGATTTCATGGGAAATTAAGAACATAAAAAGAAAAATATTTCCCTTTAACATTTTAAAGGAGAATATAATCGATGGTGGTTTATGGTTAGGAATACCATAGAGAAATAAAATCTTTTTTCCATGTATAAGGAATTACAAATGAATAATTTCCTTGAGAACTATTTCCAAAATTATTTTACACTCTATATAAAAAAAATTCATGGGATTGATGGAAAATGAAGATTATTTTGTGTCTATATATGAAGCTCATATTATATGACAATCCTCGTACATACCAGATTTTATTCGGCATAGTGAAAGTAAGATTAATACATTTTACAAAGAATTCAAACCCTAATTAATAATATCATTCGATATATGATAAGTGAAACTGTTTTGAATTATTCTCATTTATATGTAAATGTTTTAATTGAGTTTTCTTAATCCTTTATTACTCATAATGATGAAATTAAGAAGCCATTAGGATGATAGATGATATAGAAATATGCAACAATGAAGTCTCGAGGTACAAAAATAAATTTCACATATTATGGTAATTGTATTAAAAGAAAACACTTGAAGATATATTAGTGAATCATAGAAGTGTTAAGAAGGTGGAAATTTTGGTCAAATGTCTTATTATTGTAATAAAAATAATCTAGAAACAACCAAAAACAGTATAACTAGTATCCATTCAATGGTGAGAAATTTTAGTACAATGTATTGGGTCATTATGAGAATTTGTGTTCAATGATAGTAACTCCTTCTAGGGATAACCAAATTACAAATAAAGTTTTTGTGGAGGAATATTTTATAACTACTACGATTGATATTGGTCCATCAGATGTAGTGGTGACAAGAATGTTGCTTGCATTTTCAAATTTTACCAAAACCAAATTTGACACAAAATATTTCCATACACTCAATTCTATTAAACTTTTCATGTAATTATGGAAGTATAACCTCATGAATTTATGAAAAATATTTTCATAAAAAAATTACGATAAAGTATAGGTGAGACCAAGGTATATAGAAATATTCGTATATTTGTTAATGGGTTGGTCTCAATAGAAACTCTTGTTGAAACTCCCAATTATCATGTTGGATATAACTATGGTTACGGATTAAAATTAAATTTATTATGAATATACAGATTATATAGAAAAAAATTTATTCAACAATTTAATATAATTATAAACATAAGATTAATATAAAAAAATTATTAGAGATGGAAATAACGGTTATTGAGCTCATATTGTTGAAAATAATGAAACAGTTTTAGTTTTTTATTTTCTATTAGTAAATGAATTTATGGATATATTTTCTAATGATATTCTTAGTGTTTTTCATGATCGGTAGGATGTGTTTACAATTAGAATAATTCCTAATTCTAATTCTATTTTTAACATCCTTATTCAATGGATAAAGTCTAACTTTTAGAATTGGAGAGTAAATTTAATAAGATGTTAGATAAATGTTTCTTCTGACCTAACAATTCTCTATGGGGTTCTCTAGTTTCATTGAAAAAAATAATGATATATCATATATAATTGAAATTGATTTTGGAGCCTTTAATAACAGTAATATTAAGAAAAATTATCATCTTCCTCATATAAATTATTTTCTTACTTCTTTCCTAGGATATTAGTATTTTTGTAATTTTTATCTAATTTTTGGGTATCATTAGATGAAGGTAATGGGGTATGAAAATCAGAAGATGTGGTTTTACAGTAGATAAAAACATTATGAGATTGTATTTATTCACATCAAATTTTATATTACACCTTCTATATTTGTTCCCTTATGAATAGATTTTTCCGTTAGTTATTAGGCATGTTTTTAGTCATATATATTGATGATATTTTTTAATATTATAATTTTTTTTACAAAAAATAAAAAATCTATATATTGGTTTGATGACCTTAATAGAGTGGTTTCAAAATGGAAAATTTAATAAGTGTGAATTTTAGGTGCAACAAGTTTCGTTCTCTCATGATATTGTATCAATAGACTATATAACAGTTTTCCATGTTATGATAAATGTTGTTGATAATTGGAAAACCCCAACAAATCGAACATATTTTCATAGTTTTCATGGATTAGTGGGTTATTAATATATTATTAATGTGTAATTTTTTTAGATTTCTGGTGACAGACTTACTAAACTCGAATTGGATTTAACCTCTTATTGAAATAAGAATGTGATGTATTTTTTATCTCGAATAATAATAGAGAATGAACCAATTTTAAACCATACCTATAGAAATAAGAAAAATTTTATTCAATAGTAATTCTTCATTAGTGGGACTTTGTTGTATCCGGATGAAAAAATGATTTGTTATTTTATCGGGCTCCATATCAATTGGGCCTCAACTGTAAAATTACCCTACACATGGTCTATAATTTTCTATTTTCATTATTTTCATTAAAAAAAGGGTGTCACCATTTTTATAGATTATATTATGAAATATACACTAATAAAGAAATATGTATGAATATATTTTCATAGATAGAATTAAACATGAGATAGAAAATATGGCTTGAAGTAATTATTGATTATGATTATATGATACACATTCATCCTAGAATTTTAAACATGGTAGATGATCCATGGGGTAAAAAAATAATTATATGATAACCACATTAAATTTGGAATGAATCCAATGATTAATTATTGAGTTAATTTTTTAATAGAATCTATTTCTACTGGAATGTTATATATTTAGTTTCAGGTGTTATGGTAGTTTATTTTGTTAGAAATAGTAACAATATCACATAAAGAAGATAATTATTTGAAGTAAAATATAGGATCTAATGAGTATGGTATGTTTCATGAGATTAATGTTGATGAATGAGCTTTAATCATAATATTAATAATACTTTTTGTTTCTTGTGATTCCTAGTTGAATAGAGGATTGTTGGGTGAATAACATAGTTCCAGAATTTGGGCTTATCCCGGAAGCACTATGATGTATAGAAGGCTTCAAGATAATTCATAGTCGGATATAATATATGATTATATTGTTGAATTTACCATGAAATGTTTTTACATTTATTTTGGTTATAGAATATATAATATTTTCAAAGATAGGTATTCAATATCATCCAGCTCCATAGTGGAAAATGGTAAAATATATCTATTGATTTCATTGTGGAATTTATATTGAAATCACAAAGTCCATTTTTATTTGGATTATGTTTTATCGATACACTAAATCTATAGATTTTCTTCTCATTTGAGATACATTTACTTTATATCATCATTTATGACTATATCTAAATTGAAAAGTCATGTTACATGTTGTTTCTCTCAACATTATTTCATTAAATCATCCGATGGTGACATCTACTTTTTTAGAAAGGATTTCATGTAACATTGGATAGTAAATTTAATTTCCATAATACTTTCAATCAAAAATATATTGGATAGTCTCACAGAATGAGTCAAACCATTGATGATATTCTTTATTTTTTGTGCAATGGATTATAAGGTATTTTGTAATCAAAATATTTCTTCAATTTATATTTCATATAATTATCATTTTCATTCTGTTATACAAATTGAATGGTTTGATAAATTATAAAGAAAAATGTGTTCGAAGATCACTTTTTTGGATTAACTACAATAATATTATTGATGGGAGTATATTTGTAAGGCGAGGTTTTAGTGAATGAAAGTATTAATTAAAAACATATGAGGACATATAAAGGAATACAATAAATGATATGTGGCTAACTAGTGTAATGTTCATTCCTTTAAGGTACATGATAATGAATTTCCTAAATTATATCAAGGGAAAATTCTAATCTATTTTTTGTAAGAAGTGGAACTTAATACCCTATATCATTGGATGAATTGAAATACTATAGAGTGTGAGATATGTTTCCTATTGATTTTATTTTTCTCAATGATTATCACTGCTTCAAAATCTATTTCATGAAAAAATATTAATTAATTATCTACCTGATTCATCACATTTTTGAGGCCTGAAGTTGTTATGTTGGAATGTAATAATTCATATGAGGAATAGCTGGTTTAAATTTTTTTTATATCGATATAATGTTTTTCAAAAAAAAATTTCACAAAGTTTATGATTTCTTAAAAACCCAAAATTTCTAAGAATCAATAAGTGAATCTAAAAATTATTTGATTGAATGATTCCACTAAATGTTTTATAATTGACCAAAAAATAATGAATGAAATTTATAAAAGGGGGACGAATTTGAAAATATATATAATGGTACATTTAGTAATATCAATTATAATATTTTTGATATTTTTTTTAAAATAATTATTTTTTAGTGATTAGGGAAAATACATATTTGAAGAAAAATTATTGTTTTTTTGATAAATAAAGTATATTTAAAGTATTATTTCCATTTGAATTTGATTTCAGGTAGCATATAAATTATATTGTTATATTTAATCCACTTCATTAATATATAGTAATAATAATATTTCATTATAGTATAATTTTACATTTTTAATTTAAAACACAGTCTTTTCTAAAAATTATTTTAATGTGTATTATGATTCTCAATTTAAATTAATTTTAACCACATTTGATGAGGAAAATTTGAAATAGAATATGTAAAATAATTATTTATAAGTATTAGTTAAAATTTATATATTTGTTATGATTTTCTATAATGTTAATGTAAAATATTTTTTTCATTAAATTTCACATCTTGAAAAATCGTGCATTCATTAAGTATTTAGAATTAATATTAAATTTAAATTCTCCATATCAATGAATTGAATTTTGAAAAATTATTTCCATATTTTAGATTAAAATAATTTATATTATCTTATATATTCATTATAATATTTTTAATATAAATAATATTAAAATATACATATATATATATAATTTATCATAATTAAAGTAAAAATGATGTTTTCATGGTTTAAACAAAAATGAAATGAGTTCAAATTGATTTTTAATATTTAAATTATTTTCAATGAAAATATTTGAACATTATTATGTAAAATGTTATAAAATTTGGAATTTTGGAGAAATTTTTCATTTGGAAAACAATTTTACACCATTTTCATTTTAAAAATTATATGTTTTGCAGTCACCTAACTTATAAAAGGCTATCCACTCTCCACTATAATTAATACGTTAAATGAAATTTGAAATAGAAAATAACTATAACTATCCTATTTAACTTCCATATTAATGAACTAGATCAATTATTATGATCATAAATACATCATTACTGGGTTTTTATTTCTTTCATAAGTAGTTTTTCTAAAGAATATGTATCGTGCTTGACCAATAGTTTATATATTATTAATTATTATAGATCATTAAAATATTATACAGCTATGACTAAATAATAATAAAATTATCTACCAGATATTTATATGTTATAAGGTTAACCTAATAATCGAAATCCATCTCATCTCCCGTCAAATGGGATACAAAATCATAATTCCATTGTATAGAAGACTACCACATTAAGAAATGATGTCATTTGGTTTGCATAGTCCCATATCATAGACTGTTATAATTATATTATTAAAGTACTAATTTATTATTTTTTTAACATATTTATACTTTTGGATTTATTTTGATCCATATAACATCCTAAATTCGATTGCATGTGGGAAACTATAACTTTGATTATGTGAATAACGGACTAACTATCCATGGAGAAATGTGATTCATTTTTAATTAAATCATTAAATTGAATGAAATATGAATAATTTTATTGAACTTAATTGTTATTAATAAAATGAATACTATATTAATGGAATATTTATTATTCCAAAATGTCAATATATCATTTTTTTTCATACACTGAAACATTATAACATCGTTTCTATGTATTTGTGTTCTACCGCCTCCAAGAAATGATGTGGCCTTTTTTAGGACCATACAAAATAATATATATATATATATATAAGTATATTAAAAAGCATGATTTTGTTTATGATATTATGAACCCTCTATAATTTTAAAATATTACATACCTATTTTCATAAGGATTGTTGAAAATTGGAAACATCCCAAAAGATTAAGTACAAGAAATTTTCTATATAATTGAATCATAGATCATTTTTCTAAACATTCATTACTTATTTGAATTATAAGTATAAATTTAAATATAAAATATAAAAATTCATAATAATTATTAATTTGGTGATGTTGAAAATTTACCTCTTTCACCGTAGTCAACCAAACGATTTCATTTTGGATACATAAATCTAATATCATCAATGTATCTAAAGTAAAATAAATTGATTTATTAATTTTATTTAGAATTGTAATAATTGAAAACAATAGAATAAAAACATTAAAATTGTATCATCCCGGTTCCGGAAGCCAACCATAGGCGCCCCGTACCCGGTTGGTCACATGTCCTCAAGTGCATTTCCCCGCATGCCAGAGGATTCCGACTAGCAGTGAGGGATTGGGTGTTATAGTGGGGAAACTATTACCTCATTGGTAGAGTACACAATGGAAGAAAACAACACACAATAGCGAAAACCGTAAATATCCAATAAACATAAACAACAGAAGACATGAATAATAAACAACTAGAGCACATATTTATATAGCATGATGCATGAAATATATGTCTAGGAAATCATCCAAACAAGTCACAATTATGGAAATACTATATAACGACCCATACATTACATACATTGTCATTAATTCAGAATTTAAGCAAACATATTACAAAATATATGAAAACCAGGAAAGGACCGTATAGGTATAGTGTCTTTAGAAACTGGGAAACATAAACAACTGGTTCATAAAGCGTCTACATTGTCTCCCATTTATTTCGTCATATCTATAGTCCCTTTTGGAATATCTTACTTAAAAACCTTCTTCCCGACCTGGGGAAAGAAAAACATACAAAAAGGGTGAGCTCAAATGCTCAGTAAGGGTAAAAATTAGAAATATCAATCACATCATATACATAAGAACATAACTTTTGGAAATCTTAACCTGCAAAAGAAATCATAATCTCACAACATGGGATAAATCATAGTAGTGAAATTTAATCCCAATAATCATAACATAAAACATGAAACTTTGTGGCATACACACATAATCATAGAGAATCATTTCTTTTTAGTCAAGGCTCATTGCCAAGACCATCTTAGTGTACAAAGTCCATTTCTGAACCGAGTTCACTCCTCATTTCAGTCTTCTTTCATTGAACCAGTTTAACCTGCCGTTCCAGCCATGTCTATCTCATGATATATAAAATCTTTACCCAATGCATTGGAGGGAGATATAGGTCCCACCCATCTCATAATGATACCATTCTTATGTGTGCCACAAAATCAGAAACCATACATCATAGCATAACCCATGTAATAAAAATGGGATTCTTAAACATCGTGACATCATAAAAAAATTCATATAAGATAATGGAATTCATAAAAATATAATTCCATATCAACATAATAAAATCAATGTTATAATAGGGATAGAAAAAGAACCATTAATTATCTTAGATGGAAAATAATTTTGATAAAACACTTGAACTCCATTCTTGAGGAAAATATCCTTTCTGCTTCAAAAACACTTTTCCTTTCTTAAAATGTCGTACAATTATAAACTAAAAGAAGTTGATAAAAAATAAACTTGAAAACATTTAAAGGAAGCCTCTTGGAAATAATTTTTAAAAAATCCATTCATGTCGTATAAGTTAAAAAACGTTCTTCGTACTTTTTTCAGAAAAGTCAAAAAAGTACCTCATACGAAAAATGACAAAAGATTCCTTTCATATCCTTTACTAAAAACTCACCAAAGGGTAAAATTGGATTTAAAAAATTGTAGGTGGATGGAAATAATATTAAATATTGAGGAAACATGGATTTGGATGATAAAATACACCCTAGTAAATACCAAAGTATAAACAATCTCGGATAAAAATGAGATTGTGATATTTCCCTTACCTTAGGTACGATATGCTTTATAAGTGTCCAACCTCCTGTATAATGATTTAAATAATGTTATTGACTTATTCCAGAATCATATGTATTTTTATGATATCATATATGATCATATTCTTAGCTTCTTCTTATTAATATTTCATCACTACTTGTTTTTTCTGGTGTTTATTACTTTTTGTTCTTATGCGTGTTTTGTCAAAAAAATACATATAATTTTTTCTAGGTTATAGATACCTCATTTCCATAATGGTATTAGTGTAATATATATCATATTTATTCACTAAATTCTTTTATATAATCATTATGCAATGAAAATCAAGTAGAATGAGTCACATCACATCGTGGAGACGGTATTCCGTACGTACGCACGAGCGATGATATCGTTCCCATGATCGTGGAATTGTATTGGAGTGTATGTATACTATTTCAGAATCAATATAACTTTATAATAGTCATATATAGTCATTATTTACAAAATTATACCCATCCATGTAAGGTGGTGGTGGAAAATAAATTACACCACGGCGTGGAGACGGTATTCCGTACGTACGCACGCGCTGTGATTTCATTTTCCGTAGGATGGATAGATGGTGAAATAGGGTTGTTTCATAATTATAATAACATATCAGTATATGAGTGATACTGATGTTATTACTTCATAATGAAACAAATAATGAAGAATAACTGGAAGACGAAATTAAGATTAATGAATCGGTAATGAACATTACCTCTTCTTTGAAGTGCTTCTTTGAGACCTCATTTTAGGGCACTAAAATTGGTCTTTGAAGAAGACCAGGACCACTAGGATGTTTCTAGGGAAGTGGGGTGGTGAAATTCGGAGGGGTTGGACGAGCATGAAATCTCAAAGTGATGTGAGGAAGAGGGGGAGGAGGTTCCCTTTTATAAGGGAGGAGAGGGGCTCCTTTGGAAAAACTAAAAATATTATTTTATTCTAAAGTCGTGTTCGGTTTTAGATAGCTCCAAATTGATATATTTAGAAGATAAGGTGGGGATGGGTCTAAATACTTACTTCCAATAGAATTTAGACATGTTTAGGTCCCTATTGTAACCTTATCATTTAGATTTAACATTAAGTTAAATAATTTTACTTTTACCGTGTCTTCTTGTGTTCTTATACTATAAGGTTAATAATCCTACTATAAGCATCCAAACAAACCCCAAGTTTTTTATTATTAATATATATAACCTTATATAAGTGATTTCGCCGAACCATATATTTTTAAGAATAAAATATTAATTAATATTATAATATTTGTTTTAAAAACTATTTTATGTCAATTTTGACACTATTTAGTAATTGATTTTTGTGAAAATAATAACAGAATTATTTGTTCGAACAAAGTTAATTAAATCAATAATAACATGTCATATTAACCTATAAAATTAGTGTAATTCTTAAAAAGTCTCATATTATATTTATTTCTGAATTTATTACATCAATTATGTCAATATTTCATTAATAAGATAATTACTGCATCATCTTTGTATCATAAATAAATTAACTTATTTAAAGTCTAAAAAATAAAAATAAAATATCAATATGTAGGAAATATTTTTAGATTTTATATTAATATTTATAGTAGAATTTATCTTATGTATAACCCTATATTAAAAATCATTTTCTTAATAAACATTGATTTTAACTATTTTAACCCTTCTTTAAATAAAATAATAATAAATGTCCTAATCTAATCCAAGTGGGCCTAAATGGTCATATTTTATTCCTAAAGTTGTTTTTGGTCGAATTAAACTTATCCAATAAAATTAGGACATGTGTTAGGGTAATAATAACAATATCATTTTTACCCTTAATTACCCTATTTACTTTTAACCGTGGTAAAAAAAGTAAAAAGCTACTATTCACCAAAAATTATTTTCATCTAATTGAACCAAATTTTACTTACTGAAATCAACCATGTCTCTCGGATTTTTGAAATTCCACTCACAGAAGCCATAAAATAATGTTTTTTGAAAAATTCAGTTTTTTAACTACCACCTAGTGGCTTTACTATTCATCAAAAATTGAAAGTTTTCAAAAAAAATACCAAAATTTTACCCTAGGCTAATTTTGATATTCCGAATCCAAAAATGAGGTCCATTTTAAAAAATAAAATTTATAAAATTCAAAAAGTGGTTTTTACTATTCATAACGTCTAGTTTTAATAAAATTTTAATAGCATATCGTTGTTTAGTGAAACTCGGTATTGCGTATGATGCAAGCTATTGAGGAATGTCGTGATTTCATGGTAAGAAAGCCAAGCAAGTGATGTGTGTAGTAAAAGATTTCTTTGATGATTTATATAACATAACAACAAAATAATTCTCATAAAAGTCTCATGTGTTACATTCTACCCCCCTTAAAATGAATTTCGCTCTCGAAATTCTTCACTTTGTAACAAACAGTTGAGGATACCTCTCCCTCATCATATCCTCAAGCTCCCATGTAGCTTCTTCTAATTGGTGGTTCCTATATAAAACTTTCACCAAGCGAGTGGTCTTGTTTCGTAGGACTTTTTCACTATGATCCAGAATCGCTATCGGTTGTTTTTCATAAGAAAGATCTTGCTCTAGCGGTACAACTTCTGAGCTGAGTACATGTGAAGGATCAGGTATGTACTTTCTCAGGATAGATACATGGAACACATCGTGAAATTGAGAGAGATTCGGTGGGAGCGCCAATTGGTAATCTACCTTCCCAACACAATCCATTATTTCGAAAGGACTGATATACCTACGGCTCAACATTCCCTTCTTTCCAAATCTCATTACTCTCTTCCAAGGAGATATTCGTAAAAACACTTTATCACCCACTTCAAACTCTAAGTCTTTTCTTCGGTTATCGGTATAACTTTTCATTCGACTCTAAGCTTCTCTTATGTGTTGTTGAATATATCTGACATTTTCTTCCATCTCATTAACAAGATCAGGTCCTAATAGCTTTCTTTCCCCAACTTCATCATAGCAAGTTGGAGTCATGCATTTCTTTCCATAGAGAGCTTCATAAGGAGCCATCTGAATACTGGAGTGAAACTATTATTATTAGAAAATTCCACCAAAGGTAGGTGTTGACCCCAACCACCTTTTAAATCCATAGAGCAATCTCTCAACATATCTTCTAGAGTTTGAATTGTTCTCTCAGATTGAACGTCTGTCTGAGGATGATAAGCAGTGCTGAAACTCTACTATCTATCCAGAGTATGTTGATGACTTCACAAGAACTTTGAGGTAAACCTCGGATCCTGATCAGATATAATATAAAGTGGTACTCCATGCCTTCTTACCACTTCCTTTACATATATCCTGGTAAGCTAATCCAGAGATAAATCCTCTTTAATAGCAATGAAGTGTGCAGACATTGTAAGACGATAAACTATGACCCAGATAGCATTATTACCTTTGGATGATTCAGGAAGTCCGGTGACAAATTCCATAGTGATGTTTTCTCATTTCCATTCAGGTATGGGTAATGGTTGTAACATCCCCTTAGTCTTCTATCTCTCAGCTTTAACTTGCTGACAAACCATGCATCGAGAGACATATTCAACAACATCTCTTTTCATGCCATCACACCAGAAGTACTCTTTCAGGTCCCTATAAATCTTCGTGCTTCCAGGATGAATAGAGAATGAAGAACTATAAGCCTCATCCAGCAGCTCCTTCTTTAATTCCGGGATGGGAGAAACACAAACCCGATTCCTGAACTTTATTATTCCATCACCATCAAGGCTGAATTCAGGAACATTTCTCACCTTCTTTTGTAACATGACATCTTCTTTCTGTGCCTCTATAATCATCACATGTATAGATGGTTGAACATTCATTTGAGAAAGATAAGATGTTTCCCATTCCATTATAATTCAAAGATCCATCCTTTGTAAATTCAAAAATATTGGATCTTTTGTGATCTTCATCATGGATAAACCGGCATGGTCTTGTCGACTTAATGCATCTACCACCATGTTTGCATTCCTAGGGTGGTAATGAATTGAGCAGTCATAATCCTTAATCATCTCCAACCATCTTCTTTGGTGCATATTCAGCTCCTTTTGTGTGAAAATATACTTTAAACATTTATGATCAGTATAAATATCACACCTTTCTCCATAAAGATAATGCCTCCAAATCTATAATGCAAAGATTACCGTAGCTAACTCCAAATCATGAGTTGGGAAATTTTTCTCATTTATTTTCAACTCTCATGAGGCATAATCTATCACCATATCATTTTTCATAATAACACAACCCAATCCATTCTTGGATGCATCACTGTAGATCAAAAACCTTTCTCCACTACAAGGAAGTGTGAGCACAGGTGCACTGGATAACCTTCTTTTCAACTCCTAGAAATTCTCTTCACATTCCTCCATCCTGAAAAACATAACTCCATTCCGAGTCTACATGGTGAGTGTATTAGATAATCGTGAAAAATCTTTCACAAAACGTCGATAATATCCCTCCAAACCAAGAAAAATTCGGATCTCAGTTACTATGGTTGGTCTCAACCATCTTTCAATAACCTCTGTTTTTGCTGGATCCATAGATATCCCCACTATTTAGATTATGTGACCCAAAAATGAAACTTTTTGAAGCCAAAATTCACACTTGGTAAATTTGGCATAAATATTCTCCTTTCTCAGGGTCTTCAATATAATTCTCAAGTGATCTTCATGTTCTTCCTTGCTCTTTGAATATAAAAGAATATCGTCTATAAAGACTACCACAAACTGATCAAGATAGTCTATAAAGAATCTATTCATCGGATCCATAAAGATAGCAGGGGCATTGGTAAGACCAAATGGCATCACTATAAATTCATAGTGTCCATACATTCTACAGAAAGCCGTCTTTGGTATATCCTCCTTTTTGTCCCTTATTGATGATACCCTGAATGAAGATAAATCTTGGAAAATTATTGAGCTCCTCGTAGTTGGTCAAATAAGTCATCAATGCGTGGGAGAGGATATTTGTTCTTGATAGTGATCTTGTTAAGTTCTCAATAATTAATACATAGTCTCATTGATCCATCTTTCTTATTAACAAACAGAATAGGTGCTCCCCAAGGTGACGCACTAGGGCGTATGAACCCCTTGTCAAGATTCTCTTGGAGTTGCTTCTTCAATTCCTGCAACTCAATTGGGTCCATTCTATAAGGTGTCTTTGAAATAGGCAAATCACCCGCTGCGAGTTCTATTGAAAACTCAACTTCATGATTTGGTGGAAGACCCGGTAATTCCTCTGGAAAGACATCATCAAAATCCCACACAATGGGAATATTATTAATCGTGAGTTTCTCACCAACCATTTGAGATAAATAATGTTCATTTAGTGGAATCAAGACCCATAAGATGGATGAAATTTCCACTGGAAGGTTATGTTTATCCTTGCATCGATAGATGATCATAGATTGATCTTGAATATGAAATGTGACTTCCCTTCATTGGAAATTGATATGAGCTCCATGTAGATAAAGCCAATCCATGCCAAGACTCACATCAAATTAGACTATAGGAAGGATCACAAGATTTGCAGGAAGCACTTTCCCACAAACTTCTATCAGAGAGGAATTATAAACTTTTGATGTGACTGTTGTGCCATTAGGGGTTGTCACAGCTAACTCAACATCTAATTGATGAAGTAATACGGTGATACCCTTAGAAAATTCTTCAGAAATAAAGGAGTGGGTGGATCCAGAATCAAATAAAACGTTTTCTACTTTAGAGTGGATGATAAGTGTACCTTTAACCACATCATTATCGTACTCCACATCGCTGATAGAAATTGCTGGTGACTTTCCTTTGTCTTTATCCTTAAGAGATTGTTGACATCGACCATCATCATCAACCCCTGGATTTGGGCATTGATTGGCATAATGCCCCATCTCCTTGCACTTGAAACATTGAAGTGTAGTAGGTTCATTCTGTGTATCCCTTCCATTGTTTTCATCACTAGACATCTTCTTCCCATCATTGCGGCATTCAAATTTCCTATGACCTTACTTTCCACATTTGAAACATTTACTTGTCCCTTTAAGACAACTCCCTCCATGTTTCTTTCCACACTTTGAGCATAAGGGAAAGCTCATCTTCTTTTCAGTGTGATCTTTAGATTTTCCTTTGAATTCCATTTTCCTCTTCTTATCAAACCCATATGACTGATGGTTTACTCCAATCTCCATCTTGACTTTGAGAGAACATCGAACTATTTCCTCATAGCTATTGAAGTCCCTTATGTCTAACACCCTTCGAATACTTGGTTTTAGGCCACTAAAGAATCAATCGATCTTACTCTCAGGTTGGATAATAATACCAGAAGCGTACCTTGCAATTCTTGTAAAATTTGCTTCATAAGTACCAATAGATTCATCATCCTTTTGCTTCAATTCAAGAAACTCTTTCTCCATCTTTGTTTGGAGAATACGAGGGAAGTACTTATTGAAAAATAATTTCTTGAACTCATCCCATTCAATGGAATCAATTTCATACCTTTGCCTCATATTCTTAATAAGATTCCACCATTGATCAGCATCTCCTTCCAAATGATACACTCCTAGGATGACTTTATCATGTTCAGAACATTGAAGAACTGAAAATATCTTTTCAGTAGTACTAATCCATTGTTCAGCAACTAATGGATCCGTAGACCCACTGAATGATGGTGGAAGCTGCCTCATGAAGGATTCAATAGAATTTTGCTCCTTCCTTTGCTTGTTTGGAAGTCATTCATGATTCATAGCTTGAGAAAGTTGTGTGATCATGGATACAAGATTTTGCATTCCATCTCCAGTAACATTTGGTTTCTAAGGGGGGAAAATCATTGCATTGCCCGTCACATTCCGCATTAACACAGTTCCTTCGAGTTCCACCATTGACTAAAACCAAGAAGAATAGTGTGAGAAACACTAATTATAATAGGAAAACCACATAATCAAGAATAAAATTTCACACTTAAGGTCTTATCATAGGCTATTCATGGCCATTTCTAAAACACTAAGATAGTGTTCTATGCTTAGAATTATCCTTAGGGTTCTTACTAAGGATTTCATATAATAGTTTCCAAAGGTTGACTATACCTTTCCTCTGATAACAACTATAACGACCCATACATTACATACATCGTCATTACTTCAGAATTTAAGCACACTTATTACAACATATAACAAAACCAGGAAAAGAACCGTATAGGTATACTGTCTTTAGAAACTATGAAACATAAACAACTGGTTCATAAAGCGTCTACACTGTCTCTCATTTATTTCATCATATCTATATTCCCTTTTGGCATATCTTACTCAATAACCTTCTTCCTGACTTGGGGAAAGAAAAAATACAAAAAGGGTGAGCTCAAATTCTCAGTAAGGGTAAACCAAAGAAATATCAATCACATCATATGCATAAGAACATAAATTTTGGAAATCTTAACCTACAAAAGAAATCATAATCTCATAACATGGGATAAATCATTATAGTGAAATGTAATATCAATGATCATAAATTAAAACATGAAACTTTGTGTCATACAGACATAATCATAGAGAATCATTTATTATTAGTCAAGTCACATTGCCAACACTATCTTAGTGGACAAAGTCCATTTCTAAACCGAGTTCACTCCTCGTTTAAGTCATATTTCCCTGAATCGGTTTAACCTTCCGTTCCAGCTATGTATATCTCATGAGATATAAAATCTTTACCCAATGCATTGGATGGAGATATAGGTAC
Source organism: Viscum album (assembly GCA_963277665.1). Classification (NCBI taxonomy): domain Eukaryota; kingdom Viridiplantae; phylum Streptophyta; class Magnoliopsida; order Santalales; family Viscaceae; genus Viscum; species Viscum album. The sequence continues at coordinate 1,707,932,283 of OY728157.1, read as the reverse complement.
CACCCATCTAATAATGATACCATTCGTATGTGTGCCACAAAATCAGAAACCATACATCATAGCATAACCCATGTAATAAAATGGGAATCATAAACATCGTGACATCATAAAACAATTCATATAAGATAAAGGAATTCATAAAAATATAATTCCATCACAACATTATCAAATCCATGTAATAATTGGGATAGAAACAGAAACCTTGATTATCTTAGATGGAAAATAATTTTGATAAAACACTTGAACTCCATTCTTGAGAAAAATATCCTTTCTACTTCAAAAACACTTTTCCTTTATTAACATGTCGTACAATTCTAAAATAAAATAAGTTGATTAAAATTAGACTTTAAAACTTGTTAAGTAAGCTCCTTGGAAATAATGTTTTAAAAATCCATTAATGACATATAAGTTAAAAAAAAATTCTTCATACTTTTGTCGGAAAAGTCAAAAAAGTACCTCGTACAAAAACGACAAAAGATTCCTTCCATATCCTTTACTAAAAACTCACTGAAGGTTAAAATTGGATTTAAACAATTGTATGTGGATGGAAATAATATTAATTATTGAGGAAACATGGATTAGGATGATAAAATACACCCTAGTAAATACCAAAGTATAAACAATCTCGGATAAAATTGAGATTGTGATATTTCCCTTTACCTTAGGTCTGATTTGCTTCATAAGTGTTCAACCTCCTGTATAATGATTTAAATAATTTTATTGACTTATTACAAATTCATACTTATTTTTAGGATATCATATATGATTATATTCTTATCTTCTTATTAGTAATATTTCATCACTAATTGTTTATTCGGGTGTTTATTACTTTTTGTTCTTATGCGTGTTTTGTCAAATAAATTCTTATACTTCTTTTTAGGTTATAGATACCTCATTTACATATTGGTATTAGTGTAATATATATCATATTTATTCACTAAATTCTTTTATATAATCATTATGCAATGAAAATCATGTAGAATGAGTCGCATCACATCGTGGAGACCGTATTCCGTACGTACGCACGAGCGATGATATCGTTCCGATGATCGTGGAATTATATTGGAGTGTATTTTTACTATTTCATAATCAATATCACTTTATAATAGTCATATATAGTCATTTTTTACACAATTATACTCATCCAAGTAAGGTGGTGGTGGAAAATAGATTACACCACGGCGTGGAGACGGTATTCCGTACGTACGCACGCGCGGTGATTTCATTTTCTGTAGGATCGATAGATAGTGAAATAGGGTTGTTTCATACTTATAATAACATATCAGCATATGATTGATACTGATGTTATTACTTCATAATGAAACAAATAAATAAGAATAAGTGGAAGAAGAAATAAAGATGAATGAATCGGTAATGAACATTACCTCTTCTTTGAAGTGCTTCTTTGAGACCTCCTTTTAGAGCACTAAAATTGGTCATTGAAGAAGACCAGGACCACTAGGTTTTTTCTAGGGAAGTGGAGTGGTGAAAGTGGCAGGGTTTGGCCGAGCATGAATGCTCAAGGTGATGTGAGGAAGAGGGGGAGGAGGTTCTCTTTTATAAGGGAGGAGAGGGGCACCTTTGAAAAAACTAAAAATATTATTTTATTCTAAAGTCAAGTTCGGTTTTAGATAGCTCCAAATTGATATATTTCAAAGATAAGGTAGGTAGGGGTCTAAATAATTACTTCCAATAGAATTTAGACAAGTTTATGTTACTATTGAAACCTTATCATTTAGATTTTACATTATGTTAAATAATTTTACTTTTACTGTGTCTTCTTGTGTTCTTATACTATAAGGATAATAGACCTACTATAAGAAGCCAAACGAACCCCAAGTTGTTTATTATTTATATATATAACCTTATCTAAGTGATTTGGATGAACAATATATTTTTAGGAATAAAATAATAATTAATATTATAATATTTGTTTTAAAAACTATTTTATGTCAATTTTGACACTATTTAGTAATTGATTTTTGTGAAAATCATAACAGAATAATTAGTTCTCAAAAAGTTAATTAAATCAATAATAACATGTCATATTAACCTATAAAATTAGTGTAATTCAAAAAAATGCTAAATTATATTTATTTGGGAATTTATAACATCAATTATTTCAATATTTCATTAATAAGATAATTACTGCATCATCTTTGTGTCATAAATAAATTAACTTATATAAAGTCTAAAAAATAAAAATAAAATATCATTATGTATAATATCTTTTTTTCTTTCTAATGAATATTTATAGTCGAGTTTATCTTATGTATAACCCTATATTAAAAATTATCTTCTTATTAAACATTGATTATAACTATTTTAACCCTTCTTTAACTAAATTAATAATAAATGTCCTAATCTAATCCAAGTGATCCTAAATGGTCATATTTTATTCCTAAAGTTTTTTTGGTCGAATTACACTTATCCAATAGAATTAGGACATGTGTTAGGGTAATAATAATATCATTTTTTCCCTTAATTACAATATTTACTTTTAACCGTTGTAAAAAAAGTATGAAGTTACTATTCGCCAAAAATTAATTTCATCTCATTGAACCACATTTTACTTACTGACATCAACTGTGTCTCTTGAATTTTTGAAATTCCACTCACAGAAGCGGTAAAATTATGTTTTTTGAAAAATTCAGTTTTTTTAACTACCACATAGTGGTTTCACTATTCATAAAAAATTGAATGTTTTCAGAAAAATACCAAAATTTTACCCTAGCCTAATTTCGATATTCCGAATCCAAAAATGAAGTCCATTTTGAAAATAAAAATTATAAAATTTCAAAAAGTGGTTATTACTATTCATAACGGCTTGTTCTAATAATATTGTCATAGCATATCGTTGTTTAGTTAAACATGGTATTGCGTAAGATGCAAGCTATCGAGGAATGTTGCGATTACGTGTAAAGAAAGCCAAGAAAGTGATGTGTGTAGTGAAAGATTCCTTTGATGATTTATATAACATAAAAAAAAATATTTCTCATAAAAGTCTCGGGTGTTACATACTACCAGTGCTAAACCATGTTACTAATGAAATAGGTAAATACCTCTTCATCCTCATAAGCCTAAGCTTAGTCCCATGCTCTCTAGCTCCACAGCAAGTCATGTACCTGAAGAAGAAGGGTTATTTCCTTTATCTATACGTTTAGCAATAAATCTGTTTGGGCCCAAAATCATTGCCCAAATAGAATGTGAAACTAAATCCATGTAGGCAACCACCCAAAGATTTGTGCCTAACAGATAGTGAATATATGGTAGGTAATGTACATAAAATAGTAAACAATAAAGTACTCAGCAGTAAAAAATCCAAAATTTCAATATCATCCAACAACTAACAAATAGCTAAACACAAATAGGTAACCCTCTAGGAATTAATCACAACCATCCACTCATGTCCTAATTGTAATCCACAAGCATCCCTCTTGGAAGTGCACTCGGCCTAACCCCTCCAGTTGACTCATAAGAGTTCATAATGACTCTCTGAGGAAGCAGTCACAGTTAATTCCCCTTATAGTCTAAGGTAGTTATGAACTCTCTGAGGAAACACACATGATCAATTCCCCTTATAGACCCAAGGTTATGGAATATCTGAAGAAGCTCAATCAGTCAATTCAACTTATAGCCCAAGTCATTCAATGACTTTCTGATGAAGATCACTCTATCAATTCCCCTAATAGTATAGAGAAATAAAGGTAATTCAAAGTAAAAAAAAGACGCTATGATGATGCTCGTATGGTCTATCCCCCTTCTAGTCCAAAGTTCTAAATGTAATACAATGAAAAAAAAGACTCTATGAGGAATCTCGCACGATCAATTCACATTCTAGTCAAATGTGCTCAAAGACTCTATGAGGAAGCTCACTAAGTTAATTCCCCTTATATTCTACTACACCGGGTTCTTAGGGCCCTGTGTAAGTCAATGAGAAAAGAAACACAATATGTCCAATGTAAACCTATAGAACTACTTGGATAATTAGTCTAAAACATATCGCGCATGTCATAGTACAAAAATATTCCACCCTACAACTCTATGCATGGAAACATGCAAGGCGGCCAATAGGAAAAACATGACCAAATGGTCAAAAAACAGAGAATGCATGGGGAAAACATCCAAAACATATAAAATAATCCTAATTCACATCCATTTAACCTCTACACAGGCATACAAGCATTGCTGGAAATGAACAATGGTAAAACGACAAACACATAACACCCTGTTCAAGGTTATTGGTGGAATTTTCACATAATACTCAATGAATTTGAATGGAAAGGACCAAACCACCGCCCTTGGTGTCAGTAGATTGATATATGTGATCCTCGAGGATTGAACCACCTTAAAACATCAATGATCTACAAAATCATATAAAACATTCAACCCATGATTTCTCACGAGAGAAGAGAAATCAAAAGATGGTTCTCTAGGAGAAGAGAGAACTCACCGATGCGATTTCAACGCAACCGAGGGTTTTTGATTCAGTCAACGGACGCATGCTCAGCGGTTCTTCAAAAATATGCAACCGTATGGAGTTCTCGGTCGAACGAGACCAAGAAGAAGCATTTTTTGGAGATTAGATGCGACCCTGGTCCCTTTAATTCAAAACACAAAATATACGGCATGTACTTTTGATGTACACGACATGTACTCTCTTTTTCTGTACTCTGCTTTAGGCGGCCTCCATGTCACCCCCCACATAGCCGTGTGTGTGGACATGACACGTCCAGCACACGACCTCTTATATTAAATCAATACACGATGTGTACTCATAATGTACTAGGTGTGTACTTAAAAAATTTCTAGAACATCCCATTTTTCTAAAAACAGACAGAAGAAGTAAACATACCTGAAAAAATTGGGTTCTTGCAAACATCCCCCCTTAATGATATTTTTCCTCGAATTTCTCTAGCGCGGCGTAGAAGAAGAAACCCTAGATAGCTCTGGCCACTATGCTCGTACATTGGCCTCCCTATCCTAGGTCCCATCCTATACCCGCTCGTGATGATATAGAACTCATACCAGAGGAATTGAATGGCCACAGAGAACCTTTGTCATTCGATCCACAACCCAGATATGATGCTTAAAAAAGGATGAATCCACTTCCAACACAACCTCCCTAGGTTGGAAAACATGAAACTGGTCTGAAATGTAACATTGAAGTTGAGAAACATGGATGATGTTGGGTATAGCTCGATACATCTGAGGTATCTACAATCGATAGGTAACCAACCCAACTCCCTCTAACACCTCAAATGGCCAGACGTACCTCGGAAAAATCATACCATGTCTCCTAATCCTCTTGCGTCCCAACCTCAGTAGAACACATAGGAAAACCCGATCATTGACCTCAAACTCCAGAGGTCGTCTCCACTGATCAGTATAGGACTTTTTCCGAGACTACACAACAAAAATCCTCTTCTGAATCAACTCTATCTGCTTTGAGGTCTCCTGAACATGACAATGTCCAAGTAAAGATGCCTCTCCTGCCTCTAACCAACACAAGGGTGATCTACATGGCCTACTATACAAAGCCTCATTGGGGTGTCATCTAAAATGTTTCTTGAAAACTATTTTTTTTGGAAAACTCCACAAGAGGTATATTATTATCCCGAGACCATCTAAAATCCGTAATTCATGCTCAAAGCATATCCTTAGGCACTTGAATCTGACGCTCGGACTGGCTATCTAACTGGGTGTGGAAAGATGAACTAAAAAGTACCTATACACCTAAAGCCTCTAATTCCCCTACCAGATCCGTGAAGTAAAATGTGCTTCCATGACTAAAAAGATGGAGTGTGGAACTCCATGAAGTCATACAATCTCTTAGATATACTATCGTCCCGACTCATCAACACTAAAGGTATCTTTAATAAAAAAATAAGTGGGAAACCTTTGTAAGTAAACCCAAACTACATTATTCCATCGATACGACCTCAGAAAACCGGTAATGAAATCCATCGCGACATCATTACACTTCCAATCAGGAATGGGTAACTGATCTAGAAGACCTGCTGGGCACTGATTCTCTACCTTCAACTGCTAACAAGTTGAACACCTCATGATGAAACCAGCAACATCCTTATTCATAACTGGCCACCAATACTGATGTTGTAGATCACGATACATCTTGGTGATGCCAAGATTAACAGCCCAAACTAAGGAATGAACGTTCTACATCAGCTCCTCGCGTATATCTGCTAGAACCCATACGTGCCACTGGAAACACAAGATCACAACCTTGCCTGTAGTCTATAAAGGAATAGGGTCCTCTCCTAATACACTCTCCCTTAGGACTAGGCCTTCATAATCTGATAGGTTCCTCATTCGAACTTGATCAAAAAGAGTAGAGGGAACAACTATAGAAGATAGAAAAGTCATCCCCTATCTGTTGTACACCTCCCAATGTATCTCAGAGAACCAATCCATAAGATTCCACTCATTGTAGGCCTTCTGAGCTGCCTGTATCTAAGTCCTCCTGCTCAACGCATCATCCACCGCTTTTCCCTTCCTAGGAATGTAGGCAAGCTCAATGTCAAAGGACTGTAGGTACTCAACGCACCTCCACTATCTTAAATTTAGATCAAGCTGAGTGAATATGTACATGCGACTTTTTTGGTTGGTGAAAACCAAGAAATGGTCTCCTAGAGGATAATGCCTCTAACAGCATAGGGCACAAACAACAGCTATCATCTCCAGAATGTGTGTTGGGTAATTCCTCTAATGTGGCCTCAACTGTAGAGACACGTACAGAACATCTCAATCTCCCTACATAAGAACATCTCCTAGCCTAATATCTAATGCATCATAGTAAATAGTATAGAACTTTCCTGACTCTGGAAAGACTATTATCGGTGCTGAAGTCAACATCCCTTTCAACTACTGAAAGGATAATCACAAGAATATGATAATAATTACTTTTCAACCTTCTTAGTCAGACCTGTCAGTGTTTCTTCTAAGTGTGAAAAGTACTGTATGAAACGTTAGTAGTATCCATCCAACCATAAAAAACACTGCAACTCAATGACATTGTTCAGATGCTCCCAGGAAACTACTGCACTCAAATTCTCTAGGTCTACTGATACTCTTACCTCTGAGATAATATGACACATGAAGTGAATCTGATCCACTGAAAAGTGGCACATTGAGATCATCCAATAAAACTTATGCTTCCTCAATGTACTCAAAACAATATCAACATGGGAATAATGGTCATGTCGAGTGTTAGAGTACACCAAAATATCGGCCATGAAGACCACCATGAAAGAATCCAAGTATGGATGGAACACTCAGTTCATCAGTTCCAACAGTTCCCAAAAACATTACAATGAATGAAACACAATAATTTCTACATTTCAACATACTCCTAAAATGGATCAACCCTCTGATGACAAAATAGTTCATCCTATAAGCCCTCCATTACCAGAATGATTTGTATTCGATGACCTTGAAAATTTTATAATATTAAAATTTTATTTCATAATCCCGAAATAATGGACATTTATTTATTTTTTGGTAATTAAATTTAACGAATTCTAACATTCCAAAATTCCCATAACTCTAACGGGAACACATGTGAATCCAAATTTAAGTACATCTCCATAGTCTCTAAACTGAATTTTACCTCCATAAAATTATATATTCTGTAGTCTTATTGTCCTTTCACATGATCTTCATTGACCCTAAAAAATAATTTTCAATATATTCATCCATACCAAACATTAAAAATCTAGATCAATAGACTTTGATTCCCCTTCAACCCCTATAATCCTCACAATTCTTAAACCCTGAAAACTCTTTTATCACAAAACCAACACATATGAAATAATCAATTCATAACCCTCTCTATATGAATGTAAAATTCCTAGTTCAACAATGATATAAAGTAATGGGCCATGAGACCCACCTTAAGTTAGTCCTGGGATAGAGAATAGTACTATGGGTATAACTACACAAAAATGGTTCCCATTACACACTAAATTAATATGATCAGGTGATTAGATAAAAAATTGAACGTAAGTAACAACATATTCTAAAAATGAATCAAAAAACAATCCCATAGAGAATGAATAATGTAAACCAGTTTAGATATAATTTTCTAAATAAATACCAAAAAATGAAAATTCATCATACTAACATAGAGAGTCTCCCATGGTCTGATCCAGTAATATCATTCAAGGTAAATATAATAATAGAAACATGAAAATAGTTTTTACATATGTTGTGTAAACATGAAATTATATTCAGTATGAAAATTCAAATTATATCAAACACATGTGAAAATAGAATTTTAATGTCCCATTTTGAAAATAGTAGAATTAACCATACAAAAATAGTTTAGGAGACCCATCCAATTATTAAATGTTTTATATAAACAAAAAATTAAACCATTTATAATAACAAAAAGTGAAAAATATTGATCAGGGGTACCCATACCTCTATTATAAAAATTAAAACTCTTATAGCCCATCATCACATGTCATGGAACTCCCATCCATATGGGAAATTAATTCATACAAAATAAAAACCGTACAACATTTCATCTCATAAAAATATTCCTAAAGTCACCTTTATAACCACATTACATCTTTGAAATAAATTTCCAAAAAATCACACTCATCCACATTCATAACCATGGTAGTATTGTGTAGTGAACATTAAGGATTCCAACCTCATTACCTCCCCCATCAATGCATAACCCCCACCATATGTAATATTAATAAATTATAAAAAATAAATACAATCCACATTTGACTTCTAATCCTCATATACTATACATATAAATGTCTCTTGAAAGAAAATCAATGAATGATTTCGACAATCACCCATCCTTCCTTACCATAATTATTTTATGAATAGAACACCCCAATTATATGGGATTCATCACCATGTGCACAAAATTGGTGGGATGCATATCAAAATTAAAAATAAATACAATATATAGGATGTACTTTTTCACACAAGACCAACCCATGGGTGGGAACAAAAACACTATACAGGTGTCAATATCAACACCTGATCCCAAAATGCTACCACTTTTACTGGTACCACGAAATTCACAAATCCAAAAAATACGACACAATATATAATTCACATTTAATATTCCCTATAAACTTATTCCCAATTTCATTTTTCATTTTACCAATAACATCCATTATTACATCCCATTTAATTTTAAATCAAGAAAAAATATTATATTCCATAATTCCCATATTAATTTATTCATTTAAAATTAAATAAATTAAAAAACAATCCCATTAAATTTCAAAAGAATATAATTAAATTACATTCCTACTCAAGAAACAATCACATCACGACACCACACAAATAGGGAACCAATTTTCATCATCAATCCAAATATGCCCACATCACCACTATTGATTGACACATCCTCTTCCACTATACAACAATGATATCACACCCACATTTTCACCACAACTTCCCCAATTCATGGACACAAAACCCATCAAATAACCCCCAAACATCACATCCATTGTTCAATGCACCATAATGTGACCACACCATAAAAAACACATCCCACATACCACATCCACACAAATATCACATCTAGAAAATAATCAAATATCTTTTTTCTAAATTTTTAATGGACATTCATCCATTATATTTTATTATTTTATGAATATTATAACACATACATTAATATTTCAGTGAAATAATTTCATTAACTAGATATAATTAATCAGATAATTACATTTAATTTTATGTCAATAATCACTTTAAATAGGTATCCACCGAAAATGTAAAATTATCAAAAACAAATCATCCAATGGACAAATATATCAATAAGGAATCCATATCTTTAAATTATATAATAAATAATAAAAATACATTAAAAATGATATTAAATCCCACCCCATTTAATTTCAATTAAATTAGCTAATTTTTATCACTATAAATATGTAAAATTTATCCACAAAAGATATCAAGTGAATAAACCTATTGCACATGATTTATGTAGATGAGGTCCAAAAGTTACCCCGGCATAAATAGAGTTTTCAAATACACTATGAAATACTTAACTAAGAATAAATAGACCTCTATAAATTATATGTATGAATTTGGCCTTACCATCCATGAACATAAAAACCAAATCATTAATTTATCCAAACACCATCATATAATATGGTTTCCCCTCCGAGTTGTTTAAAATGGGAGTGGGTTAAAAAAGATGGTACATGCCAAATAGAACCAGGAATCAATCATCATGTTTTTTGGTTGAAATCAACTAAATATTGGATGAACATGTTTCATGGGATTCACTTATATAGAAAAATAAATTATAGAATATTTTGGAATGTGATTGGGTATAAGGAAAATTATGAATTTATACCAATACTAAATACATAGTACTATAGAACAACCACCCTTACCACATTATGACATGTCCAATAATGGAATGGACTACATAACAAGATATATCATCATGCTATAGTACTACTAGTGAAACGATATTCTGATTTTTATGGTTATTTCAATTTCAAATAACTTATAAAATAATGGTGAGTCAATGATATTTCGCATAACATAGCATCATATAAACCTAGAAAATATGATGAGGTTGTACAATATTGATATGTCCAAAATTACACTATATAAAAATTGGATGTAATATCCACCCACACCTGGGCCTCAATTTATGGTTCAACAATTTCTCAAAAATACATCTATCACTCTAGGATAATGGGATATATCGAAACCAATACACCAAAGCTCAAATACCCTAAAAATTTTCATTTCTTATAAAACACCACCTTAATCCCTATACACTATATTATATCCTCATAGGACAAAAAAGTGACTAGTTTTTTGCATTATACGAGGCTCCACATGACAAAATATCCAAAATGGGTAGTGGAACCCAAGTCCAATCAAATCATATCCATTCAATATTGATACTCATACTAATTCCTCTAAAACAGAACATATAAAAAGCTAATGGATCCCATGTTCTAAGACCCTACATGGTATCTTAGGTTGTTTCCTAGAATATCTCAAATAATATAATGTTGATTAACAATAAATAATTTACAAAAGGGGTTGGTTTTTGAATAGAATGAAAATGATGATAACCTTGAGGAATCATGGAATCTGTCAGACTATTCATTGAGTAAAGGGACATAAAATTATGGTTATGAAATGTTAATGGAATAATATTAATTAATTTTAAATGAAAAAATAATCAAATTGTGAAATTATAAATGGAATGAATAAAATAAATAAATCTAATTCAATTTCTGTATCAATTTATAATGCTTAGTTCTTAGTGGTGGTAGTCTAGTGTTTTAGAGAAGATATATGCTGTATAGAATATGATTTATCTAAATTATATATCTTGGTGTTGAGATGTATTATATTCATTATATGTAATTATATTTCATACACTACCCATCCTTGAAGGTAGCGGGATTGAAACCCTATAGAATCCGTGAGGGTGTTCTACAAAAAATACATTTTGGAGACGAACATAAGGCTGAATACCCTACCTACCCCCAGATCAATTACTTTTAGTGTTATGTTATAGTATGATTGATAATTATAAATCCCCATATATAGTAAAATATATATGTAATGGATTTTATTTATCTAACAAACATGTTTCTTAGAATATAATTTCTAAATTGTTATTATAGGTTTGTTGTGTGTGGGGTTTGATTTCTTGAATTATAATTCCTAATATACGATCTATGGTAGATTCATTATGCTAAATTGTTACTATATAAATATGTGGGATGGATGATGAGAATATGTGATATACAATGTGAATAATATATTATATTATCGAAGGTTTTATTATGATGGAATACCTTATGAAAATAATCTTCAAATGTCATTTTCCTGGGAGATGGATCAAGACATGTGATATTAGGGTAGAGTGAAATGCCACAAGAGAAGTTGTAGTGGGGTTCAAATTTTTTTATTGTATTATATAATATCTTTTTTAATAAATTATGATAGATATCAATTATGGGGATTGGAATCTTTCCTTCTATTTTTTTATGAATAATAATATTAACATGATGTTCAGAAGGTTAGAGAATGCAATCATTATATTTTTTTGTGAGAGTTTCGTGAAGCATCCAACTAATTATACCTATAATGATCACCATATAAATTATTAGATTGGTTTTTAAGTTAATAGTGTCTAGTTGGAAATAAGATCTGATACTAAAAGATCATGATTTATTTAGGTGATGTTAGAATTCAACATCAAATCAAATTAATTCTTTGGTACAACCAGTTTACTTTTAATTTGTATCAGTTCTCTATGAAATTACATACATGTACATGGAATTATTTAATATTTATCTTGAGAAAGAGTTGTTGGTGTATAAATATTACTTATAATTTCTCATATAATGAATGATATCACCTCCATTATATATATATATATATATATATTAAATACCATTGAGGATTTTATATGTACCAAGGACAATTAAATTCCGTATTGATTTATCATTACATCCCTCTAATAATTTTCTACTAAGAGAGGTATCGTTGCTGGGAGGGAGTCATTATATATTAAATACATTTATTGTAATATCTCAGTGTCGATATTTTAAGAAATTAATATTTTATATCAAAATATATAATTTCATCAACATTTGTTACAATTGTTTTTACCAATTCCAAAAGAATTATTATTTTCCTATAATATAAAAACAAATCTCCTCAGATAATAGTTAATGTTATGTTTAGATATTAAATATGTGTTTTACAAATGTTATTTTTTTATGGATACTAATATTTATTAACTTATAAATTATGATATTTTTGAAATATATTACAATGCAGTTTATTTAAAATATGCTTAAAACTTCTATTTGTATTTAATAATAATAGTTATTTTTGAATATATATACATATTCACAAGTTAATTTTCATAAAATAATGTTAATATTTTGAGGTTTGGTTATTATTCAAATAGTACGTTTATTATATTTAATATCCAATTAATTTATTATAATGGTTATATATGTAACACCCCGAAATTTTATGAAAAATATTCTTTTTAATTTCATTAATATCTTGTGTTGTACGCTACACCTAAAGGAGCTTTCACAACACGCATCCTTGAATTGCCTTGCATTACACGCAATCGCGACCTTCCTCGATAGCGTGTATAGTACGCAATAACGAGATTCACTAGACAACAATATGCTATTAAGATATTATTAAAACTAGCCGTTATGAATAGTAATAACCACTTTTTGAAATTTTGTAAATTTTATTTTTCAAAATGTACATCATTTATGGATTCGGAGTATCGAATTTAGCCTAAGGTGAAATTTTGGTACTTTTCGGATATCTTTCATATTCTGATGAATAGTGAAAATTACAAAATTTTAATTAAAAACAACTTTTTCAATCGAAATAATTAATAGTGATAAATTATTAATTTGAGTTGTTTTAAAGTATATTTAGAATATATTTTTACAATTTAATACAATGTTGGTCATTGGATGTAATTTCACATTTAAACCAGTTATAAACAAGTGTCAATCTTTTGAAAGTTATTATCTCTTAAAAACACGTCTTTTGTTTTGACGACAGGAATTAATTTTTAAATTTGTTAATGCAACTGATATGTTTTGAATTTGGTAAAATAGACATCATTTTTGAGTTCATAATATCAAATATAGCTTAGGACTAATTTTTGGTATTTTTCTGAAAACTTTCAATTTTTGATGAATAGTGAAACCACTAAGTGGTAGGTTAAAAACTGAATTTTGCATAAAACATAATTTTACCGCTTCTGTGAATGGAATTTCGAAAATCTGACAGACACGGTTAATATCAAGGACTAAAATGTGGTTCAATGAGATGAAAATAATTTTTGGTGAATAGTAACTTTTTACTTTTTTTACCACGGTTAATAGTAAATAGGGTAACTAAGGGTAAATATGATATTACTATTACCCTAACACATGTCCTAATTCTATTGGATAAGTTTAATTCGACCAAAAACAACCTTATGAATATAATATGACCATTTAGGTCCACTTGGATTAGATTATGACATTTAATATTATTTTATTTAATGAATAGTTAAAATAGTTAAAATCAAAGTTTAATAACTAAAACATTTTTAATATGGGGTTATACATAAGATAAATTCGACTATAAATATTAATTAGAAAGCTAAAACTATTTCCTACATAATGATATTTTATTTATAATTTTTAGACTTTAAATAAATTAATTTATTTATGACACAACGATGATGCAGTAATTACCCTTTTAAGGAAATATTAACATAATTGATGTTATAAATGCTCAAATGAATGTAATTTGAGACTTTTTATGAATTACACTAATTTTCTAGGTTCCTATGATATATTAGTGTCGATTTAATCAACTTGGTTAGAACATATAATTCTGTTATAACTTTCACAAAAATCATATATCAAATAGTGTCAAAATTGACACAAAATAGTTTTTAAATGAAATATTATATTATTAATTGTTATTTTATTCCTAAAAATCTAAGGTTTGGCCAAATGACTTAGATAAGGATATATATATTAATAATAAAAAATTTGGGGTTCGTTTGTCATGTTATAGTAAGTGTATTAACCATATAGTGAAAGAAAAAAAAAAGACACGGTAAAAGTTAAATTATTTAACTTAGAGTTAAATCTTATTGATAAGGTTAAAATAATACCCTAAACTTGTCTAAATCCTATTGGTTGATAGGATTTCGACCCATCCCCACTTTAGATTCGAAATAAGACCATTTGGAACCATTATAGATAGATTTTGACTTTAATATAAAATAATATTTTGAGATATTCCTAAGGTGCCCCTCTCCTCCCTTATAAAAAGGCACCTCCTCCCCCTCCTCCTCACACCAATTTGAGCACTCAAGCTCGGCCAAGCCCTGCCAAAATCCCTTCTCCACTTCCCTACTATCATCCTAGAGGTCCTGGTCTTCCTCAAAGACCATCCTTAGTTATTTAAGTGGAGTCCAAGAAAAGGCGCATCAAAAAGAGGAGGTTCGGACACATACGAATCAAATCGGACCTAAGGTAAGGGAAAATATCACAATCTCATTTTTATCCGAGATTGTTTTTACTTTGGCATTTACTGGGGTATATTTTATCATCCACATCCATGTTTCCTCAATATGTAACATTATTTCCATCCACCTACAATTGTTTAAATCCAATTTTACCCTTCAGAGTTTTTAGTAAAAGATATGAAAGGAATCTTTTGTCATTTTCCGTACGAGGTACTTTTTGACTTTTCCGACAAAAGTACGAAGAATGTTTTTTTTACTTATACGGCATGAATGGATTTTTAAAACATTATTTCCAAGAAGTTTCCTTTACAAGTTTTCAAGTTTATTTTTTAATCAACTTCTTTTAGTTTAATGTTGTATGACATGTTAAGAAAGGAAAAATGTTTTTGAAGAAGAAAGGATATTTTCATCAAGAATGGAGTTCAAGTGTTTTATCAAAATTATTTTCCTTCTAAGATAATAAAGGGTTCTGTTTTTATTTCTATTACTAAATTGATTTGATCATTTTGTGATGAAATTATTTTTATGAATTCCTTTATCATATATGAATTGTTTTATGATGTCATGATGTTTAAGATTCCCATTTGTATTACATGGGTTATGCAACGATGTATGATTTATGATTTTTGTGGCACACATAAGAATGGTTACATTATGAGATGGGTGGGACCTATATCTCCCTCCAATGCATTGGGTAAAGATTTTATATCTCATGAGATAGACATGGCTGGAATGGTAGGTTATACCGGTTCAGTGAAACAGGACTGAAACGAGGGTTACTCGATTCAGAAAGGGACTTTGTCCACTAAGATAGTCTTGGCAATGAGTCTTGACTAACAAGAAATGATTCTCTATGATTATGTGCGAATGACACAAAGTTTCATGTTTTAAGTTATGATTATTATGATTACATTTCACTGCCATGATTTATCCCATGTTATGAAATTATGCTCTCTTTTGCAGGTTAAGATTTACAAAATGTTATGTTCTTATGAATACGATGTGATTGATATTTCTTTTGTTTACCCTTACTGAGCATTTGAGGTCACCCTTTTATGTTTTCTTTTCCCCAGGATATAAAGAAAGGTTTTAGGTAAAAAAAAGGAAGATCTTTATAGGAGATGTTGAAGATATTTCACCACGATTAGAAGATTACGTTCCGAGTTTCCAAAGACACTAAATTATTACGATCCTTATGTGTGTGTTTTTGTTATGTACTAAGTATTCCGCAAAAGTAATGTAAAGTCTATGTACGTCAGGCTTCGGGTCTCTACAGTTCGTATCAGAGGAAAGGTTTAGTCAACCTTTGGAAACTAGGATGCGGGAACTTTAGTGAGATCCCTAGAGATATTTATAAGGTTTGTCTAGGGATGTCCCTAAGGATAAGTATACATATAAGATACAGTCCTAGAACTACGGTAACGATCTTAGAATTTAACCTAAGATGTTAGATATTAAGGGTACTCCCCCTTTACTATGTTGTTTTCCCTAGCATGATTTTTGCCTCTCACAAGATTCTTTTTGTGTTTTAGTTAATGGAGGGAACCAGAAGGAATTCGGTTAACATTGAATCCAATGGAAAAATTGGTAACTATGAGAAAAAAAATTGTGTAATTCCTAGAGAGAAAGATCGTGTGATTATGCCAAATCAGTCATCGCGATATATGATTAACAAGGTGAAATTTAGTGGTATGCCTAATTCATCAAATAAGAGGAAGATAAACTATTATGCATGTTCGCATGTTAAGGAGCATAAAAAAAGGAAGATTGAGATTTCTAAAGAAGGGAAGAAGAACCTTGAGGAATACCTCAAATGGATGGACCGATGTTATCTGTGTGGAGAAAAGGGTCATAGAGTGACAGAATGTTATGGAGTTCAATGTCTTATTTGTGGAGAACATGGGCATTACCCAACTCAATGCCCTGACCTAAAAATTTACTTCTAAATCAAGGAAGGACTTCTTCCAGGACAATCATTGAAGTGGATGGACTGAAGTGTTTATGTATTGGTATTCAGGAATAATGTTGTTGAGGTACTTTTATGGTGTATTGAAATATTTATGTATTGGTCTATTGTGGTCTTCAATAAATTTAAGGTACCGGTAACCATGAAAAGTGATTAAAATATTTTGGAAAGTAGATAATATGCCCATAATGAAGGGATAAGGAGAAAATGAAATGTTTCACAGTATTCATGAGCTCATGATTGATATAAGGACTAAGTGATATCATGGTTTGAGTATATATAATTTTGAGGATTTTGGTATGTGGAAAGTGTTAACTTTTAACTGCATTCATGTTTTCACTAAGGTATTCAAGAGAATACACGATTAAGGACTTTGAATGTTTGGAATGTGACCAACAAAACATATCTTATGATATATGGGGATCGATGATGGTGTTAAATCTCTGGTAATCGTTTTCACTATGTTATGAGATTGGACTGCAGTATTATGGATAAGCCTAAAGGTTGGAATGGATTATGTTGGACATAAGTTAGTATTGTTTAAGGATAGAACTTTATTTTGATATTATTTATGTGATGTTATAGTAATGTAGTTTTAGAAAAAGGACAACCTGCAGGACGGGCGACAGCCCATCGCGTCGGACATGGCTGTGGAAATCGAACCCACAACCGAAGTGCGACTGGCCTTTATCGCCTACCACTGGCCTACAGGAAGTCCCTATTTAGTATAAACTAGTTTTATTATATTAAGCAGTATGATATATGAAGTTTAAGTCCATTTTAGGAACCATATATGATTAATCTCACTATAGAATGACTTATGTATATTTAATAACTTTTTCTAACCTTTTTTTAAGACAGATGGAATGACCCGTCATTCTATCACATGATCTGCTAACACTTCACGAATAAAAAATTCAACTTCATTTATTTAAGAGATGAAGTGGAAATTGTTCAAGGCATGAACAACAGTGAGATTGTACCAAAATAAAGTAAGTATTTATTCTAATTCAAATTCTTCAACTTTAGGGAAACGATCTTGAAAACCAAAAATGTTGTCCTAGTGCTCTTATATCTGATTAATCAGATGGTACCTTAGATCGTCACAAATTTACGGATTTGTGATTGTTGGCTTTTCCATAGCCAAGTTCTCTACCACTCTCCATCAGAACACGATGGTTAGATTTCTCTTCCATATCCATATTTTCACCTATGTGGAAACCCAGTGATTAGTTTACTTGGGTAACCGTTACGTTTCATACTTTCTTTTTTAAATATTGGTTTTGGTTATCCTTTTTACGATGTGGGTTTCTATTAATGAAACGTTCGAATAGTAAACCATTTATAACCCCGACGAATTTCGAGGGCGAAATTCATTTTAAGTGGGGTAGAATGTAACACCCCGAAATTTTATGAAAAATATTCTTTTTAATTTCATTAATGTCTTGTGTTGTATGCTACACCTAAAGGAGCTTTCACAACACGCATCCTTGACTTGCCTTGCATTACACGCAATTGCGACCTTCCTCGATAGCGTGTATAGTACGCAATAATGAGTTTCACTAAACAACAATATGCTATTAAGATATTATTAAAACTAGCCGTTATGAATAGTAATAACCACTTTTTGAAATTTTGTAAATTTTATTTTTCAAAATGCACGTCATTTATGGATTCGGAGTATCGAATTTAGCCTAAGGTGAAGTTTTTGTACTTTTCGGATAACTTTCATATTCTGATGAATAGTGAAAATTACAAAATTTTAATTAAAAACAACTCTTTCAATCGAAATAATTAATAGTGATAAATTATTAATTTGAGTTGTTTTAAAGTATATTTAGAATATATTTTTACAATTTAATACAATGTTGTTCATTGGATGTAATTTCACATTTAAACCAGTTATAAACAAGTGTCAATCTTTTGAAAGTTATTATCTCTTAAAAACACGTCTTTTGTTTTGACGACGGGAATTAATTTTTAAATTTGTTAATGCAACTGATATGTTTTGAATTTGGTAAATAGAAATCATTTTTGAGTTCATAATATCAAATATAGCTTAGGCCTAATTTTTGGTATTTTTCTGAAAACTTTCAATTTTTGATGAATAGTGAAACCACTAAGTGGTAGGTTAAAAACTGAATTTTGCATAAAACATATTTTTACCGCTTCTGTGAATGGAATTTCGAAAATCTGATAGACACGGATAATATCAAAGACTAAAATGTGGTTCAATGAGATGAAAATAATTTTTGGTGATTAGTAACTTTTTTCTTTTTTTTACCACGGTTAATAGTAAATAGGGTAACTAAGGGTAAATATGATATTACTATTACCCTAAAACATGTCCTAATTCTATTGGATAAGTGTAATTCGACCAAAAACAACCTTATGAATATAATATGACCATTTAGGTCCACTTGGATTAGATTATGACATTTAATATTATTTTATTTAATGAATAGTTAAAATAGTTAAAATCAAAGTTTAATAACTAAAACATTTTTAATATGGGGTTATACATATGATAAATTCTACTATAAATATTCATTAGAAAGATAAAAAGATTTCTTACATAATTATATTTTATTTATAATTTTTAGACTTTATATAAATTAATTTATTTCTGACACAACGATGATGTAGTAATTACCCTTTTAAGGAAATATTAACATAATTGATGTTATAAATGCTCAAATGAATGTAATCTGAGAATTTTTATTAATTACACTAATTTTCTAGGTTCCTATGATATATTAGTGTTGATTTAATCAACTTGGTTCGAACATATAATTCTGTTATGACTTTCACAAAAATCATATATCAAATAGTGTCAAAATTGACACAAAATAGTTTTTAAATGAAATATTATATTATTAATTGTTATTTTATTCCTAAAAATCTAAGGTTCAGCCAAATGACTTAGATAAGGATATATATATTAATAATAAACAATTTGGGGTTCTTTTGGCATGTTATAGTAAGTTTATTAAACATATAGTGAAAAAAAACAAAAAGACACGGTAAAAGTTAAATTATTTATCTAAGAGTTAAATCAAATTGATAAGGTTAAAATAATACCCTAAACTTTTCTAAATCCTATTGGTTGATAGGATTTCGACCCATCACCACTTTAGCTTCGAAATAAGACCCTTTGGAACCATTATAAACCGATTTTGACTTTAATATAAAATAATATTTTGAGATATTCCTAAGGTTCCCCTCTCCTCCCTTATAAAAGGGCACCTCCTCCCCCTCCTCCTCACACCAATTTGAGCACTCAAGATCGGCCAAACCCTGCCAAAATCCCTTCTCCACTTCCCTAGTATCATCCTAGAGGTCCTGGTCTTCTTCAAAGACCATCCTTAGTTCTTTATGTGGAGTCCAAGAAAAGGCGCGTCAAAAAGAGGAGGTTCGGACACATACGAAGCAAATCGGACCTAAGGTAAGGGAAAATATCACAATCTCATTTTTATCCGAGATTGTTTTTACTTTGGCATTTACTGGGGTATATTTTATCATCCACATCCATGTTTCCTCAATATGTAATATTATTTCCATCCACCTACAATTGTTTAAATCCAATTTTACCCTTCGGAGTTTTTAGTAAAAGATATGAAAGGAATCTTTTGTCATTTTCCGTACGAGGTACTTTTTGACTTTTCCGACAAAAGTACGAAGAATGTTTTTTTAACTTATACGGCATGAATGGATTTTTAAAACATTATTTCCAAGAAGTTTTCTTTACAAGTTTTCATGTTTATTTTTTAATCAACTTCTTTTAGTTTAATGTTGTATGACATGTTAAGAAAGGAAAAATGTTTTTGAAGAAGAAAGGATATTTTCATCAAGAATGGAGTTCAAATGTTTTATCAAAATTATTTTCCATCTATGATAATAAAGGGTTCTGTTTTTATCCCTATTATTAAATTGATTTGATCATGTTGTGATGAAATTATTTTTATGAATTCCTTTATCTTATATGAATTGTTTTATGATGTCATGATGTTTAAGATTCCCATTTGTATTACATGGGTTATGCAACGATGTATGATTTATGATTTTTGTGGAACACATAAGAATGTTTTCATTATGAGATGGGTGGGACCTATATCTCCCTCCAATGCATTGGGTAAAGATTTTATATCTCATGAGATAGACATGGCTGGAATGGAAGGTTATACCGGTTCAGTGAAATAGGACTGAAACGAGGGTTACTCGATTCAGAAAGGGACTTTGTCCACTAAGATAGTCTTGGCAATGAGTCTTGACTAACAAGAAATGATTCTCTATGATTATGTGTGAATGGCACAAAGTTTCATGTTTTATGTTATGATTATTGTGATTACATTTCACTGCCATGATTTATCCCATGTTATGAAATTATGCTCTCTTTTGCAGGTTAAGATTTCCAAAATGTTATGTTCTTATGAATACGATGTGATTGATATTTCTTTTGTTTACCCTTACTGAGCATTTGATCTCACCATTTTATGTTTTATTTTCCCCAGGATATAAAGAAAGGTTTTAGGTAAAAAAAAGGAATATCTTTATAGGAGATGTTGAAGATCTTTCACCACGATTAGAAGATTACGTTCCGAGTTTCCAAAGACACTAAACAATTACGATCCTTGTGTGTGTGTTTTAGTTATGTACTAAGTATTCCGCAAAAGTAATGTAAAGTCTATGTACGTCAGGCTTCGGGTCTCTACAATATAACTATTCCAAAATTCACACAACTATTTAAATAGTGATAATAACCATCTTGATAACATTCTTAAATCATTTACTAATAATTCACATAAAATCTATAAAATTTTAAAGACTCTTTATTTCCATGGTGATGATTTGATTACATGTTTATATTAAATTTTTAAATTTTTTGTTCATGTGTATGATAATTATTTGAATTTAAAAAAATAGAATTGTTCTAAGTGACATATTTTTATAATAATCTCATTATACTAATTTACACATTTATTGATATATTTATTCTAGAAATTTAATTTTTTCAAAAACATTAATATTTTATATTTTATTAGGTAGTCGGTGTGTCAATGCTAAAATAAATTAATATTTTTAATAAAATATTTCTTAAAAATGATATATATATATATAAATATATATGTTATTATATTAATCCCCCCTTAAAATAATTTCAATAAAATTTCAACTAATATAATTGTTAGAGAATAAACAAGGGTGATTTTATTTCATTACCTCAACATGTTCGCATGTTGTTTGATTGTACTTGTTATTTATCCAATGATCATTAAATTGGATAGTCATCATATTTCATAGAACATTATTTATATGGTTTAACATCATAAAATACTCTACCTCAATGGAATGGTCATGTTCTAATTGTTACATATTTAAATTCATTAAGTGTTCTATATATTCTATGTACAATCATAGAAGGAATATGTGTAACACATGATTAACATGATCCATTATTTCAAGATGGACTTGGTAAAAGGATAAATCAGCTACATGATGAAGTATATCTACGGTTAAAATTTGCTTTTGGCCATGAATTCCATTCATTAAAAACCTCATGATTCTCTTCCAATTTGATATCTGAAGGATATATTTTTCAGTAACATCAGACCCTCTTCCACTTCATTAATTATAAATATATATTCTTCATTGATAGTCAGATAAAATAATGTGTTAGTGAGTGTAATAAACATTATATATAATTTTTTTAGAATATAATTTTCACATAAATTTTTTTTAAATATTCTTGCCATTATATAAGTCTTTTATAATTATTTTACAACATATATTCATATGGGGATATTTGAATACGTTAGGTGAAGTTGTTATTTTTAAACCACTCAACCAATGTAATTTTTTATCACATATACATTAAATTCCCTAGACCAAAATATCTAAAATTTATTGAGTTGATAAATATTCCATTTTCATTCGCCATATGTTTTTTGGTTTTAGGATATATTGATATACAATTGTTTATATAGTGAAAATTGATAATTTATCCATAATATTTAATTTAAAATTGAATCATTTTTAAAAATAGTTTGTTTTTGATACCCATACAACCTACCCACTCTTTTTTTATATATCTTGGATTATTGATCAACTGATTAATGATCTCAAATACTGATGAAAATGTATTTATTGGTTATTAAATCACCAAAACAATATGAAATTGATTTCATTTGATTCCACCTAGATACTAGTAAAAAAATTCACAGTGATGTTCTCCAATTTCAAATAGGGTATTATTTGCATAATAATATTGGGATTATCTTAATCTACATGAGCATGAGTATATATCATTAACATTGAGGTGTATAAATCAACATCTCTTTACATTTTGACCCACCGATCAGGTTATCGATTACATTATCTTGAGTATATATCATTAACTTTGAGGTGTATAAATCAATATCTCTTTGAAAACTCTCCAAGTTCCAACAAAAAATACAATAAAGGTATCATGGAAAGATATAAGCTCAAGAAACAAGGGATTAGAAAGATTTCATGATCCATATATAAATTCATGTTCTGAAACATGTGTATCAGATTGTGGAATTGACAACAATCCTTTCACATGGAGAATATGGGTAGTACTGGAGCTTGGATTTGGATATTCATGATGAGGTAACTCTCAAGTGTCCTTATTTTGAACATCTATTTTTGTGAGGAGTATTAACCCTCCATCATTCTAATAGTCAATATTTAGGAACATCTAAGGCTAGAATAGGGGGAATGAAAATATCTGAGTATGCAGTGAGGTTTACAATCCTTACTTGATACTCCCTTTAAATTATCTGTGATGACTACATCTAGGAAATTATTTCTTAGTGTGGATTCCACAAATATATGTGAGAAACTGTAGAACCATTACTCATTACCACATGTTCTAGGGTTGTACTGTGGTTATTTTTGATATACATATTTCTTTCATTAGTCAGTAGATATCTATAATTAGTAGTGGGAATCAAAGAGTTCAGTCACCTATAATAACTAGTAGGTGCTAGTTTGTGGGTTCTCAGGGCATAAAACCCTTCTGCGATCTGGGTCAAGAATGTGGTCAAATATTAAAGGGAATTATAAGTATACCAGGGCATCCATGAGTGGGATGATTCATTTCTTGTTGTTGTAATGGACAGATATATCATGATTTCTTTACTGGACAATCTATGTAGTACAATCAAATTACTATTGGACCTCCACAGTAGAGAAAGCAACATGAGCAGTGATCTTGCAGGCATAAACATTTTTGTCCCAAGTGAGGCCAAGTAGGATGAGGATCAAGATGAGAAGTTGGTAGAGAGTGACACTATGAGATACTTCGCCCACCACTAATATGTATCCATGTCTGGATCACGTTGTTGGTGGCTCGGTCCATGAAACCCTATAGGAATTAGAGGATTACGACCATACAATGCATGAGATGTTCCATGGTATTATATTTTATTATTATAATATTTATCTAGTATTAGAAAACATAGGTCTCATTCATTAAATTTTCTCTATACCACATCTATGAGAGAGGGATATCATATATTGTGGATCCATCATAGAAGCTTCATATTATGGTTCCTATAGGGAACTATTTTTATGTATCTTGAATTTTCTAGCAGTGTTATATGTCTCTTTGTGGTGAGAGTTTCACATGAGACCTCATGGTCATCACGATGGAACCCAATGATTTCATATTTGGTATGGAATGGTTATCCATGGTCTTATATATGATTTACTATCACAAAAAACAAGTAATATTATTATGCTCTGATGGGATTAGATGCAACGTTTCTAGTGAGAGATATCTTATTAAGTGGAATGTGTGTTCAATCAATAAGGGCATGCCACCCATAGTTGTTTAGTTTAGTAATATATACCTATGTGCAATAAGAATATCTTGAATATATATTCATTCCGTTTTGGGGGATTACATTGAATTATTCTTCATGTAAGTTATGTGAATACCGTCCAATCATGTTATGGTGTTTTTCATTACCTTTCATCCTAGTACGAATATTATTTATTCGGTATCATATTAGATGACACCTACTGAACTATTTGATAAAATGATATATAGGAGGACCATAATGAGAAATGTGACTCAGATCTACTGTGTCCCCCTAGGTAGATCCAGTGTTTTTCCGGATATATCCACGAGAGATTAAATATTTCCATATATTATTATCAACCAAAAGAGGCCACGATAAAGAACATGTAACCTTCCTGAGGATTGATTAAATATTTACCATTGGAATATGGGAGATTGTTCTTATTGACCTATATCATATCCAGCTACCACTAGTTCGGGGTTCTCAAGAATGACATTGCAAATTTATGAATATTATATTGCTACATGAAATATGTGTTCTTAGTGATTCTATTTGGTGATCCATATTCTTGGACCATATTAAGTGGATTTCATAATTCTTGTATCCCTTCTGTACATTGACCTTCCTTTTTTTCTTTCATCGATGACATAATCATCTATAGTACATCATAGGGTCTACATGGAGTGCATTTTTAGATGGTCCTATACTGTATTTGGAGAGAACCATCATTCTAGGAAAATCTCAAAGAACAATTTATAAATACATGAGGCTCATTTTCTTGGGTATGTAAATTTTTAGAATGGTTTATCCATAGATCATGTGAATAGTGATGGTGTCTTTGCTTTTGATCCACCAAAGAACTTGTCATAGGTGTTGATCTTTCCAATATTTGTGGGGTACTACAAGGGGTTTAAATCTAACTTCATTGTAATTACAACCCCTTCAACCAGGATGATGTAGAAATGGACTCCATTTACGTAGTATGAGAATATGTATAGGGACTTTGTGGAGTTGAGGCAGACACTGACATGTGCTCTAGTCTTGAGACTAACAGAGGATGGGGGAATTTTATAGTGTATTTCTATACATTAGGATGAGGAATCCGTTCAATGCTGATGCAATGGAAGGAAATTATTTCATATAGGCCGAGGTAGTTGAGAACCCATGATAAGAACCATGTGATATAAGACATGGAGCTAGAACTAGTAGTTTTCACCTTGGTGACATAATGGAACTACCATCCAGGGGATTACATTGCGGTTTTCATAGATCATTGTTTTATAATTATTTATTAACATATATATACCAGAACTAGAGTAAACAACAATTGTTGGAGTTCCTAAAGGACAATGAATTCATGAAATTATATACACCAGGGATGTGTATCATTTTAGCAGATACCCTTAGTTGGAAGTCACATACTCTCTTAGTGTATGAGGCTTCAAAGTAGTTTTCCTCCTTCCAGCTTCCACTAGTGGATTAGGTTGGTACATGTTTTATGTAATTAGTGGTGTTGACTCATTCGCTCCATGAAAATGTGAGACTATCATACATTGGGGAACTTGAACTATGAGGTTTGGTAAGAACAAATATTCACATGATAATCACATGTTGAGTATTTCGAAGGAATGAATCAATTTATATTATTCTAGGGGAAAACATTCGTTCGAGTCATGATGTGGGGGAAGGTGATGCGGTAGTTCCACAGTTACCCCTAGTTGCTCATCCTGTTGTGGTGATGATGTATAGTTACCTTCAACAGATATTCTGGTGGTTCAGTATGATATGATGTGTTGTTGAGTTCATCTCTAGGTCTGTACATGTCAATATGTTATGGTAGAGAAACATGTTCTGGCACATTTGTTCTACCCCTTGATATCCTAGAGTAAAAATGGGATGGCATATCCAAGGATTTTTTCATGGGCTTCCATACATAGAAATCCTCCATGAAACCATCTAGGTGATGGTTAACTGACTCACAATGTCACCATAAATCCTTCCAATTATTAAGCAGTGTTTGGTGTAGATTTTTTGGAAATTTTACGTATAATTCATTTTTCTCCTTTAAGGGGTACCTTTAATGATAATATCTAGTCATGAAACATGGTTTATGTCAAGATTTCGTAGAATCCTACAATAGTAAGTTACAAAACATATTCGGATGGGTATACCCATCCACCCCATACCTATGTACATACCAAGCACAATATCATGCTATTTGAGGATATGTTGTGGGCCTGCATGTTAGGATTTTCCCGTAGATGTGAGGTTCATATTCCCTTTATAGTGTTTACCGAAAAAAACAAATACCATTTTACCATAATCATCATCCCTTTTGAGGCCCTATATAGGAGAGACTTTTGGTCACACTTATGATGGATAGTGAATGCCCAATCATCTTTTTTGGGCCTAGTGATGGTTTATTTAATAATAGAGAATAACCATGTCATCTTTGAGAGGATGATGATTATCTAGAGTAGGAAAAAACTATAGGCACATCATCATTGTCTTCAATTGTAGATATATGAAGGATAAACTTCTTTCCAGAGAGTCTCCACCTAATGATGATAGAAAAGGCTCAGTAGAGGATGCAAGCTATCTGGCGGTTCATTGGGCCGTTTGATATGGTGAAGAGGGTTGGTGGGGATGCATACCACTGCACCCTAGCCCCAAAAATGGAGAGGGTTCATGATTTATTTCACACAACCCAACTGTAACACCCCAAGATGTCATATTAAGTTATATCATTAATGTAATTCAATAGCTTATACTAAATGCAACACCGACTTCACCTTCATTGTAAGCAAGATTGGGTTTCTGCGAAAATACACATTTGTTTTATGACTATATAAAACTATATATTTATTTATCAATTTAATATTGTTATTTTAATAGTAGAAAATAAATATTTATTATTATTTATAATGTTTTCACCTAAATAAAACATATTTATAATTAAATGAATATGTTTTGTTAAAATTGTTATATATTTAGAAAAACTAATTTCTTAAAAGATCATATTTGTATGTCCTTTTGTGAAAAATAATATAATTAATATTATATAGTCATAAAAATTGAATTTGATAAAATAGATTTCATTTTTTGATTCGGAATATAAAAATTATCTTATGGTGAATTTTTTGTATTTTTTTGAAAACTTTTCATTTTGATGAATTATGAAAACACTACATTATTGTTTAAAACAAAATTTTATTAAAATAATTAATATATTTATTTAAAATTATTTTAATGTAAAACTATATAAATAATACATGTATTAGTTCTATGTAATTCATTAGAGTCATTTTATATGATGATTTGATGTATAAAATTTTATGGATGTTATTAATGTTTTTTACCCACCTTCTACACACATTTTCAAATTTTCCTCAAACATAATTTCTCCACTTCTATGAATTGAATTTCAAAAATACAAGATATACATTTTAAATAATTAAGAAAAATTTGCCTTCAATGTGATGAAAATATTTTTTTTCTGATTAATAACTTTTGAATTTAATTTACCACTATTAAAAGTAAATAGGGATATTAAAGGTAAAAATGATATTATAATTACCCTAACACATGTCCTGATTCTATTGGATAAGTGTATTTAGACTAAAACCATCATTAAGAATTAAATATGATCCTTTTTGATCCACATGGATTATATTCGAAAATTTATTATTTATAATTTAAATAAGAGTTAATATTGTTAAATTCAAACTATAAAAAATAATACATTTTAAAAAAAATGGTTATACAAAATATAAATTAGACTATAAATATTAATTATAAATATGAAATGATTTAATACAGCATGGTATTTTATTTGTAATTTTTAGACAATAAATAATTAAATTTATTTATGTCACAATGATGATGAAGTAATTACCTAATTAATGAATGATTAAATTAATTGATATTATAAATATCAAAATAAATGTAAATTTAGAATTTTGATGCATTCCAAGAATTTTTTAGGTTAATATTACATGGTAGGGTTAACTAAATAAATTTATTTTGAAGTAATAATGTTGTTATGTGTTAAAAAAACAAAAAAAAACAAATACTGTCAAAAATTGATATAAATGTGTTTTTAAAACAAATACTATTTTATTAAATTATATAATAGTCCTAAAAATGAATAGTTTGTCCAAAAAACTTATATAATTATATATATTTCAATTTTTAACCACTTGAGGTTCTCTTAGAATTTTATAGTATGTTTATTAACCATGTATTGCAATAATAGAAGAATACACGGTAAAGGTTATATTATTTAAATAAGAGTAAAATCTAAAAGTTAAGGATATTATGGTGACCTAGGATTGTGTATAACCTATTGGGTGGGAGTTTTTCTACCAATACACACATTATACTAGAAATAAATTCTTTTTGAGCCATTATAATCCGAAAATGATGTCATAATTAAATAATATATCAAACTTTTCCTATATTACCCCTCACCTCTCTTATAAAAGGTTACTTCCCCTTCTCTTGATTTCACACCCCAAAATCAAATTGGCTCAGCCAAATCCTACTCCAATATCCTCCCAACTACCCTATATTCATTCCAATGTCTTTACATAGATCATAATTCCACCCTAAAAAATCACTTTTGATAAAAAAAAACGAAGCACAAGAAGAAGTGGTAATAATTTCATCACCTCATTCATAGATCTTTTCTTCTACACTTCCTATTTCATTGTTGTTTCCATTAAAAAATAATATTTCTAGTGCCTTATATATATTATGATGTTATAATAAGTATGGTACAACATTTTTCATTATTCAATCCATTTAATGAATGAATAAGTCACCATACGTGCATACTTATGGCTTACCGTCTCCACGTTGTGGAGTACATTGTAATTCAATACATCATTATTCGGATGGGTATAATAATGAATCTAAATGATCTAAATAATAAATATAAAAATTTATTGATTATATATATATGATATACCATCCAATTAATTTTGATTTCATTGTAAATAGAATGATATTGTCGATTTTTCGTATGTACAGATTACCTACTCCACGAATGCGATGAGATTCATTCCCCATCATATCCATTCAAGAATAATTTTCGTTTTATAATATAAAAATAATGTTTAATAAATTAATATCATTATAGATGTGAATCAAATACATATTATCAATAACAATCATGACTTACATTACAGATCTTATAAAGGAAAACGAATCAGTGAACACCTGGTACAATGGTACTAGTGAAATATAATTAACAAAAAATATTATAAGAACATGTATGAAATCATATTTAGGTATGTGGTTTTGGTATAATTTAATATCAATGATTAAAATATTATACATTTGGTTAGCGTAACCTTGACTACAAAAAATTACATTATAAGGGTTATTTTTCAATCTCTTTATTATCCTAATTTTTGTATACGTAAGCATCTACGTGAATTCATTATCATACACATCTATTATTCATAAATATGTATTTCAAAACATATTTACTATTTACAATAATATGGATTAATGTTATTTATAACCTTGTTTGAATTTTCATATAATGATTTGAAAGCAATATTTCAGTTGTTTTTCAAGCAAGATACTTTTTGACCTTTTCAAAAAATTAAGGTAAGAAATATTTTAACTTATATGGTGGGTGAACCTATTTTCTGCCATTATAAATCCTTCAATGATTCCCTTGTAATATTATATGCATAGTTTCAAAATAATGGTTTTCTTTTATATTTAGTTTACATTTATATGATTTCAAAATAGAAAAATATATTTCTCTCAAATAGTATTGATTTCATCTAAGTCAACATTCATTGATCGTTTTTAAACATAATTGAAGTTGTTTTATTATTATATGACCTTCCATATTGTATTAAAGGTATTTTGATATGTTTGACTGTGGATGTCTTAACTTTATACCATTCATGGTTTATCGTTATCTTAATAACATTTTGTATGATAGTTTTAAAATGAATGTTTTTGTTATGTTTCAACATTTTCATATGAGGAATGCATTGGACTTAGTAAGTAACCGGTGGATCCCACTATAGCTCCTAGATGCATCGGTAGGTCTCTGTTGACAAATTAGTGTCTTGTCATAAAGATTTGACAAAAATTTTATTTTTATCCATGGCATGAGGCCTTGAAGATGTGGTTATGATGTCCAGTATTATGCATTATATCATTATAAAATTAGCAATTGATGTGACATGTGATTATTTGACTAGTATAATATCCATGTGAATAAGTAAATGGAATTATTTAATTTTTATTTTCCATATTATTCTGATGTTTATGTTTAAAATTATTGGGTATTAATCTTATTCAATTCCTTAAATGTTTATAATTATTTATGAAAGTTTATTCTATATTTTTTACCCTTACTGAAGATCTGTTCTCATCCCTTTCTTATGTTCTATTTTCCTAGTATGCCCATATGTATATTATGATTTATATGCAGGATTATGATAAGGGAATAATAGTGTTATCAAACGATTTTTTATGCTATATTTTGTGTTAAAAATTGTAATGTAATTTTTAGGTTTGTGATAATTTTTCCAAGACTAAAAAATTGATTGATCCTTCGGGACATGATTCCTATTAGTCGGGATGATGTAGTAAAATTATGAACTAGCTCTATGCTTCTTGGGTTGGGGGAATTACAGTTCGTATCAGAGGATTATTAGTAAAAATGGTTAGAACTATATTTAGAAAAACCCTGATTAGAGAACATTACCCTAATATAGAATTTGGGGATTAGTATAGAATAACATCCTAGAATTTTGTTAAATTTAGATATTTTGAGATTTTTCATTGAAATACAACCTTTTCTGGAAATGGGCTGGTAGAGGCGGCTCTAGAACATATATAACTAGGAGGGGAAACTCTGACACGGAGTTTCAAGCATAACCCAGTGTATCCTTGTACATGAAAATGAGGCTTTCTGTACTCTT
Source organism: Viscum album (assembly GCA_963277665.1). NCBI lineage: Eukaryota > Viridiplantae > Streptophyta > Magnoliopsida > Santalales > Viscaceae > Viscum > Viscum album. The sequence goes on along the minus strand of OY728157.1, from coordinate 1,707,900,489 downwards.
GGTTACGACACTGACATGGGATATATTTAGGATAATTCTAATTATCTTTACATAAAATTGTGATGGCTTTATGAATAAATAAATCCTCAAAGAAAACAATTTTTATGATTATTGAATATATACATAAACTATTCAATTTTTGTTAGGTATTTTACTAGTTTGTAATTATGTATTGCTATCCCTAAACGAATATAGTGTATTCCATTGTTTTTAAATGGATTTCAGTAAAAGGAATGAGAAAACTAGTATTACACATGATCCAAAGAGTAAGAAGGATCACATCATCCATTATCTTAAGCCGTCATTTAGAAGGGAAATAGTCTCCCACATATTCTCATCATATGAGGAAATAGTATCAAGTGATAATATAATAATTCTATGATTCTATGATTCCCATGGCTTCAAAAGGAATCCAGAGAAGAAAACGATGGTAGAGAGAAATAAAGATAATTTGAAGAAGGTAATGAAGGATTTTCCCATATGTGATAACTATGGAATAAATCGCCTTTGTAAATCCGTGAAGGGAATGGGAGTTTTTTATAACTGTGGGGGAAAATGACACTATGTACATGATTTCAAGGGTAAAAAAATGTTTCAAATGTATAATGCTTCATCCGCATGAATTTGGAACACTACGTGAATCAATGTACATATCATCAGAGTATACCTTAAATGATGTAATTGGATAATAACCAAGTTATGATTCTACGACAGATTAAATGGAATAACTAGTGTTCTTATAATTTTATTAATGAATTATGTCATGTGAGAGATGCATCAACAATGTACTAGTTATATTAAATATGGAAATAAATAAGTATTGTACTAAAATACTATTTCATTAAGTATTTGAAATTTTAAGGTACATTGAAAAGTGGATAAACAACATATTAATATTTTTGAAAAATACATGGTTAAAGGAATGATAAACCTTAACATGGTATTGATAATGAGTTAGTGATTTAGGAATATGATATAGTCGATTTGGATAATTAATAATGGTTATTTTTCAATACCTTTGAACTAATTAATGGTTTTTTTATTTTATCAATGTTTTTTATTTAAAAATTTCAGATATAAGAAATATATCTAGTATTCTATAAGTAATAAGGGAGCTTGAATGTAACCAATAATTATTTAAGGTAATTTAGGGTGTTACCATGTTTTAACAGTATAAATGATGAAGTTAATCAAATTTTATTATGTGAAAAAAAGAGATCTTCCTTATGTTATATTGAACATCTTTGTAAATGTTTAGGCAATGAGTATAAACACAAGTATATTGGATAAGTCTAATGGTTTGAATGTATTACATTGGACATTAGATACCACGGGTTATGGTTAATAATTTCTTAAGATTGTTTTTGTATTTTTTATAAAAATTATAACTCAATGGTCGGGAGACAACATTTCGCATTCCGAAAGGACGTGGGACTTTAACTAAAACCGAAGGGTGCGAGGGGTGCATCACCTACAATGGGCCTACATGATTCCATAGTTTATATAATGTAGTTTTTTTAAATGATGTGATATATGAATTATAAATACAATTTTTTGAAACCCTATATGATTAGGATATATAGAATAATGTTGAGTTATATTATATTTTAGAGTGAGATATGAGTTTGTGGTAGAAATCAGTTAAAGGATAGAGCTCTACTTTCCATATATTGTTTTTATTATTCTTTAAAAAATTTAATTCTAAAAATTTAGGTAATGTTTTAGAAGGAAAAAAATGTGTTATCATAATACATTATATTTTGATGAACCAATGATATTTTTTGTCATCATAGATTTGTAGATTTGAGTACACAATTTTCAATTTATTATTCACTTGTTTATGATTGAAGACCTCAATCACTCCCTATAAATATTTACATTTTCCATCAAATTATGTGTCTGAAATTTCAACCAATGTTCTCCTTTCTATATCCTAATTTGATGGTGACTTTTTCATTTACTTTTCCCTATTGTTAAGACTAAATTTTATTAACCCTATTTCCAATGTGGGTTTTCCACAAAGGTATTTTTTATTTTTAACATTTTATTGTCGAAAAACAATTTCAAATTGTGAGGAAGAATTTATTGAAGGAGGGGAGAATGTAACTCACCATGATTTTATTTTATGTTATATCTTTAATGTAAGTCAATAGCTTGAACTACACGTAATACCGATATGGCTTGCGTTATATGCAATTTTGAGTTTCTGAAAAAAAAAATTATTAGTATAATAATTATTTAAAATGATATAATTATTTATAAATTAAATATGGTGAAATGAAATGTAATAAATAATTTTTTTATTATTTATAATGCTTAAACCTAGAAAAAAATTTATAATGAAATGTGTATGTTTTGTTAAAGTCGTTTTATATTTAGAAAAAACTATTTTCCTAAAAGAACTACTTTTTATGTCCTTTTGTGAAAAATAAGAAAATTAATATTACAAACTCATAAAAATTTAATTTGGTAAAATAAACATCATTTTTTGATTCCGAATATCAAAATTATCTAAGAGTTAATTTTTGTTATTTTTTTGAAAACATTCAATTATTGACGAATAAGGAATAACACTACGTTATTATTTAGACCCTAATTTTATTTAAATTATTATTATTTTTTATTTAAATTTATTTAAAATAAAATAGTTAAATAATACTTATATTTGTTCATTGAAATTCATTAGATACATTTTATTATAAGAATAGATGAATAATATTTTATAGAACTTTTAAACTTCTTTTACCCACATTCATGGCAACGTTGAAAATTTGCATAAAATGTAATTTTACCAATTCTATTAACTGAATTTAAATAATCCAAGAGACAAGATTGACATCAATAAGTAAAATGTGTTTCAATAGGATTAAAATAATTTTTGGTGATTAGTAAATTGTGAATTTTATTTACCACAATTAGAAGTAAGTAGGGTAATTTAAGGTAAATATGATATTATAATTGCCCTAACACATGTCAAAATTATATTGGATTACTGTATTATGGACGAAATAAAATTTAGGAATAAAAATTATCCTTTTTGTTCCACATGGACTAGATTACAACATTTATTATATTTTATTAAATGAAGAGTCAAAAGGGTAATATTCCGAATTTAAAAACTAAAACATTTCTAATATAGGGTTATAAATAAGATAAATTCGACTATAAATATTAATGAGAAATATAAAAATATTTCCTACATCATTATATTTTCTTTATAATTTTTATACATTAAATAATTATATTTATTTATGACACAATGATGATGTATTAATTAACATATTGACGATTCATTAAAATAATTTATATTATAAATATCATAATAAATTTAAATTGAGACTTTTGATTCGTTTCATTAATTTTATAGGATAATATGTCATGTTAGGTTTGATTAAATAATTTTTTTTGGATGTGATAATGTTTTTATGACTTTCATAAAAACCAAAAAGAAAATAGTGTCAATATTGAAATAAATGAGTTTTTTAAGATAATAATATGTTATTAAAATATATATTAGTCCTAGAAATAAAAATTTCTTCCAATGGACTTATATAATGATATATATATAATTAATTAACCACCTGAGGTTCTATAGGCAATTTATAGTATATGGATTAACCATGTATTTTAATAATACATGAAGACATTGTTAAAAATAAACTATTTAATTAAGAGTTACACCTCAAAGATAAGGTAACTATGGTGTCATAAAATTTTCTAAAACCTATTGTTTGGGAGTTTTCTGATCCATCATAACTATATCCTTGAAATAATTCTTTTTGGAGTTTGTAAATACTGAATATTTTTTATAATAAAATAATATTTCTGGATTATGCTAAAGTGCCCCTAAACTCTCCTATAAAATGGAACACCCCATTATATTAATTTCAAACCATCAAATCCATTTGGTTTGGTGAATACCTACTTAAATATCCTCCCAACTACCTTGTATTTAAACTAGATGCCTTATAATTATCATAAATCCAACCTATGGAGCACTTTTTTATAAAATCAATAAATGCTCCTGAAGAAGAGGTAATAATTTCCATTTCTATTTCAAATTTATTTTCTTCTTCCACTTCATGTTTCTTTGATTTTCCATAAAAAATAATAAATATAGTACCTTCTACATACTGTGATGTTATTATAATAATTTTACAACCATTTTCATTATTTTATCTATCCTATTAACGAAAAGATCACCATACGTGTGTACGTACGGTTTATTGTCTCCACGGCGTGGAGTAGTTCGTTATTCAACACTACATTATTTGGGTGGGAATAATAATGATCAATATTGATGTAAATAAAAAATATAACATGTTATGGATTATATATATATAAAATACCATCAAATTACATACTATTTTAACATCAATAGAATTATATTTTCCTTCATGCGTATGTACGGATTGCCGTCTCCACGAACACGTTGAGATTCATTCCCCACTGTAACCATTCAAAAATAATTTTCATTTGATGATTTAAAAATAATGTTTACAAACAGAATAAAATTTTTCATATGAATAAAATACATCCAATACATAACAAAAATGGATTATGTACCAAAACATATAAAGAAAAAAAATCAGTTAACACTCGGAACAATGATACTAATAAAATATTATTAACAAAACCATATTATAAGATCATTTTTTATATCATTTTTATGTATGTGGTGATTTTATAATTTAATAAAAATGATTTAACTATTGTACTTGAGATTAACTTACCCTCTACCCAGGAAAATTACAAGGTGATGGTTAATTTTACAATCCCTTTATTATCCGTGGTTTTTTATATGTAAGCATCTACTAGGAATTATTTATCATCCACATATACATTTATTAACAAATTATTTAAAAACATTTTTACTAATTCATATACAATGGGTTAATTTAATTCATACACTTGTTTGACTTTGTATTAACTGTTTTGAAAATAATCTTTCTATCATTTTCCAAACAAATTACTTTAAGACCTTTTCAAAAAAGTATGGTGAGAATTTTTTTCAACTTATACTATAGGTGCAGCTATTTTCCTCCATTATAACAGTATAGAAACATAAATTAAAATATTATTGGAATATTTTCAACATAAACGTTTTCTATTATAATTATTTGAATTTTAATTTATTTTAAAATTGAATGATAAATTTCTCTTAAATAGTTTTGATTCCATCTATGTCAACATCCTTTGATGGAATTGACACTTTTTTTATGTTGATTTTTTTATAATATAATCTTCTATATTTTATTGATGGTTTTGGGATATTTTATAAAGTGAATGTTTTATTTTTATACCATTCATGGTTTATGGTTAATATATTAACATTTAGTATGATATTTTTAATATAAATGTTTTTTTTTTCTGTTTCAACATTTTCATATGTGGAATTAGTTGGACTTAGTATGTGACAGGTGGATCCCACTATATCTGGCCGATGCATCAGTAGGTCTCATAAGACAAATTAATGACTTGGCACAAGGCCTTGACAAAAAAAAATTTAGTCTTGGCACGAGGCCTTTAATATGTGGTTATGATATCCGTCATTATGCATTCCATCATTATGAAAATAGAAATTGATATTACATGTGTTTATTCAACTAGTAATATATACATGTGAATAATTAAATGGAAATATTTGATTTTTATTTATCATATTTTTCTGAATTTTATGTTTAAAAGGTATTTGTATTAATCTTATATGTTTCCTTAAATGTTTATGCTTATTTATGAATTTTCTCACTATACTATTTATCCTTACTAAGAATCAAATATCACCCCTTTCGTATGTTTTATTTTCCCAGGATTCCAAGATGTATATTATGATTTATATCTAGGATTAAGCTATAGAAATAATGGAATTCTACAAGTTTTTTTTATGTTCTGTTTTATGACAGAAGTTTTAATTTAATGTTAATGAATGTAATATATTTTCCAAGACTTTTAAACTTATTGGTTCCATGGGAAATGATTCCTAGTAATCATTCTAATATATTAAAACAATGCACCGACACCGGGAATTTGGGGTCGAGGAATTACCCCAACCAAGGTGATATGTGCATGATTGCATGCCCATCATTGACAAGGGAAAGATGGAAATCAAATATGTTACCACTTATACATAGATCTTAGTTTCTATAAATGATCGGTAGAAGAAGAACCTATGTGGATGGGAAATCCCTTTATTATTCATGTTGTGTAACTTATGAGTAGGGAGTAGTGTTCCTTGGAGCATGTTATCCATGTGTTGGATTAGTGTTGGGAGTTGTTTTCATAGATTATTTAGGGAAAAATGATTTGATGATGGAATAATGTAGATACCTAGTTTATTCCATGCAATGCTTTTATATATATATATAGAGGCTGAGAAGTTGTGGGATTCCAAGGCATGGAGTTCCTGCAATTAATTTTATAAAAATACTAAAAATATATTGTATCACATTCATATCATCATAAATAAAATTATATAACTCTTAAATAGAAGCACATATAATATATTTTAGACAATGGTTGAGTCTATAACATGGTGTTTATCATTGGCATGAAAAAATGGGTATGTACAAGGTGTTTAGATCCATCAATATTTGGAAATACATCTTATGATTTAGATTATTTATATATTAATTAATTTATTTTGATTGGTTAATCTAAATTTTTTTATAAAAATACCACCAAGAAATAAATTCTCATTTTAATCATACTAATACAATGAATTTTCCAAGGTTTATCTACATCCTTTTGTTTGATGATATCTTCAAACTATGATGGAATTACGGATCTGAGAATATTAGGATGTAGAAAACATGGAGAACACTCAAAAATCATTGTTGGATTCATTATTCATCAATGAGTGGTCCTATTCGACGTTGGACTCATCAATATATGGTTTTATAAATTGATTAAATTTATTTTATTTGATCGCTCCTCTTTTATTGAATAACGAACCTTTGCAACCATTCTATGCACCCGTATATTGGAAAATTTAATTAATTTAGATGGTTATCTAACTTAGGGATTCTTATTCTCGATAATTGTTTATTAATCCTTGGAAAATAATTATTAAAAATTAGTTTGGTCCCTTTCTCACCAATATCCTTGCATTATTCACTTACTATATCCCTAAGTCCTCTTTTGACTTTTTTGGGAATAATCGAGTATTGTCACGACCCGTCCTCGGGGCCCGTGCCGTGACTACCCCAAGCCCGCCTTCCATAGGCCAGGGGCTGGCGACTAGCACCAAGGCGTAAATCCCAACAAAAAGGGAAGGCATTGCCTTTGAAAAGTAAACAAGCACCACAGAGTCAGCAAGCGGAAAGTAACTACAGAGTGCAGAAAAGTAAAGGGGGCCGGAAATACAAGCCTAACTGTAAAGTACAACTGAAAAGTAAAGTACAGCAACTGAAGAAAAGACGGCGGCCTCGTGTCGTCCACTGGCAATCCCACCTGAAGGGTGGGTACAGATAGCCTCCAGGCTCCTCGGGTCCCACGTCCGCTCCGAGCACGTCCTGTCCAGTGGTCCACCTCCAGGTACCGTCCTGCTCCACGCCCCAACCGCGATCAGCGCTGTCCGTCGTCTGCAACCAACACCACGAAGTGCGGGCATAGCCCGTGCAGGGGTGAGTATAAGCTACTCAGTAAGGACCCCGAGACCCCCGAATGTCTCCCGAAATCCACAAAGGATATAGCACAAAAGAAAGATGCAATCACGAAGTAACATCTGACTTGACTTAGGTATATGCCCATACATATACCTAAGTCCCCAATTCTAGCTCTGCTCACGAGCTCAAGAACAACTCAATCCACAAAGGAAAGCAAGACTCAAATCCAAAAGGAGAGTAAACAGTAAATCCACAAAGGATAGTTCAACACAATCCACAAAGGAGAGTAACATAAGATTCAGCTCAACCAGGATTTTCATTATCGAAACCGTAAATGTTGAAGAGCCCCATCTCTGAAGTGTACAGTGGTCCTGTCACGACTCCGAGGTACTGCTCACTAACCTAAGACTGCTGAAGTACTCCTCCTGTCGAGTACCGCGGGTCTGCTGCCAACTACCGGGCGCTCCGTCCGCTGAGGGTCTGCTGCCAAATACCGGGCGCTCACCCAGATAGCCTACTGAGGTACTCCTCCTGTCGAGTACCGCGGGTTTGCCGCCAACTACCAGGCGCTCCGTCCGCCGTGGGTCTGCTGCCAACTACTGGGCGCTCCGTCCACTGGGCTAGTCGACTCACTCCAAGTCGAGTCGGTCAAGCAGTCGTCAGGTCTCAGTCATCTACACGGTCTCCGTACTCCGCACGCGCGTCTCCACCGTCGCGGGTCTGTCGCTACAACCAAGCGCACACACTCCGTAGAGTATCGCGGGTCCGCCGCTACAACCAAGCGCACCACCACTGTCAAGAACCACGGGTCCGCCGCTACACCCAAGCGCTCCACCGCTCAAGGTAAAAAGAAGATTCAGCTCACACAGGTTCGGTAGCACTGTTCCACGTAGGATCGCTGAGTGCAGTAGTCGACGCAGTCCACTGAGGACCTCTGCACAGTCGTCGCCGCAGTCCACGAAGGATCTCTGCTCTGCCGTCGTCGCAGTCCACGGAGGATTCTCTGCTCTGTCGTCGTCGCAGTCCACGGAGGATCTCTGCTCTGTCGTCGAAGCCACAGCCAGCACTAGGGTTCCCGCACATAGCGAGCTCGTTAGGAGGGTCCGCTCCACGAGTCGAGAGGCTGATACATCAACTGACATGTAGTCCGAAGTTGATGTATCCAAAAGTTCCGTATCGACAACAGGATCTCAACGCAACAGACGGCGCGCCAATCGGACGCCCGGTCTGAGAGTTATTGGCATTTTCGTCCCAGGGGCCCGGTTGGTTTTTAGGGCAAAACCAACCCAACCGTACTCCGCCTGTGTCCGATCCCCGGGCGGAGTATGCCAAAAGTTCCGTCTCACTTAGAGGAAACTACCACAGCTGACGGTACGTCGATCGGACGTCCGTAGCTCAAGTTATGAGCGTTTCCGCTCCGAGGGCCCGGTTGGTTTCGTGTACGAACCAACCCGGCCGAACCCAAAGTCTTCCGAAACCTTGAGTATAATAAACCGAAACGACCGTCTCGATCCAAGGATCGCGTTGCCGCTGACGGCGGGTCGTTTGGAGGCCCGAAGCTCAAGATACGGCCATTTGAACGAAGTCCGTCCGAAGACGGGGGGTCCGGGCCCGGGCCGACCCGGCCCGACCCCCCCCTGGTTGGCCCGAACCGGGTCGGGTCCGACTCGGTTGGCCCGGCCCGGCCCGGCCAGGGCCGGTCCGGCTCGGCTCGGCCGAGCGGCCGAGCGGCCGACGCGGGGGAAAGCCGCCGCCCCGCGTGACACCCCCGTGGCACCCGCGGGGTGTCGGCCAGACACCCGCGGGGTGCCGCGTGACAACCCCGCGGCACCCGCGGGGTGTCGCCCTGGACACCCGCGGGGTGCCGCGTGACCACCCCGCGGCACCCGCGGGGTGTCGCGCTGGACACCCGCGGCACCCGCGGGGTGTCGCGCTGGACACCCGCGGGGTGCCGCTGGACACCCGCGGGGTGTCGCGCTGGACACCCGCGGGGTGCCGCTGGACACCCGCGGGGTGCCGCTGGACACCCGCGGGGTGTCGCGCTGGACACCCGCGGGGTGCCGCTGGACACCCGCGGGGTGTCGCGCTGGACACCCGCGGCACCCGCGGGGTGTCGCGCTGGACACCCGCGGGGTGCCGCCGCCTCCGGCCGCCGGCGCCGCCGCGCCGGCGCCCCGCGCCACCTCCGGCTTCCGCAGGCCGCCGGAGTCGCTCCGGTGACCCGATTTCCTTCTCGTCTGCGCCGTTGCTCCTCCCGGGTTCCGTTCTTTACTGCGGGATCAACCAAAGGCCCTTGCGTCGTGCTTTTGCCGTCGCCCGCCAAATCCGCACAAAAAGGAAGATCGGCGGAGGGTTGCCGGGTCTTGTTTGTTAGACCCGCACCCTCCGCGTTAGTCATAAACCACGAGAGAAACAAGAAACGACCAAATCAACAATTTTAAATAAATTTAAAATTGTTCCGTGATCGGTTCCTCATTTTAAAAGAAATAAAATCACGGGAAAGGAAAATATTTCAAATCAACCCTTACCTTGTCGTCGTCGTTGCCGATCGAGGGATCGTCGCGGGATTGCTCGTCGCGGAAGAAGGGGGATCGTCGCGTCGTCGCGGTATCCGGCGTCGCGTCGCCAATCTCCGGATCAAGATCAAACGGTTTAATTAATTAAATCCGTTGTTATGAAATTTAAAAAGGGAGAATTAACGATCTGATTCTCACCTTAGTTGCCGAACGAGGATCGGCCGCGGAAGAAGAGGCGTCGCCGAAGAACGTCGCGGGTAAAGCTCGTCGACGTCGCAGATCTCGGTGTGCGTCGTCGAATTCCGGTCGCCGGCGTTCTTCGCGTTCTTCGCGTTCTTCGCGTTCTTCGCGTTCTTCGCGTTCTTCGCGTTCTTCGCGTTCTTCGCGGGGAGCCGAAGAAACAAGATTCTCTCAAATCCTTTCAAAGGATTTTTAGGTTGGTATTATTTTATAAACATGCCAACAAACGCAAAAGCGTAAGTAACGACCCATCAGTTCGTTGAATTAATTCAACGAGCGAAACAGCCCATTTAATTCACGAAATAAACCGCCCAATTAAATGGTCTGTTAAGAATTAAAGAAAACGCGTCGGTTGACTTTTCAGTTACTTTGACGGGTTTTCGCGGGTGCGTTACTTAGCGAAAGAAACGGCGGGGCTCGCGCGGGCCCTGCCTCACAAATATCCTACCAAGGGGGTAGGATATTTCTGGATAGCATCCTATCCAGTTCAACTCAGTTCAAGCCGCCTTTAAGTGGCTTCAAGTGGCTTCCAAGCAGCTTAAGTGAAATAAAATAAAGTTGTCGCACAAACTTTATTTTATTTCTGACATAAAGCCGCAAAATTTAAAAACCACGTCTGAGCAAACGCAACTCCGGAAGAGGCGTTTCTAAGCAAATACCGGCGTTGCGATTTCATCGGTGCCCTCAGAATTTGATTCCGGGCACCGGTTCAAAAGTTAGAAAAACCCGCTCGTCCGTTCACTGAACGTACCCGAGCCAAACTTCAGAAAATGATTCCGGGCACACCCGGCCTCGGAATCAGGCGCCGTCAGAAACTGCGTTCTTGTAAAATTCCAAAGAAAATTAAGAAAAAAAAATTCCTTGAAATTTACGGGTCTTTACATTACTCCCACCACAGGGCTTTACGTCCTCGTAAAGCTTCAACACAAACTAGGGATACAAAAGGCGGTACTGAGCATGCATCTGAGCCTTCCGCTCCATGTGCTCACCTGGACCTTCTCTATCGTGGCCCGGACCACCTCTGGTCCCACTAGAGCTGCTAGATTTCTTCTTTGCCGATAAGAGAAACCTGGTCTCATCCCCTGGATAAACCACATTCTTCGCCTAATACGGTCAATCCCGAGATGGATGATACTAATCCATACCAAGGATGACGTCGTAAGGCCTCGACGCTACTACCAAGAGATCCGACCGTTACTCTCGCCTCCAAGGGTTGATTCACACTGTCGGCATCAGTGTGTGGTAACTGGGTCTCCTCCAGTAGATGTCTCACAAGTGAGGGTCAAGTCAACAGTCAAAACTGGAACCTCTTAGTAACAACACAAGAGAGGACAGGGAAGTAAATGCCACAAGAAAGGGTGTCTTTTATTACTGCAGCTCAAGTACAAAGACACAAAGCATCTACAAACATACATCAACAAAACTAGAAGCAACATGAACAAAAGTCTCCAGGTCTGGAGCTAGTTCCTCTCCTGTCCATCTGCTCCCAGAGCTCCATTATCGAAGGCCTCGGCTGCCTGAATCTGAGCTCTCGCATGTTCACCTACTCCCTGTGGTCGGGGCGGACCTCCTGGTGGTGGTGGTGGCAGAGCCTCAAAGCGTCTCCCACCTCCTGCTGCGCGGCCAGCTCCTCTGCCTCGTCCGCCTCCTCCCTGCGAACCGCCACGGTCGAACCTCTGCCTCTGCCTGGGAGGTTCTTCACATAACTGCTGATCATCAGCATGGCGGGTCGGACAATCACGAGCCATGTGACCAATCCCGCCACAGGAGTAACACTGCCCACTCTCGGCACGCCTGGCTCTGACTCCACCCCGGTTCCCTCGCACAACTGAGCCTGAGTCGTGCAGTCGTCCACCGATAGGTCTGGTCTGCCTGGAACCCTGAGTCATCTGTCGGCTACCTGCTACCGAAGACTCCGCTACGTGCCGCCCTGCGGTGGGTCTCTGTGCTGGTGTAGACTCAGCAAGGAAGCTCTCGATCAGAAGGGCCCGCTCTAGTACTCCTGTCTGAGTCGGTATGTTAAGAGAGATCAGCGATGCCCTGATCTCATGTCTCAATCCCTGCTCGAAGGTCCGGGCCCGAAAGAAGGGGTCCCGTACCATGTCTGTCGAGTACCGAGAAAGGTCGGTGAACCTCGCCGCGTACTGAGCGACCGTCAAGCTGCCCTGCCGCAGCTGAAGAAGCTCCTGGATGCGCACCGCACGGAGGGTGGCCGGGACGAACTCTGAGCGGAAGAGGCTCTCGAAGTCCGTCCAGATGAGGGTGGCCTCATCGTGTACCTGGAGCATCAGGCTCCACCAGCGTCCGGCTGCTGCGTGCAGTAGGCTCGCCGCGAGGATCACCATGAGGTCTGCTGGTGTCCTCACTAGCCTGAAAACTCGGACGACCGCCTCCAGCCAGTCCTCGGCTGCCTGGGGGTCCGACTCCCCACGGAACCTGGGTGGTCGCTGGCTCTGAAACACATGCAGAGCTCCGAGGCGTCGTGCGTCGTCAGCTGCCAGTGCTGGAAGCATCGGGGGCTCGGCGGGTAAAGGTATCGCCGGTGCCTCTGCTGTCAACGGGCCCTGTACCGAGGCCTCGTCGCTCGGCGGGCTGTCGTCGCGCCCTGCTCTAGGAACCCTAGCTGGTTGCTGTCGTCGTGACATCCTGAAAAAAACAAGTATGCCACGGTCAGAACAGTATACCTGGTGAGCTGACACAAGTAATCACAAAGAAAACTTGAAACACACATGCAATCAATGTTTTCGGGCATTAAGTCGGAAATCAGAAGTCAGGGTCCTGGTGTATGGATACGTCAGCCGCCGCACCAACACTGGACTCCCTGGACTGATAACCACACTCAATACGCTAAACACTATTGCTTCACATAGAAGGAAGATCAGAGTCTGCGGTAGAACCGACCACCTCTGATACCAATTTGTCACGACCCGTCCTCGGGGCCCGTGCCGTGACTACCCCAAGCCCGCCTTCCATAGGCCAGGGGCTGGCGACTAGCACCAAGGCGTAAATCCCAACAAAAAGGGAAGGCATTGCCTTTGAAAAGTAAACAAGCACCACAGAGTCAGCAAGCGGAAAGTAACTACAGAGTGCAGAAAAGTAAAGGGGGCCGGAAATACAAGCCCAACTGTAAAGTACAACTGAAAAGTAAAGTACAGCAACTGAAGAAAAGACGGCGGCCTCGTGTCGTCCACTGGCAATCCCACCTGAAGGGTGGGTACAGATAGCCTCCAGGCTCCTCGGGTCCCACGTCCGCTCCGAGCACGTCCTGTCCAGTGGTCCACCTCCAGGTACCGTCCTGCTCCACGCCCCAACCGCGATCAGCGCTGTCCGTCGTCTGCAACCAACACCACGAAGTGCGGGCATAGCCCGTGCAGGGGTGAGTATAAGCTACTCAGTAAGGACCCCGAGACCCCCGAAGGTCTCCCGAAATCCACAAAGGATATAGCACAAAAGAAAGATGCAATCACGAAGTAACATCTGACTTGACTTAGGTATATGCCCATACATATACCTAAGTCCCCAATTCTAGCTCTGCTCACGAGCTCAAGAACAACTCAATCCACAAAGGAAAGCAAGACTCAAATCCAAAAGGAGAGTAAACAGTAAATCCACAAAGGATAGTTCAACACAATCCACAAAGGAGAGTAACATAAGATTCAGCTCAACCAGGATTTTCATTATCGAAACCGTAAATGTTGAAGAGCCCCATCTCTGAAGTGTACAGTGGTCCTGTCACGACTCCGAGGTACTGCTCACTAACCTAAGACTGCTGAAGTACTCCTCCTGTCGAGTACCGCGGGTCTGCTGCCAACTACCGGGCGCTCCGTCCGCTGAGGGTCTGCTGCCAAATACCGGGCGCTCACCCAGATAGCCTACTGAGGTACTCCTCCTGTCGAGTACCGCGGGTTTGCCGCCAACTACCAGGCGCTCCGTCCGCCGTGGGTCTGCTGCCAACTACTGGGCGCTCCGTCCACTGGGCTAGTCGACTCACTCCAAGTCGAGTCGGTCAAGCAGTCGTCAGGTCTCAGTCATCTACACGGTCTCCGTACTCCGCACGCGCGTCTCCACCGTCGCGGGTCTGTCGCTACAACCAAGCGCACACACTCCGTAGAGTATCGCGGGTCCGCCGCTACAACCAAGCGCACCACCACTGTCAAGAACCACGGGTCCGCCGCTACACCCAAGCGCTCCACCGCTCAAGGTAAAAAGAAGATTCAGCTCACACAGGTTCGGTAGCACTGTTCCACGTAGGATCGCTGAGTGCAGTAGTCGACGCAGTCCACTGAGGATCTCTGCACAGTCGTCGCCGCAGTCCACGAAGGATCTCTGCTCTGCCGTCGTCGCAGTCCACGGAGGATTCTCTGCTCTGTCGTCGTCGCAGTCCACGGAGGATCTCTGCTCTGTCGTCGAAGCCACAGCCAGCACTAGGGTTCCCGCACATAGCGAGCTCGTTAGGAGGGTCCGCTCCACGAGTCGAGAGGCTGATACATCAACTGACACGTAGTCCGAAGTTGATGTATCCAAAAGTTCCGTATCGACAACAGGATCTCAACGCAACAGACGGCGCGTCAATCGGACGCCCGGTCTGAGAGTTATTGGCATTTTCGTCCCAGGGGCCCGGTTGGTTTTTAGGGCAAAACCAACCCAACCGTACTCCGCCTGTGTCCGATCCCCGGGCGGAGTATGCCAAAAGTTCCGTCTCACTTAGAGGAAACTACCACAGCTGACGGTACGTCGATCGGACGTCCGTAGCTCAAGTTATGAGCGTTTCCGCTCCGAGGGCCCGGTTGGTTTCGTGTACGAACCAACCCGGCCGAACCCAAAGTCTTCCGAAACCTTGAGTATAATAAACCGAAACGACCATCTCGATCCAAGGATCGCGTTGCCGCTGACGGCGGGTCGTTTGGAGGCCCGAAGCTCAAGATACGGCCATTTGAACGAAGTCCGTCCGAAGACGGGGGGTCCGGGCCCGGGCCGACCCGGCCCGACCCCCCCTGGTTGGCCCGAACCGGGTCGGGTCCGACGCGGTTGGCCCGGCCCGGCCCGGCCAGGGCCGGTCCGGCTCGGCTCGGCCGAGCGGCCGAGCGGCCGACGCGGGGGAAAGCCGCCGCCCCGCGTGACACCCCCGGGGCACCCGCGGGGTGTCGGCCAGACACCCGCGGGGTGCCGCGTGACAACCCCGCGGCACCCGCGGGGTGTCGCCCTGGACACCCGCGGGGTGCCGCGCGACCACCCCGCGGCACCCGCGGGGTGTCGCGCTGGACACCCGCGGGGTGCCGCGTGACAACCCCGCGGCACCCGCGGGGTGTCGCGCTGGACACCCGCGGCACCCGCGGGGTGTCGCGCTGGACACCCGCGGCACCCGCGGGGTGTCGCGCTGGACACCCGCGGGGTGCCGCTGGACACCCGCGGGGTGTCGCGCTGGACACCCGCGGGGTGTCGCGCTGGACACCCGCGGCACCCGCGGGGTGTCGCGCTGGACACCCGCGGGGTGCCGCCGCCTCCGGCCGCCGGCGCCGCCGCGCCGGCGACCCGCGCCACCTCCGGCTTCCGCAGGCCGCCGGAGTCGCTCCGGTGACCCGATTTCCTTCTCGTCTGCGCCGTTGCTCCTCCCGGGTTCCGTTCTTTACTGCGGGATCAACCAAAGGCCCTTGCGTCGTGCTTTTGCCGTCGCCCGCCAAATCCGCACAAAAAGGAAGATCGGCGGAGGGTTGCCGGGTCTTGTTTGTTAGACCCGCACCCTCCGCGTTAGTCATAAACCACGGGAGAAACAAGAAACGACCAAATCAACAATTTTAAATAAATTTAAAATTGTTCCGTGATCGGTTCCTCATTTTAAAAGAAATAAAATCACGGGAAAGGAAAATATTTCAAATCAACCCTTACCTTGTCGTCGTCGTTGCCGATCGAGGGATCGTCGCGGGATTGCTCGTCGCGGAAGAAGGGGGATCGTCGCGTCGTCGCGGTATCCGGCGTCGCGTCGCCAATCTCCGGATCAAGATCAAACGGTTTAATTAATTAAATCCGTTGTTATGAAATTTAAAAAGGGAGAATTAACGATCTGATTCTCACCTTAGTTGCCGAACGAGGATCGGCCGCGGAAGAAGAGGCGTCGCCGAAGAACGTCGCGGGTAAAGCTCGTCGACGTCGCAGATCTCGGTGTGCGTCGTCGAATTCCGGTCGCCGGCGTTCTTCGCGTTCTTCGCGTTCTTCGCGTTCTTCGCGTTCTTCGCGTTCTTCGCGTTCTTCGCGGGGAGCCGAAGAAACAAGATTCTCTCAAATCCTTTCAAAGGATTTTTAGGTTGGTCTTATTTTATAAACATGCCAACAAACGCAAAAGCGTAAGTAACGACCCATCAGTTCGTTGAATTAATTCAATGAGCGAAACAGCCCATTTAATTCACGAAATAAACCGCCCAATTAAATGGTCTGTTAAGAATTAAAGAAAACGCGTCGGTTGACTTTTCAGTTACTTTGACGGGTTTTCGCGGGTGCGTTACTTAGCGAAAGAAACGGCGGGGCTCGCGCGGGCCCTGCCTCACAAATATCCTACCAAGGGGGTAGGATATTTCTGGATAGCATCCTATCCAGTTCAACTCAGTTCAAGCCGCCTTTAAGTGGCTTCAAGTGGCTTCCAAGCAGCTTAAGTGAAATAAAATAAAGTTGTCGCACAAACTTTATTTTATTTCTGACTTAAAGCCGCAAAATTTAAAAACCACGTCTGAGCAAACGCAACTCCGGAAGAGGCGTTTCTAAGCAAATACCGGCGCTGCGATTTCATCGGTGCCCTCAGAATTTGATTCCGGGCACCGGTTCAAAAGTTAGAAAAACCCGCTCGTCCGTTCACTGAACGTACCCGAGCCAAACTTCAGAAAATGATTCCGGGCACACCCGGCCTCGGAATCAGGCGCCGTCAGAAACTGCGTTCTTGTAAAATTCCAAAGAAAATTAAGAAAAAAAAATTCCTTGAAATTTACGGGTCTTTACAAGTATGATCGGACAAACAAATTCACAAAGGATCTATAGAATACGATTATATTGATGGTAATAATATATATATATATATATATGATTATTGTTAGGTGAATAATATTATTTGGGGGTATTTATGAACATAAAAGTAAATGTAGAACCATTGACTTTATGTTGAATTAATGACGGAACCCCCATTGATTTGTGGTGGTCATTTCCTGCGAATTAAATCCAAGACATGTTATTAATCAAAATAACCTCCCATACTAGAGGGATTTGAGGAAATATCTACAAGGATGATAGATGGTTCATGTTTGGAATCTATATATAGGATTTTAATCAAAATCAAGAATACACATCATGTTCAACGATGAAATCACAAAGTTCATTCCCATTAGTGGTGATGCTAGAGTTTCAAAAAAACATAAGGAATGAATGTCCTCAAGTAATAACATACTCACTATTTACATAATCCCATTTTTAAAACCTATGTGAATGATCACATGGGTGGGAATGCATGTAATAATACCGAATCATTGGGTACAATAGATAGACATAAACAACAATACAATTCTCAGTGTTTGGGTGGCATAGACAGGCCATGTAGTCGTCATACAAGGCATGTTATCCTATATGGTACATATTTTTGCAACATCCATGGACACATGTAGTAGGTGGTGCAAGACCACTTTTCGTGTGGGTACACTCACACGATGTATACCTATAATTCAATTTTTCTGAAACATTAATTGTTGGAATCACCTTCCTTTGAACAATTATTATGGTTGAAATGTTGCATATCCTATGTGTTGTTTCATGTAGAACTTGATGGTACACCTGATTATGGATTTTGAGTTATTATATTGACTATACAAGACATTTAAATATAATATGTGATAGTCAAAAAAATATTATCACCCCTGATCAACAGAGACCATTCCATGTGGCACCCCCCTGTAGGTCTTCGTAGTGAAGTACCCTGATGATATTTCTGAGTTACCCTCCCACAGGGCTGGGTACTAGAGTCCCTCGGTTATTTTGTTAGTATCCACTGATAGGGTTGGGATGTGTAGTTACCTAATGAATATTTCCTAGTTACCCGATAAAAGGGATAGGAAGTGGAGTTCATATATATTTTTGGCGGTCTCCTCTAACATGGTAGGGAAGTGGATATTGTTGATGACATATTTTTTGGTTATTACTCTACATTAGGCCAAGGATGTGGAGTTCCCTAATTACCTTTCACGATTGGTTCCCTTCAGCCAGAATGGCTAGTGGAATTACATGCTGACAATCAGTGTGGAACCCCAGGACACACAAGGGTTTTTGGTCCTCTACATCGAGTTTGTTCCCACTCAGTTTTCCATATTATTTAATAGTTTCATTTATAATTTTATTATTAAATATGGGATGACATGTGAGATGTTTTACATCATTGGAGGACATTTGGAACCATTGTATAATCTTATTCTTAAGTTGAACTGTGTGATAGATATACCCTTAGTCTATCATTTGGGATTGTTTACTGAGAATATGTGTATACACATTTCTTCTATGTCGACACCGTATTATTTTACATACACATTCATAGAGAGGTGATGTTTCATGTGTTATTCAACATTATTTTTGTGTAATTCTTTACATGGTTGGATGAGTCTACTCTCCTATTATTGGTGGAAAAACTCGAAGAGGAATTCATGCACTCCCATTTCAATGACCTATTGTTTATGTGATGTAACATTTACACATGGTTGGGTTGATGTATTCCCTTTCCTTATACCCTGTTCAATCTATATTATGTATATTCATTTTGTATCATTTTCCACCACCCCCATCAGATTTTGGGGTGTCACACTGGGTATGATTATACACCCCCCTATATGGGATTTCCACCAAAATATAATGATAAATGACCAATAAGGACATTTTGACCATGATACTAGACAAACATAAGTATATTGAGTGCTTAAACTGTGTAAAATAGTTTTATATTTGGATTTAAGTGATGGGATTTCTTTCAGCTGTTTAATTTTCTTGGTTTCAATAAGTTTGGGATACATTTCTAGTTGGGTGCATATTCATCCTCTTTGAATTTGAATTTACACTACTACACTTTCGTACTGTCTAGAACCTCTTATTTGATTGTATTATTTATAGAATTTTAGGGTCTTTCTGTCATTCCCCCTGAAAATTTTCAAGAACATTTACTTTTTCATCCATAAAAGTACATAAGAAAAGGCCCTACTGAGTTAGTTATGCCTTTGGGGATTGTCGCCACCCTCTGGCCATTGGAGGCATGTTTTGGTTAGTTGATGATTGAGACCTGGCTTGGTTCGTGTCATGAATATTATATCATAAACAATTCTTCTCAATGGTGTATAGTGAGATCAATTCCTATAATTAGATTCTTTATAAGATGCATTGTTTTTTTGTGATATTCTGTTATAAAAATATAATCTATTACAATATATGTTACAATATCAGTAGGTTTGAAGATCAGGGGAAGTATCTAAAAAACTATTACTATACCTAGATAATCTAAGAAAAATATTGATCATTGTGACACATTAAGTAATGTTGAATCCCACATATTTATTTTAAACAATTTAACGGTAATTCCCTTAATACTTATTGTGATCCCCATGAATGTGACTTTTTGATTCCCATCTACTCACTATCTTAACGTAGCGTGTATTTTATTTTTTCAAAATTTGACAAAAACAATACTAACATTCTTTTCATTATCCTCATTTATATTAGTCTAACTGGGAACATGAAAAAAAACAAAACAACAAAATTTTATATGTAATCTATAAATACTGAATCTATCACATCCATTGTGATTTTGAGGAAACTTTTTTAGTTATAATGGTGGAAATATGAACACATAGTGTCCATATATTTTATTTTCTACTATGTTTTTAAAATATTTACTTTTATCTTGTATATGACGAGGTTCATCAAAAATAACCACATTTATGAATTATTTAACTATATGATTTTGATCAAAACAATCATCCCTTCATGAAATGGGACAAATTTTCTCATTTTTGATCTTGTTGAGCTATACGTAATTTATGTACTACAACATTGATCAATATTTATGTTTTATAATGAAACCTTTTCATGATATGTTGATGTATCAAGGTGTTTGAACCCTTTTTATATGTTATATTACAACTACCTTATTATATATCCTAAATATATTTCAGTGATCTTACTATGGTATTTTTCAATTATAGTGTCTGTTTGGGAATGCTCAATTGATAACACTATCTCATGGTAAGGGTAATGTAATGAAAACTAATTATAAAATAAATTAGTATATTCCCTATAAATGGAAATTTTGTAATGTGTGATTATATATTTTAAAATAATTTTTTTCATGTTTTTATACTTTTCAAGCAATCAATACTGATGTTATTTAGTGAATTCATAAATGAAATCCATGTTTATCTTATCATTCATATATGATAGTTTCAAGGATAAGGATATATAATTATATTTCTTTGTCCCAAGAGTTGATGTGATATCTATATAGTAAGATAAAATCCATCCCTAGTATGGAATAAAATTCAAAAAATGTATGGATTATGACATTTTATGGAAGAATCATCCAATAGATGGTAATGGGTGAAGTTTCCATTACAAGGGTCATGAGGATTTCATCACCATGTGTTCTCATCTATATCACTATTTTAAAAATACCATAGACGTAAAAACAATTGTTCTATAAATCAAGATGAATATAAAATAATGTGTAGAACTATATTCAAATAAGTATATTCCAATTCATTAGTGATTCTAAACTATAAATTCATTGAATTTATATTCTGAGTCCACATCATCAGTTTTGATTTTATAATATTTCACATTCTTCATATAAATCGGTGTATTCTAACATTAATTGTTGTTAAAGGAACATTTTTTGTTGAAGTTTCTTTTAATGATTTATTTATTTATTGTGTTGATGAATGAAACCATGAGTGGTGGATTAAGTGGTGTTTTTTATTCATAAAATATAAGATTCATCTATTCAACAATTACTTGGAATCCATTATTTATATATATTTCTATCGTGAACATAATACCATTCATATTATTTTATGTGAATTTCGATGATGATTCTTTAAACATTGTTAAATTGTGACTTTTTGGATACTCATTCTTACTTTATATTTTGAACCAATAGATTGAAAAAAACAGTCATTTATTCTTATCTCTATATCCATTATACCATAGTATTAAATAAATATTCTCACAGAGGTATCATTCAATTACTTCCCTTAAACTCCCACATTCTCTGATAGATATATTCCAAACTTTTATATTAAAAATAATAATAAATCCAATTATTTTGAAAAAATTATTTATTTCCAAACATGTGTAGTACCATGCATGGTAATTTGAAATTTTCCTCATCTTCTATGGATGATTCACGATAATATTTCTTATAACTTGAAATTGCCCAATATTTGATCAAAATTTTCATTGTAGATAATTATAATGAAATTTATTATTAATGTTTACCCAAACCCCCTCTACTATTTCATTTCTCAACATTTTATTCATCATCAATGTCCACGAATAGTCAGCTTATCCATCTAAAAAATATATGACTAATGTAGTATTATTTATATAATAAAATGAATATTTGTTGTTATATTTATCATAAAGTTAGAATATTTTCCAATATATGATTATATTATGATTTAAAAAATCTATATGTAATTGTTTATATAAATAAATCATTATATATATTCACATTATTGTGTGGGGTTGAATTTTACACATTAATCATGTAATTTTTCATTATTTTGAATAGCATAGTTTTTAACCACACATCCCATTTAATTGCGGATTTATTTACAAAAATCATTGAAATTTCCTTCACATTGTTCATTGATTTTATTGATCCTTGTTTGCACATATTCATAAATAAAAACACTATTAATAAAACATAAATAAATAAGGTCCCTGAAAAATAACATACCCTTATTGGATTTCCAATTCTAAAATCATATCATTTGGGATCTTGGTATTTAACCTTTTTTATAATTCACTAACCAAATTCTAAAAAGAATCTTTTAGGATAATGTACATCAATATGTTTCATACAATAATGATGATAATTATAGTAGATATATATCATTCATAATTATTTTTAATGGAAATGAGATATACCAATAAATACCCACAATGTGTTTCTAGATAGGATTATAATCAATGACTCAGTCATCATTTATCGAGTGAATTTAAAGTCAATACTCAACAAACCTTTTTCTTGTAGATTACTCCTATGTGAATATACGCCACAACTGTATCCCCATTCAAGTATCGATACAAGGTTGAAATTTCAAGGAAATCACAAAGAGTACTCCACACCCAATTATAGGATGTTACATACATTCATAGTAATCCATATGTTTTTATCAAATTTTATATACTCATAATTCCAAAATTATCTAAACATCTCATTGATCCAAAGTATAGTTACTGAAATATTTCATAAATGTCCATAAGATTAATTTTACGATAATTAAAATAAAAGTAATGAATTTTAGGATGTTTTGATTTATTATCTAGTTTAAAAGACAATACATTATTATTACTATAATGATCAAATATTTTGGGCCCTTCAAATTAATATTATCCTCAATATGATATCTAATAAGAAATAATGAACTCACACAGAAACTGACTGAAATAAACTATTCCTTAATAAAATTACATGAATTATATAATTGTTATTTTTTAAAAAAAATATATTCAACAATTTAAGTTGTTATATATTAATATTTTCATTGATTAATATTTATATAATGATGAATTTTTATGAAACATATAAAATTGGTGTCTAATTTTGAAGATTAATAATTTAAAATTTATCATTGTTAATTGTTTTTTCTAATATGTATAATTCATATTTTCAATCTTGCATATTAACATTCAGTTATTTAGAAATATATATAAAATGATAATAATAACAAAACATGATGTCTAGATGAAAAAATTATTATAAAAGTATTTTCCTGGATATAATCATTTAAATGAAAATTTTCACATATAGATTTTTAATTCAATAAAAATAAATCATTTTTTTAATCATTACTAAATTAACATATTACTGATATTTTATATTTTTATTAATATAAATATATATTAGGTTAATGGTGAAAATAATAATTTTTTTATATCAAATGAATATTATAAAAACATTTTTCCAAGTGTTTGAATTCAAAATTAATGAGACATTTCTCTTATACCAAATATTTATTCAATAAGTTTCAATAAAATGTTTTATATGATACTTTTCATTGATAAAAACGTATTTTAAAATTGATAGCTTAAGATTCATCGTCCAAAAATGTTTTCTATACAATATAAATTTAAATTAATTTTGTATCACATATAATAAATTCATATAATAAAATAGATTTTAAATTGTGGAATAATTTTTTCCAAATTATTAAATATTTCTCAATTTAATTTCATGCATAAATGATAAATTGCATTGGTAAAACTATATATTTTTTCAAAATGGATTAAAACAGTTTAATATATAAGGAAAAATGACTAAAATGTTGGAAAATGTGTATGAATGGAGGGTTTTTGGATAAAAAGACCATATCCCTTCTGTTATCAATAATCTTCTAAATTTTGGGATGCACTATAGGAAAGAGAATTCCCATTATTAAATTGTTTTTCTTGTTTTCTAAAATTGGTTTTTATTTAACATAAATTTTTTTATCATATACTCACCTAACCAAACACCAAAACCAACATAGATCAGCATGTACTCCACCCAAAATACTCATAAAAATTCATATAAAATAATTCCTCAATAGATTATCCACCTTCGTAATGGAGATAATTAATGTAGTGAGGAATAAATTTCAATATTAAACTCTCTAATATTTTTTTTACACTTCATCACCCTATAATTTCTTTACTCGCAATTACATTTTAAACATTAGTTTCAATAGAATATGAATATTTTAGTATTATTATTATTTACAATAATGTACCACAATACTATTTTTATTTATTGAAGAACAATAACATGAATTATATTTTTGTGTAGATTACCACCTCCATGAAGAAAATTATTCATTTTCCATCCTTACCTAACATAGATTCATAGAAATATAATTTATTATATAATTAATATAATAATATATTATTTTTTATTTAAAAGGCTGAACATTATTACTAGTCTCATTAATTCCATTAGAACATAGTAATCATCTATTCATATATATGGAATACTGCCTCCATTGATTGAAGCTCACAATATTTATTTACCGCCTATAATGGACGATCCATAAAATATATTCAAAGGATAAATATGATATTTATTTTATGATAGATTTTCGAATTATACAAATTAAATATTTTATTTATAAAAACTCATTATAAAATTAACTATCATAAACATGTTATGATAGATAGAATGAAAAAATTAGCATACAATTCAATTGTTTTGAATAAATAAATTATTCATCAAAATCATTCAAATTATAATATATAGTAGTAATTAATACCTAATAATATAATTATACTAGTTTGATATTGTTATTGAATGCAGAAATACTCAAAATAATATTTTAATCATGTTATATTAATGTTTTGGGTTGTTATACAACCTACTTGAACCATTCTACATCATTATATCATGAATTAAAATGAAAAAATGAATGAATATATAATATTTTTTAAATATTTAAATAAATATTCAAAATTTTCTCTTTAGCGATGACATCATTATTTTATATAACAAATCATAAATTTTTTATATGAAAATCCCCAAAACTATTCTTATTAATGATTATGACTTGATGCATAAATAGTGAATATTGTATAAACATAAATTAAAACGTAATATTCAATAATAATTCATCAATCTTCATAACATTAATTATAATGTAATTTTTATCTTTAAAAAAAATGAATATGGACAGCACGGTAATGAAACAACTAAAAATGTTCCAAAAATATATACATTAGGTCGAAAAGTAGCTCAAAATAAACATATCAATATATATTAATTATAAACTAAAATTATAAACAATTTTAGGTATGAATATGGCTTAGAAATATGATATTAAAACAGTTAATCTTGTTTTATACCAGTGTTTATAACATTATACTAATAATGGAATCAAGGTAATTGTTCTATGTCACAAATATTCCCTCTTGAGAACATGAGTCATAGTATATATCATGTTTTAAGAGGAATAGTGTACCAAAAGAATAAAGATTACGATTCTACCATATTTATTGGGTTTTATTGTTTAATATAATGTTACCTTCTAAGTATCATTTTATTTAAAGGATACCAATGTTTTAAATGTATTTATGATTATAATTTTAGTAAACCGATGTCTGTTTTGTTACCAATATTATATTTATGTTATCATTGTTTTTAAAAGACAACACAACTTGGGAATTTTCATTATACTGAAATCCTATGAAAATATTAATTAAATATTCATGGGGTTTCACTAGACTCCTAGAAATTTATTTTCCCCCTTTATCATGTACTACCTAATGTGATTCGTATTTTTCATATTGAACATATATCTTCTTATAAGATAGAAAACATTATTTATTCCATATATGTATACATTTTATGATTTTATTGGTTTTCATTGTTATGAATTTATAATTTTTTTAGGACATATTCTATTAAATTAAATATTAATAAAAAATTAATATTTTTTTTAATTGTAATGTGAAAGTTTACCATATATTTATTTATACATAAGCATGCTAGTCAACTGTATTTTAAATTTTATTGTAATATTTATTATTGTTATTTAATGGTTTTAAAAAATATATTTTTCAATATGAATATTAAAACATATAATTTAAACTAAAATCAAATTATAAATTTATTTCATCTTTCTAAATAGATTTTCGTAAAATTCATAGAGAGTGTTTTTCATCAAATTAACTATTTATATTCCTATAATATATATGATTGCATTTTTTATTAAAATCATACCATAAAAAATATTTCTATGGATTAGTTATGTAATGTATTTAATTTATGGATTAATAATTAATCAATACATTTTTAATAAATATATTTCTTTACTGTATTATTGAAGGTTATATTCCAAGAAAATTATTTCTTAGAGAAATCTATTTCATATTTACTTGATTTTATTGTGGTCAACAAGATTTTATACATTAATGAAATTGTAAAATTGTTTAATTAAAATTATAACCAAATTTTATATAGTTTAAATATCATATTTATTATAATAATGATTGAATGATATTTAAATTTTAAATTAGTTGATGAAATTGAATTCCCAATTATATTCAAAGGGATTATCTTTTTCTTATAGTTGATGACTTCATTACATGAATCCATTTGAAAATTATATGAAAAGAATTTTAATTAAATGGGATCTATATGTCATTATATATTATTTATCAACATTTCAATACATTATAAAAAAATTATATCCATGGATTAGTAGTTATGTGATATGTGATTTATTTTTCAATTAGACCCTGTAAGTGTTGATAAATAGTGATGTGGGTCCTATATGTACCAACAATTCACTAAATTTATATTTAAATATCATTTGATAATGATTTTTCATTTGGGTATAATTATCGATTAGAAATTATAAAAATTGTGTGTGTTTGTATTATTATTGTTTATCTATACACACAATGTTTTTCATGGGAAAAATTATGCCTTTTCTAATCTCACAATTCTGTTAGTTGAAATAATTGTGGTTTAGATCCGATCAAAAGTTATTGTGGGTGTATAATTCTTGATACCCTATTGTCAACACATTATAAATGAATATAATAATGGTTATGATATTCTCACAACACAAATCAAGGAAATAATTTTCATTTTTAAATACAAAAAATGATATATTTTTAGATGATAATGTTTATTCAACATTGATGTACATTTTTATCTTTTAATATAACTATCTAATTTAACATTTTTATTAACTCATGCTCACAAAACATATTTAATCTTGTATTATCTAATTCTGAGCCTTATGGAATTATTTAGGATCTATGATTTGTATGTTACATGTTTATAATATTTCATCATTATACCCATATGTCAATCTTATGGAAACATTCAATATTAAATTGTAGTAAATTACATTAACAAATACATATCATTCAGCATCACCATATTTTTTAAATATATTTTTTAAAAATATGATTTTATCTCATAAGATTTATTTAAGGGATACAATGTTGTTCTATTATGAAAAAATTTAACAAACAAGTGTATAATATTTTACCTGTGTAACAGGTCCACAGAGACTTTGTACATACAATTTAGTGGAATTTGTTATTATTTTTTAGTTGAAAATATAAGATTAGGTAATTGATGTTAAATATATATAATTATTTATGTAGTCTTTATAA
Organism: Viscum album; assembly: GCA_963277665.1. Lineage (NCBI taxonomy): Eukaryota > Viridiplantae > Streptophyta > Magnoliopsida > Santalales > Viscaceae > Viscum > Viscum album. The sequence goes on along the minus strand of OY728157.1, from coordinate 1,707,872,741 downwards.
TTTTTATGAATCTTGGGATTTTGAATTATTTAGGATTACTTTTTCCTTTTCTTTGGATTTGGATTTTCCAACATTAGTGAACACCCTATGGATATGTCTATGGGATAAATAAATATATAGTATAACCTCTTGATATGTTTTTAAGTATATATTGTGTGGATTATTATTACAAAAATGTCTATAAAGATAATTCTATTGGATGAATGATCAATAACTTATTTACATCATGGTGTTTACACTCAAAATTCCTTTTTGGGTATCAACTCATACACCAACATATTTTTGAACAATGGACCTAACTACACACCTATAGTTTCAGTCCAATGTAATATAAACTGGTCAATCACAAAACCATTACAAAAAATTGGGCAGTATTTCTTTCAAAATTTTTATATGGGATTATGTTAAGTTGTGTAAGATTGTTTAACGAAAAGAATATTATATTGAATAAAAATTATCATAATGTTAAATTAATGTTTCATCAAAGAATATAATGTAGAATTTGGTGTTAATATTAATATGATCATTTACATGGATTTCATTGATTCTAACTTTGGGATTTATTATTTTGTTAAAATAAGAAAAATTTAAATAAAGCTAACAATTAAATGTATCAGGGAATAGTTATGTCATAAAACGGAATAAGGTGGAATACATCAATGGTATAGAATTATGTTATATAAATATTATCATATATATATTTTGTTTCTTAGGAATACAAATGTTACTGATATCCATAACTTAATAGAGATTACATCTATATACAAGTAGTTATTTTCATTATGCTTTGATATTTATCAATGACATTCTAGTATATTATAAATATTATCTTGATTTTGTGAAAAATACAAGGATTATTCATTAGATGTTATTATTTTATGGTTGGAGAAGATATCATAAATTTTATTAATAAACATGAAATTTTATTTTCATGAATTAAAAAAAATGTATGGATATTTATTGATGAATTCATAATTTAGGAATGGATTAATATTTGGATTTATATATGTGTCATGTAGCGGTAAATAATTATTAAATGATTTTGAGAAAATATATTAAGACTATATAGGAGGCATTAAAATGTATTGTTAAATTAATTAAAAATCGAACTATGACATTTCTTGTGGTGATTCTCCAATTTTTTGGATTTTGATATTTATATATAATTTGGAATTTTTGAACTACTCATTGAATATAATATATTATTATGATTAATTATTTGATTTCTTATTTTTATAATTTCATTGATATTAAAATGGTTTTTTGAAATATATGATACAAAAAATTTATGAATAATGTATCTACATTGGTAGGTGTATGATTGTATGAATTGTAAATGTTGTTCAGAAAACATTAAGTATTTTCTCATGAACTATGAAATTAATCTAGATGTCATATCAGAAGTTACACAATGATTATTCCAAATTTTAAGTGTATAGTCAAAATTTTTTAATAGTGAGTAATAATTAAAATTATAGGGATACAATTTCATTAACAGTGGTAGAATGTAACTACATGACATTTTGGGTCTATTAAAACAAAAATATCTGATGTTGCATTGGTCTAATGAATCACCGAACTAATAGAAAACCTAACTAAAATGAACAAAAACATATGAAACTTAATTAAACTATACAATCAATAGTAAAAAAAGTATACAATTAAATTAAGAAAATATTTTATTCATATTTTCATTTGAATGTATTATTGTAAATAGGTATCGATGAATAATCGAAAAATAATGATATGATATTACTCGAATAAAAAAAGTCCCTCATAATAAAATGTTTATTAGAATATTTAATTTATCTATTTATAATCAAATATATCAATATTCAGTTGTATCAAAATCAATATGAAATAGTTATAAAAACTCATGATTTGTAAAAGCTATTATTTAGTCAGTTGTTTTTATATAATTTCATTTAAACTAAAATTTATTAATATTTAATAATTAATATAAACAACACAATGTTAATCTATATAATTAAATAAAATATCATAACATTAAAATATATAATTTTTTAGAAAAATACTTATTTATAGCTAAATATTGAAAAATTATAATTTTACATATAACAAGTATTTTTGGAAATTATTTTTATGTAATTATAAATATTATAATACTAAAACTCTTATGTAGGGGAAATTATTAATTATATAATTGAAATAATAAATTTAAATTTTTTTTATAATTTATAAAAAAAATTCAACAATTTTAGAACATAATTTTTATATATATATTTAATAGTAATAATGTTTAAAATATTTATTTTATAAATTAATTTTACTTTATAGAGAAAATTACCAAAAATATATGAGATTTAGAATTTGAGAACATTAGTATTATCATATATTTTCACAACCCATCCCACGTGGCCCGAACGTGACTAGCTCAGGCCCACCTTCTATCGGCCAGGGGTTGGTGAATAGCACTTGAAAGATTTCCCTGAACAGGGGAGGCATTACCTTAGTGTTCTGTAAACACTAAAAAGGTGGAAGTGATCTAAGAAACCAAAACAATTAAGGTATAACTGCGAGAGTAATGTATAACCTCAAGAACAAATATAAACTAAAACCATTAGGCCAGAATACAAGCCCCATGAACTGAAAAGAATGTAAATAAATATCGCATATACCCTGGATCTCTACCTAGAAGGTAGTAGCTATATATCTGAAGTCGAAGTAGTGGATCTCGATAACTCCCATCGCACCCACCTCCATCAATTGTTGAACCTCAATAGTCATCCTCGTAGCATCAGTATTCTTCACCATACATACACGTGTGGGTGGAGCCCCTGCAGTGGTGAGTATATCAACTTCATATGGAACCTCAATACCCCTGTTGGTCTCTCAGAAATCCACAAATTAAAACATCACCAGAAATACCACAATGTAATTTCACAAGCATTATCTAAATCACGAATCCAATAGAAAAATAGATATCTCACTCTAATGATATAACATCAATGATACTGGGATAGGGATGAGTAATCATAAATATAGATCGTTATATACATAGTAACTCCACTTCTGACCCATATAGGTCCTGGTATCCTCACCCGTATTGGTCACTAGATGTCAACATGTATTGGTCAGTGGTGTGGATCAATATTGGTCGATGGCATTGACGGTTATTTGTCACTAGTGCTATACTATATTGGTTGCTGGTGCTAACCTGTATTGCCTACTAGTGCTGACCCGTATTGGTAAATGGTACAGTGGTAGGGATGATTATTTGTACATCTATATCATCCCACTCCAGAGTTTCTGATATTGTTTTGTATTGGTCTCTTTTCTTCTTCTTGTCACAACTAGACACTAGATTCCCACTTAAATCATGTCTAATCTTGAGAAGACTCTATTCCTCAAGCCATCCATCATATTTCAACCAGTAAGAAGTCCCACAAAAAAGAACACCCATGGGACTGTCCCGTCGTAGGGGTCCTAATGTGAGAGACGGCGCGTAGATCGGACACCCGCTCTGTGAGATTTTAGAACTTTTGTAAAAAATGTCATAGTTGGATTCATATCAGATCCTTACCTAGTTCCTCATAGAACTCCATAAAAACTCACATATAATATCTCTAATGGACCACCCTGTCACAAAGGACTTTATGCCACAGACGGTGCATCGAAAGAACACTCGGTCTGTTAGTTATTGGCATTTTATTGATGAGGGACTGGTTGGATTCAGATTCAATCTGAACTAGTCATACTACAACATTCTCCAAAACACTTTTGGAGTATCTCAAAATAACCCTTAACTCCAAGGATCCCAGCACCATAGATATTTCATCATACAAATGTCTTGTTTGCAAGTTATGGTCCTTTAAGCGTTTCTAGGCCTGAGAGGGGTCTGATTCCAGTCCGACCCGGTGGGACCGCCCCAACCTGACATGGCATGGGCCTACCTGACTCTGTTCCATTTCTGACCTGGCCCAGCCCAAACTTGACTGGGTCGGCCGGTTGGGCAGGGTCGATGAGGCGTCCACCCGCGGGTCCACGGACCGGCCCAACTTACCGGCAGGGCACGGCCCACCGGGTGGTCCGACCCACAAGCTGGCATGAGGATTTCGGGTCATGCAGTCTACTACATCAGAATGGCTCAAAAGAGACATTAATCTCCTTTAAATGGACGTGCCACATATGTTCCACCTTGTCACCCATAAGAGGCGGGTCCCTGCCTTCGCCACCGTCGCAACATCAAGTCGCGGCCCTTCAACGTTGCATGCGAAAGCATGCCGCCTCCACCTCTACGGTCGGCCCCTGCCAGCCACCCTTCCGGCCTCAGAAGAGCTGAGTGGATCTGCATTTACACTGTGGCCGGTGGTTTTTGGCTGCCACATTCATCCGCTGGCATCGGTCTTCGGAGCCTCCGCACCAATTCTGCTTCGGTGGTTCTTTAACGGGCCACCGTGTGAGCCTCGTTGGTCCGGTCATCCTTCTAGATGCGCCTACATTGCACTTGGGATGTAATCGTCATTTCGCGTCCCTCAAATATCCCTTGCCAATGCGTTTGTTATTATTCCATGTAGAACGTACAAACATGTAAAGCGTAGGGTCCGTTCAATTTTTTTTTCGGCCCGTGCTCTTTGTGTTATTGATTTAAACATGAGGAAAATTAATAATTGTCAAAATCAAGAATAATTCCCAAATTTAAGACCTCAAAAAAACCATATGCATGATTTGATGAGACGTGGATCAATTTTTTAGTCGGTTGGTCTACGTTCATTATATTTTTAAAGAACGAGAAGGGAGGGAACATTAAACCATGTAAACCCCCTAGCTCAAGATTCATTTGAGATGTCATGGTTGCAGCAGGAGGTGCGACAATATTGTATAGAGTCGTTGAAGTTCATCGATCCTGGACTGTTGTCGCTTGAGCTTCCATCCTCCATCGATGGACGTGGACACAAGACTCCACCATATATTCCTTTCTTGAAGAATTTGTACCAGACCCTGCCCCGAGCACTATTTAAATACGAGTGGGAAAGGTGAGTAATGCATTGAAGAATTAATGAGGATCATTAATTAGCGTAATTAATGTGTTTCATTAGTTGAAGTAATTAAAGTGCCTCATTAATAAAACAATGTGTGGTCACACAACCACTGTGTAACCATGCTATTAACACTGCATAATTAGTGGTATGACCACCTCCATAGTCCCGGACACCGCCTCTAAATTGGTAGTAGGAAAAAGAAAAAAAATAACAATTACATGTTATTTTATTTTTCATTAAAAATTACAAAAAACTATATTTTTTTCATGACCAACTATGGTCAAAGTGAAGCTTCCATTAATAGAATCCTGATGCTAAGGATTTAGTAGGGCCCTCAAATTATTAATTTGAATACCAATCCAAAAGATAGAAAATACCGCCCACACGTTTACTAAATGTATATTATAAAAGATCAGAAATTCATTCCAGGAACACTGGCCCTCAGAAGCGTGCATTGTCAATTTTCACAGAATTGTTAAAATCCGAAATAATTTTAAAAAATTACATGCAATTTTTTTTCATTACATTCTCCCCACTTTTGGTATTCATGTCCCAAAAATCCAAAAATGGCTACAAAAAAAAGAGGGGTCTTGGGAATGAATACAAGCCTATCTCTACCAGGTGTTCTCCTGGAGATTCCTATGCTACCACATAATGTGCACCAAAGGTATCAATCACCCCCGAATGATCTTATCATGTCGATCCTCTACCATCACCCGGTACTCTGAAAATGTCCCCCCATAATCAATCTCTATATCCTTATTTTCGATGATGTGATATGGGTAATGCCCGTATCTCCTCAACTGGGATACATGAATGTTATTGTGTACCCTCTCCAACTATGATGGCAATGCCAAGCGATACGCCACCTTGACAATCCTCCAAAGTATCATGAATGGTCCCATAATCCTCGGTGAGAGTTTATCACCTCGTCCAAATATCCATAGTCCCCACTGAGGGCATACTCACAAGAATATGTGGTCCATCTCTGTGAAATCCATAGCTCTATGTCTCCTATCAGCACAAGACTTTTTTTTGGCTCTGTGTAGTCTTCTTCCAACCACAGAAGAGCTACACCTTCTTAGTGGTAGAATGTACCATCTCTGGGCCCATAGGTGCAAGCTCTCTGGGATCCATCCAACACAAGGGTGATCTGCACAGTCATCCATATAATGCATCAAAAGATTCCACACTAATGGTGGAGTGATATCTCTTGTTGTACATGAATTCTACCAAGGGTAGTTTGGAATCCCAACTGCGACCAAAATCTAGGCCACATGCAAGAAGCATGTCCTCCATGGTATAAATGGTTCACATAGTCTGACCATTTGTCTGTGGGTGAAAATATTTTCTCATGTGAAGCATACTACAGAAATCCTCTTGCAATCCTTTCAACATCTGGGATGTGAAGCATGCATCACAGTCTGAGATGGTCATCTAAGGCATCCCGCGTAGTCACACGATCTCTGGAATGTAGAGACATCCCAATCTCTCTACTGAATCTTTCTCTCCAAGAGCATGGAACTGGGCTGACATGGTGAGTTAGTCAATGATCACCCAGATGGTATCTATCCCTCTGGACGCATGTTGTAACCCCATGAAAAAATCCATCAATATCCCTTTCCACTTTAACTATTGTATCTTGAGGGGTTGGGCCATGCCTGCTAGTACCTGGTGCTCGCCCATCAATTGCTGGCAAGGGAGGCATCTAAAAAGAAACTCTGCAATAGCATTCTTCATCCCTGGCCACCCATAATGATGTCGGAGGTCCTGATACATCATCATCATCATGCATGGATGTACTATCAATGGTGCTATATGGAACTCCCTCGTCTCCTCTTCTTGTAGCACCACTAATACAACTGTACATCCTCTAAAAAGGATACTATTCTCCCACCTTCAGAATATCTATTAGGTACATCGATGGAGGATATCTGAGCATGTGTACTCTCACAGTTTTTCCCTCTGAGTTGAATCTCCCAAACTTTCTAGAGGGGTGGAGGGGAAACTACTATTGATTGGAGGTAAAATATCTCATCTCTATCCACCTAGGATATCTGATGCATGGATAACTTCTCTGAGTCCTCTTGTAGTAGTTGCGAACTCAATCTCTGGAAAAGAGAATCTATCACTACATTCCCCTTTAAAAGAGTATATATTATCCAAAAGTCATAGTCCTAGAGGAACTCTAGCCAATGTCATTGACTCATATTCATATCTTTTCGTATGAAGATATGTATTAGACTCTTGTGGTCCGAGTAAACAATAAATTGCTCACCCATCAATTAGTGTTTCCACATCTTCTGTGTAAAGACTACTGATGCCAAATTCATGTCTTGAGATACAAATTTCTACTCATGGGGCCTCATCTTTCGTGAGTCATAAGTAATAACTGCATCATAATCCATCCAAAAACAACTGATTATGTTCCTTGATGCATCACAGTAAACCACGTAGATAGTGTCCTACTCTTGCAACCTCATTATGGGAGCATTGGATGTGCTCTAACTCAGTAGTTGAAAGATATTTTGGCATGTATCTAACCAAAGTAAGGGTTTCACCTTCTTCATCAAGGCATTCATAAGTGCTACTACTTTGGATAAATCGGGAATGATCCTCTAATAGAAGACTGATAATCCAAGGAAGTTATGCACCTTAGTAAAATTCCTTGGTGGCTCCCATGCATGTACTCACATTATCATAGAATTATCCACTAAAACTCTAGCCTCCGAGATGACATGTACCATGATGTGGACCTTCCGTATCCAGAAATCATACATCGAGAGCTTCCTATATAACTGGTGCTCTTGGAGTGTTTCTAGAACAATCCTCAAGTGTACAATGTGCTCATCTTTGGATGCTGAGTACTCCCAAATGTCATTGATGAAGACTACCATGAAGTTATCAAGGAATGGCTTAAGGATCATGCTCATGATCCCCATAAACACTATTGGAGTGTTAGTCATGCTGAAAGGGATCACCAAGAAATCGTAATGGCTATACTGACTTCTGATGGAAATTTCAGTACGTCCCCATCATGTACCCTGAGTTAATGATAGCCATATATCAGTACTGTCATTGAGAACCACATTTCTCATTCCAACATGATCATACAGATCATCATTCCTCATCAAAGGATAATTGTTCATCACAGTTACTAGTTTTAGGCGCCAGAAGTCCACCCATAGCCTCAAAGGTGTGTCTTCCTTCTTGGAAAACAACACCAGGGATTCCCATGGGGAAACACTGGTCCTTATAAATATCATCCTCTATATGTCCTCAAATTAAACACTAATCTCTTTGAGCTCTTCATATGACCTCTGATTTGTTGGTGTAGATATCAGTGTTGTTCATGGGTACAAGTCAATGTGGAAGTCAACCTCTATATGCAGAGGTAGCCCTAGGACAACTTCTGGAATGATGTCCCCATTCTCATATTCCACCACTGCTAACTGTGGACTCTCCTCATCCATCATGTTGAAGGTCATGCAAGCCAGCAGATATGTAATCAGCTGCACCCACATGAGCACCAGTCCCTCAAATGCTAATCAGTTTTCCTTCTCACCAACAATGAAAAATTGGCCTCTATAATTTCTCGTACAATGAAATTTATGTCTTGAGTAGTCAATATGTTCTTGAACTGCTTATAGTTATACCATGCCTAAAATGACATCGTATGGATTCATCACCACTACTAAAAGATCCCATCAGAAACTCTCTTATCTGAGAGAACAATCAACAACTTGGAACTGATGAGTGACCATTTAATCTCCTCCCGTAGGAGTATGAAAACACAAAGGACAAGATAAAAGATGAGTTGGAATCTCAGAGCCCCAAACTAAGTTCAAAAAAAGACTGAATTCCTAGAACCTATGTTGGTAAGCACTGCTGCTAAAGTAGAGATGATAGATATCATACCTTTTATCATCTCAGGGACGTCCGGATCGTGAGCCTCTACTGTCTGTTGCAGGGCCTGTCCCCATCCACCAGCTCCCTGATCACGTGGTGGACCACCTGGGGGTGGTTGTGGTCCTGGTGACCCCAACCACAACCTGCTACACATCCTTCTCTCCTGAATCATCCACCGCCAGGCTGACACTCTTGGTCCCACCACTTCTGCTGCCTCGGTGTCCCCTCTACCATCTGCTGATCATATTCACAGTGATTCGGTAGTCACGATCTCTATGACCATGTACCCTTCATGGAAAATATATCATGCCTCACTTGTATCTCCCTTGGACTCTCGATCCTCTCACCATTATCCCTTTATCCGGGGTCTCCCTCTAGAAGGTCTATCCTACATGGGTTTCTGTTTCGTCTATCTATAAAAATCTATAGATAACTCTACTACTTGTGGCCCAGTATGGGCTCTTACTGGCGGTGCCTTCTCAGCGAGGAAGATCTCCAACAAAAAAGCTCACTCTAGCACCCCATCGTGTGTTGGGGTACTAAGAGAAACTAGCGCAACTATAATCTCTTGTCGGAGACCCTACTTCAAGGTCTATTCCCGGAATTGAGGTTCTTGTACCATGATGGAGGAGTATTGGGAGAGGTCAGTAAATATCTCTAAGTACTGAGCCACAGTCCGGATGACATACTATAGATGCAACAGAATTTTAATATGCATAGAGTGTAGTGTCGTTGGCACAAACTCAACCCAGAAAAGTCCCTCAAAGTCTGGTAGGTGAGGGTCGTCTCCCCATGCACCTGGACTATTGAGATCCACCATCGTCCTGCTAAGACCTAAAAAAGTATGGCATCGAAGTTCACTATCTGCTCGACTGGCGTCTCTACTAAGTGAAATACCTACAAAACATCCTCAATGCAGTAATATATTAACTAGGGGTCCGAATCTCTTATAATCCTTGGAGGTATCTCCTTCTAGAAAAAATGCGATGCACTCAACTGGAATGCATGATGCAGCGATAACATCTACTTCTAAATTGGTGGTGGTAATGCTGGTACACCCCCCGAAGGGTCCATCACTATGATTGGTCCCTATACTAACACCCCATCCCTCAGTGGGACAATATCACAAGCTCTAACCAGAATCTTGGTTGTATGTCTTCATGGAGGGATCGCAAATGAAATAGATGTGCCACTGCCAATAAGTTATACCTAGTCAATTGAATCAAGATTAAGCGAGAAAACATTTCAAAACACGAGAATCCTTTTTTTCATGCACTGATTCAGAAAACAGGATTCAGGGTTCTAGTTTGCCGATACATTGACAGATTCACCAACAATGGACTCCCCATAATGAAAAATAAAACCAAGACACTTTACACCATTGACTCATTAAAAGTAGACTCTTAGTTCAGGTAGTAGAACTGACCACCCTCTCATACAACTTTGTCACGACCAGTCCCACGAGGACTGGATGTGACAACCCCAAACCCTTTTTCTATAGGACAGGGGTTGGAGAGTAGTACCTGAAAGGTTTCCAAAACATGGAAGTCATTGAATTATTGATCTGTACACACTCAAAAGGGAAAACAGATGTAAACAAACAACAAAAGTATGGTATAACATCGTTAGTAATGTATAACCACAAGTACAACTGTAAACTAAAAAATGGGGGTCATAATACAATCCCTAGAAATATAAAAGAATGTAAACAACTGTCACATCTTCCCCAGAGCTCTACCTAGAGGGTAGTATATGCATGCTTGTAGTCGAAGAGCAGGATCTTGACTCCTCCCATCGTACCAAACTCCCCCAAGTCCTAATCCTCCAAATTCATCCTTGGATCATCATTAGTCTGCACCAGACACACACGTACGGGTATATCCCATGTAGGGGTGAGTATAACAACCCTGTAGGGAACCCCAAGACCCTATATGGTCTCTAAATAATCCAAAAGGAAAACATCACACGCAATACAACAAATGTCATATCACAAGCATGATCTAAATCAAAAAGTACCAAGAAAAAAAAGAGGCTCACTCTAACGGTATAACATCATCATTACTAGTATAGTGATGAAAAGTCATAATTACAGATCTTCTTATCCATAGTAACTCCACTGATGACCTGTATAGGCCACTGTATGTTGATCTGTATTGGCCACAAGATGTTGAACCATAGTGGTTACCGGTGCTAACCCATATTTTTCGCATGTGCTGACCAGTATTGGTCGCTGGTGCTGACCCGTTTTGGTCACTGGTGCTAACCCTTATTGGTCGCTAGTGCTAACCGGTATTGGTCGCAGGTACAGAGGTCATACGGCTAGATATCCCCCACTCTGAATTTTCTAATGCTGACCCATATTGGTCTCTCCTCTTCATCATGTCACATCCAGTGACTAGATTCCCAAATAAAGTATGATTGATCTCTATAATACTCTACACCTAAAACCATCACTCATATTTCAACCATTATGATTTCCTTCAAAAAACCATTCCCAATGGACCGCCATGTCATTGGGGTCCCAATGTGACAAACAACGTGTTGATCGGACGCCGAGACTATGAGATAGGAGCACTTTGGTAAAACAATCCAAATTGGATTTATGTCTGATCCATCCCATCTCACTTTTCAATCTCCTTCAAAACTCGCTTTGAGTATCTTCAAAGAACCACCTTTTCACAAGTGTTCGGATACCAGAGACATTGTGTCCATCAGACACCATGTCTTTTAGTTATTGGCATTTTCGTACCGAGGACCCGGTTGGATTCCGAGTTGATCTAACTCGTCCACAGTCCAACATTTCCCAAAACTCACGTGGAGTATTCCTAAGGGACTATAATGGTCCATGGTTCCCGAAAACACAGACGTTTTTTCAAATGGACGTTCGGTTCACATGATATGGCCCATTAAGAGTTTCTTCAACCTATAAGGGTCCGGGTCCGGTCCGACCCGTTCGGATCGACCTCACCATATCAGGGTCCTCCCAGGCGCGACCCAAACATGCATGATCCAGCCCGGTTGGGCCGGACTGCTGATGGCTTAGGCAACTGCGTCGCTAACCGGTCCGTCCATCCTGCTGGCACAACCCGCGCGGGTCGTGTTGCCCGCTACACCCGAACAACTCAAAGAAGCCTTCCAGCTCCTTTAATTTGCAGCGCCACATGGACCCGCCTCATCACCCGCTGGACCCATAAAAGGTGGGTCGAAACCTTTTCTACCACTACAGCTTCAAGCCATGACCCTTCAACATGGCGCGCGATGGTGGGCTGCATCTGCATCCGCGGCTGGCCATTGTCGGCCGCCAGTCTGACTTCTACGACGTTGAGTGGTGATGCTTTTCTATTGCGACCGATAGTTTTCGGCCATGACACTCGTCCGCTGGTGCCGATCACCGGAGCTGGCCGCCACCCTCATCCTCCGGCGCCGGTCGTCGGCCCCACCGCACCAATGTTGTGCTTCGTACCGGTGACACACTTGTGTTTTTTCCGCGGGCCACTAGGAGTGCCCTCATTGTCTCTTCTTCCTTCGGGACATGCATATGGTCCACTTGGGATGCTGCTATCATTTTGCGGCCCTCAAATATTCCTTGACACTAAGTTTGTTATTCATCCACAAAGAACGTTCCAAGGACAAGTTTATAGATGGGTATGAGCCTTGGTGGTTTCAGCCCGCACCATCCGCATTCGTGTTTGAAACACGAGGAAAATTAATAATAATAAAGAGGAAGAATAATCCATGAATTTGAGACCCCACAACAACCACCTGCATGATTTGATGAGACATGAATCAAAATGTTAGTCAGTTTCTCTGTTTTAATTTTATTTTTAATGAATGAAATGAGACGGAACATTAAGCACACAAAACCATTACCTCGAGATCCATTGCAGATGTCGTGATTACGGCGGGGGGATAATCCATGTTGGATAGAGTGGTCAGCGTTCGTTGATCCTATATCCTTACCGCCCGAGCATCCATCCTCTGTCGGTGGATGTTTCCACAATCCTCTACCTGCATTTTCTAGATTGAAAATGTGGTGTGGTGCCAAAACCCACCCCAAGTTACATTTAAATAAAAGTGGGGAAGGTGATTAATGTGTTGGAAAATTAATGAGGTTCATTAATTGACATAATTAATGTGCCACATTAGTTGATGTTATTAGAGTGCCTCATTAATCATGCAAGGGCAGGTTATGAAACAAAAGTGTAACCATGAAATTAAAACCCCATAATTTAAGGTCTGACCACCTCTATGGTCCCCACCACTACTACTCAATAGGTGGTAGGAAAAAGAAAAAGAAACAAATTAACAATTACAAGTTATTTTACTTTTCTTCAAAAAGTCTAAAAAAATCTTTTTCTCTTATCCAAATGTGGTCAAATTGAATATTTCCTTAAACGAATCCCAGTGCTTCAGACTCAACAGTGCCCTCATATTTATAATCTGAGCACCATTTCAAAAGACAGAAAATGTCACCCATGAAGTTTCTGAATGTACCATTAAAAATAGTTTAAAAATTCATTCCTGGCACACTGGGTCTCAGAATTAGGCTCCATAAATTTTATATGAATTTTTAAAATAAGAGATAATTAAAAAAAATACATGTAATTTTTGGTCTTTACATATATTATAATGAAAACATTATTTTAATTAATAACCATGAAATTTCATTTGATAGAACCAGTTACCCTGTTAAAAATAAAAGGGGGAAATGATTTTAATGAAGAGGGAAAGGCCATCAATATTCGTAAATCATGTATAAGAATGGGTGGTTGTTTAAATTCTAAAGTAATCCATTTATATATCTATATTATTATCAATTTTGGATTTACATTCTGTAAGTGATGCTTCCAATTATTAAAAATATGATTGAATTTTTTAAAATTTCACCCTTTTTACATATAAAAGGTGTCCACATTAACTCAATTTACTTCCAACCAATACACACATTGTTTGGATAATACTACACCCAAAACCCTAAAAATAACACTTATTCATATTTAATTTTTTATCTCATATAAAAATACCATCCCACAAATGCTTAACTCCCATGCGATAAGAGATAGTCAATGTGGTGATGTATAAATTTCATGCTCCTCAATTATCATTTATTTTGTTTATTTGTTCATATACTTCATAAAATTAAATTAAAACTAATTATAATGAGATATTAAGTACAATTAGTATTTTTATATTTCATTGTAATGCTGGTAGAAGCATTGAACAACCTCTATTTTTTCCATTAAAAAATTTGCGAGTCACTGTTGTTTACAACCTTTTTCTCACATGATGTAAGATGTTCATTTTCTTTTACATCTTATAATGTGTAGTTAATAACGAATTTTAATGAATAATATTTATATTTATCAATTATTTGTGTTTTTTGATATAAAATATAATATTAATTCTCTCTCTATTTAAGTGAGAATAAAAAACAATGGATGTGTATGTTTAGACTACCACCTCCATGGAATGATACATTATTTTTTTATTAACAACATTCATCGAATACAGTAAAAAAATTAAATTTTAAATATTATTTTATGCTATTTATTCTATTTTATTAATAAAAATATAATATCTTTTTAATTATACCAAAGATAAAAAATTATAAAATAACCCATCATAAATAAGATATTTGTGATTGAAAAAAAACTCATATTATTTAATTTTTCTATCTATCAATTATTATCCTAAAATAAAATAATTAAAAAATATCACACTTATGTACACTAAATTATAACAATATCCAACTCATATAATGGTATCTATACAAATTGACCATATAAAAATCCATTAATATTGAAAATTAATTTTTGTGTCTTCTTTCTTTCCTACACGAATAATTCTATTAAATTATATCATGGATGACTATGAGAACATATTTAATGGTAAACTATGATATATATATATATATATATATATATTATTTTCCTTCTATAAATTATATATCAATATTTGAGAACATAAATAATGATGCACCAGTTTTTTGTCTTGTTATTCACCAATGTCTGGTTACTTTCAATTCCATATTCATTGATAAATAATGTAATATTCGTCAAAGGAAAATAAAACATCATATATAATTATTACACATACATTATTTTAAATTTAATTATCTTTGAATAATTATACCTGTATTATTAAAAAATACTAACACCACTCCAATGAAACTAGAACAATCTACTACAACATTAAATAGAATAAATTTCAAAACATGTGGAAATTAATATAAAGGATATTAATGATTATGAATGAAACAAATAAATAGTTTTATTTATTCATATGGTTCTTAAATAAGTTATTTTTAAAATTATCAATCAAATATATAATCCTTTAATTCATTAGTTTATATACTGAAAAAAGTACATGTTTCTTTTTTAAATTATTTTCCCTTTAGACATTTATCCTAAAATGAATTATTGTTTCTTTAGAATGGTGTACTTGTGGCTTTTTTAATTATTTTTAACAATTTTTTTATCTTTTTAGTTCCAATTCTTTTAATTTTGAATTCCATATTATTTTAATGATCATAATTATTAGAAGATGATTTTTATTAATAAGATACTCACCCATAAAGGGGTTTTATTTCGATCCAATATTCAATTAATTATTGTTATTATAAGATTCTACATATATGGATCTAGAGTTCACTATATAACATCTAATAATATTTGATGATTATAAATGGGGTTCTACATGTCCTCTAAAAATTTAATTTCCATTTGACTCATTTTTTATAATTTTTCTATTAAATTTGAAACAAACCATATATATTATTCATAGATTGAAAATACAATATTTATATATATATATATATTGTTGGATTATTTTTATTTTTTCTTCATGCCTAACATTATAATTTTTTAGGGTTTTGTACATCTATTTTGTCCTTCCCTATGAGATGTTTTTCATTCTTCATTTTTGTTCATTGCTTTTTATATGTTTCAAACTGTAGTTAGGGGTGTTTTATAAGGAGTGGGATGTGCGTGGGACAAAAATATTAAAAAATAAGGAATAATTTTTTTATAACTCTTGTAAAAATTCTTATTTCATTGGTTTTAGTAATAATTATAGATAATCAATGTGAGTTTATAGTATTGTGTTCTGATTTGACTGACATATTTTTCTTATGGTTGTTATGTAAATTCTTTTTCAAAGTTAATGGTTATTCATCTCATCGATTGTGATGATGTAGTACATGTTTCAGGTCAGTAGTACATTTTCTTGATGAACATGTGATTTTATATATATATTTTTGGGTGATTGGGTGTTACGATTTATGATGTCATATTTTTTATTATAATTTTTTGAAGTTGATTTACTATGATTTTTTTGTTACACTCATGTGACATTGTGATAGACAATGTATTTCTTTATGACATTTTTTTAACTTGATTTATTTATATTTTCCCCCTTTTTCTCACTATTTACTTCTTTTAAATGGCAACTATTAATGTTGTATAACATTTTTGACATCTTTTTCAATGTGATAATTAGAATTTAATACGTGTTGATATTGAGTTTTTTTTTTGTATTTAAATAGTATAACACTCTCTATTGAGTAATAGAAGGTTTTTGTCTTGATTGTGAAGGCTATTTGATAGGTAAATCAACTTTTGAGTGTTTGTTATCATTGAATAAACATAATAACAAGTTTCCATCATTTATTATGTTGTTGTTGTGGGTTTATTTCCTCCATAATCATTATTAATGAATTTCTTGAAGCATTTTGAGATAAAAAACCTAATGTTGTGGAGAATTATAACATCCCAATTTTGGCCTTATAATAGTCTTATATTCTTATTCATTGAGTTATTTATTGATCTATTTTATGAAATTATTGAATAGGGTGGCTCAATTAGAGGATTTATTTTTGAAAGTGGTTTTGGATGGAATAACTACGGTAGGACTATAAGAATGTCATTAAAGACCACTATCAAGATAGTCAACAATGACGATGTGAAAAATATCAGATGATACTACCAAATCACTAGTGAATCCCCACCCAAAATATGGAGAGAAATATATTTCATAGTATGGATTATTTATGAACAAAAATAAGAAAATTGTGGACATAAGGTAGAAGGCAGTGGTTACCGACACTGGTAAATGTCCTTGATATCATGAAATTTTACATGGAAGCTCAGTTATATTCATTTAATAATCCTCACTAAACTAGATTATGAGCTAGTAAATTTTGGTAGCTCTCTGTTTGTTATGTTATCTTCAAAATATATTATTATTGATGGATGTCATCTAAATTATCCATGATCATTTCTGATTGGTCAGTCTATCTTATTCAGGGACTTTTAATATAATCATCTTCAACATTATCTTCTACATGGGCTACATAACACATGGGTGATTGTATGATATCTTTTTCTATATGGTAATTGTGATGGTATGTATTCACTATATATTCGACAATTGTGTACTCCCTTCATCCTATGGATTTTTTATGGTGTTTGATATTTTGATTGATTTAGAGGTGGGTGTAATTATCATCTCCATTTCTGATTAAATCATTGATCTTTTGTTCTTTCTTATTAATAATTTTTCTTCATTGATTGTTTCAGTATATATATTTTAGTGAAATAAATTATTAATTAGTTAATATTTATGTATATTATTAGGATTTAGATATTTCCAAACTCAATGGGTGTAGGAGGCATTGTGTTCTATAGTGTCTCTTGATAGGACGTGGAAATTAAAGTGAAATGATCTCAATGAGATCTATATTTTTATATGATCATTGATAGAAAATCGATATAAAAATTTATTCCCGTATTTTAAAGCACGACACTTCCCTTTCCATTATTCTCATCATATTCCTATCTAAGGATACACCGAGTTTTATACCAATGCATAATGGTGGGTAACCCAAATAGTTATTTTTACTATATTCCTAAATATTGTTATTAATATGTCCATTATGGGTATATATTGTGATTATTTCAATTTTACAATATTTTAATACATTTTAATGAATCAATATCTCCTACAAATTTTCTATAACAAAGAAAAACCTTCAACATAACTGGGATACAACCATAGGTATTAGAGTGAATTATTATCACGTTATTGATGAGATATAGGTTGAAGCTGATGTTAATTTAAAAATATTTATTTTATTCAATGTTATAAAGGAATTTTTTTTATTCCTTAAATGAAACATTAATTTTAAATCTAAATGGTTAGAGGAAGAACCAGGAGTTTTTAGTGCACATTTGAAGCCTGGTGGTCGAAAAAAGTGGAAACCAGAATAGGTAAAATAGCATGTCTTCTGTCATGCGACCTAAGATTCACACTCATGGAGGCTATCATTGAACCTATGAAGTGATATAATAAACATTATATGCATTGTTAATCAACCCATGAGGTAGACCAAGAAAAACTCCCTTGGTATGTAGAACCTATCGCTTGATTTTTGGGAGGTTTTTCCAACCATGCGGCTAAACTGTGAGGTAACTACCATGTGGGTAATGCTCTATTTTTATTTTATTAATTTAATTTAAAATACCTTTTATTATTCCCCTATATATTTTTCATATGTTTCACATATCCTATAGGTTTACAAATCCCCTCTCCATCTATTCATGATGTTTTTATGTTTTTTAATGGATATTTCTATGTTTCCATCACATTAGGAATAAAAAAACCTCAATATGATCTCTTGTTCATATTCTTCTACATAAAGTACCATCCTCTTCATTTCATTCTATCTCCATATAATTATCCTTTCCATATTTTGGGTTTTATCAAAATCTCTTGATTTAACCCATTCTAGGTAGAATAAAGCCCGATTGTTGGGCATGTGTTGTAACTTGCAAATGAGGTAGGGAGTATACCCTCTTTCCTGATAATTTTATATATTTGTGGAATAATATGATTGTTTCACTAGACGGTTCCGTCTAGCGAGGCCTTAATCATGCATAATAAATTTACTAGGATGGTTTTCCATTCCCATAGTAATCCATGATTAAAGAGAAACTCAACAATAGGTGTTCATTTTTCATTAGGACACCCTACGAGTGAGTCAACATAAATGGATTAAAATTCCTTATTCCATTGGCTATGTTTCACTTGAGTTTATTAAAATAAATTTATTAAATGGTTTTAAATGGGAGATGATCCATGAATTAGGTTACCTTGGAAATTCAAAAGATAAATTATTTTTTATTGGACCATATGAAATGACACGTGCCTTGACAAGATTAATGTTTTACTTGAATTACCCTTGACATGGTTACCATTAAATATGAAACTAAATGACCCCATTATTCCTTATATAAAATACTCATACAATTTTATTAAATGTTATTTCTCATGTTATATAAATTTTCATGTCTTTATATTATTCCATGATCCTTTTATATATGGCTTGCTAATGCTAATTGTTTACACTAATGGGTTTTCACTAAATGCTAGAACTATATTTCCACAATTAATAGCTTGGGACTTTTGAATTTCATGGATGAAATGTAAATGGAGGCATGCTGATTATATATGACTTGATTATATTTTTTTTATACAAAATTCTTTAGGTATATTTTTTTATTTAGTATACCAAACTATATGAAATGCCTCGGTAAGCATGTTATCTTTTTTCTATTAATTTTTTTTGTTGTGGGAAAGAGTTTTTTAAATTTTTTGCATTGTGGTTATTTTCTTTATGACATGTTGATTGATTTTATTTTATTCCCTAAATAGTCTGGTAACTTGTGATCTTGACATTCCTATGAAGGCCTGAAGTGCTTATATATATCATGTAATTGTAAATGCATTACTGTGATGATCTTCCATATTTGATAAGGATTACTTTATGCGAGACGAGATATAACTAGGAATTTTTATTAAGGACTCATGGATTAAAACTTTATTATTTGGGAATTACAAAACAGGATAGATGTTTTTTTACCATGAAATGGATTCCCATTCATTTTTTTAAATCGATAGTAATATCGGATCCCTATGGGTGAAGCTGAGGATGGGCCCTATTGAAGAGATTATAATATCGGGCCTTGGATGTTACCCAATCCCCTATGTGGGAGACATAGTATATCATAGAGTCACCATCCTTGAGTGATCAAGGTATGCCTCATGGGTCACCTTGGATGGGCTCAATGGTATTGCGTTATTTAATTTACTCATTGTGACCCTTTGGATTTTGATTTGATCTCCAATGATGTGGTCAGAACTAAACCATGGATTTAGTGGAATGAATGATAAAATCACTAGTTGATTTTAATATTTTATTAATTTTTTTGAGTTTCCTTAGGTAGATATTTTTCATGTTAATTTGGTATAAGCACACATTGGTTATGAAATGTATTGTACCCCATGACAAAGCACATACTTGAGGGAATAACTTCTTGTTTTATTCTATTTATTATTTTGACTTATAAACATTACATGCACTACACAGTTACTAGTACAGAATTCTGACATAGGCCAGAGGAGGTGGTAGGTTTCATGTGTCCATTAGGAAACAATACCATGTTATTATAGTTTATATATTTACTAAACCAATTCCTTATCTCTATAGAAACATGTTACATATTTTTTTCACAAAATGGAATTGTCTAGACACTATGTTTGTCAGCTTAATGTGATTATGTATCGCACCCCTATTGTGTATTTTTCGGAACCTATGTAGAATTAATGCTCACATAAACAAAAATAGGGAAGCTTGTGACTCTAGAGTCATGATTTATTTACTATTTAGGATAGATCTTGGGGGTACAGTATGAATACTTTATTTGAGATAATGCGTTGAAATTTTTTTCATTTTTAAATTTCGTTCAGCAGGTTTTTTATTCTTGTATCCTTTCACCCATTCATTATATTCTTTTATAGATGCATTACGTTACATATTTACTATTTTATTTGTCATTTGTATTTTCTTCATCCATCTTTTTTACTTATAATTTCCAATCATTTCTTTTACACCCACTGTTGTTTTATTTCGATTATTTTCTTGCTACTTATTTATATATTGTTTACCTCTAGGTATACTAGATCACTAATGGAATAGTCTCCACATGGATGTACCTTAGTTACCCACTTCTAATTGTAATCCTCTGGCATTCAGGGAGATTTACTTAAGGTTATGTGACTAACCATGATCAAGGAACGATACAATGACATATGTTCTTAAGATGATAAACAGTTATATCATATCCGTATTTTTTATTTTTCATACTATTTTAGTTTTAGGGGAGAAAATATATAGGTATTTCTTCTTTACCGTATTACGAGATGTAGATATCCCTTGCACAAGGGAAACCAAAATTACTTATTATAGGAATTTTATTATTGGATATGCTTTTAATATTGTAAAGACATCACTATTAGGAAAAAACATGTTTTTTGATACTATTGATATTCTTCTTACTGAGGGGATGGTTTTTATAACTTTATAATGATGACATTTGGGTATTTAAATTAAGTTCATCGTATGAGGAACCATATAAAAAGAAATGTTATGTATATTTCCATGTCACATTTACGTTTTAGTCTTATATATGTCTATTTTCATTTTATTTTTATGTGCCTTGATGATATATATTTTATTACCTATTACATTATAAATATTTTAATTTTTAATATTGAATTTCTGGAACATTAAATGAATTGGATTAATTGGACGTCAAATTTCAATTTATAAGTTGTATGGGACCTTATAAATTGGAATGGTGATCCACGTAATTCAATATTATTAAGAAGGATTAAAATTCCAATAATGAATCAAAGGTAATATTAGTTATAAAAATTAATAACTCATTTATAACATGCTAAAATATTATGGTTTGGAAATCATGGACCCCAATTTAAATTCATAAGGTGTATAGGCCCTTATGAATTGGAATCTTGGTCCTCAAAATTCATACATGTTTAAAGGGGACTGAATTTGTAAATTGATCAAATTGAGATGGTATACTAGTGAGTAAAATGATACATTAACATAGAACATATCATGGGAAATGGGATTTAGTCTGAGCCTCTTATGATTCTTCTGGGTTCCTTTTTTATGCCAACACCAAATTCTAGGAAAAGATTTTTGTGTGTTCTACTCGGAGCCAGGCCAAGTATATGTCCTCTTTTATTAATTTCTTATATGATGCTTTATGTATCGGGGCATCAATGTAACTTACCTTCCATTATGATTTATAGACATCATTCCTTATCAATGGTGGATATCTTGTCAATGGGTCTTTATGGAAATAGTAAAGATAGGAAATCACGATGTCCATATGTGGAATTCCACGAGAGCACTGATTAGAACAATATAATGGTGGTGGGCCCTAAGATAGCTATTATGCCTCTCACAATTCCACATGAAGCACCTCTTATTGATCTTCGACTGGCTGTCAATGCCCAGATTGGGGATGACATTTTTAGTTTTATTTAATCTATTAAGGGTGCTATGAGGCCTTCCCCCACCATGGTAGGGATTACATGTGAATTCTAGTATATATATCAACCAAAATTCTTAGAGTATAGATATCCTTTGGATTTTGAGTCTTGGATATATGCTTCGACATCCATATTAGATTATCCTAGGATGCCTCCAAAATTGAGGGCCAGACATGCTACCTCTATTTTTCATGACTCTATAAAGAATTGGTGAGATGATGTCTCTCAATTAGAGAACTACCTAAATAATGTTTGTGAATACATCTAAATGACATTCTATTATTATTTTTTCATTTTACATGCCCTGAGAATGGATATAGATAGGGTGTTATTTCATCTTTAACTAGGATCTATGTTAGTGCTTGAGTATTCTTCTCATTTCACCTACCTCCATCCTTTCCCATTTCATATCGGTGATAAGTTGAAAACTACGAGGTATTTTGAGGATGCGATTGAGCATTAAGTATGATCAAATGTGAACATATTTTAGTAGATTACCATTATTGATATCATGAACTAAACATTGATCATATAGCTGAATCTTAGAGAGGTTGGATGTGTGAACAAGGATTGTTCTTTTCCACGTCTGGCTTATAGGTATTCTAGTGGTAGGAAGAATCATTTTGAGTGTGCATATAAGAGTAGATCCATCCGTATGTTAAATAATAATCCTATAATTTCCACCAATGCATCCATCTAGGCCATTTAAAACCCCAATTCTTGAAGAAACAGATTGAATTTTGAGCATGTGATATGATGGGTTGCGTTGTAAACTTATTCCTATATTATACTCTAGCACCCAATTTTATGGGATCCATAAAAGCACCTATTAATTGTAAAAAATATTTTACCAATTGACAAGTTATATTTTATTCTTCTACTAGTCAGTTATACTGAACATGGAACAGTACTGGATGAGGCTGTCATGCCCTAGAACTTCAGTTTCAGCATAATGGATTTGCAACGAATAGTCAGACTACAGCTCAAGGCTACCGATCGAGATATAAATATTTAGTGCAACCAATAAAAAATAACTGGAGACCAAATCCATCTATTTTTATCAGTACAACCATGTAGATCTTTTATCAGCTTCAAACCTTGTTACATAGAGTTTTTTCTACCCCCATTCTGAGGTAGTTTAAATCTTTATATAGTTTTCATGAGTATTTCATTATAGTGGAATGTGAGTGTTTGCATATGATATTTTCTTATTTGTATGATATCTGAATGCTATACCTTCAATCATGGTATACCATAGTGGTTGTGAACATGTGTTCTAGTTAATCCTTGGTGTTGAGCATCAAATAAATGATTGAATAGGGTTGACAAACCTATTGATAAAAGAAGGGATGAGTATTTTAATCATATAATTGCATGGAAGTCTTCTACGATATATGAATTACTTGTTGTCCTATTTAATGTTATATTTAATAGGTTGATTTAAGTGTTATATTTTTAATCTAATGTCAAGGGGACTCATATTTTGGAGAGAATCACACTAGATCTATGTAAATGTGTCCTTCCTAAAGAAGGAAAACATCATAGTGGACCGTTCAAATGGTTGAATAATCTGTAATTTTTTCCTTGTAGGGGTTAGTTTGGAACCATTTGGAGAACATAATATTATTTTTAGAATGTGCATCGAATTATTTTTGGATTTTTTTTAAATTACCTTTCTTTTACTCTAATCATGATAATGAAGACCATGTCCCTTATATTGGTATCATATGAGTATTCTAGTATAGAGTTTCCCTTACACAGGGCTAATGTTATAAAAATTGTTGGGTTTGCTATGGTATTTTGGTCAAAGTAGTTCTTTAGAAGCATAGTATTTAATATTATTTTGGATGATAATGGGTGATTCCTGACTTCCCAAGTAGTAATGTTGTACATAGACATATGGACACCAGATGTTTCCCTCATGAATTAAATTTTATATGATTTCCTATATGATGTTAGTCAATGTTCCTGGGCATTATGTTCGACTATTATTGATGTCTTGATAGTAATATTTTAATATGGATTCCTTAATGAGATCATTTTATTAATGTTATTGATTCTAAGGTCACCATAGTTGTCAAACATGCCCAGATGGGTGTTTGACCATGTCGTTCCAAATATGACGGATCTAGGGTTACTCTATTTTAATGTTGGGGTATGATGGTTAAATGATAAATTGCCATGATATTCCACAATAACTGGACAACAGTCTTCCATGGGAGTTATTAGAGTAGTATTATGGTTACATTTTCCACCATATGTTAGTCTATTATTTATAATTCCCATAAATTATAATCATGGTGCCCTGAGTGTAGTCGACCAGTGATGGTGAAACATGAAATACTATCTCTCATGTTTTTGGATTTCTAAGGACAACTACTATTTTAAAAATTGATTGTTAAGAAGATTCATTGGGTTTTTGGAATAGAAAACATTATAATTGGGTGAGGCTTAATGATTTGACTAGTTCAGGTGATGATCTCATTGTTTTCTAAATGATTCCCAAGGATGATTAGTTCCACGGTTGGGAGATTATAATGTTTTGGATTTTATCCAACGGTATAAACCATAATTGTTTTTGATTTTAGTCCATAAAACCCCATTAATTTGAATCATAGTAGGTTATTGGAGGAATTTGGTGGGACTAGGGAACATTTGAATCCTGGAATAATGAAAAAGTGGAAAATAGGTTGGGCGCATGGTTTCTCTATAACCATGTGACCCTGGGTACAAGCTTGTGAGAGCTGCTGTAAATCCTGGATTGTGGTCTACCGCATTTCCTACACATAGTTATTCAAAATGGGTTGTAGACCATGATAATAACCACTGGGAATCAGAACCATCAACATGGTTGGTACACGATTTTTACAAAATTACGACCAAACCATGTGGTACCTACTATATGGGTAAATTTATATTTTTATTTAAAGGGTTTAATTACGAATACCCTTTCATTGTCCCCACTCTATCTAACTCCAGTTTCACCACTAATAATAATGAATGAAGCCTATATCTCTAAACTCATGGGATTTTGATGTTAATTGATCAATATTGATACACTTCATTTTCATTCGGATGCTACAAAACAACCTCGACAAGCTTTCTCATCAATACTCATCATTTTTTATGATCCTATTTTCCCACTGTAGTTTCACCTTATGATGGAACCATGCATAATATTTGGTTTTTCTTATATATATCATGATTTTTCCCATTCATGGTTTAATCGGTCCTTGTTTTTGTATATTTCTAGTACATCAACCATGTGGTCGGAAGTCTACCCTTTTTATTGTAAATTTTATTTCTTTATGAAATTGTGACATTATTATGAAAGTCGAAAACATTTTCCTTATCCCTTATTGTGCTTAATAGATTGACAGAGATGGTTTTACATGCTCATAGTGATCTAATCTAACGTATTATCCCAATTTTTGGTATTTTTATTCTATTAGAAGAACCGTTGTGTGTGCCAACATAATGGATTAATATGTCTTAGGACATATGATAAGTTTCACTTGGGTTTAATAACATAAATTGATTAAGTGGCATGGAATGAGTAATGAATGTTTAATTAGTTTCCCTTAACATTTTCAAAGATAAATTATTGTCAGTTTTTACATGTTTAATGACATGTTTCTTGACATTTTTTAAGTTTCATATGAATAAAAAATATCATGTGCACAATTTTGTATCCATGTAAATGAAACTATTATCACTTTTTTCTAATTATTATAGATGTTGATAAATGGTTATTCCTCATGTTATATGGATTTTCCTTACATAATGTTATTAAATGATCCCTGTACTTATGACTTGCAAATATTTATTTTTAATGAAAATTGCTTTGGACTAAATTATAGACCATTCTGGCCCAGCTTACTAGATTGGGACATTAGAAGTTATGGATGAGATGTAAATGGATACATGATGATTCAATATTCCTTATATTAAATTGAATTTATGTTTTTATGTCGGGTTATATCTTTGTATAGTTGATTGATCTATAAGAAAATCATTGGTAATCCTGTTGTATTTCCCCACTAAATTTCATGTTATGATAATAAATTGTTTAATTATTATGAGTTGAGGTTATTTTTATTGTTCCATGTTGATGGAATGTATTGTATTCCCTTGGATAGTTTGTAATATTTGTATCCTTACTTTCCCATGAATGAGTGAGGTATTTATTTAATGTGTTGAAATTTTAAATGCATTTCTTTGATGATATTCTTTATTTGATATGGCTAACATGATGAGTGGCGTTAGAGAAAATGTGTTCTAAATTAAAGAACCATGGATGGACTCGATGTGCTCAAAGAACAATGGATTGATAGACAGAGTGTGATGATTTGGTTTCCATGTGAGGGATTCCCTATCAGATACTATTAATTGTGATTGAAATTGTATTCCTAATGGAGCAGCAATGGATGGTCTCGATTGCCAAGATGGTTATAACAATCCTTGGAGGATACATAGTCCCTTTTGTGAGGGACATGGTACAAACTCAATGTCACCATCCTCATGTGATACAAGGGGAACCATATGGTTCACCATGGATGGGATCGATGATATTGGGTTATTGAATATTGTCATTATGACCAATGGGATTTTGATATGATCACCATAGAAATGATCGAGACACCACCACAAATATATTGGATATAATGGTTTTTTATCATTTGATATACTAATTTTATTAATTATTTTTCATTGTCATATTTACATGGGTTTTTCGTATCATTCTTATGATCACTCTTGAATGATTAAATATATTAAACCTCATGCCAATGCACAATATTTTGGTTATTCCAACAGAGTTTCTTCTATGAGTTATATTTAAACATTTATATAATGTTCATCCTATTGATATGAAATCTTAAATTACAAAATTTACCAAAACAACATCTGATACCAACTATGGAATCTTACCTTTTAATACAA
The DNA here is from genome assembly GCA_963277665.1 of Viscum album. NCBI lineage: Eukaryota > Viridiplantae > Streptophyta > Magnoliopsida > Santalales > Viscaceae > Viscum > Viscum album. The sequence goes on along the minus strand of OY728157.1, from coordinate 1,707,845,472 downwards.
AAACTATTCATTACATTGTACAAGACAGATGATCTCTTAATGTTATTTTTATGGAAGTATGCTACATCATAAATTAATACATAAATAATTCTAATAAAAAACATGAGAGTAATCTTCATTGGTTCATATTATGTACTGTTAATGTATCTTATAAAATTGGAATATACATAAAATGAAATTGTTAGAAGAATGTATGATAAGGTATAATAAGTGAAACAATTTACTTGTGATCATGGGGAATATCAAAATAAACATAAATAAACTCATAATATCATTATATGTAGGTATATATAATATCAGTAATAATGTTAAATTAAAATAAGGAAACACTTCTAAAACATTTAGTTGATTCATTTATAAGACTATCAGGATGGTTTATCCCTAATGTGTCATAAAATTTACCAAGGTTATTCACCAATGTATTATTAAACATGTTATATCTAGAGACTAAATATTTACCTAATGCATTGGAAAACAATTTGGGTGAACACATATATATATTAATTAATTTTATCCACATATATCAAAATAAAAAATCCTATAAGAAACTAATGGAGAATAAAGGAAATGGGGTTCAAATAAATATTGTTGAATTTTGAAAATAACTGATCAAAAACAAGATCTTTATTTCATTGAAAACGCACTAAAAATGAGTGTGGGATTAATGTGTTTTAGTTAAAGAATAAAAAATATTATTTTCAAATATTAGTTGATACTCCTGGAAAATAATGACATTTTTTTATTTAGAAAACAAAATAAGATCATTTCTTGATAAATTGAACGAAAATTTGATAAGAAAATTGACAAGCGTAACAGGTATGAATAATGGTTTTAGAAAACATTAAAAGAGATAAGAAAGGGATCTCCCATTAATAAAATAATTTTTTTAAATTAGTGATTTTTCATAAAATTTATTATAACATAGAATGGAAATAAGAAAATAAATACCAAATAAAATGGGAACATGAAATTAAAAAACTAGATAAAAATTCCTTTTCCAAAAATAGAAACTCTAAAAAATATATGATTTGGAACTTCGAAGTATTGAGTAAACCATGAGAGGACTACATGGTAGTAAAAACTATTATAGCTTCATGGATGATGAAATGGGAATATAATTAAATGCATAATGGTGTGTTTATTTCTATATAAAGGTGAGTATTTGTTTAATATTTTCATTAGACACCAAGATAGTTTTAAATTCAAAACCATGGGCATTACAACTGCATTTTTCCATGTTATTGGCCACTTGGGACACTGATTATGTAATTATAATTCACAAGTGTTGAATATAATTTAATATTATATATTACAACTTTATGATTTCATTAAGCTTATCGAAAACTCAAAACAGTATTTTTACGTTTCAATAAGAAATAAAATATTTTAGAAAATTCTCATAAATTCACCATAACCTAATTTTGATGTGAATATTCCAAAAAATTATTTTTATTTTATCCTAATAATTCACTAATTATTTTAATTTTATCTTATAAATATAAAAAACCTTATTTATTAAAAATAATAGAGAATATAAATTACAGAGTGAAATTGCGTGGTAAATTTATTGACCCTGGAAAAAAAATTAATTTATCCATTATTTATAAAAAAAGTTTTTAAAATTGTACGTTTTCATTAAAAAAATTATTATTAATTAATAATTTATTTTTATATTAATAACATATTTTTTCAAATGAACGATTATTGTCAGAAAAATAAATTTTTGAAATTCATCGAATTTTAATGATATATCATTCTAAAAATAGAATTTAGGGAATAAAAATTTAATTTATGGAGAGGGATTAATCATTATGAAACTAAGGACTTGAAATATACTCCTTTATAATGCATTCATATGATATAAGGGTGAGGTGAGTGATGGTGATAGACAGATGGGGATGCTCGAAAAACATCTCTCAAGTAGTAATTTCATCTAACCTAAACTCCACACGCAAGATATTTCATTAAAGATTAACATGTTAAATCTCAAAAGGTGTTCAATACAGATCAACGCCCATTGATGCTACATCCCTCAAATGTTTTTATAAAATGGATTTTTATTGAATGACTCTATTAGATTATTTTATCAAATCTTCTTTTTATATTAATATTTTTATGTAATTTCCAATTCAAACATTAATTTAATGTCAAAATTACATGGCAACGAAAATTTTATAATGATCATATTGAATAATAGTCATAATTTTCAAACATTGATATATTGGTTGAAAGCTAATGATTACATTTCAATCATACTACCTTGAATATTAAAAGTATATGGTTTTGTTCAGTACAAAAATAATAGGTCACACATTTTCAAGGAACAATTATCATTAAAAAAGTATGTGTCCTTTCATTATTACCCCATTACAAAATATATTCCAAAAAGTTTCATCTTATTCCCTTAATTGAGAAAAGGTATGGGTAATTTCTCCTCACTATTACCTCTAGTTCGAATGTGTCTTCATTATATTTTTGGTTCCTCTATAATTCTTAAATGAGGTCGGTAATATTTTTGTGTAAAATCTTGCCTCTATAGTCCCATATTTCCACCAGCATATCCTTATAAGATTGGTCATGTTCTAATTATATAACCTTAGGGTTCATTCCATGTGATATTTTAGGTATGTGCATCCAATAGATAGATACATGGAATATATAATTAATTTGATATAGATTTATAGGAATTCAAGCTGATGTGCCACTACTAAAATGTGATCAAGGATTTCATAGGGTTAAATTTACCAAGGTCTAAGCTACCAATTATTTTAAAACCACATTACTCTCATCCAAGGTGAAATACTATGGAAGAGTTTTTCAACACCATCAAACTCAATATCTCTTCAATGGTTGTCATCATATCTCTTATACATTCTTTGAGCATCATTTATGTGTTATTGGATAGATTAATCCTTTTTTTGTTATCTCCTGCTTGAGAACTGGCCCAAAAAACATTTTCTCAACAACATCATCCCAATAAGTATGCTTTTTTACATCGATTCCAATATAAACCTTCATAGGTTTCCATTTTAATAGTATAAGGCATGTTGTTGTTGTAAAATAACTCAAATAAGGCGATATTTTAATCCCATCCACCATTTAATTCTATTACAAATGTTATAAACATGGCCATGGGTGTTTGAGGAGTCTATTTATATTGTCAATCAGTTTGAGGGTGATAGTTCATACTAGAAATTAGTTCTGTATTCAAATCATATTGAATACTTCTCCGAATATTTTATGTGAACTGCAGATCATGATCAGAAGTGATTGAATGTGGCACTCCATGCAGACTTACCATTCCATTAACATATATCATGGAGTGTTACTCACAATAGAAATATCCCTTAATAGAGATATCATTGGAATTATTTGTTAGAAGACCCTCTATAACTCATATCACATAGTTTTCGTTCGATTTTTTTTCAAGATAGAAGTGACGACGTCCATAACGATATTGTCCCACATCCATGATTTTATGGGAAGTAGATGTTATACCCCTTTCTGATGTTTTCTATCTACCTTTACTTGTTGAAACACCATAAACGTTATGGTTTCGTAAGAAATATTCATTTTAATGTTTTCCCACTAATAATAATCATAAAGGTCCCTATACATTTCCTTTCTTATATGATATATAAAAAATATAGAGAAATGAGATTCATCCATCATTTAATTCATTTTTTAGAGATCATATAGAACTCATAGTCTTTTATGAAATTTTTTTACACATTCCGGATCAGTATTTAACTCTGGAAACATCATTACTAATAAATCCAAAAAAAGGATCATCTATATCAAATTTCCTAATATTTTCTAGTAATTATGGATGAGAAATAATTTTGAAAATGGTTAATTATGTACATTCCATTCCAAATATATGTACAATTTTAATCGATATATGATCAATGGATATCCTTGAATTCTCATCATTCCCAAAAAAAGATACTTTAGTACATAATATATCACTTACATTGTTCTCTCATCTTTTTTGATGTTTAATTGACTTGTCCTAGTCATTATAAAGATTCAACCATCACCTTTATCTCACGATCAATTACATTTTCATGAAAATATACTTAAAGATTTTATAGAATTTGTATATATCATATTTCCCCTATAAAGGTATTTCCTCCATATCATTAGATAAGAAAAGCCATTTCCATTTTCATGTAATTCACATGATAGTTATTGTCCTTAATTTTCAAATGTTCATATGTATAAGAAATCACCTTGTCATTTTTCAAGAGGATACAAACAATTACTTTATAGAGATGCATCACTAAAAATAAAGAATCCTTCTCTTATATAAGGTAGAAATAACATGGGTGTTATAACAAATCTATAATTCAGCTCTCAGAAACATTTTATAGAATCCTTTGTGCAGATGAACTTGGATGCTTTTCAAGTTAACATAGCTAGTGGATTAGAAAGTCATGAATTTATTTTCAGAGAACTCCTATAATATCCTGATATACAAGGGAAACTATGAATATTAGTTACAATTTTAGGATGAGGCCTCTCTTACACATTTTTTTTCTTTGTATACTAAACTAATATTCCATCATTGGTTACAATGTTCCCCAATAAAGAAACTTATGATAACAAAAATTCACATGTTACAGAAAATCCAAATTACATATCCTTCCACATTTTCGGAAATATATCCCTTTAATGATACTCATGGTCCTTGAAACTTTTAGAATATATAAAAAACTCATCAATAAAAACTAACATAATGTAATCATGTATGTATATAAATACTATAGTCAAAAAATCCGTAAATATAAAAGGAGGATTAGTCAAGACAAAAGGGGTAACAAAAACATAATAATACCCATATCTTGACCGGAAGGAGGTACCTGGAATATCGTATTCTATCACACTCCATTCATGAAATCTAGATCGAAGCTCGATCATGGAGATGAATTTCCCCCCTTGTAGATAGTCAAATAAATCATCAATTCCTAGAAGTCTGTACTTGGTTTTCAATGTGATCCGATTATTTTCACTATAATCAAGTAATAGATGCATTGATCCATAATTATTCCTCAAAAGTAGAGTATTCTCTCCCAATGAAAAAAACATTTTAATATAAACCCATTCTCAAAAAGTTCCAATAGTTTTTTCATTCATTTATCCAGATCCAAATTTTCTATTCTATATAGGATCTTAGAAATCATATTTGAACATGGAATGATCTCAGTGGAGGAATCTACCTCTCTTTAAGGGTAGCTCTATGTAACTCCTCAAAAAATATGTTAATGTATTCCATATTGATGGGGATATATTTTATTCATAGACATTAATTTTCAATTTCATCTTCACATGATCATATATATAGAGAAGGCTATAGTCGGTGTTTCTAGGTCACGATATATCTCTGTTTAAAATAACTCTTTGATTTCCATTCATTGCTACTAATATTTCCTTTCATCTTCTATTTATATTGAAATTATACATTGAGATCCATTCCATCCCTAGTATAATTCTAATTCCATCTATGGAATGAATATAGTGTTTGTGATGATATTATCCTCACCAAATTACAAAATAGAGTTTCTATTCCCTACTAATGGTTCGATCATCTATCTTCGAGTCTTGACTATTATTTTTACTTATATATGTTATGGTATTTATTCTATATTATTTGGAAACATGGAAGAATTAGTGGAATGCATATAACTATAATCCAACAATGTACATGATTTCAGTGAGTGAAAAAAAAGTGAGTACTTGCTACGAGATAATTCGGAGCATCAATTTCAGCAGTCATGAAAAATAATTATAGACCATACACCATAATATTATGCTATGGGTGATGGTGATTCAACTCAAATTACGTCATATTTGGATAGTGATTGAAAAGTGACCATGGTGTCTGAACATTAAGAAATGGCCATTAGGATGGGCTTCAACCATCTTTCATGTGTCATTAGTGTGGAGATGTTGAGGCTTCACCTCACTACATATGATCTGTTTAATACGGCCATATCATCAACACTTTTAATTTTTCACGCACTTGAGAAGGTAGTTCCTCAATTTCTTATTCCCACATTTTTTTCATGTGGAATGTTTCAGTTGATTTACTTCTCTTCCTTTATCAAATATTATCAACAATTTTGGTTCTAATTATGTGTTATTTTCATTTGACCTATTGGAGGACTACGTCTCTCATTACAATAGTTCATTTAATAGATTCATAGAGAATTATTTTTTGACTTATTAATATTTAAGAATTACTTACCTATTTTTTCGCATTAATGGGGGGAATTTTTTTTAAATCAAAAATTTCTTTTAATCTCATCCAACTACATAGCTTAAATCGCCCCTATATACTTCATTTTTTAACCATTGTACACCATTGATCTGGTAATTCCTCTATTTAATACCAAAACATAGAGACATTCACTTATTACAAATAATTGAGTACAAAAAATATCTTTATAGAGATATTATCCACTATTCAATAAACAGTGGGTGGGAAGATCCACTTTAATAATGTGGTTGTACACACAAAAATGTCTTAATAGAAATTTATTCCCTTCTAGGTTAATCTAATATATCATCTTGTTCCATGTAATTTCTCATAACTTATGTCAATTCATTCATCACTATCTTGATTTTTTCCATTACGACATCCACTGGAAGGTCACCAGTGCCCAGTCTATAATGATGAAAAATTATTTAGATTCTCATATTCCCCATCATTTTCCATAAGAAAAAATCCGTAGTGGTAAACATATATCATTTACATATAATATGATTCTAAAGGAAATTCATGTCTAAAACATAATTAATTAATATTTTATTCTTTAACAAAAATTACATTTTCAATAAATCATTCACAGTGGTGCACAAATGTGTGTGATTAACATATCATATCTTTTTGGATTGTCAAACTAGGTGCTCAGTACGGGTCGTTTTCATGTACCAAGTTAAATTGAGTCAATTCCTACACCCATTGTTAGAGACATTACCTCTAGGTATATCTTTTTTTGAACCATGCCTAGTTTTTTTTCCAAATATGGGTTTCTTTTCTCAAAAACAACTTACTTATAACTTCCCCATGATAAAATGATAGTTTTTTTTATTTAAAATATTTTTAGGCTCTTAATAATGATTTATAAAAGTAATTTTCAAAAATAACAAAACCATACTTTAACAACAGTAATCGAATCCCCTATTTTTATTACATAAACTATTCTATACATTGTAAAAAAATTATTGATCTTTTAAGGTTTAGTTTGTCATAAATAAGGTGTGAAATACCTGAAAACAAAAAAAATCTTTTAAACAACATGATAATATTCATGATTCATTCATATTAAATAATTTCTTTGTATCTCATATACTGTGGACATACATCAATTGAAATGGTGTACATAAGGCATAGTTAGGGGAAAAGGGAACCAAATTACTTGTGATCATCAGGAATATCAACAAGAACGTGACGAAATATAAAACCACATGAGAAAAATTCAAATAATATTAATATGAACCTAAATCGTAACATGAAAATTTGGCTAAAACATGTAATTCAGTCATCATTAATAATATCACAATGCTTTATCTCTGAGGTGTCATAATATTTACCAATGTTATTCACTGAGGTATTTTAAAACATGTCACCTATAGAAATTAAATTAATTAAACAATATATTAGAGAAATATAAAGGAACACCGTTAATATGTTTAAATTAATATGATACATGTATATCATAAAAAAATATTTCAAAAATATCCTGTAGAGATTATAATAAACAGGTTTCATATACAAATAATTTCATTTTATAAATTAGTATCTAGTAACAAGATATTTATGTCTATATAAACCCATTGAAATAGAACATGGGTTACATATATTTTAATCCCAAAATAAAATATATCATATGAAATATAGGTTAATAATCCTTTAAAAAGGATATTGGGTTTTTATTAAGTAAAAAAAGATAATTTCTATAGAAAAAGAGATAAATTTTTAGAAGAAAATGTGGCAGCATAACATGGATTAAACACGATATTAAAAAAACATCAAAATTATAGGGTAAAGGTTATCCCATCAATAGATATAAAATAATATAGGTAACAGATAGAATAATATGTATAAAAGATCAAATAATATCAATTTTAAATACACACCACACAAAAATTGAACTTCAAATGAAAATAGTATTTGGGATTTCCCTTATTGTGAAGATTAACTCCTAAAACATGAACATTGGGATATTGGGGCTTGAATAAGCCTTGGTACGACTCCATTGGTGGTAAATGTATCATATATTCTTTGATTTCGAATTGAGAGTGAAATATAATGGAAAAAATGGTTGGTCATTTATAAAAAAAGGGGATTAATTTTTTACTGATTTCATTGGACACCTATGTAGAAGTAATTTTGAAACCATGGTATTGCACATGGAATTGGGTACTTTGGAAAACTATTAATTATTTATAATACACATTTTTTAGACTGATGTTTATATAACATATTACATTATTATGATGTTAGTAAACATATAAAAAACTCAAAACTATAATTCCACTATTCACAAGCAAACAAAATATTTTATAAAATAATCATAAATTCACACTAAGCTAATTTATACATTATGATTTAAAAATTATTTTAATTTTATCAAAATAATTATAAAATTATGATAAATTTAAAATTTAAATTTTAAAATCCACAGTTCATAAAAATAATAGAGGATAGAAAATTCATAGAAAAATTACATAATGAAATTTTTAACCAGTGAAAAAAAAGAATAATTTTGTAATTTATGATTAAAAATTAGTGTTATAATCAGTATATATGATTATAATAATAAAATAACATAACAAATTATTATAATAATTTTAACTTTTTTGAAATGATTTATTGATATATGTAAAATCTATTTTTAAAATTTATCAAATTTTAGAAAAAATTATCTCAAAACAGAATTGATGGAATTAAAAATATTTATACAATGTCATTAAAAAATAAGTATCTAATTAGTTGACACATAAATACTAAGAAAACACACATAGGACCTAAGGAATGTTTTTCGATGGTGATAGATTTATTGGGATTCTTGGCTATCATAACTGGAGTGGTAAATTCCACTAACATGGACTCCACCTGCAAGTAATTTCATTCGAGTTTCACATGTTAATGCTCAATTTCAGCTTAGTCATGATGAAATCCAAGTGACACTACCTACCTAAAATGTTTTGAAAAATTGGATTTGTATGACATGACTGTACGAGATGAGGCCATATAATCATTGTTCAACATTAATATTCCATTGTCATTTCTACTTATAAAAATTAATTATAATGTTATAATTATTATTAACATTATAGTTTCCCATGATAATATTGACCAATGGTCCTGATTGACCAATAATTAAAAAAATCAATGGTCATATAACAGTCCAAACTCGATAGTCGCATATAAATTATACGCAATTCAATATTAACAGAATATACATTGGTTGAGTAAAAAATTGTCTAACACACATTTTAAGGAAAAAATTATGATTCAAAAATTATGTGTCATTAAATAATATACATGTGTTTCTTAATCCTTAAATATGACCATACATGAGTTATTATACATATTTGACCCTAAGATGAAAGAAACTCTTAAAGGGAATTCCTTTTTGTTTCGTTCTATTTACTTTTTGTTCTTGTATGAATTACATGCTCTATAGAGTTACTTGAACATACATCTAGAATAGCATAAAGTAGGTGGTAGGGGAAGGCTTTCTGTTTGGAACCCAAATGAATTTATTGATTTTTTTATTTTTATTGAATATTTTTGTTATCTATAGAACACTATAATATACCTATTGTATATAATCGAATGCTATAGATATTTTGGGTTCTGACCTAATGAAATTATATCACACAACCTTCTCTGGAATCATTTCAAACCTGAGTAGAATTTATTCTAATAGTTTTGTAAAAAGGATCGAATGCTAAAGCTCATACTTGATTTCATTACTATTTATTCTAGAGCATAAGGGAAGAGGATTGAGCCAATTCTCGAGATGTTGTGTTGCAGTTTTGTGTATTTTGAGGTTTTGTTCATCATGCAGTATATTCTTGTAATCAAACCCCCGAAACACTCTTTTTTTATAGTTCCACTACATATATTCATTATTATTTTATCAATCACAGATATTTTCATCTCCCAGCTATTCAATTATATTATTATGTCATTTATTTTACAACTACTGATTTCTGATTGTGGTTACGATTGTTATACTATTTTATATATTATTTTCCATAATGTATACTAGATCTATGAGGGAATAGTATCGCCACAAGCATATTATAGGCCCTTACTGCTAGTGTAAAACCTATAGTGTTCGGCGAGATTCTCTTGAGATCATGTAAACCATCGGGCTAAAGGAATTTTATAGGGGCATAGAGACCCATGAAATTATAGCTGATTTATATTATGTTGATCCTGATGTTAGAGTAAAGACATTTTTCTTTTTTAATGATTTAATAAATATATAATTATGGACCTATTACATCAGTTGTTGCCATAATTTTTACTCGGGTTTATCATCGGTGTTGTTTTTTTCATTTCTAGAGTTGTTTTTTATTCAATCTCAATAAAATATGAATATGGGGTTTGTTGTCTTCCATGTCAACAACCTCTTGATTATATAATGAACATTTAATTTTTGTGTTGAGGTTATTTTAATCTAAGGGAAAATAAATATGGTGTTGTGATAAAATAATACAGAATATATCAGTATTTAAGGATGTCTTTTATCTTTCATGGAAATTCTTACTTGCATTATATTTATAAATTAGATGTGTGTTTCTTTGTTTCCATGATTATTAATGTTTCTACCATGTATACTATTTTACACCTATATATATTAGAATATAATTATGAAGCTCACTATAGAGGGTAATATTATATCATTGGTTTTTTAATCTGATGGAGGTGTGTGTGGAATTTACTAATTTTCATATGGAGATATTAGAGTCATGGTATGTTTTTTATATCAGTTTTAACATCTGTTGACCATGTTCAATATTTTATGTTCTAATTTTTTTAGTTTTATATTGGTTATCTAATTTTATGCCATTCTTGTCATTTATTTTAACTATTTTTCCGTTTTTGATTGATGTTGGTAGGATAAATTATTCCCCATGGTGTTATTAAGATACCCAATCACAAGCCTCATTACCATGTGGATTTGGAAGAAAAACATGATATTAGATGATATAAATGGGTTTAGGTGACCATATTAATAGATTAGGGAGGGTGGATCTTGAGAAATGTTATTTTGCACTACCTTAACATCTTTTAATATTTGTAAATATATATATATGAATTAATTTTTTTGGGTCATTTTCTTCAAAATTTCAATAGATTATAATTACAATATTTATGTTGGAACACATCATTCCTCTTCATTTAACCTTTTATATAAATCATAATATCATAATTTTTTTGGGGCTTAAATAATTTTTTTTATATTTATATAATATCTATATTTTACAAATTTCAAAAGATCAAAGATATTTATTATATCCAAAATGATTTTCATAAAACTCAAAAGAAATCTATGATATATTCATTTGAAATATATAATAAAATATAAATTATATTATTAAAAATACACTATCCACCTTCGTTGTCTTGATAGATTATGTATCATCCCTAACTTTGTGTGAAGTTATTCATCAAAACATGTTAATTCTAAGTTATTTTTGGTGTATTACAAAAACAATTCTTCCAATTATATTACATTATAGATGTTATATTATTTTCTTACAATATTCAAGGGATCTCACCTACATTCCATAGAACGATTGAATAGTAAATTATTATATTATTAGTATTAACTTAATAATTTCTCTATAAATACATTAGGATTTATTATCATAATTCACTGGTGTTAATTAGAAAATTTATTTGATCTCATTGGATTCAAATTTATATTACACTCTATTATCAATTAAATAGTATTTATTCTCTCCATATGTGACCCCCTTTAAGTATTTTAAGAAAACAAAAATTCCTTTCATGGAATAAATATTCTTTATTTTGATTAAATTAAGTTGATATTTTTTCTAAAAGTCTTTATTTTTTTAGGGTATTTTGATGTTATAGTTGAATTAGTTTCCATTTTTCATAGGATAGTTGATATTGATGATATTGGGGGTCGTATATAATTTTCTAAAGAATCAAAAAATGATTTATATATATTGGTATATTGATTTGTGAATTGGTGTAATTGGGGTTTAGATATGATTAAAAGGTTTTTTAATGATAATAATTGTCGATTGGATAATCATATAGTGTTGAGCATCTGTGTAATTATGGATTATCAATGATGTAAAAAAATTAATTAGTATAATTATGGTTTTGAAAATCTAAAATGTATGAAAAATGGTACAATTATGGTTATTCAATGCTCACAAGGTTGTGAATGTGTGTAATTATTAACATTCTATGATCAAATTCTGTGAAAGTCCATAATTGAATTTATGTTTTTTTTCATAATAATAAATTTTCATATTCATATGATCATTACACGCTTATATTAATAATCATATTACAATGTTAGGATATCATATATCATGGTTATTTTCTCATATATCGTCATTAATTTTGAATCATGTCATTTTTTATTAATAACCTTTTCACATGAATTATTATTTATGCCTTTTAGGGAGATGTTTCTCATGTATTACAACTATTTTATTTTAATTATATTATTCACACTTTTGATCATTGATTTTCTTCACCAATGTTTAACCTTATTGAAATTATGATTTGAAATGTTTCTTTTTTTCCAGTTACCTTTGTTAGGAATGTGAGTGCATGTTAACAAAATTTTAAATTATATATTCCATGAACTAACTAAAAATAAATCAGAAACAGTTATTTAAAATATGTATTATATTTAACTAGTCCTCAATGTATATAGTCAATTTTTTTTGGATTATGTTATTATTTATGATATGTTAAATTTGGATTGTGTAAATTATTTCAAATAGTGATATGATTATATTTCTTTCCTTATAAATACATTACATAACATACACCTTATATAAATCATTCACATAATCCACCTAAATGATATTATATTATTATTTTTCAATAATCCATCAGAGGATATAGATTAATATATATATTGATATAAAATCCTTATAAGGTGAGGAATAATGATCATGGAGTTGGATACATGAATTAAGGGAACATGTTTCCACATAATTATTGTAATCATAGATTATACCAAAAGTGATCATCCTAATAATGAGAATTTCAATTAATGAATTAATAAAATGGGTCACATCCATACGAATAAAAAATTATAACATAGTTTTCAAATAACATGAAAATGTGATGAACATAGCTAGTATATTTTGAAGAAATAAATTTACTATAAAACATGAAAAATAGTAATTGTTAAAAAATTATAGAATCATGTATATTGATATTAAAAAATATCATCAAAACGTTCACATCATTTAATGAATTGGGGGATATATATTTTGTTCACAATTGTATATTTATAAAAAGCATATAAAACTGCATTTTATATTAGAATGAATCATATAAAAATTTATATCCTGAAATAATCCTAGTAAATATAATGGAATTCATATTGATATAATAATGAATAAGATCATGAAACATATTTTGCGGTATATAAAAAATAATATAATATATATTCATTAAAATCATTAATCGTTATTTGAGTGATATTGAAACAACATAAGAGTATCTGATGAGATTTTTTGTATTATATGAAAATTTGTATAAGGTACATAGAAATAATCTTAATTTTATTGAAATGTGGATTTTTCATTAATATTATTATACTTGTCAAATTAAGGATAATATAACTGGTTTTTGAATAATTATAACAATAAAAAAGATATAGTGATGAATATAATTGTGTAAATAGGTGTGTTCTGCTGTCTCCCTACCATAAGACCCGTTTTAATTTTTCACATAGATTCCGAAAATATAATATATTATTTTTTCAAAACTTGATGAGAGGAATAGATAATATTTATTTCCTTTCACTATTATTTTATTATATTTATTATACAGTGTTTTTAAATTTAATTGTGAATTTTGAAACATTATGATTGTATATTTTCATCAAAATTTCACGTCTTGCATTAATTTTATGATATTATATTATTTTTATTTACAAATTACATAGGTTGGGTAAAACAGATTACAAATTTTTATATATTTATATTCAATTATTTATTATAAACATCCCTTAATTTAGTGATAACTATAGAGCTAGAAATGTCTTCATTGGTGGTTCTATGACAATTAACCGTACATTTTCTAAATAGGAGGTAAGAGATATATAACACATACATATTTTTTGTAAATACAATAATTTTAGAGGGTTATCATAAATAATATTCCTTTTATATATTATATAATAATTATTATTTTATTGTAGATGATATTAGATTGGTTATGGTATAATATGGGAAAATTATGTGATAAAATCATTGATTCTTGCCTAATTACTGTCATTATTCATTCTATAAAGACATAAATTGTTTGAAATCATTTTGTTTTGTGACTCCAAAACATCCCTATGGACATTAGGTAGCTAAATTGGATAGAATATGGGATGTTTTTTAATTTATGTAATATAAGTTATGTGTTTTTAAAATTTGATGGAATTATTATATCAACATTAAAATTGTGTTTTGGTATTGTGAAATGTTTTTAAAAAAAATATCAATTCAAATTGACATAATGAAATATTTATTTATTTTATTTTTTGTATCATATATGATTTTAAAAATACTTGTTTCGGTATCATTACAACCATTTATATTCAATAATTAATAAATTATTAAAAATAGGAACAATGGAGTACATTTCATTTTTTCTTTTTGGGATTACATATTAGGATAAAGAACTATTTTTGTCCATTAGTTTACATATAAATCATTTTTTTGATTATCCCTGATATTTAAATTATGTTATAAAATATTTATATGGTTAATGATTTCATCTAAAAAATATCTTATGCATCTCGTGTGTGTATTTATTATTTATCATAAATTACAGTGTTTCATATAATTAAAAAAGTACCCATATATATTATTATTATACATATTTTAAACATGAAATTAATTTTAATAAAATAATTCAAATATTGATAATTTTACTTTTTAGTATTAGTATTATAATCTGTTTGAAATTATGTAAAATATCATTTAGTAAAACATTTTTACATTTTAATTTAATTTTTTATATTGATATTTATTTTAAGGTATTTAAATTTTTAAATATAATAAAAATTTACCTTATTAAATTAATTATTATAATTTAATGGTAATTATATTGTTCCAACTATAGGATTACTATTTATAATCGTAAGTACACTATTCCAATGATATCCCTACGATTATAATAGTCATATCACTATTATAATAGTCATAATTAACTAAATATATACCTCTTAATTCATTCCTTCATTTATCATTCAACACAATTCATCATATAGCACTAATCTTTTAATTTCAATGATTTCCACTATATAACTAACATTTTTTCCATTTTTTCAATGTTTTTCAGAACAATGATAATTTTAGTATATCACCTTGGTCTATAAATTTTATCTTTTAATCAATTAATTTTTTGAATTTATAATCCCATTATAATAACTTCAATACAAATAGTTATATTTACTTTTTAAATTTATTATATTAATTTATTATACTAATTATTTGTTGGTTTTTTAGTTTTTTTTATACTATAAAATATACAATATTCAGAAAATAATTATACATTAAAAATATTCATTTAATTTATATACATGGTTGTGTGTGTGTGTTTGTATTATCACATTCCCCATGGGTATCTCTTGTAGCTTGAAAATATTTACCACATAAAAAATCAAAATAGGTTCCCCAAACACAATGCTAATGTAGAAAAGAATTATGATAATGGTTATATTGGGACTATGGTTACTCAGATACCCAAAGATCATGGACAATACAACTTTATCCTTGATCTCAAAATTATGTTATTGATGTGTGATACAACACACGATAATCATGAAAACACTCCACATCAAGAGGGGCCAAAGAAACTTATTTCATAGGGTATGATTATTGTTTTTTAATAATTGATTTATTGAAATGTGTAATGATAGAAATTATCATAACAACACATCAAATATACAAATATTACTATATATTATCTTTAAATGAAAACGGGATGCTCCAAACGATCAAAATATTCATCTAATCTCTTATTTTTGGGCATCCAATTGTGAAATACATTGTAGTTTATTCCAAAAAGTAAGGCACCACGAAACACTGATGTAGTGTAGGGTAGAAAACCATTATCTAAATATAGGACACTTCTCTATCAAGAAAAATTTGTAAAAAAAGGACTAAATACTAGAAAATATCCCTAAATAGTTGAAAATGGTATAACCAAATTACTAAATCAGCCACCATATTTGTCTTTCTGTGGGAAAAAATATCAATTTCAATGAATTTCATGAACACCAACAATAACCACACCCATATATTATGAACTCAATGATTAAATATGTACATCCATATCATGGTGTCCATATATATTAAAATATGGTTCCCATAATTGTGTGAAAACAATTCATCAGGTTAAAAAAATCACTGGCAGATAAAAAATTAAAGATATTGTGCTCTACATGTATCTCACTATAATTTATATTCATATATAGTATCATATTACCTATATATAAACAAACAATAAATTATATATCTATATTAAATCCAAAACACCATGTACTCAACTCCCTCAACTAGAAACTGTGGTAATGGAATACTCATTGTACTCAACCTCAATTCATAGAATTCCATATAGCATCAATCATTCCAAATGAGTGACTACCCATTATTATAATTGGTCATTTTGGGGAATGAAACCATATAATTTTTTTCAAAAACAATAATTCAATGAATCCATCCGAATAAATTACCACACCTCATACATTTCTTGATAATCCTTTACAATGACATTTTTAAAAATAATTTTCTTTGAAAATAACCATAGAAAATATACAGGATTCTTTAGTAATAATTTCAAATTACTTTTTTTAAAATTTAATACAATTTCAAAATCATTTTCCATGATAATTGGAATAAATATGTTATAAAAAATTACCTTTTTTAAAAAACATTGTATTTGGATGAAAAGAAAATTCTAACTAAAGAGATAATTAATTTTTTATTTTCATTAAAAAGAACGCATATTTATATAAAGTATCAATGTTTCCAAAAATTATACCATTACATGAGTATTTGATGAATATTAGGAGGATAAAAAATACATGAGAATTCATGAAGGATGTATCATAATATATCATCAATATAATCATAATCATAAACAATCCCAACAAATGATGTGATAGTACCAATAAACTCGTAAAACATTTATAAATTCGAATCAGAATCCCCATGAAATAATTGCATTACATGAAGCTTAAAATATCCTAAAAATATTTTGATTTTATATACAAACTATCACATCAGATGTATATAATCCTCGTCAAATAATATAGGCGAATAACATAACATGTGTATCAAAGAATGAACATTGAGATAAAATTCACATAATAATTTGGTATCGTTTTCTTTGGAATACCCAAGAAAAATAGATCCCCCAATGGATATGTAAATATAAATATTTTTATAAATAAACATAAAAATATACATTGATGGGAAGTATGCAAAGATCCTTTTTACACAAAAGGGTTTATATAATTTATATATATACATTTAGAGATAAGTGGTTAGACGACATGTGATTTCGTGGGTTTATGTTCCTATAATTTTTTAAAAAATATTAAACACAAGTTGTATTATACATATGCATTGTGATAATGAAAATTTGATTCATTTTAAATATAATATTAGATAATAAATTGTATACCACAATTGAGTATTGAACGCAATGATTAAAATTGTTCCATCCTAAAATGGATCCTCATGGAGAGATCAGATAAAAAAATTATTGAAAATATGCATAGTTAGTTAAATAAATAATAATTATATTAAATTATCAATTAACATATCCACATTAATCTACATAAACACGATTGTAGAAGGATATGGAGAGCAATTTGTATAAGACTTGGATAATTATATAATTAATTCTTCCTCCTCTCATTGGAAAATTATATTAAGAAGTTGAAAATCCTCTGGATCCTGGAAGATCAACATGTATCAAATAGAACAACAATTTTTCATTCGATGGGAAGATCATTATTCAATTATGATTAATCCATAACAGGTTGGACTCATCATTTTTTGGATTCATCCCTGATTAATTAATCATTTCATCATGATGATATTATTTACATGATCTATGTTAATTTATGGAAATTTTATTCCCCCATATATCAATTATTAATTGATTGTTTTGTATTATCACTAGAGCACCCCAAATACTTTCTTATTGGACAATAATTTATAGCCAATTATTTTTTCACCTCTATTCCTTGTTCAATTCCCACACCATTCATCGTGTTTGTCATTGATGGACCATGAGGTTTCAATTCTATATTGTCGGGTAGGGCCGAGATCGACATGAACCATGGATCTATGGTGAGAATGAGTGAAATGAAAAAAATGATGAAATAGGGGTGGATTCTAAGAATTCCTAGGTTGTCTATGATCAATTTGATGAAAGTGAGTCCAAATTGGACATAAAGGGTAAGGGAATATAAATGTAGTGAGTATTGGAAATGAAGGACAACACAGAAATCCATTTCATGCTAATATTCTATTGAAAAAGATGAAACAAGGTCCTCCCATTTGATTTTAGGTTGATTATATGTCAGATAAAAAGCACCAAAATCATATATGGATTCACTAATGTTGATCTAATTTTATGGATAATTCTTGACTACAAGCCATGTAGTCTAAGGAAGACACGAGTTGTGGGAACTTTTCTTTGGTGGATATGTTTTCAAGATACTATTATTATCACATGCTCTATTATAATCCCACACATGATGTAACTTTTGGCTATAACCTAAAATTTACTATATTATTACATTATAATGGGAATATTTAGGCCCATGTCATGTGAAAAACAACATGGATTGGGGAAATCATACATGGGAAAAACTAGGTACATATGAAGGACTCTTAGTTCCTCGGACACCTAGGTTAATCATATATGGTAAATGATAAATTAATAGACTCAGACAAAAATACACGATGTAGTGGAATCAGAGATTATGTGGTCCACTTACATGATGTGTAACACTTCATCCATTCTTAGTAAACTTAATCCTCATGTAATTTTTTTTTTGAAAATGATTATGGACTATAAGTAACCCATCATGAGTATTATTCCACATAGAACATGAATGTCAAATCTATAGTGGAAATTGAGATATGGTGATATATGTTCCGGTTGTGGCACTTCATTTGGAAATGATCGATGATGACCTTGATCAGGTTGGATCACAAGATTCATTTAGGGTTTCTCCCTCATATTGGTATATTTAATGCATCCTATAGTTATCTATATAGTGGATCCCTCTTTAAGGATAGGTCATTGGTCCTCTATCTACACTCATAGTGGAACCCTTATTCTAGGTAGAGAATTGGACATCTACCTATCCACTGAGTGGAAAACTCTCTGAGATTCAGAGAATCTGTCCTCATTTACTATAGTATCACCCTCCATATGGGCCATGCATTGGACCTCCATCTGTGTTCCATGTAGAAAACTTATTATATTTCATGGAAAGGTTCATCAGCTACTAGAGTGTAACCCTATAGTAGGAATGTGCACGGTTTATCTACCAACATAATTTGTGGAACCCTCCATTTAAGAAGAGGAGTGGGTTATTTATATATTTACTGAGTGGAATCCTCATAATGTCCCAGAGAATGTGTCGTATATCTAGATCTTGATCCCAATGAATGTGTCGTACATTATCATGATGTGGCTAGAAAGGGTTGATTTTTAATGGAATGACACATGAGATGATTGGATTCATTAATGGTCTTCTAAAATTGTGTAACTATTTTTCTGTGTGGGGCTTCGAGATGGATATCCCCTTCTCTATTATTTTGGGTTTTCTAGTTTGATCATAATATATATTTTTTCTATGTGGATGGATTCATTTTATTATTTTTCATGGGATTTATTTTCTATTAACTATCCATACCTATCATGTCCCATACTGATCATGTTTCATCTTTAAGAGAAACCTAAAGGGTTTGAATATTCTCACTCATGCATGGCCTTTTCCAACATTTTTCCTGTCTTATGAAGATGGAAAATAGCTCGGCAGAATTTAAAGAGGATATTAAGGATACCAGGTGCACTGGAATTCATACAGTTTTCAGTTCATGGATATGTGGAATTCTAATCTCTCTGTATTTTACTATCATGTATTCTTAGTATGAGAAATAATTCTAGTTTGGAATGTATTTTTCCCTTTTATTTTTGGGATTGAATTCTTGTACTCTAATATACCCATGAGGTTATCATTATTGGATTATATTCTTGTTGTTTCATATTTTAATTTATTCTTCTAGACATATATATTTAGATGGTCAGGTGGCCCCATATATGTACATTATGAAACCGCCTCTCATACTAGTTATTCCTTCAAGAGCTTGTCATTACGCCTTATCAAACAGAGTTAGCCATGTGGAATATTTGACATGGGGATCATTGGTTTTGCTCATTAATGATTGGAATCTGAATAGTTCATTCCATAGGTTTGTTTTTGGAGTATCCCCCTTATGAGGAAACTGATTTTTTTTAAAGGAAATATTGTCAATGTGTTTATAGTTAGATATCCCGGCTAGGGAATGCAATGTTGGTGCGGTTGTCGAGGTATCCATAAACTTTTACCTTGATTACATACTTTTCAACTCAACATACTGAGTCATTAGTGGCAAGGATAAATGGTACATGTCAAATATTATATTGGATATTGGAAAATCATTATTATTTCATCTTACCATGGAATTAATTGATTAAATTATAAGGATGCATCCATGATGATAGCTAGCTTGGTTACTAGTTCTGGATTGTGATAAATATATGATGGGTAATGAGGCCTCAATTTAGGGTATACCCTATGAGATCCTTTATCTTGAGGGATTGATAGTAGAAACTCCCTCATTTAGGCAATAGATATATCTCACATTTATGAAAAATGATGCACATAGGCTAAGCACACTCCATGTGTACCTAAGACAAAGGATACTAAAGTTCTATGGTGATCTAGATCCCTTGGAAAAATATTATTGGAAATATTCCTTTGAATGTGTCTTTAGGTTTATCCAAAATACAAAGAATAAAGGGGTTGTTCTAGAAGTTCTCCAATTTCACGAAGTACTTGGGTTCTGGTGGACTCTAGTTAAACAGATGCATGATGAGTCACCACTATCACTTCCTGAATTCTAGTAGTTGTTTTTTTGATGATTTATAGCACTCATAATTTTGAATAGTTGATATTTATTAACATCTAGATGTGAAGTAGGGGGTGGTGGAATTTTCTTAGTATTTAATGTGGTTCACAGTCCTTATGAATTACTCCATCGATATGATCTATGATTACTACATCATAGAAAAAAATTCAGTCAAGGGCTCTACTAATATATATTTTCCGTTTTTGTTCCCATATAAAATCCTAAATACACTAAGGATTTAGAGTGGTGATTTGTCAAATAGAGTTTTCTATTATAGGGACACCTAGAACCATGTGATTTTAGTGGGAGGCAACGGGTTTAGTACTCCACAAAATCTAATAGACACTAGTCAATAGGATCTCTATGTAGGAGTTCATCCCTGGGTTAGTAATAGGGACATGGCTAGGGGTAGAAAAAACGACCATGGAATCAGAAGAGGGTGTGTTCTATTCTTATTATGGGTGTTGTAATGTAGTTTTTGATTTCCCATATATAATTTATCTAGAGAAACATTTGACTAAAAATGGGCCACAACATAAAAATAAGTGGCATGACAAGAGATCACCCATGTAAGGGAAGGATTTCCCCTATTTAGGTGAAGTGGGACAAAGTGTATATGGGGCTCTAGGATGAGGAGATATGATAATTAGATGATGTTATTATATCCTTACACAACAACCACCAGGTTCCCTAGGAATGGTATAAGAAGATTTTTGTCGAGGCAATATATTGCAGTAGGAAATGGAGGCTTATGAACATGAAACACATGGTATGACAGTCGGTATGATATGTGTATATTCTATAATTACATTATTATTTTAATACATTAGTGTGAATTATTACTTATTATCATTACTCCTTTTATGGGAGATATAAGTCCTAGTTGAGTGGTTATCTCAATAATATTATATCAGGGATCATACTGGGAGTGATTATACTATATCCTTTATCTTTCTATAGTACAAGATATCACATGGGGTGACAGGTTAACATGGGACATAAAGGTGTTCATAATGAAACCTTGTGACATCAATGTTTTTTTGGATTGGTTTTCTATGGTTAGATCCCATATTGACTATCACTATAGATGACTCATATTACTTTACACAAATTGAACAAGACTTTCCTTTTGGAAATACATATAACTCATGAGAGGATGAGAATGTTTTTGTGATCAGGTGCATACATCCCATCACTTATAAACTGTATAGTGTTTCCCCTATTGAAGTATTATATTTAAGTATCTAGAATCATTCAATCATGGAAGATATCATTGAAATCTTCCTCGAGAATATTATGATACAACCTATGAGGTGAAATATGGGGATTTTGAATTGACTTCCAATTATGGACCACTTCAATATAATCTATGGAATATTTGATGGCCCATATTGAGCTCTGTGATCCACAAGTGTTGTTTTTGGACCCTCGATGGTAGGGTATTATCATACCTAGTGTTTCACCCTAGGAATGTTTTGTTTAGTTCATAAAAAAGTTCCACTATATATTGTGACGTTGGGAAGATTATCATATCAAAAATTAGGAAATTATAAAGAACAATTACCTTGTTCAAAGAATTAATGACCACTTTTAGTAGTTGCAAGGATCATGATATCTCTCGAAAATGCAACATTGCTCTGGATACCACAAGTTCAGTGTTTTTAGGCTAATATTCCAAAGCATCAGTTCTAATATCACTATAGTCACTATAATTTTCCTGTTATACCCTTTAGTATGATAGATACTCCGACATTTTATATCATTATTGAAATATATCATCCACCTTTACATTGAAAGGTTAGTGTTTTTTATTTTTGATCACATACTCATATACCCTAGGATAAATGATCTTGTAGATCAGTTGAGGATGGCCAAATATTGTTTTCAGGAGGACAAACATAATTTTAATATTTCAAAGTTGTAGTTCTTGATCCATGAGGATTACTTTTTATGGAATATTCTTTTTGAACATGGTTTGGCCCTATAAGTAATGAAATTAGATGCAGTGAATTATACATATACATACAAGAGTGGTATATAGGAGAAAAGTTTTCTTATATTGAAAGTGTGATATAGGAGCTTTGTGCCTGAAATATCTACTATTTTAGACCCCTTGACCACCTTGTAGATTAACAGAATGTCGTTTACCTAGAATATGTATTTCCAGAGGAATAGTATGGAGTTTTGGATGAGGGTGTTGAGTGATCATATTGTGGGAAAATATGAGGTGGTAGTGGATGATGTACTGTATTTGGATTCCTGTGGAGCTAGGATCGTCTACATGTTGACGACATCATGGGTATAAATTTCATATGGTTGGAGGTAGTAGAGACCCCATTAGAAAGATTATGGGACTAAAACTTAGATTTATATGTGGGTGTCTTTTGCATTGAAGATTCATATAAACTACCATCTGGATGAGGGGTTGTGTTATACTCAAACAATCAAATTCATGTTCTTTCATAACAAATAGATTCCTCAACCTGATATAGACATGCTGGATTGAGTTCCTACAAGACTGTGATTTTGTGATTGTCTTGACTTGTATAAAAGGAAATAGGGTGGTATATACCCTTATTTTGTTGTCCCATGCTCAATTAGTGTAGGATGAATCTGTGAAATTATCTTCCATGAAGTTAACTCTATTTGAAATGGAGGGAAATGTTTTTATTTTGTAAATGGTCTGGAATCCTTCACTCCTCCAACATGTGACTGAGTTCCAATTGGGATAGA
The DNA here is from genome assembly GCA_963277665.1 of Viscum album. Taxonomy (NCBI): domain Eukaryota; kingdom Viridiplantae; phylum Streptophyta; class Magnoliopsida; order Santalales; family Viscaceae; genus Viscum; species Viscum album. Next base: position 1,707,821,298 of record OY728157.1, on the reverse strand, counting down.
TTTTCTAAGAGGTAATGTGTGGACAGATGTTCTCAAGAGAATCAACCAAAATATTTTCTGAAGCACTGAAACACATAATCCTTTTCTAGGGATAGAATGTGGTCCAAATAAATATAAACGAACAAATGATAAGAGAGTTTCACTCCTGTACATTGGATTTACATATTGGTGTTTGGAAATTGTATAGATACCATTAATGGAATTTTTTGTTGCCCCACCTAATATGGAGCATGGCTATGTTTGTCTCTCGGTGAATCACCTAAAAACATTAAAGGCAGAGGATCAGGTTCTGAAAGTTTTGTAGTATCCCACTCAGATCCCAATGTATAGATTGAATGGAATATCCATGGACAATGTCAAAGGTATTTTTCATAATTGAACTTCCCTAACTCTATATGGGAGATATTTTACTGATTAAATAAGTAGGTAGTCATCCATTATATTATGGACAAGTATTCAAGGGATTTTTTGGGGAATATGTTATATATGGGAGATTTTTGGCCTTGTAGGGGTTCCCGTAACTGTAATCTCTGATTGTGAAACATTGTCAACAGTTCAGTTTTTGAGAGTGTCGTAAGAGGTATTTCAAACCCAACTGAGGATGAGTATAGCCTTCCAACACCATATATATTGGATGACAAAAAAACTATCCATGTGCTAGAGGATATGCTAAAATAATGGGTGTTGAACTTTGGACAGAGCTAGGAGTAACATTAACCCCTGATAGAGTTTACATATAAATATAACTACCACTCTATTTTCAAAATGAAATATTTTGATGCCATTAATGTGAGACCCTACTAGAACACCACTTTCAAGATAGAGATATTGAAAGAGATATACTAGTCATCTAATGTTGGTATATTAATTGTAATGTTGGGGGTGGAGAAGGTTTAGGCCTTCCGTGATAGGACAAAGACATCCAAGAGAATGTAGGAATCTAACATAGCTCTATGTCACATACACATCGAGTTCGATCAGGGATATAGTGTTTTCCTATGTATCTCCCCATAATGAGGATTATATTGATTCAGAGAGGTGAGAAAGCTATACCTATGGTTAATTAGTCTATTCGGGGTCATGTAGAATGTTGGTGAGGATTCTCACCATATTTCCCTATACACATAGTGGGAGTGGGTTCACGACATATTATGTATTTCATTGCTAAAAAGATACTTTCAATACCCAAAAAATGTAATATTTTTGGTAATGAATGACATTGCGGATGAACACAATTTCATGAAGAACATTGTGCAGAACAAGGATTGGTTAAAGGGGACCATGAAATAAAGGACTATCCTCTTGGTATGTGTTTGGTAGCAGCACAAGATCATGTAGTATATCTAATAGTATAGAATTTTCCAGACGGGGTCCAACAATCCTGATCCAAATGACCAGTTTTTAATTGTTTGTATAAAAATATTACATGAGTGATTGATTTAAAGACCATATTTTTTCAATGTAAGATATTTATATAATTATATATTTACTTTTTATAAATAAAAACTGATTCATCATGTGATTTTGTGTCCATGTGTTCCTAAAAATAAATCTATATAAATAATAAATCTATATTATATGAGATACATGTTGTTTAATAATGAAAAGATTATAAATATTATATGGAATCTTGGATCAAAATTATAGACCACGACTATGTTTGGAACTTGATATTTACCCTTGGAATTACCTTAAATTGATAGAAATGGAGTGTTTGGATAAAATGGAAACTAGAAGTAGGATTGGTTCCTTAAATAATTAAATAAATTTTAAAAATAATTAATTGACCGGACTAAATTTAGTATCCTTAAATTCCATTATGAATGATTTCTAGGATTTCCATCATAACACTTGGATCATTCCACACGCAATTCTTTATCCTCTCATTAGTAAATAAGATTTAGATTAAAAATAACCTCCTAATTCTAGAAGATTGATGTAGAGTGTATTCAATGACTCATCTAATTAATTAGAATACAAGTTATTTGATGAATAATGTTTCAAAATCAGGTAGGACTCATAAATTTTTTGATTCTGCCACGATTTATTAAATTTTTGAGCATAAACAATTTCCATCATTAGACTATGTCTATTTAAATCCATTTCTTATTCTAGAGTATCAATTCAAAATTGATTATTCAGTTTTATTCCACCATTAACCCAATATCGTTATCTGGTGGACAATAAATCACGTCCAATGATCATTTTACCACTATTTATTGTATTTTTATCCCAACATTATTCATTATATTCATTGTTGGGATATGGTCTCTGTTGAAGATTTTTTGCTGGTACATAGACCCAGTGGACCCCAATATCTATAGAAAGTTCACTTATGATGAATGAAAAAAATTATCAAGGACAGATTTAGAGTATTATTTATTTTTTGTTTGATAATTGTTTTTAATCGGAATACTATAATGATATAGAGGGTCGTAGAATACTAACGTAATGCATGAAAGGAATAATAAGCAAAATAGAAATTCCTTTTCTAAACAATAGATGATTGAAAACAATTAATTGAGAGCATCACCCTAAAATTACGGTGGATTAAAGCTAGAATCTAAAGCATCAGACTGATATTAGATATTTTTAATTTGATTTTATTTTATGGAGAAGTCCCAACTACACATAGGGAATTATGAAGATCACAAAGTGTGTATGTCCTTAGCTGCAGTGATGAGGGTATCATGATATTTTATCTATCACATAGCATGTGGGATCCCCATAATCGTTTTACCATGATTTTGGAAATCTGGTATGCACTCAGGGAGTAGACTGGCATGGGAATAGATAGTCACATGATGTGTGTCAATGTACACAGACAGGAGCAAGACAACATAAACTAGTAAATGAGCACGGGTAGGACATCGAGTGGCTCAAAAATTCTAGGTAGAACATCTACATGCCACATAGTCTTACATCGTAATGAATCCATGTATTTATTGGTATATTTATATATTTTGAAGCTGAAAAATATGTTGGTGGAACCCATTTCACATCATAGACTCTTTCTTCCATTATAATGAATCATCATTCTCTATCAAAAAACAACATTTGGACTCAGAATTTGGACCGTGAGTAGCCAATGCGGATTCGTTTTCATTTAGAATATGATGGTGGATCTCTAGTTTAATTTTTGATTTTTTTGTGTGATTTTCTTGATGTGAGTATTTTTTAGGTGATGATCAGTGATAGTAGTGATTATGTAGGATCACTATAGTATTTTCGAGTGGCACCCTCTTACTAGGGCAGTGCATGTGTTCTTTATCTATCTATAGAGTTGAACCTCTTAAGGGATATTCCAAGGGTCCACTATCTAATCACAGAATGGAACCCTCCTACTTTGAAAGTAATGTCTCTTCTACCTATTGATTGAGTGGATACCACCTATTCAATCATGGCATGAGTTGTCGGTTCTAGAGTGGTACCGTCTAGAATGGATGGGAATGGGTCTTATATATACTATATATGTGGAACCCTATTTTTTACAAGGTCATGATTACCTGAGTACTAGAGTGGAACCCTCCAGCATGCCTCGACATGGGTCCTCTTTTGACTAAAATAGTGGATCCCATTGGATTGGTTAGGCATATATCCGGTTACAATTACCCGAGATTCGCCCTCTTGATGGTATAAGTCATGGGAACTCAATATATATATTGAGTGAATCCCTCTTTTTGTACTAGGGAATGGGTTATCTAACTCGATATTTTACCCCTTTAATGAGTAGAATAGTATAGAGGTGTGGAATGACATGGGTGATTTCAACTAGGCAGTCCCGCGATATGAGGCGTATCATTGATAGACATCTAGAATTGGTGGGTCTTTTTTCATAGGCAATGATTTGAGACGGAGATCCACAACTCTCTCATTTTTTATTCTAGTGTTTGACCATATATATGTGTGTGTGTGTGTGTGTTTTCATATTATGTTTTCTCATTTGGTTAGTTTTTTCTTTCTTTTGTCGGTTTATTCTTATCATGTCTCTTAATTCACCCCCATCATCTTTTATGGCATCATATGGGTTATGTATACGCTCTCCAAAAAATGGATGTTTATTATTCATTTCAAATATTATGCTGATTAAAACAATGTCGGTGAAATTTAAATATGAGCTTATGGATACATTATCCATTGAACCACATATGGTGGTTGGTAGTTGGAGTTCATAATATAGGCTTTCAAAGGCCTTTACTTTTTTTTCAAGTTATTATATATTTATTGACGGGTGGGTATTTTTACACCATAATTTTTTTAATGTTCTACACTTTTACACCATTGAGTTTATTCATTATTGTTTCACATTCTAGTTGTTGCATCTTTTCTTTTATTCAACTACACATCTTCAATATGATGGTCGGGTCTGTGCGTACATGTACAACAGTCAATTGCATCCCATACTAGATATTACAGTAGATTATAGTCAATATACCCTATAAAATGGACGAAAGAATTGGGTAGTTTCATCTTGAGACCTACTAGGTCTAGTTGTGACACATTATATTCACATTATAGAAGAATGTAGTTCTAAAAATATCATGTGTCTCACAGAAGTAAATAGTGAGAAATAAATGTCACACATTTAGTCATCGCATCTTTAATAAGCTTTTATAATTATGGTCTATAAAAATATATGTTTTTATTAAATCTATATCAAAAAACATATTCACATATAACTTACCATTTATGATTTACTATTGAATTTATATTACCCATTTTTTCACAATCCCATGTTAAGGTTACGTTTTGGGTTATAATTGTAGTTATTTATATATATGTTTTGAATTGTGATTTCTAGTAAAATAATTTTGATCATGATTTTATCATATAAATAATTTAAACCTTGATATCAATTTCATATATATTCTTTATAAGTGTATTGAGTATAACTAAAATAATTAAGTTACAGGAAATGAAATATATAAATCGTGGAGATAGTTGGTCTTACGTAAAAATTAATGTTGGTTATTTTTAATATTCATATTAGATGAAAGTATGTAAGTGATATATATATATATATATAATAATTAATGTATCAATATTATTTCATATATATCACATGTTTATATTAAAATATCCTTAATATATTCTTTTTAAGGAACGAATGAAGCACATCACTTCGTAAGGTAATAGTCTTCCACACACACTAATGACAATTTCATATTCCCACATAATGGAATGAATGATGTTATGTGTTGTATAATAATTTTATAAATATCATGAAATCATAAATATTATATATCTAATATATTTATTTTATTTATAACATTATTCCCAACCAAGAATAGTTGTAATAGAAAACAAATGACATTGGTTCGTGTGGCGGTAGTCCCCCGAACACATGAATGATGATTTTGTAATCCATTCGATGGATGTGTATGTGGTTTTAGGTAGTAAAAATAAAATAAAATCATAAAATAATTTTTATTATACTTATTTTTTATAAATTATTGATATAAAGATAATGTATTTGATTTGAGTTAAAATCAAAGAAAAATATAATTAATTGAACGTTGTGTCTTCATCGGGTATCCACTTTTACATTGAACTAAATACCATACTTGGTTGGATTTCACCACAAATTAATGAATCTAGCAAACTTGGAGGGATTTTTATAAGTTATTTGGGATGATCATGGTTAATGAAAATGTATTTAGATGTATAAAGAATGTAGGAGACTGTTTTCCCTTTCATAGTTGTGGAGGAGTGTCATTTTTTTAAGAACTCAGAAGCATTTAAAATTTATATGTATCCCTTAGAAAATGTGGCTCCAATTTCGGATAATATTAAAGGGGAGGGTTTATTTTTCATATATTCACCTATGAGGAAAAATAATAAATTAATTTTCCTAATATTATTCCTTAATATCGATGTTTTCCTATTATAATAGCTTTTCAATTTAATGAGGCAACTAATCTCATAAAAAAGTTAATTAATTCATTAAGAATAAATATAAATTGATATTTAATATTAAATTTAGACACACTGATTAAAAAAAACTATATGTAATTTTTAAAATAGAAATAACTTGTTTGTAGGAAATTAATTTAAATTGAATCGTATATCATGTGAAAAAACAATACATTAATCCAAACTATGCTAACAATGTAATCACTATTTAGAGGTCAATATGTTCATTAAAAAGTAGAATATTCACAATAATAGATATGATATTATATTAATTAATATTTAAAAATAACTTTTAAGTGTATATAATTTTGTTGTATATTTAAATATTTTATTCAAAAATAATATATTATAAAATAACATTAGTGTAGATATTGACAATATTTAATTAATTTGAATTTTAAAATATTACGAAAATAAAATAATTTTAATATAATATTTTCAATCTTTTTGAACATAATATTTTCAAATAATAAATTCTTATAACATAATAATTCAATTAATTTACATATGATTCAATTTTATTAGTATTATTTATTTAATTTTATTATTAAATAGATATGCCTAATAATTCTATTTCATAATCAATTATAATAATAATTAATTTTTTTAAAATGAAAATATAATACCCAAATAAAAAAATTAATATTTTTAAAATAATATTTATAAAAAAATAATTTATGTTTTATCCTATCCCAAAGCATTATATATTTTAAAAGCAAGGAAGATTCCTTTTTTGAATTTTTTAATTAGCTTAATATATAGGTCACATTAATGTAATAATAACTTAATAAATCATAAAAATATATAAATTTTATTTTAGAGTTGATATATGTCTAGAAAATAGCAGTTCGACATGTTTCTTGGTCATTTTTCCCATTTGATTAATGTTTAGTACTATGTTAAACGTTATTTTTCCTTAATCATTGTGATTAATTTTAAATGATTTCACTACTTATTTTGGTGAAAATTAATATGTCATTATGATACATTGTAATCTATAATGATTTAAAATATAGAGTAAATCATTTTATATCACACTAAAATATGTATTAGAATTTAATTTAAAATTAATCCCAAAAATGTGATGATAAATTAGGTTTTTAATAAGAATTTGTTCATAAGTTTACAATGTGATTATATCCAACTTCAATAATAAAATTCTTAAAATGAAATAAATCGGTATAAAAGATATATAATTTAACTAATTTTATTTTAAAATAAATAGAAATTAATCTATATAAAAATATATATTCCAAAATAGAGTTATCACTCAAAATATCTTAACATTCACTTTTTATAAAAAATATACTGTTTTAGAAAAATCAAAAAATTCACCCTACACTAGTTTTAAAAAAAAATTATTCTAAACATTACATTATTTTAACAAATATAATTTATAAAATTATCAAAAACATGATTTATAATATGTTATCTTTTAAAAAGTGGTAATACAACATTTTTAAAAAATAAATATTTCTTATCTGGAAAAATGGATTTAGTCTTATCTATTGTCTTGAAAAGAGATAATATGAATGTAAAATATTGTATTGAATATTACCTATATATTTCATTAAAATTATTATTAATGAAGTAAATTTATTAACATAAAACATGTTAGTTCCTGGAAACATGTTTTTTAGGAATATTTTTAATAGTTCATACATGCATTTCAATAAAATTTGTTACCACGGAAGAAATAATTTGAACATTAATATCATATGTTTTCAAATATTTATATAATTTTTTTCATACTCTCTATTCCAATATCTATGAGATTAGTATACTAATATTAATATAATATGACATGTTTCTATTAAATTATGTGTTTTGTGTAATGAAAGGTATGTTAGATATTTTGTATAACAAAATATATGATTAGTGATGGGTGTAACATTAAATAATCATGATATTTCAGGTATCACGCACCTAAATCAATGTAATTATATAAAAAATGATAGACAAGATGTTTTGTGTGGTGATAAGATAAGTTGGTGTTGCATAAAAAAAATCAGAAGATGTTGTAGCATGCATTACACACCATTAAATATTTTTTTCAAACTTATAATGTATAAACTATTAGGGAGAGACACTCTAAAACTGCACCTGGCGATAACTAGTTACCATTGTATATCCATTTCAATCCAGAACATTCACCATGGTAACAATCACACCAACAGCAGCTCTACACAAACCTATCCTCCCTTCCATATGTGGTTCTGCCATAGTTGCTTTATCAACATCATCCATAAATGTCAGAATAGAAAATGAGTACTCTCTTTGAAACATTTCCCTTCCTCAATCCCATGTACATTCCATATAAATTATGTTAATCATCAGTAACAATCTTTATTTCCATGTGTAAAAATTCCACTATGTGATTGGAATATTCTAGAACAGTATGGTCCCCTTTCTCTATTTTCATAAACTCCTAGGCCTTTACAATGCAAAAATATCATGTTACAACTATTGATTGAATAATTTTAATATTGAATCCATGTTATGATCGTTTCCCAAAATAGCTTGCAATGTATAATTCAACCACATCATTCCTGGTCCCTCAAGCATATATAATGAAAAACAAGCAATCATTTCCTCAAGAGTATATAAAAATTTGAATATTGAATAAATATATATAAGGCACTACTCTGATTCATGATCTCTATTTAGACATTGATACTAGGTGGACTATTCTTTGTAAATTATGAACCATGGCCCACCACTCACACTGTGTTCCCAACCCCAACCTTATTTTATTTCTGAAAAATTCAAATTATATATTCTACTGAAGATGTTTCGACTGATGGAATCTCTTGTGGAACCATCCTTACATCTATTGATTTATATTTATTTAATATTTTATTAGAAGTGGTTTCTTTTAAATTAATACAATGACTAATAATATTAAGGGAAAATTAAGGAATCATTTTAACAACCTTAGGTAAGTAAATAAATAATCTTAAATGAAAAAAATTTCAATTTATACAAGGATATTTCTAATTATACTATTTTTTGGTTGTTTCATCTAAATAGTTCACGACATAATTCGTCAAATTAAATCCTATGAGTTTCTCCAAAAAAATAAATCATTTACCCTACATCCCATGAAATTATTCCCCACCATATAGGTTTCATGATGAAACGTCTCTGAGGTAATGAATATGTACATCTTCCTCCCTTCATGAATCCCTCCCTCCATGACTACCTCTCCGACTTCCCTTTCTAACACCCCACCCTGTCTTCCCTATCCTACTCCCCTCCCTGATTCTACCCTCCAATCATGTGTCAACTACCACCAGAATCCTCCACCCCCTCACACACATCAACCTATGACCCACTCATAAAACTCACACATCTTACCTCTATGTCCTATGTTTCCTATTAGTATACTCTATACATCTATGAATCCACATTCCACTACCACCTCCCACCCTAGATCCCCCAATTCAAGACTCACACCCTATCTCCCCTCCCCTAGTCACCTCCCAGATTTCACTCTTTAATCCAGCCTCAATCCCCGACTACACCCCCACCCCCGCTTATGCTTATGGTGTCTCCCCTCAATATATATCTATGTATAATCCTTATAATAACATAGTATCTGGGTTCCACTTTGTGAATATCGACAAATTAATTTACTCTATCACCCCATCCTTCCATTTTCTGTATTGAAATCCCCATTTCTATGTCATAATATAGATCACGCCCCTCGGTCAACCTAAAAAATCTTCTATTGTTTTTCTTCACTTTCCCTTGGATGGTTACTACTTATTATTTATGTACACGTAGGAACATCGACCTTTCCTTAAAAAATTTATTTCTAATTTTCATTTCATTAGAATTAATATATTTAATATTAACTTTTCTTCTCATTTAATATATTTATTACTTTCTTCGATTGAATGTCTCTCAAATATAAATTTCTATTCCAACACATTCAAAAAAAAAATTGTTGTCATTTATTAATTTAATTTCACAATATATAAAAATTTATGTATTTGGGTAATTTTATACATTTTTAAAAAATCTATTTCATTCATAATATATGTTGTAATTTATATATTTTTTTAATTTTACACATTTATAATTTTTCTGTTCTTCTCTTTTATATAATTTTTTCCTAAAATGAATTTTATAGTAACATTTTAACTAATATAAGTTCTTCTAAAGTAATTATATTCCTCGGTAATGATAATTTATTTAATACATATTAATTTTCCCCACTACTCAAAAAAATTTCATATGAGTTTCATGGGTTTTTCAACATAATAAATCTATTATATCATATAATGAAAAATATTTTGAGTGTTTGAAATCATCAATTGATTAAAACTGTCAATAATTGGATTATAATGTCTTATTTTATCAATACCAGGATCGTTCCGCCCTGCATTGGATAGCTTGCTGAGTGGCTATGTGAAGTTAGAGGCTTGACATAATGATGTAGACCCTGGGGAGGGGAAAAGCTTGTAGTCTTGATCTGGGTGATTTACTTTTTTTCTTTTATTTGGATGATTTTTTTTGGGTTCACCCTTACCCCTTTAAAAGTGACATTTGAAAATAATAATAATAATAGTTTGGAGGATCATCTATTAAATCATTATTTCTTCCATTGTATTTTCAGATAATAATAATAATTAATGTGCAAATTAAATACTTTTTATAAAATTTTTATTATAATAATATGAATTAAATCCAAATGCTTCTTATATCAATATATATATATATATATATATTATATGTTTTGAATTGTGTTTTCTTAATTCATATTTTTTCATATAAAAATATATTATGATAGTTTCAAAAATAATCTCTTAAGAAACATATCCAAAACTAGTAATTTTCACACATTTTTGGCTTAAAAGACCGTATTATAGCAATTTTTTCCGAATAAATAAGGGATATGATGATAATAAAATTAATTAGTTTAGACACATGTTGATGTAAAAAATTATAGTCATTACATTTCTCATTAAAACCCAGAATAGGGAAATACAATAGAATATAATGTGTAATCAATAGAACATATCAATCAGACAAAAAATTCAATCTATAAATAAAAATTATTGATGATAAAACATGAAATGTATCAAAATTTCATTGTATAACCATCCATTAACACACAAAAAACTAGTACAAAGATGAAGATAAAAAGAGAAAACATGATGATATGGAATTTCCCATCATTTTTCATGAGTTATGAATAAAAAACATACATCTACCAAAAGTAAAAAAATAGAGTGTGAAAATAATATCTACTAGGATAAATCTATTGAATTAAAAAAATTTATAATATAAGGAATACAAAACCATTATTTTTAAAACAAATACAGTTTATAATGAATTTTATAACATTAAAACCATTTTCAAAATGATTATTATTTTTCTTGAAATCATAATATATCAATAAAATATTAGAATATGCAATGTACATAAAAAGAATGGTTTGAAAATATTGAAACACAATATGATAATCTTGTGAGTGAATAATCATCTTTATGTGATAAAATATTAAAAAATTAAAATGAAGACTATATGTTTTATATCTTATGTGTATACATGCTAGTCAAAAAATAAAATCCTCAATCAATGAAAAAATGTTGATCCAGTAAATATATCAACTTGTTGATTTATATAGTATATGGTGACCTTAATCCTCTAATGGTACAACACTAATTTTTTGACAAATATATTTAATACTCCCCAAAGGTAACCTAATGTGAAATGTTTATAAAAATACATTTAAAAAACATTCTCACATTTAATAGTTTTATTAAAAATAATAGACTATCCACACTAAGTATTGAAGAAACACAAACCTAAAGAAAAAAAAGAATCATAAAATACATCAAGAAATATATATTTTAAAAAGGTATAATAGCCCATGAAAGAAAATTCATCAGGATAAACTACAATGCATCATTAATGGTAACATTACTATTATTGGACCATGAACACATGCATCACACACATGTTTCTAACATTGAACATTAAAGAAACAAATTGACTAGTACATTTCAAAAACCATAATGAGGAAAAAACACCACAACAGTGATCATCCACTATGAGGAATGAAATCTTAAGGTGGAAGAGAAACCCTATTTTCCTCAATGAGAGGTGGTGTTTAAGAGGGAGGCTTATATGTCTAATAATGGAGGGTTCAAGAATTAAGAATAAACAAAATAATTATTAACAAGGTATTGACATCATAATTCATGGGTTTTTTGACATGTATTCATCTCATTACACATATTATACAAAATCCACCACCTCGTGTAAAAAACACACAGAAAAAAGAATTTACAATCAAATTTCATATTTTAATGTGTAAATTTATTAGTTCCATAATTATTTTTCACATATTGTTATTAGAAAACAATATATATCATAAATTAAGGATTTACATTGTAAATTATTTATATCATCAGTCCCTACAACACCCCCCTAAAACCACCTATTTGAATTCCAATTCATCATAGATTCAATGTGAAACATCTATATTATATGAATCAATTATACCCAGACTCTATTAATTAACAAATAAATACATGAAAAATAGTCCTATTTCCCTAAACAATTGTTTTCACCCTAGAAATTATAAAATAAACACATAAATAGAAAATTAATCGAATCAATCATTAAAAAACATAAAAAAGGTTACATGAAGTTACATAAGGATGTTTATTTTTTTATTCGATTTTCAAATCAATTTCTTAAATAATTAATTATATTAAATTACACTATTGAGATTATTTAAACCATGGTATCCATGTGAAATCAAATGTAAAACTACTATAATTAGAATACCCCCAATCATGTTGACCAAACATGAATATCCTCTTTTTATCATTGATTGAATGGGAAATATCAGTTTCCAACCATAAAAATTTGATGTTTTGACAATGATATTTGTGTATTATAATTCAGTAATAAAATAGGGAGAAAATGTTGGTGAAATAAACAATAAGATATTATTCATAATTTCTTTCAACTCTAGAAAAATTATAACAATTGGGAATTCGTAGCAAGTATGCATACCAAAATCTCATTGGAATTGAGAAATGAGTGTTTCACTCATTTCATGTAAAAACCATGATCATTTACCTGTAGGGATTACATATAAATTCTCATAGATTTTGAATTATAAATATTCTAGGCATCACAATAACCATATTGAAATTTCCCAAAGGATTCTAAAAAATGGATAATTTTGTTCTGATCTCATAACAATGTGTTATGAAGCATCACCCAAACCTCGAACATGTCATAGATTGATGTCTAAAACACGATGACATATTGAAACCCCTCATATAATGGATCTAATATGGGTAATTTATCCTTATGAGTATTTATCCTTATAATGAGAATTTCCTAGGAGAATGTTGGCATCAAATAACACTATGGAAATTATGCAGAGGTCATTTATGTTGTGTTAGACCCTAGTAACAACAATGAGTAGCTAGTGAGGGATCTCCAAGAACTAATGTTTCAATAATATATATAATCCCATTTAGGGGTCAAGATTGATTTTATTAATCCCATTAAAGGGTTCATGGAACAAGAAAAATAATACCAACACTATTATTTGGTGATCATATGGGATCCATGAAAGACCAATCATAAAACTACTATAACATAAATGAATCTAGTCATTTTCATAACTAACATATGTGAAATGAGTCCTATTAGGTGGTATTGAGACCCACAAATCCAACTAGATGTTTCAATTCAGCATTTCATACCATATTATATAGATGATGCTGAAATAGTGGTATTTCATATGTATTATAATCAATTATATATTCAATTTCATCTAAATGTGAATTGTTTACAAATAACTAAAGAGGAAACCTTCATGAAATAGAAAATAATTACTTTAAAAATGAACATTTTATTCAAATATTATTATTTTTAATGATCATTCACATACCCTCAAATAAATTCACAAAAGGAATATATAAAATATTACCCATGATAATTTAGAACCCAAAAAATCTGAGTATTTAGATGAGATTTCATTCCTATCTAACTAACTCATAAAAATGAAATAAACTACTAATGAATAAGGTAATTCGAGAAAAATATATCAACATGTTCATAAATTTTCTCCAAATGTATATTTGTGTGGAGTATGTGATTCCAATGTTTGAGTATATTTCCATGATTCCATTACTAATGCCATTAAAAACGATTCCCTCTTCCTCTAAAGAAATGGTTGGAAAATTTCATGATATGTTAATTTTTATGGAAAATGATAAACTAACTATAGAAGAAATGATACACTAAATATTTAGGGAAGATGATGATATTGGGAATATATCTAAATTATGATAATGATGAATCAAATACCACCTTATTGGGGTAAACCGAAAATTTAGATATGTCATCAAACAAGATAACACTCTAATATGTGGGTCTATGACACATAGGATCCTAATTTATACACACACTAAATTAAAACCATTATCATATATAAGAGTGATCAATATATGGACATTCCATAAATATTCAAGGATATTTATATATGAAATCAATTGAATACATTTACAAACTACAATATTGTAAGATATATTTACTACATAAGACCACACAAATATCATTCACAGTGTGTCTTAGTGAAAAACATATGATATATCATAAAAAGTAATCAATGGAGTAATAATAACAATTAAAATGTGAGCATATTAGTATATGTTAAAGATATGAAAACAAATTAAATATAAATATATTTCTAATGAACTAATTTTATTATTATTTTCAAATAATTAATTAAATGTAATCTAGGTAGACTATATTTTAAATCATTACAATGAACCTAAAAAACATTATTTGTTATTTTCATTCCACGGACATGTAACTATTTATATAAATACCCTTTTGAGGGTTATGTACTGGAGAATAAGTGTTATGTAAACCCCATTTAATCATTTGAAATCAATTAATTTGATATAATGATATACATTTGGAGTGTGAAGAAATATTATAAAAATTGATTAATGTTTGATGATGGTACCAATGTGTTGACAATACTAATCATGGATACCTAGTACAACATAAAATGAAATTTTCCTATAATGATCCTCATTTTCATTGGAAAAACAAAGAAACCCACACATGAAATCATTTTTCAAGGGATAAAGTGTATTACCATGATCATATATAACTTTTGTGGGGAAAATGTGCACCCTAATATTGTGTGAACATCTTAATTTGTTTATAAATATTTCCTATATATTCATCAAAATAATTTTCTATACCATTTCAATCATTGATTGAGGTATTCAAACTGTTTGTCAAATCATGTTTTATTTCATTAATTTATTGATAATACTTAATAGAAAATAATATCATTTCTGTGATAAAAAGATACCCAGAAAATGATGTCTATATTACCCAAAGGTTAAATAACTACCTTAAAATATTTTACAACTTCTTGTGATAGTGATAATACAATAAAATTTATTGTACCCAAGAAGTTATATATTCTATTAATCCAACACCCATTTAATGAGTATGTGTTATATAAGAACATTCATAACCTTGAATCATGATGGTCCATCAGAGGTGATGAATGGTGAAAATAAACCACATTATATATTATGTTCAAATAATAATAGTAAATAGTAACATCGTGAAATGAGATGATTTGGAGGATTACCTTGGAGAAAGTATGAGTACATTAAAGAATTAAATGTAATTAATTAATTAATCTCATTGCATGGAGACACTATTCAATATTAGTATTAGGATATATTATATAATGTGGTTTATTTTTATCCATTTATCACCAGTTATGGTACTTAATGATTCAATGGTAAGAGGGTCCTAATATAACTATGTTCACAAATGACATATATTGTGTTATTATATTATTGAATAAAAGCATAATAATTTACCTAGAAATTATTTATTCCATATTTGACACTCCACATCAATGGAATATTTGGGTTGTTATAGGAATTCAAGGGTGTCTACTCTCCACTAGAAATTTACATCACCACTTAGCTTGAAATTATAATTCATTATCAAGATTATTTTTGAATGGTAATTAATAAATGATGGATGTTGAATAATATAATTCTTTCAATAAAATCTCAAATTATATAATTTATCATCTGATACTATTGACACTTATCATGGGTAATTGTTATTCCTCTATGAGGACATGCTAGAAAGATATTTCTGATCTAAAATAGGATAGCAGATCTATGAAGGTATTGAGAATAGTCTACACTATATGAGTCCAATAATATTAGACAACTAGTTTAGAAATTTACTAGTTTAAAATAGCATATTTGTAAAATTATTTGTTTTTTATATACTAAAAAATTTTCTAATGAATTTTGATTTTCAATTATTCAATCACATAAACCCATTAACATATATATTATGCCATAACATTTAGGTTGGATGAGGTGATCTTTTTGAATTATTACTCAATAAATTCAATATTAAGTCTATCACATTGATAAAAATTAATGGGGATGAAAATTTGGATTTTTATCATGAAAACATATCTCTATATTGAATTAGTATGATATTTAGTTTTCTTAGTGATTTTATTCACATAAAAAATAAATCTGTAACATAGTTGATGATATAAATTAATCATTCAAATAGATTATTAAATAAGAATTGGGTTATGTACCCACAACATAATTAGATATTTCACTTAGTTATCCTACAAACACACTTAAAAACATAATTGTGCAGTCATTACTTCATTTAGTGTGGTGAAAATTCAAGGATTTATGATACAAAACAATGATTTTTTTTTCTAGAACATGGTGTTGAGAATTTAATTCCTTATTAGCATGTAAAATGTGGTTTGATGTAAGTAAAAAGTAAAATTAGTTCTAACAATGATATAAATGTTTTGGTCGTGTCCCCTTTAATGAGAACTCCCATTTGATGATTAAGAAATATCCCTTAAAAATATTTTATTCTCATGTATAATTTAAATGGATTATTTTTATTACACTTATATATACTAAATGAATCCAAAATAAATATAAAATATGATTACATTATTGTATTAAAATTTCATCAAAGTGGAATATATCCTACTATAGATGTTGTAGGAAGATAGGTGAATCAGCAATATTTTGGTTTTTTCTTGGATGTAAACATGATTACAGATTTCCATGAAATTGAATCAGATTTGGTGAGCCCATTAATTAATAAATAAAGTCATAGGACATGAAACCATGTTAGTATGAGGAATGACCAAAAAATAAGAGGGAAATGAATTCCCATATTGATGACATATCCAAATAAAATAAATTCCAATACAATAATCTATTTCATGAATTCCATTTCAATTTATCCACAGAAAAGAAATTTTTATTGATAATATAAAATGATAATAATTGTTAATATAGAGTCCCATGTTTAGGAATCATCAACAGAAGACCAATTAATGTTACAAATACATTAAGAATATAATACTATATTAATTTACAGAAGTTACTCTGAACTACTAGACATTCAATTTTTATTCATAGGTAAGGAATCATGATCCTAATATGGAATGATCCACCATGTATCAATAAATTTCTCTATGATGACAATAAAAACCATGGCTCCATTCTAAATGATAACAACATGGAACTTCATTTTTTTGATATAAATTCATATCATGTAAAATATTGATTATGGTTTCACCCATTTGAATAATAAATATGAGTCTATTATCCATATCATGAAATAACAAATCATTAATTATTTTATCACCCCCACGAAAATCTCATCGGAAACGAAATCAAATTTCTAATCCATCAAGTAAAATTATCTATTTTCTAACTATAAAAATTGGTTAAACCACAAAATGTGTTTTTTATGTTGTATAACTGAATGTTAGTATAATTCAAAAATAAAACATAGATATTCTAAAAATTCTAGAGGGTTAGCTAAAAAAGTAGAAGACTAAAAATATAATGAACACATTTTTTTGTAATATTGGTTCATTAATCTTTAATCCATATAAGAAACACCTTACAACAACTTTTGTTGGAATGAAATATGGATTCTAATCGATGATCATAGTATGTTTCATTATATATCTATTGAATACTACTTAAATTATATGAAAGGAAATAGCATTGTGTTATTGAATTATATGCCTTATGAATTCATGATCCAACCTCTACACACTCACATGTTCTATCATGATCAGTTGATTCAACTATTAAACTTTAAAGACAAGTATCACTAGTTTCTCCCTGGTGAATTATTTATAGATTTTATGATTCCAATGGTAAAAAAGAATAAAAATTCCAATTATACTAACATAACAAAATGAACAACTTATTAATGAAAATGAAATTATGATTATGTTTACATGTGGATAACTATGGGTGTATGTCCCATGACACCTCTAACTAATGAAATTTGTTTTAGAAACAACACGAATACGGAAAAATCACCTTAAACATCATTTTACTTTAAAGTTAAACAACAAATTATATATCCACAATATATAGCATCATATTGCATGGTATTTTCCCTCAACATATAATGGTACACTAGAAGTTCATTATCCAAAATTGACAATGAAAATATTTATAATCAATTCCTTTAATTTATAAAATAAAACAGTGCTCAACATTACCCTATGTTAATATCCTTTTGCAATAGGATAAAAAAATTTAATAATACATTAATATATTGAATGATTTAAGATTCCTTGATTTTTAAGGAACCACTTTAATATTAGTGTTGTTTTCCTAGAAAAATAATTTAATGATTATAAATTATCATGAATCATATTTCACTATATTTATATTAATATTCTAATATGATATTTTTAGACATACCTAGAGATGATTAAAATCTGAAATTTTTTCTTGGTGTTAAGTGACCCCCAAAGTGATATCATCACTCCCCTAAACCAAATACATGCACATTTGAGTAATATAGGGTCAATGATATTTTAAATATATATCTAATGTACCTTTGGTAAAATTATATAACCGTAAAAAATAAAATCTCAGTAAAAGAAATTTCCCCTCCTTATATGATCCAACATTATTCTCATTCTACTTTTAGTTTTAAATTTCATATTAATATTAAAACCCTAATTAAATTTATTTCACACGGAATTATTGAAACACTTCGTCAATGTTCCAATATAATTATATAGGATCCCAAGATTACCAAAAAAAATAGAATCATTCATTCCATTTTAAAACCATGTTCTCAATTTAGATATTAAATCACCATAAAAATTTTATATCTAAATTTATACTCCTCTATCTTTTATTATAGCTCATGTACCCCAACAATCACCACCACCCTTAAATTAATTATTTATTATATTTAACATGCTTGAGAAAATTTTAATGGAACTCATGTTTTGTACATTTTAAAATTTATACATTATCTTAATTTACCCCAACATAAAATCTTTAATATCATGTGAAATATGAAACAATAATCATTAAATAAATTATTTTTATTCATAAATAATGAAATTATTTTTATTTTTTTATTATGAAACCCTTTCACATTTATATGTTTTTTTAATTTTTTTCATTACTATATTATATTTAATTACATAATCATATATGGTTTTGTCAGATGATTTGGGAATATTCACCTCGTATATAAAAAATGACCCCCATTGTTTGATGAGGTTTATGGTGGTCTTGATTCAATATTATGATGTATAAAAATAATAAAATAATAATCATTTATTTCTATATAATAAATATTCATTTAAAACCATTCCTAAAAGAGGGTTATGAAAAATGAACTGTGTTACAATCATAGATATTGTATGTCTTAAAAACATGTATGAAACATTTATTTTTCTTCAACTAAAATTACTATAAGAGGGTAATTATTATTTTAACACTCAATAATTATAATATTACCATGTATATCTTTTTTATATAGTAATATATACAATATTCCTGATGTGGTGATGAAAAAAACTCAAATAACATCATGGTTATTGTAGTCCCAAAGTAAGGATGAATGATTCTTTAGTTTTTCAATTACTAAAAAGGAAATAAAATTAATGATATAAGAGGTTTGAAAATTTATTAATATTTAATTATTATCATATTTTTAATTTTACTCCATAATTATATCTATACATGAGAGACGATAATGGAAAATGGATTACATCATTGCATTGTGTGGTTGTCAGATGTACACACGAACAATGGATTCCATTCTCATTAGGATGAAGTTTGATATTGATATAGGATGTGAAATAAACCAATAACGTATTATTATATAGATATTAATGATGTTATTATAACAATTTGGTTCAATAATATTTCAAGGAGGTGGAAAAATATATAAATAACAATTGCTTAAGAACCAATCCTCTTCTTCATGCACTATCTTAGGAATTATAAAAAACCATACCTCGGATGGTTTTCCTTTAAAATAATAATTTAAATTATATTAGTACATATTTAAGGAAATTATTTATTATGTTCTTGTGTAAAAAAATTACATTTTTTTGTGCATAAAATACGGTAATATGTTCCCATTTATATGATAGTGGATAGGATCCTCTAAAATTATATAATGTATTAAAATAATATAAATTATATTATTATATACATATGGCTCCAAAATGATTTAATTATTATATTCTATGATAGTGATTATAAATATTCTAACGAATAATATTTGGACATATTATCAGATTTAACCCTTATAATTTTGTTTTAACATCCCATTAATCAAATTTTACACTTAATATTATAATAATATTTTATTGAATTTGAAGTTCCAAATAGATAATTTATGAAACACTACTAAATTATAAATAGAAACTATTATCGATAACTTATGATTCATATAACATGGAGCAATAATTAACTCCAAAATATTATTATCATAACCCAACAGATATAAACTGTCCATTAAATTGGAATATTTTAATTAGTTAAAATGTATAATGAAATAAATATTTATTTGAAATTCAACTAATATTCAAATATTTTTTGTAAATGAAAAATTATTTTTAAAAATGTTATAATATTCATAAAATATATGTTTTCTTAAAACAGATATTATTATTTCATTCTATGAGAAAATAAATATAATTAATTATTCTTTTATTTTATAATTTATTTTGAAAAAATAAAACATAATTTTCAGAACCACCACATAAAAATTAGATTATGTGTTTTTTTGAATTAAAAAAAAGATATTTATTTGGTAAAAAAGTGATGATATATTTTTTATAAAATACCATAACTAATATGAATGAATTACTATATGTTGCTGAAAAAAATTAAAAACATTTATTCTTGAGAAAAATATATTCACTAAATGAAAAAAAGAATATGTAGTTATATATAGAAACACATGATTAACAATTATAAAGATCATGATTTTAACATAATTACTATATTTTGAGTTTTGGACACAACAAATTTAGAATTTATTTTTAACAAATTAACATTTTATTTATGTAAACAATATTTAATATTTGGAAATATTATTTCCATATTTTGTTATAATTTCTTGTTAATTTTTTTTGCTGAAAAATATTAATGTGGTAATTAATGGTTTACCACACTATATGTAAAATAGTGTAAGTGTTTAGTGTTATGTGGTAAAATATAGAAACAAAAATAAACAAAAACAATAAATGGGTTGATGATGTGGTCCAAACCTTAACCAAATATTAAAAAAATAGTTACCAACAAAATTCATTGAAATTAATGGCTCCTAAATGTGTTTGGATTTAAATATACAATAATAATTATTTATTCACTTTAAACCACGTCACCTAATGTATATATACCACCCCTCACCCACACCATTCACCTCAGAGGGCATGCATCTCATAAAATATATTCAAAACCCTATCCACAAATCACTTTCCACTTCCATGTTCTTATAATCTTTACTAAATAAAAATTCCATTCTTTTATATGGTTCATCAATTATATGATATTCAACAGTGACATTTCTCAATAAACCAATTATAATTTTGTTCCATATTTACCCTTCTCCTCGCCTCATTAATCTATTAACAATAATATATCTAAAATATCATATATACTATAATTTTATATTTCTAATTATATATATTCTATCATCCATTTCACTTATACATTCCTATTCAATGAAATAATACAATTGTCAACATTATGGCTGTAATCTGTCTTCATGAATAATGTTTTCTTATTCTCCATTGTTTCATTCAATGTTAATCATAAATATTTTATTCTTGTTAAATCACAATTTTACAAGTATGCTATAACTTATATAATATTATTGAACTAATATATATATATATAATATAAAATAATACAAAACATGTTCTTGGTGGTCGAAAAAATCTCCAAAATAAATAAATTATTTAATATTATCATTTTATCAAGGGATGCATTCTCAGTTTAGGAAAAAAATTGATATATGTGAAAATTTAAACAGATGTAAGTGAATTAATAACATATCATTTAACTTATGTAGTGATATTAACATTTTAAATGAACATTGATATTTTATACACAAGTGAACCCAAAATTATACCATGAAATAAAGGCTCATGGAATGATGAAATTGATCTTTATAACTCATCGATATAAACATAAGTGAACATAATAAATTTATAATAAATCTAATAAATATTGAATATTTTACATGTGATTTTATGAATGAATAATATTTTATTATAAATTATTGAATTTGGAAGTGAGTAATAATTTTATACGAAATATAAGGGATTTCTTAACAGAATTTACAATCATTGGGTTAAATATCAACTTCAATGATTATTTCATGAAAAGTTTATGTGTTGAATTTATTATTATTATCTTGGGATTTTATATAAAATATTAAGTGGTTTACAAACTTAAAATACACATAATAATTTTTTTTATCAATGGTTACTTTAATTATATGATCTCTATATGAGAGTACATACCAATTTTCTTTGATTGAGGTATGTTTTGATGTTTTTCCCCTATAATATTCTCTTAGGTTTATAAAACACCAATTGGACGTGATATTTCATTAATTTATTTATTCACAAGATATTCAACAATTTCTTATATAATATTCTGTCACGGTGTATACGATTCAACAAATTATAATGTTGTGAGTGTTCATTTCAAAATTTCACTCTGGATGGTTTATCGTTAAGTCTACACCATGGACTCATTACCTTCAATGTCTATGTACTCTAGAAATGATTTCAATATTATTAACATTATTCTATAGTTTTTTGATTTCATTTTTAACAGTGATTTAAATTTAATAACAATAAATGGAATCCATATTTGATTTATTAAAGAATCATTATTTTGATATTAATGAAAATGTAAGTGGAATCCTTGATTTAATGTGTAAAAACTAATGAAATTTCTTGCGTTCTTTCCTTCTAAAATATTTAAAATATTATATTATAACAATTAAATTTTATTTTTAATATAAATTATTTTCAAATTGTTTTGTGAACATTTTAGATTAGAAGGTTATTTTTATATTTTAAGGGTTATTTTCCTGAAAAGTTTTTAATTATTTTTATGGAATATCTACTCCCAAATGAATTAAAACAGTTATTTTAAATACTATCGACTTGGTTATATTTTATTTATCTCATCTTTATTCTTCATTTGGATAATTTATGAAATTTTGGACATTAGATATATTATTTTAATATGGTTTTCCATATAACTCTAGATGTATTGTGATTGTGATTAATTATTTAGAAAGATATTTGCATTTTGTTTATTAGATTCAATAAGAATCTATATGTTGCTTATGTCTCAAACATGAAATATGTGGAATTAATTGGACATAGTAAATGGGTGGCACAACCAATTAAATTCCCACGATTCGTTGGTATGTCTCATTAGAAAAACGTGATTTGCTATTGGCTTATGTCGTTCTTGTTTTAATATTGTGTCTTGCTAAAATCCTTCATGACATGTTTTAGATGACTAAAATTATGTGTTACATCATTATGATATTATTTTTTTTCTATGTGATTATTCAATTTTTAGAATATCCTTGGGTTCCTATTCTAGATCATGTCATAATATTTATGGAATTATTTGATCAACTTTTACTCATTTCATATTATTCTCTTTTTTTATTGAATTGAATTTGTTTTATATATTTACCATTAAATATATTTATATGATTATTTATGACAAATTATTCTATAATATTATCCATATTGAGGATCTGATATCACCTCATTCTTATGTTTTATTTTCCCCTAGATTCTAATATATTTGTTCTGATTTTTATGCATTGTTAAGTGATGATTCTATTATGGTTCTTGAAAAAAAATGATGTAGTTTTTTATTTAAATTTTAATATATGGTTATATTATGTATCTATTTTTCTAAAAGTACTATGCTATACAGTCCTTCAGGATGAAATTCCATATATTATATATCAAAATAATAATGTGACCATCGGATCCGGGCTACAAGGGTTTTGGTAATTATATTTATTCTATAATGATATATAGTAGAATTTGGTCACACTAGATATAATAAACAATACATTATAACATTGTCAATGATTTTTAGGATATCCATATATATGTAGGATCCTGTGATTTCATGAACTGTAGTTTTGATCATAAATTTGAATTTAGGTTTTCTCGTACTCATGAGGGGTAAAAATGTTTTTTACCTGAAAATATGACCGTGCATAATTTTTCTAACAACTCTGTTGGTCTCGAAATAGGGTGTTAACCATAAGATTGGATTCTTTTTGAAATCAGAGCCATTTCAATTTTTGCGAAATAATTAATAATTAATGATTATTTATTAAATATTAAATTATTTGTGTATGTTTGTCCAGGAATATCTTTTGAATGGAGTATAAAATAGTTTTTCAGTCTCCGTCATTGAGTCTGGAATGGCATGTTTAGACAATGTGATGTTTAAACACGACTCAGACGTTAGGTTCGGCCCAGACCCCTTTTTCTCCCTCTTCCTTTAATTTTTTTCCTTCCTTTTCCTTTAATTTTCTCCCTTCCTTCAATATTCTCATGGATTCCTCCCATGGATCCTCCTTTAGCGTTACCTAAGGGGAAATGGGAGATTTAGTGAAATATGTAGGGATAATGGACTAAGGGTTCCAACGTGAAGCCCTCTCTACACTGGTTCGACATGTAGTATCTGTGGGTAGCGAAATCATTGAAGCCTTGGCAGTTACCACCAAAATGTATGATGTTTTTAAGATTGACATAAAATCCTTTTTAAAAATGTTGTTTCTTGTTTTTGAATAAATTTAATTCTTTTCATTTTCCCATAGTATCCTAATGTGTTGTTTTGTTGATGAAAACAAGGTTTTCAGGAAATCCAAGGTTTTCCCCATTAGGAAACCCATGTTACATAGTGTTTAGACTAGAGTGAAACTTTGTGTGTTCTTCTCGTTTAGGGAAGTTAATTTTTTTGGTTTACACACCATGAATAGAGGAGTACACCTCATGTACTGGTACTCATCCATGTTTCTGAGTACCCTTGAATTTCTACCTGTTTAGGGGTACATGGTCGTGTAGAAGTACATTTCCAAAAACCATGTAGGGTAGCACACCATCTATAAGTACATGTCCTAGACAAGTATCTAGGATGGCAGGTGAAGGGACACTATCATGTTCCTATGTCAGGAATACACCATGTACACTCATTACACGCCTTGTACCTGGGGTGTTTACACACCAATGACTATGAGGGTATATTCCCATGTGTTGGGGTTGGAATATGTGTAGTTTATGGGGGCTACATGCCATGTACTACACCATTTTAAACCTTTTGAGTAGTGTTTTGTTTCTTCTTTCCTAGATGCATGTTTTTGGACCCAAGAGTAGTCCATTCTGTGTAAATTGGTTTGTATATTGAAATGGTGGATCCCATGGAGAATTTTGGGGACTCTTAATGGTTGTTTTGAGGTTTATATATAAAGGGAGAGGTTCCTCAGCTTGATTTTGAGTTTAGTTGTCTCTTGAGAGTGAGACCAAAGATTGAAAAATCAGTTGGGTGTTTGGACAAACCTTGTTGAGACCTTTGACCTAAGATAATATATGATATGACTCTTGTGACCAATGCATTTGATGAAATTTCCCTTCTATATCATTCCTTCTCACCTATGTGGATGCGAGATCAAATGATTTTGGGGATCCACTGAGAGATTCCTTTTCTTATATGTTGATCTAGGAGTTCTTTTGTAGTATCCCTTTACCCGTGTATCATTCAGAGGGTCCATGTTGTAGGATTTCTCTACTTGAGACATTACCTAGAGGTTCCTGAGTAGTATGCGTCTCATATCAGGGATTGAAGGAACCAGTAGGTGCCCATTGTATGACCGACCCTGAGTAGTACATTTGGAATGAGTAGAGTCAGTGTTCGTGTGTCACATTAGAAACCATGCCGAATTGGGTTCCACATCGGGCTATGGATGGAGTGTTGGGTTGTGAGTTCAGGCCACCCTCTCTTGTTTTTTTATATCAGACTTGGTTTTTTTGATGGGAATGTGTTTACTATAGTTTCTTCTTGGTTGGTGGTTTTTGAGCCTGATACAGGTTGCCTTTCTTGATTATTGGGATTCCAGACAATCTCACCTTTGACCCAGCTTCTAAACCATGTTTTTGAGTCTTTTACTCATACAAAGAGGTGGTACCTGACACTTGATTTTTGAGTATTTTATTTTTTGAATCACCTTCAGTGACACTTGGATTACCCAACTCAGTAATTATGTGGACTAACTCTTTTTCTGGATATATGTTGTGGGGATGATTAAACTCTCTTAGGCCAGTGATGAATAGGTTGGAATACCAATGTCTTATGATGAAATGGTTTACATGCAATAGAATACTCAAATGCGATGAATGAAATTGTTTGAATGCTTGAATGGTTTGAAATATTCTGTCACAAACCCCTCCCACAAAAGATGCCCCTCCTGAGCTGGAAATGGTGAAAGGGAGATAATGACCCCTGAGTCCCACCCCCAGTGAAACCCGGAGTGGTGACTAGCACCAAGGGTATGAGTTTTCAGAAATATTGGGGGAATTACCCTTTTTATTATTTAGTATTGGGAAATAGGATGAGTCAATCACCAAAAGAAAAATGAACACATAAATAAAAATAATCCCAAAACAAAACACATATTAATGTTTTATAAAATACTGAATTAAAAGTACAAGTACAAGAGAAACTCCAAAGTACGACACCAAAATAAGAAAAAACTACAGCAAGAAAAACTCCAACGCCCAATGAGAAAGGTCCGGCACAGTCCCTGAAGTCCTCCTGAAAACCTGAATGTAAACGTAGGGTGAGTATACTCAGTTGAAAAACCTAAATCGCTCATGCACAGGTGGGGATACATCCTAATGCTCGGTGAGAAAATAGAACAAACCAAAGCCTATCATGGAATATATCTACCCAACCTTACCAGCCACACTCACCAAATATCGCAAGTCAATAGAGTAGTATACTAATATTATCAATGTATGGGTACCTCGCTCCACCTTCCCACTGAATACTACTCAATCCCTCACACCTAACGCTCTGATGCTTCCGCCTCTTCCTGAGCTAGTGCTGCAACCTGGCAATACGAAGCTCGAGCTAGTGTCGCAACATGGCCATAGGAAGCTCATAATATCCTGCCGGCACTCAATCCTCAGCCATCATAGTATCCCGCCAGCACTCAATCCACGACCATAACCACATCTCATCCTGAAGACACCTGGGAACTACATCACATCTCATCCCGAAGACACCTGGGAGCATATCACATCCCCATCCTTAAGACTCTTAGGAAACATCTATCTTAGCCTGCCCGAAGGATCTTGGGCTATAGAACCCGAAAGAGGGAGTATAGGGAATAATAGTAACAAGCAATCCTTTAGATTGTTGATAATCTCACCCCCGTCCCATGGGTGTTCGACACGTAGTGCTCAACGTGGGTGTGGGCATAAATAAACATATAACGTGCATATTTATATAGTTATATCAACCACTCATCCCATCCTAAGGCTTCTACACAAAATATCTGAGCACATGCCTCAGCACTACTACCTCGAATGTATGCACATAATAAACAGCCCCAAACCCCATTAAGCTTTTCATGTTTCAACAGTTTTAGTTTATCAGTTCCTTAACTACCAAGAAACTAACAAAAACCATACCATATCAATCGTTCGTAAAAAATATCCCTTCCAACCACATATAATGTTAGGGAAAACACAAGCTACACAGAACCATATTATTTTATCATCCAATCAATTCCATTGATTTTCTATATTTAATCAACTACCATGCCCCACAATTCATTAGTTATCTCTTCCACTTTGATTCATATGCATAACCCATCCCTGCAGCCTTGCTGCCAACAAACATAACCACAAACACATCAGAAACAATACTTGTACCACATCATCTTCCCTTTGATACAATTTACCGCAGCTCTACTTCCCATCACAACCATATCATACATGCCAACCGATAACCATGCCAACCGCAACCCCGCTACTCACCCATTCCAAAATAACCCACGAAACACCCCTTCACATAATTAAACCCCAACCCACACCCAAAAAATTAATTCTTTCATTTAGTTTAACTAGGGTGATCGTACAAGGGTTCCATGTATTCATTTAATCAGTGAACTTTACATGATTAACCAATTTCCACATTTTATGAAATTCCATCCACAAAACAATCTATAAAAACAATGCAACGTTTAATTTCACAGAAAAGGCCCCCATAGACAGTGATTTTCAGTAGTCATAATCCCATTCAATTATCAACATAATCAAAGGATAAGCATTGAAGGAAATAAAACAACAATATCAAAAAAAAATTCCCCAAACCCATTCTTTAACCAGTTATTATCTTTATTTACAGTTTCAACAGTATATCACAAAAACTAGAGGATACTAACCCTACATGATGCACAAAAGAGATAGAAACAAAGGTAAGATCCCTATCTGAACAAGTTTTGATGTCCTACTATGAGAACAACCACCACGAGGATTTCAATCACTCCTCCCGACGACTATGCCCTCCAATGGACATTGCGGCACAACCGTACTAACAACCAAGAGAGACTCCATTATGGTTTAAGGTGTCACTTGTCATAGAATGGGAAGGAGGAAAAAAAAAAGGAGATCGAGGAAGGAATAAGAATGGGGTAGAACATACCAATAAGATGATGTCCTTCGAAGAGCGTCGTTACCCTCAAATATCAGTAATCTACTAGGTAGGAAACTAAAAAGAGGAAGTCAATGAAGAGGGTGTGTAATGAGGTGCAGGATGTTTTCCTCGTCGACATGATCCCGCAGCCACTAACAGATCGACGATCAGAGTCCGAATGAAGAAGATAAGAGGAAGGCTTCTGGGTCATCTGGGAGCGTCGCCATGCAGAGAAGAATAGGGGTTCGTAAATAACACATGATCCTCTATTATATAGGAAAAAAAGTTAAAAAAGGTACGCAGTGTGTATTAATGAATACATGACGTGACCATACAACTGTTACGTTGTTTGACTGGTCAACACACGATGCGTCATGCAGTTTCAACGCGTTTAATGATAATAATAACTTCAATAAATAATAGGTTCTTTATTTAAACAAGACATGAGTTATAAAAATGTATTCATCATTAGTCTTAAAATGAGCATCATAATTTCAGGGTTGCAATGTCACAGATAGTTTGTCATTCCGAAACCGTATGAGGGGGATCTGTTGGATAGAATATCCCATATTATTATTATTATTATTATTATTATTATTATTATTATTATTGGGTGTTTCGTGGAGCCGAGCCACAAACCATAATTTAATATCCAACATTAGACTTGAATCGATCGTATTAATGATAGAATCACATCTCCACTGACGAGAATTCAATCGGAAGTCGCACGCAAGAGTTATGACGGGTTGAAGATTTAATAATAATATTAAATCTATTAATTCATGAGTGATTCGGGTACTCGATCCAAAAACCCAAAAAAGACATCCAATATTGGAATCCTAATTTATGCCTCTTAGTTATGGTCACACTACCACTGACGGTTAGTGTAACTAAGGTCGCACGAAGAAGTTATAGTGAAAACAGTGTTTTATCATCAATAACAATATTTTATAATTATTATTAATTACTTATTTATTTATTTTTCTAACTCCAATAAATCATGATTTGGTCTCTTTAACTCTAGAAATTCATCACCAATTCCCTAAATTATCATTTATTTCAAATTTAATATTATCACCTCAAATATCTTATAACTCCTCCCTCTCTCCAATCTCATTAATTCTTCCACAATTTTCACTCACTCCCCAAAAGTGGCGCCTCCCATTCATTTACTCCATGTGGCACGCCCCAACCTTCATTGTAAACCGTTATCATTTTTAACACAATTATCATAAATAATAACATCTCTCATCTATCCTCAAATCTCAAATCTCATTGCATTGAATTCGAAATATAAATCTCATTAAATCCTTATTTATAGATCTTTAAAAATTTAAGTCAACATTATTATTAAAATTATTTATTATAATAGTAATAACAAAAACCAAATTAAAATTTCTTAACTCATCACCAATTAATAATAATTATTGTTATTATTATTGAAGTTCGCCACGTTGACCATGTCCATCCACCTTTACGTCAATGCTGAGAAGCTTCCCATTACACACATAATTTATTATTTATTAAAATTTAAATAAATCAAAAAGAAACCATGCACCTCACCTCATTGGATTAAATACATTAAATTTTATATCTTTTATTTCACAATGATTAAATTAAAACCATTTAATCTAATTAACACAAAAAAATTTCACGCCACCATTATCAATTGTTATTATAAAAAATTATTATTATAACACACGTCCTGTTTGACCACATCAAATTTTACAAAGCAATGGTCCAGAGAGGTCCGAGCCATTACATCTGATACCTCTAAAAACATTCTCATCCTCAAGATTTAAAACCCAACACATAAAAAGGGGAAAGGTCCAAACCACCACACCGCAAGATACCTCTTAGGACTCTATTCATAACAGGAGTCCAACCACTACCCTAATTATATGAATCAGGTAATTTCTTCCCCTATATCGAGATATTATCCACTTTAGGTAGCACTGACTCACCTGCACGGGTTTAATCACATCCACATTAATGTGTCTCGATTAGGGTTTAGGTCTTCCCACCCACACATGTTAGGACTCTTAACACACATTTAAATGAAAGAGGGAAAAAATTTAGATTATAGACTCATGAAAAACTAGGTTCATGCCCATGCATGGGTGAGAATGAATTTCAACAAAGGAGTGTGATGGTCCTGAATTTAAACAAAACATAAACAAGATAATTTAAGTAAAACTGAAAACATCTCTCTCAATTTATGGCCTTTCTTTAGTTACCGTTTTTTTGTGTGAAACTGTCTGTGTATCACTCCTCTACCTTTCTGTTGACGTCCAGGTGCCATAGCTGTTCGGTAAACAAGGAACTCCTAAGCCCAAGTAGCTAGCAATTTTTCTCAAGGTTTCATTTTATCATTTTATTTCAATTTCTTTCCCAGAACACCCAAATCAAGTAAAACACAAATCATGATGATGCATGTTGCTTTCCTAGGGTCTCTACCCTGTAATCAATGTAGTCTTACTTGGTCATTCGATAAGCTCAGAGTCTTTTCATCGAATCATGGGGGCCCCGAAAATCCTGTGTAATATCCGGTCATCCCTGGCCTATGTCACGCACCAATATTAGTCAACGTAGTTGTTGTACCATCCCATGCAATCCTCACTGTGCCTAACTCTAGACTTCATCCTATCTCTCAACCATCACCTCTGATACCATTATGTCACAACCCCCTCCCACCAATGATGCCCCTCCTGAGCTGGAAATGGTGAAAAGGAGATAATGACCACCAATTCCTGCCCCTAGTAGGCCTCAGAGTGGTGAAAATCACCAAGGGTATAAATTTTCACAAATATGGGGGGAATTACCCTTTTTATTATTTAATATCGAGAAATAGGATGAGTCAAACACCAAGTGAAAAAGGAACAAGTAAATGAAAATAAACCCAAAACCAAACCCATGTGCATGTTTTATAAATTACTGACACAAAAGTATAAGTACAAGAGAATCTCCAATGTACGATACCAAAAAAAATTAAGCAATAACTGCTACTAGAAAAACTTTAACGCCCAGCTAGCATGGTCCTGCGGAGTCCCTAATGTCCTCTTGAAAACCTGAAAGTAAACATAGAGTGAGCATACAAGTATACACAGTAGGAAAACCTAAATCTCTCGTGCATAGGTGGGGATACATCCTAATTCCCCGTGAGACAACAGAAGGATCCAATGCCAAGAAAGGAGTCTATCCACCCAACCTTACAATCCACACTCACCAAATATCACATGTCAATAATGTAGTATAGTAATATTATCAATGTATGGGTACCCTGCAAAACCTTCCACTTAATACTGCTCAAGCCCTCACTCCTAATGCTCTGATGCTTCCCCCTCTTCTTGAGTTAGTGCCACAACCTGTCCATGTGAAGCTCGAGCAAGTGCCCCAACCTGGCCATATAAAGCTCATAATTTCCCTCCGGCACTCAATCCTATTCAATGACAGAATCCTGCCGGAACTCAATACCTAACCATAACCACATTTCATACCGAAGACACTTGGGAACCACATCACATCTCATCCAGAAGGCAACTTGTAAAATATCACATTCTCATCCCGAAGACACTTAGGAAACATCTTTTGTAACCTACCCGAAGGATCTTGGGCTATAGAACCTGGAAGAGGGAGCACAGGGAAGAACAGTTACCAGCCACCCTTCAAATGTTTGATAATCTCACCCCCATCCCACGGGTGTTTGAAACGTTTTTCTCTACATAGGCGGGGTGCATAAATAAACATAAAATGTAATGATTTATATAATTATATCAACCACTCTTCCCATCCTAAGGCTTCTACAGAAAAGATCTGAGCACATGCCTCAATACTACTACATCTAAAGTATGCACACAATAAACAACCCAAACTACATTAAACATTTCATGTTTCAATAGTTTTATTTTATCAGTTCCTTAACTACCGAGAAACTGAAAAAACCCAATCCAGATCAATTGTTCGTAAAACATATCCCTACCAACCACAAATAATGTTAAGGAAAACACAAGCAATGAAAAACCATTTTCTTTTATCAGCCAATAAATTAAATATATTTTCCATATTTAATCAACTACCATGCCCCACAATTCATTAGTTAACTCTTCCACTTTTATTCATATGCACAACCCATCCCTAAAGCTCTGATTCCAACCACCATAACCACAGACACATCAAAAACAATACGCATACCACATCAGCATCCATTTGATACCATTTACCGAATCTCTGCTTCCCATTACAACCATATCATACACGCCAACCCACAACAAAGCCAACTTTAGCCCCACTGCTCTCACGTTCCACAAAAAACCACAAAACAACCCTACACATAATTAAACCCCAACCCGCACCCATAAAATTCATTTTTTCATTTACCTTAATCGAGGTGATCATACAATGGTTCCAGGTATTCATTTAATCATCCAACTTTACATGATGAACCAATTTCCACATTTTATGAAACTCCATCCACAATGCAATCCAAAAAAACAGGGCAACATTTAATTGCGCAAGAAAGGACCACCAATGACTGTGATTTTCAGTAGGCATAAACCCATTCAATTCACAACATCATCAATGAATAATCATTGATGGAAATAAAACAAAAATATCAAAAAAAATTATTCAAAACCATTATTTAACATGTTATTATCATTATTTAGTAGTTCAACCATATCTCATTAAAATAAGAGGATACCAACCCCACATGATGCATAATAGAGAGAAAGACGATGTTAAGATCCCTACCTGAATAGGTTTTGATGTCCTTCTGTGAGAACACCCACCACGAGGATTTCGATCACTTCTCCCGATGACTACACCCTCCCATGGACGTTGCGGCACATCCGTAAAAACAACCAAGAGAGACTCCATTATGTTTTAAGGTGTAAATTGTCATAGAATAGAAAGGAGGAATAGAAAGAGGAAATATAGGAAGGAATAAAAATGGGGTAGAACGTACCATTAAGATGATGTTCGTCGAAGAGCGTTGTTCCCATCAAATACCAGTAATCTCCTCGATAGGAAACTGAGAAGAGGAAGTCGAAGAAGAGGGAGTGTAACGAGGTGCATGATGTTTGCCTCATTGACACGATCTCGCAGCCACCGACAGATCGACGATCGGTGTCCAGATAAAGAAGATAGGAGGAAGACTTCTGGGTCATCTGGGAGCATCGTCATGCAGAGATGAAGAGGGGTCCATAAATAACACACGACCCTCTATTATATAGGCAACAAAAAGGTAAAATGGTATAAAACGTGTATTAATGAATACACGACAAGACCGTACAACTGTTACACTGTTTGACTGGTCAACACAGGACACGTCACGCGGTTTCCATGCGTTTAATGATAATAATAACATCAATTAATAATAGGTGTTTTGTTAACCTGAGACATTAGTCATAAAAATTTATTCATCATTTTTCTTAAATGACCGTCATAATTTCAGGGTTGCAACATCACAGACAGTTTTCCATTACGACACCGTTTGACAGAGATATTTTTGATAAAATATCCTGTAATAATAATAATAATAATAATAATAATATTGGGTATTTCGTGGACCCAAGCCACAAACCATAATTTAATATCCAACATTAGACTTTAATCGATTGTATTAATTCCAATATCACATCGCCACTGATGAGATGTCATTTAGACATCGCATGCAAGAGTTATGATGGGTCGAAGATTTAATAATAATATTAAATATATTAATTCACTAGCGTTATGAGTACCCTATCCGAAAACCTGAAAAATACATCCAATATTGGACTCATAATTTATGTCTCATAGTCAGGGTCAAACTTCCACTGACGGTTTCTGAAACCGAGGTCGCACGAAGAAGTTATAGTGAAAATTGTGTTTTATCAACAATAACAATCTTTTATTATTATTATTAGTTACATATTTATTTATTTTTCTAACTCCAATCAATCACGATTTGGTCTCTTTCACGCTAGAAATTCATCATCAATTCCCTCCTTTATCATTTATTTCACATTTAATTTTATCCCCACTAATATCTTATAACTCCTCCATCTCTCCAATCTCATTAATTCTTCCATGATTTTCACTCACTCCTCAAAAGTGGCACCTCCGCTTCCTTTACTCCATGTGGCACGTGCCAACCATCATTTTAAACCTTTATCATTATTTTTTTACACAATTATCATAAATAATAACATCTCTCGTCTATCATCATATCTCTAATCTCATTGCATTGAATTCATCATTTAAATCTCATTAAATCATTATTAACAGATATTTAAAAATTTAAGCCAACATTATTATTATTATTGTTTAGTATATTAATAATAACAAAACCCCAATTAAAACTTCTTAACTTGTCACCAATTAATAATAATAATTATTATTATTATTGAAATTCGCTGTGTTGACCATGTCCGACCACCATTAAGTCAAAGCCGAGAAGCCTCCAATTACACACATAATTTATTGTTTATTAAAATTTAAATAAATAAAAACCAGACCATACACCTCCCCTCATAGAATTAAATACATTCAATTATTTTTATTTTATTTCACAATGATTGAATTAAAACCATTTAATCTAATTAAATCCAATAAATTTCACACCACCATTATCAATTATTATTGTAAAAAATTATTATTATAACACGCATCGTGCTTGACCACATCAAATTTAACAAAGTAACGGTCCGGGGAGGTCCGGGCCATTAAAGATTCCATGGATGGTTGTTTATGGATCCAGAATGTGGTACTGTAATCTTTATGATGAGTATGACCCTTGGGTATTCATTTGGTGGGATGTTTCGTGCCTTGCTACACCATGGATCTAGATTTCATGGGCTTGTGTAGGACTAGTGCTGCAGTCAATCCCCTAGGACCCGAACCCATTCCTAGAGCATGTTTTAACTTGGACACCCATAGGACTATATGTGTATTCCTTGGATAAGTTACTTGGATCCTACCCTTCATGGTATATACTTCGAATGTGGATTCCTTAGATGACTTCTTCGAATCCTACACTTCATTTTCTACACTTTTCATTTGGATTCCATGGATGAGTTCCTTGGAAATGGACCTTCGTGGTATGCCAGATGAGGTATTATGGTGTGGTCATGGTGGTTGTGATATTTAATGGAATTATGGTCATTATACCACATCTTTGTTGGTGATTGGCAGCAAGCATGGGTGAACCCATGTATAGGATGAGTATCCTTCTGTGGTGACATATCTTTCAAAAAGACATTCTCATGTTGGCTGATGAATGTTTATATTGATATGGATTATATACCCACATATCGATTAAATTGTAAAAAAAAATTGGTGGAATGGCCTCTAGCTCGATGCCTTTTCACTTTATGTCTAGTTGACCGTGATTATGGACCTATGGTTCTACAATTGTTCTGGTTTCGTGTAATTGATTGACATAACATTTAGTACTAATATATATTTATATATGTATAGGTACGGTACTTTACACTTGTACATATATAATTATTGAAGTACATGGCTACACATTCCAAGTTTATAGGGATTACAGTCCCTAGATTCGAACTTGGTCTAATGTGGTTTTACATCCTTTCAGTTTTGCTTCATCTCAGATGAGCACATTGCTTTTGTATATCCTTAGAGCATCACATTCAAATGATTCTTTTCTTGGTGGACTATTGAGATTTTTTCTCACCCCTTCACGTTCACCTAGATGAATGTGTAGACCTTAGGTATGCTTTTAAGGTAGAGCACAATTTTCTTGGTGGATAGGGATCAGTCCTTGTATTTCATGATCAAGTGGAGATAATCGAGTGGTTACACTGATTGGGATGGTGTAGTTAGAGAGTTTCTAGAGACCAGGTATTTTTTTTGGTTTGGAGTTAGTATTAGATCCATGTAAATGTAGATATAGTTTATTTTGTACTAGTATTTGTATGTTCAGACTAGTGGGTTTCCATTGTTTTATTATATTGCATAATATTTTATGATATTTATATCATTTCACTATTGCAACAAGTTCTAGATTAGTTGTTTTATTCTTACATAATATTTTTCCATTATTATATGTATAATACATAGTTTTATTACAATATTTTTCTTAATCTAATATGAAGTAAAAATATCCCCACTATCAAAACCTATTCCCCTAATTCTAGTTGGAAGCCTCTGGAGTACATGGAATCACTCTTGGGTCCTAGTGACCCACTAGCTCATAGGACTATTTCAATGGCATCTAGTTCGAATGGTAACAATGTGGTGTGAACGGTTTTTTGTTTTCATTTTCCATATTATTGGGATATGATATAAAGGAGTTTAAAAATGTGCCGGAACATGTGTAGGATTTTGGACTGGTGTGTGGATAATACTTTTTCTGGCATGAAGTCCTAGTTTCCATGGTTTTGGATTACTATTCTGATTTATAATGTTACAGTTATATATGATTTCACCTTTAGAGATGCACTGCTTGTCTGGATGTTATTATTAAATAGGGATCTCCATATCATAGCCATTGGAAATAGGCCATGGATGGATTTTGAATCTCAGTCCGAAAAGGAATGTGGCCTCTCATGCATTATACTCGGTTCGTATGATTCACATCATATAGGAATGCTAGTGTGTTGTTTCATTGACGACATAGGCATATTCATCATGGCCATCATACACATACCTTTACAGTAAAGGGAAGTTATGTGGATCTTTGTTGAGGCAATTCGTGTTTGGAGGCTGAGGACACAGTCCTCATGCACATGAGCTGCAGTGACCCCAGTAGGTCAATATGGAATGTGATTCCCTATTATTGTGACCCTTTTTGATGTTGTTTATTAGGTTTGATTTATCTTGTTGGGTCACTGAATAAAATGATGAATTCTACCAGTACTTTTATTGGAAATAGTCATCTAGGATAGATTTCCAAGTAAGGATACCTGCTGATTATTAGTTCAGTTTATTTTCTACATTAGTTGTGACCTCAAAGGATGAGTTCAATCTATGGATACTCAGAGAAGATTGGGTCCCTTTTTGTTATGTTTTCAGAATTAACCATTGTAGTTCTTGGTGATAATTACCAACTTCTTGGAGGATGTATATTTTAGGCTTTGTAGATGGAAATAGTTTCCCAGTTGTGTGGAATTTTCTATAGGGAATGGTGGGAGACCTAGAGACCCTTTTTTGACACAGACCCTTCTAGTTTTACGTCTGCTTCGTTAAATGGTAACCTACATGAGAGTTTGATCGGTGTTTATAGATTTTTTAAAGTATTTGAACTTTCTTTAATGCTCATTTTTTGGTTGAGACATGGTAGGTGCTCGAGTTCTGTGTTATTGGCATGTTTATGACTTCATATTTATACAAAACGTCTTGGATTCCTGATTATTGAGACTGGATACAAAAACTAGGACTATTCGTGTGCCAAGGATGGTCAACCAATTTTTCCGATGTTTCAAATTTATTCAGATCATGGGTATATTCTCATGGCTTGAACCAGGATGTGTGGTGGGAAGTCATGGTATAAAATTGTGGCCGAGGTGAGGCTCCATGTTTTAAAAGGATTTTCTAGGGGGATTCTTGATTAAAGAAACTAATGTTTTGTGTATCACAGTTAGTTTAGCGTTATAATTGGTGAATCAGTATAGTACAAGTCCTATGTTAATTATACAAGCTGGTTGTGTGTGCAATCATTTGAATCGAAATCATTGTGGGGCTCGGTGATCACCGAGGACCAATGTTTTGGGACATGTATTGCGATCAAAACCCTAATTTAGTGTTCTAATATCGATCTGTGGTAGAGTTGACATAATGGATTATTGGTTTACTATGAGAAGATTGACCAATGGATGAATCTGAGTTAGGTTTCGAATGGATGTGTGAATTTCTCAGATCGAGTCTTACGAGATTTTGGTAGAATCTTATTATACTGCTGTTAAAGATGATCATGCACTATCTTGATTCATCTAGAGTATGTTTATAAGTGTCAACCTTAAGATGATATAATTTTTCTTTTCAAATTGTGTTCTCTATAGTGGAATAGGAACCTGGTGTGGTTATGGTTGAGGAGAGGGATAACGTAATTCATATTGTTGGGAGTCCACCATTGATATTTAGGGGTGGTGACTATCTTTTTCAGTTGAAATTAAACATTTTAATTATGTTGTTGGGATCATAATTTGTTTTAAGAAGATGATAAGTGAATTATTATAGTGTTGTGTACTGGATATATTGTTGTTAAATATCTTTCATGTGGATAAAATTTGATGATTCAATAATGTTAGTCGTTGGACATTTAAGATAGCTTGGTTGTGTAGATTATTGGGTGGGGAACATGGTTATTTTTCATTTCACCAGGCTTCATGGGGATGATAATGGTTATGGTGGGGGGGTTGTAAGAACCCATTTTTTCAGATTACTATTTTAACCAGAAATTTTATTTTTTGATTTCAAATGCTTATGATGGTTAAAAAAGTCCTCTACAGAACCATATTATCTTGGAAATATTTTTTGACAACTCCATTGGTCTTTGTATTAGGTTTTTATCCTAGTACAAGTGTCTGGTTGAAATCCATGTAGTTCAAATCTTGGAAAAATAATTAATAATTAACACTTACGTAATAAAATATTAAATAATTCGTGTAGGTTTGTATGAATGTATCATTTAAAAGGTGTGTTGGATTGTGATTTTTTCTTGTCTGTTGAATTTGGAAGGGGGAGTTTAACCTAGGTGATCCATAAACTTGAGTCGGGCACCGGGGCCATCCCAAATCTCTTCTTTTTCTTTTTCTTTTTCATTTTCTTCCTTTCATTTTCATTCCTTTTTCACTATTCCTTCTTCCTACACATGGAATCCTCCCATGGATCATCCTTCGTCATTGCCTATGGGAAAAAGTCAGTGGGAGTGAAATAAGGATATATAATAGAACCTGGGTATCGCTGCATATCCCTCGGCTTGATGGTTTATCATTTGACATTCATGGATGGAGGAATCAGGAAAAGCTTCAATGCTTTCTGCCTGAAGGTATCCCATTTTTTATGATTCACTGAACATCCCCTTTAAATATGATTTTAAAATTTTAATAGGAATTTAATGATTTATAAAATCTCTTATAGACCTAATTTTTTGTTTTGTAGATGAAAATGAATTTTTTGTGTGATAAGTTGGTTTTGTAGTAGGAAATACTAGGATTCTCTACTTGTAGTGAATTGTGAAACACCATGTGATCTTCCTAATGGTGAATGAAAATGTTACGAGTGTAACCTCATTATAAAAGAGTTCACATTCCTTATATTGGTACTTAGATATGTAGTAAATTTCCCAAGAAGGTCTACCTCTATAGGGGAATAAGGCTGTGTAGGAGTAGATGGCCAGAAACCGTGTAGGATAGCACGTCGTGTATAAGTACATAACCTGGCCATATATCAGGCCTAGAAGAAAAAGGTACACAAACCTGTACCCATGTTGAGTACACTCTATGTACCCTCTTATACACCATGTATTGGGTGTGTTTACACCCCCATGCTGGTGAGGGTACATTCTTATGTGGTGTAGTGGGAGTATACATTGTGTACTAACAATACACACGGTGTACTATCACTTTTTGAACCTTTTGTGGGGTTTTCATGGTTTCTATCCTTGATGAATGTTGTAGACCCTATAGTAGTCCATTAAGAGTAGTTTTCCATGTACATAGTGATAGAGGAACCTCTAGATCGTTCTGAAAACTCATAATGGGTGTTTGGAGGCTTCTATTTAGACGGAGATGTTCATCCTCTAGATTTGGAGTTCAGTCATCTTCTGAGAGTATGAGCATAACATGAATGATCAATTTGGATTTTTTGACCAACCTATTTGAGGCCTTTGATCTGAGATGATCTACGAGCTATATCCAATGACCAATGAATTTGGGGACATTTCCCTAGTGAGATGTTCCATTCTCTCCAATGAGGCTATGCGATTGCATTATTCAAAGGATCCCCTAAGGGATTCCTATTATTATGTTCTGATCTTGGGAGTACCTTTATAAGATCCCATTACCAATGTATCATGTAGATGATCCCTACTTAAAGATTCATCCACCTGTTATTTTACCAAGAATATTTTGAGTAGGATACCTCCCCGTGCATGGATTGAGGGAGCTACTAGGTGAATGTTTCTTGACCATCCCTATGTTGTACATTGAGTTTTGGAAGGAGGTGTTATTCAGGAGTCAACATAGAACTCATGTCGAATGCGTATTCTAGTGGGTGTTGTGGATGGAGTGTTGGGTTAGGTCTTCAGGCCTCCTCATTTTTTTTGTATATCTTACATGGTTTGGATGATGAAATAGTGATTTCCAAAGGTTCTACCTAGTTAGTGACTATTGAGCCTGCCATGAGGCATATTTCTTTCTTGTGGGGATGCCCGAACATGCTCTCCTAGAACTCGGCTTCTAATACATGTTTTTGGTTTTATATTGGTACACTGAGGTGGTACAAGAGACTTGGATGATGAGACTCGCTTTTTGTTGAATGCATTGAGTGATACATGGATTCCAAGATATAGGAAGGCCTTGGACAAACTCTTTGTCTTGTGATATGAGGTACACATTATTATTCTCTCCATTAATATGATTTCCATGTGGGTATAACCATATTGTATAATGAAATGGTTTACATGAGTATGAATACTCATCTGTGATAAATGAAATGGTATGAATGCTTGAATTATTTGAAAGATTCCATAGATAGTTGTCCATGGATCTGGAATGTCATAGTGGATGCCTTGGGTTTAGTATTTCCAATGGTACTTTATTCCATGTGATTTCATTGGCCTTGTTACCACATGGATCCAACTTGCATGGGATCATGCAGAAAATGTCCTGCAGACATGCTCTTAGGACCCCAACCAGTTCCTAGAATATGTTTCCATTGGGATGAAAATGGGACTCGATATGGATGCATGGGATGAGTTCCCTGGATACATCCCTTTTTAGTCTAAAATTATGATGTGTATTTCTTGGATGAGTTCATTGGGTCCATCCATTCATGGACTATGCTTTTCATGAGAATTTTTTAGATGATTTCATCATATATGGCCCTTCATGGTCTGACACTTTTAGTATTACGACATGGACGTGATGGTTATAATATTTACAGGATTGACCATCATTATAGGGTATCCTTGTAGGTAATTTTAGGCAAGCAAGATTAAACCATGGCATAGGATTAGTATCCCCCTATGGTGATGTTTCTTTCTTTGTGAATTTTCATCATTTTATAATGTAGGTATATATTAATTGGGATTACGGATCCAAATATTGAATTAACGGTACCAATGTTGAGTGGAATGACATCCAACT
The DNA here is from genome assembly GCA_963277665.1 of Viscum album. Lineage (NCBI taxonomy): Eukaryota > Viridiplantae > Streptophyta > Magnoliopsida > Santalales > Viscaceae > Viscum > Viscum album. The sequence goes on along the minus strand of OY728157.1, from coordinate 1,707,778,946 downwards.
CAATTACATTGCATAGGATGTATATTTGATCAAGATTATGGACATGTGGTTCAACTACTATTGTGGTTTCAAGTTATTGATTCACATTCCAATAAATACTCATATCTATGTATATAATTGTAGGTATGGTACTATACATGTGTATGTATATATTTATGGACATACATGGTGGCACTTTCCTAGTTAATAGGGATTACAGAACCTTAGTTTGAAAATTGTATCACATTTTATTAGTTCCTTTTGGTAGTGCTTGAGCTAGGATGAGCATGATTCATTTGAAACACATATAATTGCACACTTATAGGGTTTTTATCCGGGTGGCCTATTCAGATTTTATCTAACCCGTGCACAAGAACATCTATGCATGGGTACACCATATGTTATCATTTCGGGATGATCATGAATTGAATTGTGGATTGGGTTGAATCTCAGTGTTTTAGGATCAAGTGGTGCTGCTGAAGTGGTTCTTCAGATCGGGCTAGTGTTGTTTGGCTGTTTTTGGAGACCTGGTCAGTGGGTCGGCATAGAGTACGTAGTAGATCCCTATACATTTTCATTCAGTTTATTTTGTACTTATATTAGTATCTTCATCCCAGTGGGTGGTGAGTTTTGTAATGTATCTCATAGTTGTTTGTAATTTTTATAGCATTTTACTATTACAACATGTTCTATTTCAGTTGTTTACTACTTCTGTACTATGAATTCATTCGTTTGTGTATGATACATAGTTTCTTTCTACTGTTTTCCCACTCTAATATGAGTACATTCTGTCCCCACCATCAAAACCTAGGACCTCGCCGCTAGTCGATAGTCTTTGGCATACGAGGAGTTTCACTTTAGGCCTAGTGACCCACTGGCCCAAAGCCCTGGATTAGTAGAATTCTGCAGGGAATGTTACAATGTATGTGACAATATCCAATATATTTTTTAATAAACAATATAACCTAGGTAATATATATACTTTTTGTATGAGAAGAATATAAAATTACTTAGAAATACATTGAATAGTATTTGATAACATTGATTATTATTGTTTAATTCTTACCCATTGATTTTTGGATTTAGTTAATAGTGGAAACTAAAGGGTACTAAGTTAATATTAATTGTCATAGAGAATTTCTGGTTGAGGAAAAATGGAATGGTGTCTAGAGTAATTGATATTTTTTTATTCCAAATTATTTATCCGGAAATACGATTAATAACATTCACCATCATTAAATATTGGTATCCCCAATGAAGATAAAGATTGAGTATGGTGAGAACATCTATTGTGTGGATCATATAGAAAAGAATATTCATTATTTATATGTTGATAATGGGAGAATAATCACCCATGTGAATGTGTTAGAGGAACAAGAATATGATACATGAGTGTGAATAAAGATATAAAGTTATTATTTTTCGTGAAAAAATGAAGGGTTTGAATATTAGTATCACTATAGTATTTTCAATGGTTGAATGTTTTAAATGTGTAAAATATTATAACATACAAATATATTTCCTTTTGGGGAAACCGATGATGTTAGTAAAAAAATATATAATAGTAATAGTTATAATTCTATGATTATGACACTAAAAATTTTATATAAAAGGAATGTGCAATAAGAAGATGATGACTAGTTAGTGATTTACGAATGAAGTGGAATGATTATTTTAATATGAATTTTGATTCAAAAAATATTTTTTAACGTATAAATGATATTATGGATTTGTGAATCGAGATATATATCAATGTTGTACTACTGTACTATTTCATTAAGGATTTGGAACATGTAATGAATTGTATCTTTAACAGCCCAAGATTTTATGAAAAATATTCTTTTTAATTTCACTAATGTCTGGTGTTGTACGCAACACAAAAAGGAGCTTTCACAACACGCATCCTTGACTTGCCTTGCATTACACGCAATCACAACCTTCCTTGATAATGTGTGTAGTACGTAATACTGAGTTTCACGAAACAACGATATGCTATTAAAATATTATTAAAACTAGACGTTATGAATAGTAATAACCACTTTTTAAAATTTTAGAAATTTTAGCTCTCAAAATGGAATTCATTTTTGTATTCGAAGTATCGAATTTAGCCTAAGGTGAAATTTTGGTACTTTTCGGATAACTTTCATGTTCTGATGAATAGTGAAAATTACTAAATTATAATTAAAAACAATTTTTTTAATCAAAATAATTAATAGTGATAAATTATTAATTTGAGTTGTTTTAAAGTATATTTAGAATATATTTTTACAATTTAATACAATGTTGGTCATTGGATGTAATTTCACATTTAAACCAGACATAATCAAGTGTCAATCTTTCGATAGATATTGTTTCTTAAAAACACGCTATTTGTTTTAACAGCGGGATTTAATTATAAAATTAATTAATGCAATATCTATGTTATGAATTTGGTAAAATAGACTTCATTTTTGAATTTGGAATATGAAATATAGCTTAGGATAAAATTTTGGCATTTTTCTGAAAACTTTCAATTTTTGATGAATAGTGAAACCACTAAGTGGTAGGTTAAAAACTGAATTTTGCATAAAACTTAATTTTACCGCTTATGTTAATGGAATTTCGAAAATCCGACAGACACGGTTAATATCAAGGACTAAAATGTGGTTCAATGAGATGAAAATAATTTTTGGTGAATAGTAACTTTTTACTTTTTTTAACCACGGTTAAAAGTAAATAGGGTAACTAAGGGTAAATGTGATATTACTATTACCCTAACACATGTCCTAATTCTATTGGATAACTGAAATTCGACCAAAAACAACCTTATTAATATAATATGACCATTTAGGTCCACTTTGATTAGATTATGACATTTAATATTATTTTATTTAATGAATAGTTAAAATAGTTAAAATCAAAGTTTAATAACTAAAACATTTTAAATATGGGGTTATACATAATATAAATTCGACTATAAATATTAATTAGAAATCTAAAAATATTTCCTACATAATTATATTTTATTTATAATTTTTAGACTTTAAATAAATTAATTTATGTATGACACAACGATGATGCAGTAATTACCCTTTTAAGGAAATATTAACATAATTGATGTTATAAATGCTCAAATGAATGTAATTTGAGACTTTTTATGAATTCCACTAATTTTATAGGTTACTATGATATATTAGTGTTGATTTAATCAACTTGGTTCGAACATATAATTCTGTTATGACTTTCACAAAAATCATATATCAAATAGTGTCAAAATTGACACAAAATAGTTTTTAAATCAAATATTATATTATTAATCGTTATTTTATTTCTAAAAATCTAAAGTTCGGCCAAATGACTTAGATAAGGATATATGTAATAATAATAAACAATTTGGGGTTCGTTTGGCATGTTATAGTAAGTGTATTAACCATATAGTGAAAGAAAACAAAAAGACACGGTAAAAGTTAAATTATTTAACTTAGAGTTAAATCTAATTGATAAGGTTAAAATAATACCCTAAACTTGCTAAATCCTATTGGATGATAGGATTTCGACCCATACCCACTTTAGCTTCGAAGTAAGACCCTTTGGAACAATTATAAACCGATTTTGACTTTAATATAAAATAATATTTTGAGATATTCCTAAGGTGCCCCTCTCCTCCCTTATAAAAGGGTACCTCCTCCCCCTCCTCCTCACACCAATTTGAGCACTCAAGCTCGGCCAACCCCTGCCAAAATCCCTTATAAACTTCCCTAGAATAATCCTAGTGGTCCTGGTCTTCTTCAAAGACCAATCTTAGTTCCCTAAGTGGAGGATTCAAAGAGGCGTTTCAAAGAAGAGGTAATATCCATTACCGATCTTTTCAATTTCTTTCTTCTTCAACTTCTTCTTCTTTAGTTGTTTCATGATAAAGTAATAACATCAGTATTTCTTATATACTGATATGTTATTATAAATATGAAACAACTCTAATTCACCTTCTATCCATCCTACGGAAAAATGAAATCACCGCGCGTGCGTACGTACAGAATACCGTCTCCACGCCGTGGTGTAATATATTTTCCGTTACCACCTTAATTGGATTGGTATAATGGTGTAATGATTAACTATATATGATTATTATAAAGTGATATTGATACTGAAATAGTATACATACATTTCAACAAAATTCCACGACCATGGGAACGATATCATCGCTCATGCGTACGTACGGACTACCGTCTCCACGACGTGATGAGATTCATTCTCCATGTTAACCATTTAAGAATTATTAAAAAGTATATATAAGAAATAATAATGAAATATATTACATTATAAAGATACTGGATTTATGTATATATGTATATGTATGTCATCTACTTACTTCCATTCAAGACAATAAGTAAAGGAAAACAGCGTTCATGCGTACGTACGGACTACCGTCTCCATGAACGGTGTTTTTCATTTCATTTATCTATCTTATATATATATATATACTGAATATATATGATATATAAATCATATTTTATATTATGGAAGTAATTAAATCATTATATAAGTAATAATAATGTCAAGAACAACAAGTCAAAACACCTACGATAAATGAAACGATTTTACCCAAAACGCTTCTTTAACATGGAATTTATAAAAGAACGGGTAATATAATGTCATAAGTGAACCATATATGATATCATAACAATGAATATGATTCTGTAATAAGTCAATGACATTATTTAAATCATTATACAGGAGGTTCGGACATATATGAAGCAAATCAGACCTAAGGTAAGGGATAAAGTTTCAATCTCATTTTTATCTGAGATTGCTTATACGTAAGTATTTACTGGGGTTATGTTTATCATCCATGACCATGATTTCTAAAAATGATTTCATAAAATGTTTACCATTATTCCATGGATGTTTAAAGGAATTTTTACCCTTTATTTACTTTTTACCACATTGTATGAATGGAATCTTTCCTTTGGTTACCATATAAGGTACTTTTTGACTTTTCCGACAAAAGTACGAGGAGAATGTTATTTTTAACTTATACGGCATGAATGGATTTTTAAAAAATTATTTCCAAGAAGTTTCCTTTACAAGTTTTCAACTTTATTTTTAATCAACGTCTTTTATTTTAAAATTGTTTTACATGTTAAGAAAGGAAAAATGTTTTTGAAGAAGAAAGGATATTTTCCTCAAGAATGGAGTTCAAGTGTTTTATCAAAATTATTTTCCATTTAAGATAAGAAAGGGTTCTGTTTTTTTCCCTATTATTAAATTGATTTGATTATGTTGTGATGGAATTATTTTTATGAATTCCTTTATCTTATATGAATTGTTTAAGATTCCCATTTTTATTACATGGGTTATGCAATGATGTATGATTTATGATTTTGTGGCACACATAAGAATGGTATCATTATGAGATGGGTGGGACCTATATCACCCTCCAATGCATTGGGTAAAGATTTTATATCTCATGAGATAGACATGGCTGAAATGGTAGGTTATACCGGTTCAGTGAAACAGGACTAAAACGAGGGTTACTCGATTCAGAAAAGGACTTTGTCCACTAAGATAGTCTTGGCAATGAGTCTTTACTAACAAGAAATGATTCTCTATGATTATGTGTGAATGCCACAAAGTTTCATGTTTTAAGTTATGATTATTGTGATTACATTTCACTGCCATGATTTATCCCATGTTATGAAATTATGATCTCTTTTTCAGGTTAAGATTTACAAAAGTTATGTGCTTGTGTATATGATGTGATTGATATTTCTTTTGTTTACCCTTACTGAGCACTTGAGCTCACCCTTTTATGTTTTCTTTTCCCCATGATATAAAAAATGGTTTTAGATTAAAAAAAGGGAAGATCTTTATGGGATATATTGAAGATCTTTCATCACGAATAGAATATTATGTTCCGAGTTTCCAAAGAAACTAAACTATTACGATCCTTGTGTCTATGTTTTTGTTATGTACCAAGTATTCCGCAAAAGTAATGTAATGTCCATGTACGTCAAGCTTCGGGTCTCTACAGTTGGTATCCGTGGAAAGGTTTAGTCAACCTTTGGAAACTAGGATGCAAAAACGTTAGTGATATCCCTAGAGATATTTCTAAGGTATGTCTAGGGATGTCCCTAAGGTTAAGTATACGTATAGGTTATAGTACTAGAATTACGCTAACAATCATAGAATTTAACCTAAGAAGTTAGATATTGAGGATACTCCCCCTTTATAATGTTGTTTTCCCTAGCATGATTTTTGCCTCTCATACTATTCTTTTTGGGTTTTAGACGATGGCTGGAACCCGAAGGAACCGTGTTGATCAATGCAATGGACAATGCAATGATTGTCCTCCTGAACAAACAAATGTTATGGGAGATGGAGTGAAAAATCTTATTTATATACTTACACAAGATATGAATCATTCTGGACTCCCAAATGAGCACAGAAGGGAACAATATTCTATTGAGTCCTTCATGAGGCAACGTCCACCTTCATTCAGTGGGACTTCTGATCCACTTGTTTCTGAACAATGGATTAGTACCACTGAAAAGATATTTTCAGTTCTTCAATGTTCTAAACATGATAAAGTCATCTTAGCAGTGTATCGTTTGGAAGGTGATGCTGATCAATGGTGGAATCTTATCAAGAATACGAGGCCAAGAGATGAAATTGAGTCCATGGAATGGGACAAGTTCAAGAACCTGTTTTTCAATAAGTACTTCCCTCGTATTATTCGAACAAAGATGGAAAATGAGTTTCTTGAGCTGAAGTAGAAGGATGATGAATCTGTTGGTATATACGAAGCAAATTTTACAAGACTTGCAAGGTATGCATCTGGCATTATCATCCAACCTGAAAGTAAAGTTGATCGATTTTTCAGTGGCTTAAAACCAAGTCTTCGAAGGGAATTATCTATAAGAGACGTCAGCAGCTATGAAGAAATTGTGCGTTGTGCTATGAAGGTAGAAATGGAAGTTGGTGTTACATATCCATCTCATGGTTTTGAAAAGAAACGAAAGATGGAGTTCAAGGAGAAATCTCATAATAATGGTGAAAAGAAGATGAATGTTTCCTTATTCTCAAAGTGTGGAAAGAAGCATGGTGGAGATTGTCTTAAAGGGACTAGAAAATGTTTTAAGTGTGGAAAAGAAGGTCATCGAACAGCTGAGTGTCGAAGTAATGGAAAAAGGGTTTCTAATGATGTGAATAAAGCAAACACTGCAGAGAACGCACCACCAACACTTCAATGCTTCAAGTGCAAGGAAATGGGGAATTATGCTAATAAATGCCCTAATCCAAGGGTTAGTGATGATCAACATGAGAAACCACTGAAGGCAAAGGACAAAGGGAAGTCACATGCGATCACTATAGGCAATGTTGAATATGACAACGATGTGGTGGAATGATTAAGTGTTTATGTAATGGGATTCCAAAATAATGTTGTATCATTGAGTATTGCAATATTTATTGATGTGGTATTCAAAGTGATTGAGATATTTTTTGGAAATAAGATGATATGCGCATAATAAAGGGAAAACGAGAAAATGAAATGTTTAATAGTATTCATGAGCTCATGATTGATATAAGGACTAAGTGATATAATGGTTTGAGTATATAGAATTTTGAGGATTTTGGTATGTGGAAAGTGTTAACTTTTAACAGTACTCATGTTTTCAATAAGGTTCAATGGGTATTCAAGAGAGTACAAGATTAAGGCCTTTGAATGTTTGGAATGTGACCAACAAGATATATCTTATGATATATGGGGATCAATGATGGTATTAAATCTCTGAGAGTGGACGACAGTATTATGGATAAGCCTAAAGATTGAAATGGATTATGTTGGACATAAGTGAGTATTGTTTAAGGATAGAAGTTTTTTTCGATATTATTGATGGGAAGTTATAGTAATGTAGTTTTAGAAAAAGGACAACCTGCAGGATGGGCGACAACCCATCGCTTCGGACAAGGCTGTGGGAATCAAACCCACAACCGAAGTGCGACTGGCCTTTATCGCCTACCACTGGCCTACAGGAAGTCCCTGGTTAGTAGAAACTAGTTTTATTTTATTAAGTTGTATGATATATGAAGTATAAGTTCATTTTTGGAACCATATACGATTAACCATAAGATGGACTTATAACTTTTGCTAACCTTTTGTTTGAAAGAGATGGAATGACCCGTCATTCTATCACATGATCTGCTAACACTTCACGAATAACAAATTCAACTTCATTTATTTAAGAGATGAAGTGGAAATTGTTTAAGGCACGAACAACAGTGAGATTGTACCAAAATAAAGTAAGTATTTATTCTAATTCAAATTCTTCAACTTTAGGGAAACGATCTTGAAAACCAAAAATGTTGTCCTAGTGCTCTTATATCTGATTTATCAGATGGTACCTTAGATCGTCACAAATTTATGGATTTGTGATTGTTGGCTTTTCCATAGCCATGTTCTCTACCACTCTCCATCAGAATATGATGGTTATATTTTTCTTCCATATCCATATTTTCACCTATGTGGAAACCCAGTGATTAGTTTATTTGGGTAACCGTTACGTTTCATACTTTTGTTTTTAAAGATTGGTTTTGGTATTCCTTTTTACGATGTGGGTTTCTATTAAAGAAACTTTCAAGTAGTAAACCATTTATAACCCCGACGAATTTCGAGGGCGAAATTCATTTTAAGGGGGGTAGAATGTAACAGCCCAAGATTTTATGAAAAATATTCTTTTTAATTTCACTAATGTCTTGTGTTGTACGCAACACAAAAAGGAGCTTGCACAACACGCATCCTCGACTTGCCTTGCATTACACGCAATCGCAACCTTCCTCGATAACGTGTATAGTACGTAATACTGAGTTTCACGAAACAACGATATGCTATTAAAATATTATTAAAACTAGCCGTTATGAATAGTAATAACCACTTTTTAAAATTTTAGAAATTTTAGCTCTCAAAATGGACTTCATTTTTGGATTCGGAGTATCGAATTTAGCCTAAGGTGAAATTTTGGTACTTTTCGGATAACTTTCATTTTCTGATGAATAGTGAAAATTACTAAATTATAATTAAAAACAACTTTTTTAATCAAAATAATTAATAGTGATAAATTATTAATTTGAGTTGTTTTAAAGTATATTTAGAATATATTTTTACAATTTAATACAATGTTGGTCATTGGATGTAATTTCACATTTAAACCAGACATAATTAAGTGTCAATCTTTTGATAGATATTGTTTCTTAAAAACACACTATTTGTTTTAACAGCGGAATTTAATTATAAAATTAATTAATGCAATTTCTATGTTATGAATTTGGTAATATAGACTTCATTTTTGAATTTGGAATATGAAATATAGCTTAGGATGAAATTTTGGCATTTTTCTGAAAACTTTAAATTTTTTATGAATAGTGAAACCACTAAGTGGTAGGTTAAAAACTGAATTTTGCATAAAACTTAATTTTACCGCTTCTGTGAATGGAATTTCGAAAATCTGACAGACACGGTTAATATCAAGGACTAAAATGTGGTTCAATGTGATGAAAATAATTTTTGGTGAATAGTAACTTTTTACTTTTTTTTGCCACGGTTAATAGTAAATAGGGTAACTAAGGGTAAATATGATATTACTATTACCCTAACACATGTCCTAATTCTATTGGATAAGTGTAATTCGACCAAAAACAACCTTATTAATATAATATGACCATTTAGGTCCACTTGGATTAGATTATGACATTTAATATTATTTTATTTAATGAATAGTTAAAATAGTTTAAATCAAAGTTTAATAACGAAAACATTTTTAATATGGGGTTATACATAATATAAATTCGACTATAAATATTCATTAGAAAGCTAAAAATATTTCCTACATAATGATATTTGATTTATAATTTTTAGACTTTAAATAAATTAATTTATTTATGACACAACGATGATGCAGTAATTACCCTTTTAAGGAAATATTAACATAATTGATGTTATAAATGATCAAATGAATGTTATTTGAGACTTTTTATGAATTACACTAATTTTATAGGTTAATATGATATATTAGTGTTGATTTAATCAACTTGGTTCGAACATATAATTCTTTTATGACTTTCACAAAAATCATATATCAAATAGTGTCAAAATTGACACAAAATAGTTTTTAAATCAAATATTATATTATTAATTGTTATTTTATTCCTAAAAATCTAACGTTCGGCCAAATGACTTAGATAAGGATATATATATTAATAATAAACAATTTGGGGTTCGTTTGGAATGTTATAGTAAGTGTATTAACCATATAGTGAAGAAAACAAAAAGACACGGTAAAAGTTAAATTATTTAACTTAGAGTTAAATCTAATTGATAAGGTTAAAATAATACCCTAAACTTGTCTAAATCCTATTGGAGGATAGGATTTCGACCCATCCCCACTTTACCTTCGAAATAAGACCCTTTGGAACCATTATAAACCGATTTTGACTTTAATATAAAATAATATTTTGAGATATTCCTAAGGTGCCCCTCTCCTCCCTTATAAAAGGGTACCTCCTCCCCCTCCTCCTCACACCAATTTGAGTACTCAAGCTCGGCCAACCCCTGCCAAAATCCCTTCTCCACTTCCCTAGAATAATCCTAGAGGTACTGGTCTTCTTCAAAGACCAATCTTAGTTCCCTAAGTGGAGGATTCAAAGAGGCGTTTCAAAGAAGAGGTAATATCCATTACCGATCTTTTCTATTTCATTCTTCTTCAACTTCTTCTTCTTTAGTTGTTTCATGATAAAGTAATGAAATAAGTATTTCTTATATACTGATATGTTATTATAAATATGAAACAACTCTAATTCACCTTCTATCCAACCTACGGAAAAATGAAATCACCGCGCGTGCGTACGTACGGAATACCGTCTCCACGCCGTGGTGTAATATATTTTCTGTCACCACCATAATTGGATTAGTATAATGGTGTAATGAGTAACTATATATGATTATTATAAAGTGATATTGATACTGAAATAGTATACATACACTTCAACACAATTCCACGACCATGGGAACGATATCATCGCTCGTGCGTACGTACGGACTACCGTCTCCACGACGCGATGAGATTCATTCTCCATGTTAACCATTTAAGAATGATTAAAAAGTATATATAAGAAATAATAATGAAATATATGACATTATAAAGATACTGTATTTATGTATATATTTATAGGTATGTCATCTACTTACTTCCATTCATGACAATAAGGAAAGGAAAACAGCGTTCATGCGTACGTACGGACTACTGTCTCCATGAATGGTGTTTTTCATTTCATTTATCTATCTTATATATATATATACTGAATATATATGATATATAAATCATATTTTATATTCTGGAAGTAAGTAAATCATGATATAAGTAATAATAATGTCAAGAACAACAAGTCAAAACACCTACGATAAATGAAACGATTTTACCCAAAACGCTTCTTTAACATGAAATTTACAAAATAACGGGTAATATAATGACATAAGTGAACCATATATGATATCATAACAATGAATATGATTCTGTAATAAGTCAATGACATTATTTAAATCATTATACAGGAGGTTCGGACACATACGAAGCAAATCGGACCTAAGGTAAGGGATAATGTTTCAATCTCATTTTTATCTGAGATTGCTTATACGTAAGTATTTACTAGGGTTATGTTTATCATCCATGACCATGATTTCTAAAAATGATTTAATAAAATGTTTACCATTCTTCCATGGATGTTTAAAGGCATTTTTACCCTTTATTTACTTTTTACCACATTGTATGAATGGAATCTTTCCTTTGGTTACCATATAAGGTACTTTTTGACTTTTCCGACAAAAGTACGAGGAGAATGTTATTTTTAACTTATACGGCATGAATGGATTTTTAAAAAATTATTTCCAAGAACCTTCCTTTACAAGTTTTCAAGTTTATTTTTAATCAACATCTTTTATTTTAAAATTGTTTGACATGTTAAGAAAGGAAAAATGTTTTTGAAGAAGAAAGGATATTTTCCTCAAGAATGGAGTTCAAGTGTTTTATCAAAATTATTTTCCATTTAAGATAAGAAAGGGGTCTGTTTTTATCCCTATTATTAAATTGATTTGATTATGTTGTGATGGAATTAATTTTATGAATTCCTTTATCTTATATGAATTGTTTAAGATTCCCATTTTTATTACATGGGTTATGCAATGATGTATGATTTATGATTTTGTGGCACACATAAGAATGGTATCATTATGAGATGGGTGGGACCTATATCTCCCTCCAATGCATTGGGTAAAGATTTTATATCTCATGAGATAGACATGGCTGAAATGGTAGGTTATACCGGTTCAGTGAAACATGACTAAAACGAGGGTTACTTGATTCAGAAAGCGACTTTGTCCACTAAAATAGTCTTGGCAATGAGTCTTGACTAACAAGAAATGATTCTCTATGATTATGTGTGAATGCCACAAAGTTTCATGTTTTAAGTTATGATTATTGTGATTACATTTCACTGCCATGATTTATCCCATGTTATGAAATTATGATCTCTTTTGCAGGTTAAGATTTCCAAAAGTTATGTGCTTGTGTATATGATGTGATTGATATTTCTTTTGTTTACCCTTACTGAGCATTTGAGCTCACCCTTTTATGTTTTCTTTTCCCCAGGATATAAAAAATGGTTTTAGATAAAAAAAGGGAAGATCTTTATGGGATATATTGAAGATCTTTTATCACAATTAGAAGATTATGTTCCGAGTTTCCAAAGACACTAAACTATTACGATCCTTGTGTGTGTGTTTTTGTTATGTACCAAGTATTCCGCAAAAGTAATGTAATGTCCATGTACGTCAAGCTTCGAGTCTCTACAGTATCAGAAACCAAATGAACTAATGCAGCTGTATACTGATGTTATTTAAGACACATTAGGTAGGGAAGATACCAAAAAATATAAGAATAATGTTGATAAAATAAGGAAAAATGGATTTTATGGGTTATTATTAGAGGAGATAAATTTTTAATTGATATAGTGGATAATATTATCTTTATAGGGAAGACTACAGGATTATATTTATGGAATATATTTGACAATATGAGATTATATTTTTGTAATAAATCATGTTTTAATTAAGATTTTATATTGATCAAGTTGTTCATATATTTGGAATGTGAAACTATCATTTATATTTTCTAGTATTTAGATTGTAATGGTAATTTTATTTTGAAATTTAGTGCCCTTCTGATATTTTTGTCTTCGAATTTGGACTAACATATTTTGGATGAGATAAAAAATAAACAACTTATGGAATGGATTAGGTTTATCTTTTTATATCATTGATTTTCTTGAGTACATATTAAATATTTTTGTTTTTGTATATATTTAGGCATTAATGGAATGACTTGTGGATTATATTATTCATTAAAAGGTCTTCTAGAACAAAAAAATGACATTGAATATGCATTTTTGAGCATGTGAGATAATGTGTATCTAGATTAAATCAAAAAAAGTGGATGATATTATGTTAATAAATTGCGTATCATTTTTTTTGTGAGTGATTTTTGAAGTTATTAAACTAGTTCATGTACTCATGAAAATTTATTTTTTAAAAAAATTATTTCATTTATTTTTTATACGAAGAAATCAAACCCCTTCTATCCCATTACATATTTACTTTTTTATTTTAATAATTCTAATTATCATTTTTCTATCACTCTCTTTTATATTTTAATAGTTAGATTTTTTTCCATTTCCTTTCTCGCACATCCAAATAATTTTCTTAAATTTAGAATCCATGTTTTGTCTAAATTCCAAAATGATATTTTAAAATGTAAAATCCATGATTTTTAATAAATAATTAAATTTTGAGTAATATATTTATTGAAATATGGTAGAAAAATAACCTAGAAGTATTTTTATAGAACACTACTTTCTATAGTTTATGTTGCAGAAAACAACATGCCTAAACGAACAAAAAATATTATGATTCTTTCATACTCATCATAAACTAGAAATGAAACTGGTGGGTATAAGTATGATTAAAAATATTATGAAATAAATAATATGTTCATATTCAATAAAATATATTACTGCACTGGAAATGAAAAAATAAAATTTAAAACAGTAATTTTATTCTTTAAATATATGTTTTCTTCAAAGTGAGGATATTATTACATTATATGAGAAAAAAATATAACTACTTTGTATAATTTTAAAATATGTAATGGAAAAGATAAATTTTATTTTCTGAATCAGAATTTCATAATTATCTGATGCAAAATTATTTCGAATTTTACAGAAATGATGATTTTTAAGTTAAAAAGTGTGAAAAAATATTTTTACGAAAACCATAAAACTTATAATATAATTATTAAATGATCACGATATATAATTTACTAAACCTTATTTTTGAAAATATTGAATTTAATTAATTACATAATATATAATCTGTTACAATTATAAATGCATGCATAATTTTTTTACAAACAATGATTTTTTCCTAAAAACCTATTTTAATGAATTATACAGGTAATATATTTAGAATTTTTTTTATTTTATATAATTATTCATGTAAAATGGAATCAATATTTGGAATCAAGAGATAAATTTTCTTTCATTCTCTCATATAAATATTTAGGGATGTAATTTTATTTTAGTAAAACAAAAATACCACAGTATTGGAAAAATAATGTATCAAGTTAATGTTAAAAGTAAAATAATAAATTAACTAAAATACTACAACAATAAATGGGTGTTTTTTGTGTTTATAGATAATAAAAAACAATAAATAATTAATTATAATAAATATAGATTGGAATTAATTCCACTTAAATGTTGGTGGCATTAAATATAAAATAATCATTATGTCATCTATCAAAACCTCCCCTCCTCAAGTATAAATAACATCCTTACTAGTTACTTTCCCCCCAAAATACATGAATGTATTAATATATATACCAAAACATCTCTTAAAAACTCTCAAAAATCCAAATTCTCTTGTTATAACAAAAATTATAATTCCATGTTCCTTAATGGGTCCTTCGAGGATGTGATATTTAAGAGGTTATCTTCTTTAAACATAATTATTAATTTCCCTTTCTTATACTTTTTCATTATCTCATTCATAAAAAAAAGTATAATAACACCCATATCATGTATATAAAATAATTTGATATTTAAAATTAAGTATTTTGAATCCACTTTTCTCCCTATATCCTATTATTCAATGAAACAAAATCATTTTCTATATTGTGGGGGTTTAATATCTCCATAGATATTTTTTTTTATTTTCCATTGCCTCCTTAGAAGATGGAATTCAAAGTATTAAAATTGATAGATAATATTTTAATATCTATATTATAAATAACTTCATGTTATGTAACTAATATTTTTAAATAATATAAAGTAAAATAAAACTAATTCATGATGGCTTAAAAAACTGTGAAAAATAAACTAAAAATTTAGCATTGATTTTTTCCCAATTGAATCGCCATCATGTTACTAAAAATAAGATATATTATACTATTTAAACTATTGTATGTTTATTAAGAAAATAAAATTTCCCTTATGTATGTTTTTTCCATTTGGCAAGATCGCCAATATTTATACACCAGTGAATCGACCAGGACAACATGAAAGGAACTCTCACGGAACAACGAAACTGATCATTAAATGCTATAAATATAGACATAAATGAACCGAATGAAATTATTTTTAATATAATATAGATATATGTTTTCCTTATTCAACTAATTAAATAATAAATTTGGATTTTCTATGTCATTAAGAGAACATTTTGAACCCTTTCAAAACTATGGTATAGGATTTCTGAATTCAATTTCAATTTATTCTTTTAAAATTTTAATTCATTGATTATTTCAAGCTATTATGATATTTTAAATGTATTTTTTATCATTTTATTATAATTCTAATTTTATATGTGTATATATATTGAATATTAATAATATATTAATTTATTAACGATAGCGTCAATTATATGATATTTATATGGGACTTCATTTTAATTACCATTCATTGAGACATATTTTGAAGTAATTCCCATATAATCTTATATGAGCCTTATATAAAACTATTTTATGCGTTAAATCAAGAATTTATTTATTATTATGATATTTAATATTTTGAAAAATTCTATTCCTTCATGGGGTATATGATTTGATTGATTACAAAATGGAAAGGACTTATTTACCAATTATGTAAAATATGATTTATGTTTAAGAATTAATTGGGAAATATTTTTCATCCATGTCCATGTATAATATTTGTCTTCCAAATATTTTTTCATCATTATCTTGAAAATTTTCAAAGTAATTCTTTGCAATTTTTCACATTTTTCTAAAAAAATTAATTGAATATAAATTTTGTATACGAAACATATATCACATGTATTTTAATAAAAGTGAATAAAATCATGGTTTTATAATGTATGGAATTATTATAATTTCTATATTACTGGAAAAAAATAGGTTTTATATAATATTTAATATTTTTATAGAATATTTCAAATGGAATGTATTTTCATAATGTTTTTCGGATTTTTTTTTTAAAATTAGATTTTAAAAAAACAAAGGAAATAATTTAAAAAATTCATTATGTATATTCTATGAAAAAACTATTATTCAATGAAATAATCCATCTATTTTTCATATAATCAACTTCGTATGTGTTTTATTGATATTTTCCTTAATCATACTTTGGATAATTGATCATCATTTTACTGTTAATGTGTTATTTTGATTCCATTTTCCTTATTATTATGGAAGGTTTGTGATAATGTTTACTAATTGGGACGATTTTTTTTAAATTTAGTATTATATTTTCAATAATAATTAATATGTTGACTATTTTTAAACCCTTTCATTATATGAATGTATTGGACATTGTATGATACTTGCGGGTCCCACTACCTCACCTCAATTGTTTGATAGGTCTCATAACAAAAACAAGTGTGGGTATTGTCAAATGTATTACCCATTTATGTATGGTTTTTTTACTAAAGTCTCTAAATTATATATTAAATATACGAAATTATGAATTCCTAAATTATGAGATTATATAATGATTTCAATGTGATTATTAGATTTATAGAATATCTTGGATTTAGTTTTATTGATCTTGTGGTTATTTATATAGCAGTATTTTATCATCATTTATTCATTCTATATTAGGATCATATAATAGGATTAATGTAAATTGTTTTATTTATTTACCTTCACATATGATTATGAATAAATATGATAGCATCAACTTTTTGATTTTGTAACATTCTCATTTTATAAATGATAAAAAAAATTAATCTTTTAATAAAGTACATGTATTTTGTGGTAACCTTTTTAATTTTTAAAGACTAGTGTTCATTATGGATTTCTAAATGGTTAAACGCCATCCTTGGGATTTTTAAATATTCTCAGTGTCATACATTGAGTCAGATCGAGATTCTGATGACTGTAGTCCATTGACGTTGATAGAATAAAAATATTAAATAAATTTTATTCATAGGTGTATGTATTGTTTTTCAAATAAAATAAAATAGATCTCTATTGACGAGGTATATGATAAATCTAAGACAACAGTTAGGTTCGAAATACCGGGTTCACCCTTGGGAGTATGAAACACAGATGTGCGTCGACCTCACAAGTGATAATACCCTTTTATTATTAATTAAATAATTATTCCATTTGTTATGTAATATAATTAATTTACCCCAAATTTTGTATCATATGAGAAAAATGATACCATTGTTAGGTTCGGGATTTGGGTTTTAACTATGTAAGGAATAAATTATGTGAGCGTCAGATGTTCGGTCATATCGTACTGGAAGATAATTAAATTTTTTATAAATATTTTTTTGAGAGTTATAAATAATAATATGATTATTATCAATATTAATATTAATATTATTAATTTCAATATAATTGTTTCAATTGAAAAAAATGAAATATAATTCAGTAATTAATAAATATTAGCTTGTTGTAAACAATATGTCAAAAATTTAATAATTGTGATATTATTAAATATTCCAATTAAATACCAATTTACAATAAATATTTATTTTACAAACATTATCCATTTTCAATGGTTTTTTTAATTATTAATGGATTCATTGGTGGTTTTTATTAATGAATAACAATTTTAATTTTTTTTTGTTTTTATTAGATTGCAAAAAAAATATTGATTTATATATATAAATTATATATATGTGGATTAAATATATATGTACATATATAAATGTGAGGGAGTATATATATGTATATAAAGATGTGAATATATATATATAACATGTATATATATATATGGGAATATATTTATTGTTGGTCTACAACATATTTTACTAATTATCCAACATAAATATTATTTTGTGTTCAATTTATTAACTTCACACTTTTGATGAATTTTTTGATTAAATTATTAATTATTATAATTATGACATAGATTTTATAATAATAATGATAAAATATTTTAGATATTATTTTTATTAATTTTGGGAAAATAATATATGTGCAAAATAGATATGCATGTATGTAAATGTGTTGGTGTATATATATATTATGTGTGTGTGTATATGCGTTTAAAATAAACATATATATATATATATTTGTATATATATGAGTATATATATAAGGATTATTATTCAATATATATAAGTAAATTTAATAATTAATTTTATTTAATGGATAATTAAATGTGTTTTAGAGGATGAGATAAAAATAATGAAAAATATAAAGAATTAAATGTTTGATTTTTGGGGGTTCCTTTGGGGACTAAAATATAGTAAGGAAGGGTAGAGAAATGAATTCCCACCACATGGATACAAATTTTTATACGATTATTGCTATTAGTTGGATTTAAATAAAATGATAACTTGATATTATAAATTTTTATAGGGTGATGAGCATGTGAGAATTCTTTTTACATCTATCTTCACCCTCCCTTTTTCCACCTCTTCCTTCCTCTATTATTTTTATTATTTTATTATCATAATTTATTACAATCATTAATCATTTATTTCTACTAAAATATTTATCAAATTGAATCATCTTCAATGTCTATATATTCTACTATAGAAGAAGAGTTATACAATTAATTATTTTATGAATTATATCTGGTTTTAGTGGTGTTGTTCTACTTTGAACTCAACCATCATAATCACTCGTTAATTCACTTATGGTAGGAACTCAATAATTTTTTCACATGTAATATAAATTTTTTTTACATTATTTTTTATGTGAATATGTAGTAGTAGTAGT
This sequence comes from Viscum album, assembly GCA_963277665.1. Classification (NCBI taxonomy): domain Eukaryota; kingdom Viridiplantae; phylum Streptophyta; class Magnoliopsida; order Santalales; family Viscaceae; genus Viscum; species Viscum album. The sequence goes on along the minus strand of OY728157.1, from coordinate 1,707,759,693 downwards.
ATTCCCTTACCAGATTCTATTTAAATTTAAGAATACATTATGTGTTTTCATTTATAATTTTATTTATGAATTCTTAAATGAAATATTTAATATGTTAAATTAATATTTATGGATGGTGGTTTAAATGGAATATTTATAATGAAATTTATAATTCATGATGGGTTTCTATAAATGTAATGAATTGAATGTTTGAAATTAATTTATTTTAATGGATATAATATGGGTGATACAAAAAACAGTCTTGTTATAATTATAAAATATTGTTTTATGTACACTGTTTCAGTGATATGAAATGAATATATTCAATGACATGCTTCATGTTGGTTTCACTATTTGAATGGAATTTATTGGAATAATCCATAGTTTTTTAAAACATTTTTTGAACCACCATTGAATCACATAGGGTCCAAAGGAAAGGATATTGGGCCATTTAGTCACCAAATAGTTTTGTCATCCATGAATTTAATTATGATGTAGTCTATTTGACATTCAATCCCTGCAATAAATTGGATAATTCAAGATACATTTGGATTTCAATATAAATTTTTCATAAGAATAAAATTGTGTGATTTTTATGGGAATAATCACATTGTGTAAACAAGTTAATTAATATTTACAACTATAGGTTTGACGGATTAATTAAATAGGTTTTATGTAATTATGATGAAATTTAAGAATAGTGATTATTGAAATGAACTATTTGAATGACAATATTTTTTTAGAAATTTTTTATTCTTTCTTATGATGATAAATCGAATATGTATGATATTATAATTGAGAGTTTTTTGGAATAGATTATGGGATTATGTGACATAGGAGTGATTTTTTTTGAAAATTATTAGGGTCAAGCCCTATTTATTAAACAAAAAAACGGCCTCTTTAAATAAATGCAAGAAGAGGAAACCCATTACATGAAAAGAATCCTGAAAAAAAGGACCTAAGGATCCACACAAGGATCATCATGTCAAAAGGGAAGAAACATCAAAAAAATCATCAGAAGGAACCTTTCCTCCCCCCTTCAAGTCCATGAAATGTGAGTTTCGTCGATGGAGATGTCTTGCCCCCTGCTAAGAAGTTGTGTCATGCTGGCAACACAACGTGTCAAAGCACTCATCCAACCCACAGCTAGGTACGGATGGAAGACCAGATGATAGGTAATAGAATACCTATCTCTCTTTCGAGCTGCCCGCCAGACATCACGTGTGAAAAACATACAATACTATCAACTTGATACAAGACAAAACCATACAAAAAAACACAATTCATAAGATCAGGAAAGGTTTCCATCCATCCAAATGGAAAAATGATAGATGATGGGTGTCATCACACCCATCCCCCTTTCAAGGACACCCACCCAACGTCTGCTACAAATTAAGAAATGACAACCAAATACAATGAGGGAGAAACTTATGCTCACAAATCCATAAACAACCACTTTGAAAAAAATCCTCATCAACAACCAATTTGACAAACAAATCATCAAGAGAAACAATCCAATGCAGCACCAATCAAGAAAACCTCTCACAAGCAAATGACATCAGAACTGAACAATTAAAGGAAACATCGAAACATGAACATTGTCATCTCAATCTATTGAGCAAAGAACAGATCCACACCAAGTGCCTAGGAAATCCCACCAATGTCAATCAAATCAGTAATCAATGCACTGAACCAAATATATCCCCAAACTGATTCAACCACATTACATAAGAGTATAAACGGAATAGATAAGAACATCATGGGATTTACTGGTGAAACCAAAGGCACAACACGAAAGGCTTTAGAGAAGGTGAAAATCAATCCAAAAAACATCGGTGTAGCAAGAATGAGCATCCTGGAATCAGGGGTGAGGGAGAGGTGAATCAGCCTCCAAGAATCCATCTTTCCTGAATGAGATACACCAAGTGATGAAGCAAGGGGACCAGATCGAGGGACCAGATCAAGAGAAGGGGATTGAGAATCCACCACTAGAGATCTTTGAGCAAATCTGCAAATATCTGGTCACCAAGGTCACCTACATCGTAGTATCAGAGAAGAATTTATCCGAAGAAGAGCGAGAATCAATCATGGATAATTATAACAACAGAGGTAGGGCATATCTGGATGAGCATGGGAATGTAGAGAAGAGAAGCAAAAATCCATGATCTGGATAAACAACTAAACTCTGAATCCCAAGCTGATGAGCGACAGAGAAGGATCGAAGAAATATTCACAGAGGCACCAGTGGGGATCATGGAAACCCTAACGCACCGACAGGTGATTTATGAGTCATCCTACCACTTAGGTTTAATAGGATCTCATCGACATGATTGATACTATAGGGTTTGATAATATTTTTCATGTTCATTTTTCTTACATATGACTCACATTTAATATGATGAATCAGGTCTTGGTTCATGTTTTTGTTCCACCTAAGGGATAAGCACATTGGGACTAAATGACTGAGGGAAAAGTGTATTATTTTGTTGGATGCTTGAAGGACTAATGCACTGTCACACGATGCATGATGGTGATATTTATGTTATGATGAAGTTAGGGTATATGGTTAGGCTAAAGTAAGAGTCCATATGTTTATGGTAAATTCTGAGGATTAATCCTTATAAGAAGAATCTAACACCTATTTGGGAGATACTTCCTAATACTGGAGGTTGTACCCACAAACCGAGATAACTGCCTTTGTCCAAATTAAGAGATATAGGGCGTGTGTTCATTTATGAACCCAAAAAAAATTTATGTTCTTTAATTTTTTATCACATTGTATTTATATTGTTTGGAACACTATCATTTATCATTGTTATTTTAACTGTCTGGATTGGGATAATAACCAGTGTTTGTTGGCCAACTGATATTTTATTCTCACAACCTTCTTAGGTACCCTTAGTACCTGAGTAGACCTTATATTTGCAGGTTCTAGGTTGATTGATGTATTTATTGAACTAGGGATAAAGGATTAAATGATCGAGCTGGAGCTTAGGATTCTAAAAGTGATAACTATGGAGATTTTCTGTCATTTTAGGATCTTGTACTATAATGAAAATCATGTTTTAATATTTGGTACTTTTATTTATGTACCATACATCATCCATGCTTTGTATAAATTGGTTTTTTCCACTTTCATTAAACTGAAATATCTTCATTAACCTTCAATCATTCATTTATTTTGATACTTATTCTTCTATTATCTCATAATTATATTCTTTTATCGCAATGTGAAATTAGGATAAAAGGGTATAGTCTCCCCATTGAATTATCTAGACACCCTCGCTGCTAGTCGGCAACCTCATGTATATGGGGAGGTGTTCTTAATGTCACGTGACGCAATGATCCGTCCACAATCATAAGGGTGAGTTGGTTCAAGACAATACAATGTTGTAACAAATGATGTTTTTTTTATTTTTTGTAACTATTTTGGGCTGGTATACATGAGACTAGGATTGCTCCGACTCATGGTATTCTATCTTGAGATTGATCACCCCACATATAAGGGCATAACCATGTGGATGGGGAAAGGATTAATGTTCATGTTGTTCAATATTATGGTTGAATATGATTTTAGTTAGGGTCATATGTATATTTTTCCACTACATACTAATATATGATATTAATGGTATTTTAAATTTTTTCTACTATGTCAATGATTAGGCATTGCATGTATCATGTTTGGCACATAAAAAAATCACATTTCATGCATATTCAATTCCATTTAGTTTCATAAGTAGGTTTCTTTCTGTTTTGATTCAATTCTTTGGGTTTGATTCCATTAATGATTATATATCATTCTTAAATATTTATATTAAATGTTTCCCATTTATTTAAAATTTCTTACTTGTATATTATGATATTTATTTTGTGATTTTACTAGGCTTCTGTGTGTTAGTTTCTTTTAGATATGGGCTTTACATTATTTTAAAAATGTATTTGGTGGATTGGAAAAATTGTAGTTTGTTATGATTAAAACATGATCCAATTGCCATGATTAAAATTATGTGCAATCTTTATGGATTGGTAGATGTACACCCATTAGAATAGACTATTAAAAAAATTTGATTATTTTATTATGACATTTTTTTATATGTAAAATATATTAAAAATAAATTTTAAATGAACTTCTTCAGTAGCTAAATTCCCAAATCGGCCAATGTTGGTTATTTGGGTCATGGTTCTTATATGATTACCCTGTACTGGTGTTTTGAAACATGAATTTCCAATCAAATGGTATTGGTTTTCATTATTATGAACCCAATTTTTCATATAGAGACCTCATTTGTCAACATATATTATATAACAAATCAATGAATTTTTTGGTTCAATTTCATAATAAATAAAAGATTTCTACGAATGATTAATGTTAAAATGGATGTCTAGTATATCTTGCTTGTTTTTCCCTTGTGAATTTGGTTAAAAGTATGTTCTAAATGTTTTTTAATGGTAATTGATGCTTTGAATTAAATATTATATATGTTCCATGATTTAAATGTCATTAAATGTAATGACCTTATAATGGAACTGTAGGTGGTACCCTTTGTATAATGTTCTATGATAGGGTATCTTGAGATTTTATCCTTTATGTTGTCATGGAGTGGAACTATAGGTGTATTCAATAGGCTTCAACTCTTCTAAAAAATTTATGTATGTTCGAAATTTAAGTTAAGATACCTTTTTCGATAGGACCTAGTTACAGGGTTGGATCTTGTGTTTTTATAAGGGGGATAGAGAAAGATCGGTAGCAATGTTAAATCTTAAAACACTTTCTAATGTCATGAGTTTTCAAAATTTTGGTGTCATTTGGGAGTCAATATCCCTTGATGAACCCCTTTCTTTGAATAACTCCATTTCTCATATGTGTGGTAATGTTTTTTCATGGACATTTATTTTTGCATGAGCATCATGTAATTATTAGATTCAGCTAGATAGATATGTCTTGGGCATGGTCGGCTACTTGTTAGGCCACATGATACATTCATATTCGTCATTGATGGATGACCTGATATGGAATTTTCCATGTTAATAGTCTTGTGGGGAAATAAGATGATGGATTAATACTCTTGTATGGACCATCTGATGCTTTAATGGATAGGGTGGACAACCTTTGGAAAATATTGAGGACGTGTTCTTTCTTTTGGAACCTCGAGGTGGAATCTGTTCATGTACATGATGCTAATCGATTGATAAATGCAATATGAATATGGAGGATTTTGGTAGTCTTGTAGAGACTTTCAGTGATGGGTGGGGACTCAGATCATCTCTTTGATTGACTTGGGCATAATGAAATCATGTTTATCCAAATGCTCTGGATGAATTTCAGTGACTTGAGTGTTTTGGCATACTAGACAGTTATGTTTAGTTTTTCATGGAAATAATTTAAATGGTTCCACTAATGGTGGTTCTAAACACGTATTATTTTGAGAATCTAGTCTTTCCCTTATTTAGACATCTAGGAATCTCTTATGGTGGGTACTGTCGTGTTGGTTTAAGTGTTTTTGTGTCGGTGCATGCTCGCTTTCTCAACGTTTTTGTCATTGAAAGTGTATAAAATCTTCGATAAATTACATTGGCCATGGTTGGATACAACAAGTTAATCATGAATGATAATTGAAATTAATTATGAGATAAAGCATACATGACCAGTTAAGGGTTGTATGTCAATAGGTAAAGATGAGCTTCTTGCAAGTTCGGTTGACCAGTATTGGTTCGACATAACATCTTTTTAATTTTCTAATCTTATTAATGTACACTTATTTAAGTGAAGATAATGTACCCTATATTGACCTATTCCTTGATTCACTAATACAGCATTGTTATTACGCTTCTCTAAAGAATTAAATTTTTTTGGGATTATTGATGTGGACTCCTAGTGAATCATGATGTCAGGCTGGGGTTTGTGTGGTTTAAAGGTTAGAACTATATTCATGGAAATAGTTTGTAACTACTTCACTATGGTTGGACAAAAAATCAACCATTTCATTATGACGGCGTCACTGATATGACCTCAGAAGTAGTTGGATTCATTCTGTTAAACAAAATCACAGATGGAGCATCTCTCGAATACATAATGGAATGTTTTCATAAGGAAATTATGATCATGGAGGCGTTTTGTCTTTGATTTAACCCTCATTTTACAATGTTGATACTTTTGGTGGGAAGCACCACAAGTTATTAATTTCACGAGACAACACCATGGGAATGACTGTTGGTGAATAGTTTTTGATATAAACCTATTCAGTGTTTTCGTTGGTAAAAATGGGAATTGGTTTAGATCATAATGACTTCATTACCGCTTGACAAATCAATTCATAAAGGTGAGTTCATTATTTGTAAATTCATTGTGACCACATGGGAGAGACTTTATTACACATTCAGTTCTGGTAATGTTTACTTTTTTTGCAATGTATTTTTAATCGTAAGATGTTCTATGGTGGCGAGGTTGTAATATCCTCATTTTTTAATTGTTAATAAAGCCCAATTTTTTAATAATGTAATTTTTTTGTTTAAATTTATTAATTTGTATATACACTATTTTATTGTGGGATTAACAATGGGTAAAATTATTCTTTAGCACTTTAAAATATTCAGTGAAATATTTTTAGAGTTATATGTTCAGTCATCATGGGATTTTGACTCCCATAGACCCTTTTCGTTGGTAGAATGAAAATACAAAATATATATTATTCATATGCGGGTGCATTTTTTCCAAAAATCTAAAAAAACTCCCAATAGTGTGTCAGATTATAAATCTAATACCATCATTTGGTCCAAAATGTCGGTTTGACACTAAGAAGAGTATAACTTTAATTTGATTTTAGTGTTTGATAATTTCTCATGTGGTAGTACAATATTTATTTTTTATCTAATTTATTATTTCATTTTTATAAATCAATTAATTAATTTCTCATGAATGGTTTATCGTATAAGAAATCTGTGACCCTCGCTAGGTCTGGGGTGAGGGGTTTACCCTAGTCATGGTATAAATTTTCTGAGTGTCTTATGTTTTGTATGATCATAAACGGACATAAGTTAATTATTGATTAATATTTTTTTGTAAGTTATAGATAATAATAATTTAATTATTAGTATTTTTATTAATATTGAGACCAAAAAAGAAAATAAATTCCACAATTAATAAATTGGGTTAGAGTGTAAATGAATTGTGTGATGTAATAATTGTCATGTTATTAATTATCCCAAATGAATAAAAATGTGAAATAATTATTAATATGACAACCATTATCTATTTTTAATGGTAGTTTCTTTTAGAAGTTTAATTGTTTCATTGGTGTTATGTATTAAATAAAAAACATTTTCTTATTTTTATTATTATTAGACAGGGATAAAAAAAAAATTGTATATATAAAATATATTTATATATATGTGGATTTAATATATATATATATACATGTGTGGGTGTATATATATTTATGCATATATATATATATATATATAATTTTTATATATTAGTGGATATTTATTTTTGGGAATTTAATAAATTTATTAATTTTCCCACATAATTTCTATAGCAGAGTTAATTCATTAACATCATAATTGAAATGAATGTTTTGATTGAATTTTTAATGATGATAATTATGACACAGATTTAATAATAACAATATGAAAATATTATTATTATTATTATTACTTTAGGAATAATAATATATGTGTTAAATACATGTATATGTATGTACATGTGCATGTGTATATATATATATATTATGTGTATATATATGCGTTTAAGAGATATATATATATATATACAGTTGTATATATGATTATATATATAGATTATTTTTCAATATATATATATATATTTAATAATAAAATTTATTTAATTGATGATTAATTGTGTTCAAGAGAAATAGATATAAATAATGTAAAATTTAAATAAATTATATGATGGATTTCGGGAGGGGCCTTCTGGGGGGAATTGTAAAGTAAGGTGGAGTGGAGAAATAAATGCACACCACATGAATTAAAATGTTTTTTTATTTAATGGTAGTATTTTGTTTTATATAAAATGAGACATTAATATTATAAATTCACATAGGGGTGTGCATGGGAGGCTCTTTTTCACGCATGTCCTCACCCTTCATTATTTAACCTCCTCTATCTTCAATTTTTTTATTTTATGTTAATAATTTATTCAAATCTTCAATAATCAAAATCTCCTTCAATATAGATCAGATAGAAGCACTGTCATTGTTGCTAGATTCATATTGACAAGAAGAATCATATACATGTTTTTGTCTATTAATTGAATGAGGTTTCATTGGTGTAATTTAACATGGATGTCAACCCTCATCAATATTCATTGTTTCACCTATGGTAGGGAGACCTTAACTTTTTCCGATGTAATATACAAGTTATTGACATGATTTTTGATGTTCATGTATAGCATTAGGGTGTCATTACCCTCTGCACCTTAAATTTAAGAATTATTTCAGTGTTTCCATGATAATTTTAATTTGGAATTCATGAAGTAAATGATTAATATGTTAAATCAATTTCAGGTTTGATGGTTTAAATGACATATTATAAATGATATGGATAATTAATTATAGTTTGAACATAATGTAAACCATTAATTGTTTTAAATGAAAATGTTTTGATGTACCATATTAATGTGTAACGATAAAGTCTTTTGTTAGAATTAAATTTTCATGGTTTATGTATAACATTTTAATGATATTACATGAATATATTCATCAAAAAGCTTCACAAGGGCTGCATTCTATGAAAGGAACTGATTTGAATAATACCTATTAAATTATAATATTTTAACACCAATGAATACCTTGAGGACCATGGGCAAGGATAATGGAACCTGAAGCCACCAAATATGTCTACCATTATTGATTTAAAATATAAAATAGCATGTTTGACTTTTTATCCCTACAAAAAATTGGATAATTCAAGAAATTTTTGGAATTGTCTATTTAATTGGTGTAAGAATAAAATCGTGCAATTTATTATGAAAGAATCACCATGCCTAAACTAGTTAATTAATATTTAATAATATATTAACAATAGATTAATTGAACATGTTTGATATAATTATGATGATGATTAGGAACCTGAATTAATGAATTTATCTTCTTGAAAGAAGGTAATTTTTTTATACAATGACCATTGTGTATTATGATGAAAAATCAGGTATGTTTTATATTTGTGGTGAGATATTTCTTTCTTAGATTTTGTGATTATGTGATATTGATGGGTTTAATATAAGAGTGTATTATATTATTTTCCATGTGGAGCTTTCTTATACGAATCATGATTAATATGAAGGAAGAGGGATTTGTGCATTTTTTTATACCACCTTTGGGCTATGGTAATTGGTAAAAAATGGCTTATTGAAAAGTACATGATTATGTTTTATGCATTAAATATAGATGAACTCTCACACAGTTTATGTGGGTGAAATTTGTTTTATTCCTAAGAGTGAGATTATGGGGAGCCTAAAAGAATTGGATTTATGATTATCATATATTGTAATTAATTCATCCTTAGTTGAAGAATCATCCACTGATTTTCATGATCCATCCTAACATATGAAGATATTACCACATAAATAGATTTCCAGCAGAGGGTGATGTGGGGCATATGGGATTAGTGTTTGTTTAAGAACCAAAACCAAGTTGTTATTATTTAAATTGGTATCAATTCATTTTTATATTATATGGAACGATGTCACATATTATTATTATTTTTACTATATGGATTCTACTATTCATCGTTGTGTGCTGGCCTACTGAGATTTCAATCTCACACCCTTCTTGGGTAACCTTAGTACCAGGGTAGACGGTATAATTTTAGGATCATGGATGATTTTTTTATTCCTTGTACCTAGGAGATCTGAGTCAAGAATCAAGCTACTGATAAGGATTCTCAAGGAGATCACCACGGAGCATTGATTTATTTTCTTGATTTTGTATTGTATTAAAAAAATGTTATATCCATTTCAACATTCGGTTAGGTATCATCCATCATCCATAAATTGTTTAAACTAGTGTTTCCCACATTTATTAAAGTGATAGTACCTTCTTTCCGCTGCTATATTTCACATATATTATTTCTAATTATTATGTTATCTCATATTTATATTCTTTTATTCAGATGTGAAAAAATAATAAGAGGTTATAATTACCCCCATAGAATCATCTTTAAACCCTCACTACTATATGGAAACCTCTGTCATATGGGTAGGTGCGCATGGGGACATGTTACCCCCCATTTCATCCACCATCTTAGAGGTGAGCTAGGTTGGGACATTTCAGGTTACCGTTTCTAGATATAAATGCTCAAATAATTATCATGTTTTATTTTTAATTAGGAAACAAATATGTTTATTCAGATTGATATGTATGATTATTCAAGGAGAATAATGGTTTTTTTTTTAAAAAAGTAATAAATTGTGTTTTCAAATGTAATTTTGGGACCATGTATGTATCTAGTTTATGGTGAGTGAAAAAATATTTGATCTTCCAGGATGTGATTCCCTATATCTTTACCAGTATAATAATGTAACTGGCGAATCTGGGATACCATGGTAGAAGAAAATAAACTATAAATGATAAAATATTTATAAATAGATTATGTTTTATACCATAATCCATACCAAATTCACTAGTCGTATGATGATATTTAAAGGAATTTTAAATTATTTAATAAATAATTATTATAAAATATCAGTACTATAATATTGCATATTATTATATTAATATATCATTGAAATAGTCTTGAATTAAATGAAACTATAAAATAATCTTATAAAACAAACATAACATGCTATATTTATTTAAAACTATCTAAGAACACATGAATTAATTCAAATTAACAATACTTTTACTATTTATAGAACCATTTAATTTATTTTAATATTAATTGAATTTTTACTGTGTAAGCATTGATTAAGAATATATGTTAATGATTTCATCAAATATTATCTATAAATTAATGTGATAAATAATATTTTATCTTTCATAAAACCATCTATAACATAACATGGCATCCATTTATCACCATGTAAGAAATTTAATGATAATAAAATAACGAGAATAGAATTTTCAATTTCTATTATATAAAATAATATAAATGCCCAATCATTTTCATATAGAATAAAATGGTAAGAAAATCAAAAATGGGATTTTTATAAAAGATATATACAAAACCAAAATAATATGGTATGTGTTTGGGTCGTTTTATAGTCCTTTTCATATTTCTATAACCTAAATTACCAAATTTACTCATATTAAGGACAAAAAAATTTTATAAATCTATTTTTCGAAGTTAAAAAAAATAATGGGGACATATGTAGAAAATTTTCCCAACATACTCATCATATGAATCCTTTTTTAATTATTCATTTTATAGAAGTGGATGATTTTAATTTTAAATTATGTTTTCAAAGCAAAATGAATAAGAATTTTTAAAAAATGTTATTTTTAGTATATATATGTTCTTATTAAAAATTGATGTATAATAATAATTCCAAATTCCATAAAAGATAATGAATAAAAAATGAAATATGTTAATTTTGTAAATAAATCTATTATCCTATTTTCTTTGAAAATACACGAAACAAATATGTTGTTTCTACTAAAAAAAATTCATTTTCATTATTCATTATTAATCAATATTTTCTAAAAATTTAAAAAAATCATCTTAAGGTAATTTGTAATTTTTTTTCAAAATGTATATTATTTATTTCAAATTAAATTCCAATAATTTGGTATTAATTGTTTTTCATATAAAACTATATATTAAATAGAACTACTATTTTTATTAAAACAAATTATTCATATTGAATGAAAATTAACGTAATATTTTTTTTATAAATATTGGTTTATAAAAATTAATTAATTAATATTTAATAGTAATGAAATTTAATTATCATTACATGTATTTATATTTTACATTTTTAACCCTATTATAAGCTGCATCCCGAAAATTTTATTCAGTTATTATCAATATGGGGATATACTTCCCTCATATAATTTTTATATTCTAATTATTATTCATCATCCATATTTTTATTTTGAAAAACATCTGTTTTTGAATTACACCATTCCAAAATACATTCTCTATGTGGTCAACAATATAAATAGTTTATTCTTCATATAAATGGATATCTTTCAACTAAACTACATCAGGACTAAAAATGATAAATGAATATCACATATATTTTATTAACCTTGAACTATGAAAAAAATTGTACCTTTGATAAACTAATATTAAATCACATTCTAGAGAAAATTAGTCATTAATTGTACAATACTTCATAAATTAAAAAAAATCATGAACATAAATTCTTCTATTTACCAAAAAACATAACACTTCCCCATGACGAAACATGATGTAAAACATGATCTCTAATAAAGCAATATTTATTTTTTCTCTATTTGTTGACATAAAATTTATGCATACATCTAACCATCATCATATGATATTGAATCTTCACCACTTTCTCTATTATATCTCCTACCAACTCTAGTCCCATTAAATTCCTTTTTAATACTTCGACCCAAAAGTAGGACACTGACACCGTTTTATATATAATTCCATAGTGGGTGGCCTCTGTATAAATCAATTAAAATAGTTATTATAAGATAACCCCACTAATGAATGGTGTTGATCTCAAAATAACTGATGATACATTTAATTTTAATGACACATATCCTCAATTGTATTCGAAGTTCACTCAGACTATCCATCGTTTTGAGGCTAAAAAGATGAAATGATTCTAATTCTGGGTCCTAAACAATATTAAGAATATACATAAAATTTGAAGTGAATATAGATTTTAAACTAGTTAAATTTGAGAGAATAACTCAATGCAACAAGACTATCTCCTTGAGATACTATGTAGAAAGATGGTATTTAGATATATTATATTTAATAGTATGGAAATGTGTAGAATTAGTTAATCGACGAAAAACAATAGAGATAACATTATTAACAATGTATTTTTTAGAAATACCATGATGAAATAAATTGATATATATTCTATATTCCCCTCTAGAAATGGAAATGGTTGAGTAATATCCTTCAATAATGGTCCCTTTCCTTTAATTTTTTAAAAGTTTAAATATTTCATTTTACTGTTAGAAATTATTTCATTTATTCCATACCATTAGTAATACAACTAATTGTCTGTCAATATCGTAGTTCTAACTATATGAATATAAAACCTAGAACAATAAGATTCATTAAATAATTATCTCATCAATTGGGATTCACAAGGAAAATATAATATTTTTTTGAATCTAAAAGATAATTCATATTAAAAATTAAATTTATAAATATATATATTCATGAAAAATTATTTCCTTTCTTATATCTCAAGGTATTCTTATTGAGAATGATTAATTGTTTCTGATAAACATTCATATATTGAAACTGTAAAAATAGGGGAAGTCTGGATATACCAAACTAGTAGGCTGAAATTTTTTAAATAACTAATCAGGGGGTCATGAAACAAATGAAACATGGTTAAGGAAGCATAATTTTTATGACTAAAATTTTCGACATTGTTTATTATAGTTGAATAATAATAATAAATCATGCAGTTATAATTGATATTCAGATCCATCCATCTTATCTACCTCATTTTTAATGTTATTTAATTTATTATTTACCTCAATCATTTATGAACAATATATATTCAACACGTGGATCAATATAAATGATTTATCTTCAATAATAATGTAAACAATGAAATTTATAGTTTACCGTCATGTAAAATTAAAAATTTGCATTTTTTCAAATTGACATGATGCTTGATAAATTTATTGCTTAGTTTTTTAAACCTTTTCTTAACAGTGAAACATCACTATAATTGAAAATATCACCACTTATTGAGGAAAATGAAAAAACTAGTGGATTAGAAAATATATATTCAAGGTCTTTCATGAATCCATATCATTATTCTAATAATGTTAATTTTCCCCAAATTTACTAAACATTGTTTGGATTTTATATTTCTAAGAAATGTTGTCAAAAACTTATAGGTAGTATCCTAGTAATCAAGAAATATATAAATATCACTGATATTTTTCAATCTTAACTATTAATTAATATTTTAGTTTCATTATTAATAATGGTAATTAAAAATTTATAAGCAATATTCATAATGAAATTCATTTTTTTGAAAAAAAAAATTAAAATAAAAAATATTTTATGTATAGATTATTTTAAATAAATTATATTTAAAAAAATAAATAAGTGTCTTTCATGATCTTCATTAATTTTAAAATATAATTATTTATCGTTAATGAAAAAACCAAAAAAAATAATAATTATGTAGGCATAGAACACTCTTTTCATGAGTCCCTTAAATATAGTTGGGGAATTAGACTAATAATTGAAAAAATACAAATTTAAAGTGCCTATATTTACTTTGTAAGGATGTATCCATAATATTAGCCTCTTTCCCCATCAACTTACAATACCATTAGATGATATAAATTATAATAATTTATTTCATTCCTTAGAGAATATAAAAAAATCAACAATATTAGGGAAAGTGTATTTCTTCCTACTAATAATGATATTCAAGTATTGATAGTAAGTTAAAATTTTTATTGAGATCTTTTTATTTTCATCATAAAATATGGTGAACTTCATGGTTAAGTACAATGATGAATCAAAACATATTTTTTCAACTATATCAATTATTATTCAATTAAAAAAATAAAGTAGATCATTTAGATATAGTTTATCCAAAATCAAGTTATCATGAGACACATATTAAATAGTAAATTCAACATCTTGATTAGTGATAAAAAATGTGAATTCATAAGGAAACAAATCTGCATGTTCTTTTACTACTGTTAAAACAACAATTGGAACATTTTATTTCACTTCAACGATATTATATATATAACATTAACTACCATGCCTAATCAGTTTCTTATATTCTTGGTAGGTTTTCAAGGTTATGAAATTAGAAAATAGATATTTAGCATCATTATAATACAGATTCTCCTGATAGATTGAAATACAATCCCTATCAAGGAATGAAAATATTCATTGGTATGTTAAATAATATTTATAGTAATTATAATCCAACTAATAAAAATAATAAGATTTCAATAAATAATGGATTCATTATTTTTTTCTCCACGAGTTTTTACCAAATGTATTAACTTCATTTCGTTTATGTTAACTATATTTTACCCCAATGCTTCTTCAAAATTAAAAAATTGGCCAGTCATTTGTAAAACATGGTAATTTAATAATTCAAATAATCTTTTAACAAACATTTAATCACTTTATTTAATGGACCATGACAAATCATTGTAATTGATATTGATTTTTTCACAAACTTTTGTATATTATATTGATGATTGAAACTTAGTGTAGTTATCATTAGACACCCATTAACATAATAACTTGTACAACATTATCTGAAAGAACACACTGTTTTGTTGTAAATCTATCAACCTAGTCATGGATCATCCAAGGCACTCTATTGTAGTTAGTATCCACCAAGATAGACATTAAACCGCTCTAATACATTTATAAATCTGTCAAAAATTCGATAATATATATTTTACCACACTTGTTTGTTATTGGGGGATTACCTATAAATATCATTGATGGATAAATATCTATTACCTTCCACCATTAGTTTTTCATACATTTATCATCTCGTGGGATATAAGTGTTAGAAAAATTCATATCATTATTCTCTTAAAAATGAAAAAAATTCTCATAACATATACATTGTCAAGAAAATATTGATCTTTATAAACAGTTTTTCCCTGTAGAGACATATAATTAAATTTTAAATTTAATAATCTAGATAAAATATGGTGTGTAAATTTTAAATGGTTTGTGTTTTCAATGAAAAAATATATATAATCTTTTACACATTGTCTTAATTTTAGTTATTAAATTTTCATCATATTCTGAAAAGCCTTTGTAGAATATTTATCAAGAAATATATATTCAATTTTATCCCATACAATTAAATAAATATAATAATCATCCCTACTATTAATCACCAAATACCATAATCAGTCAATTTCACATTCAAAATGATAAATGGAAACGGTTTCTTATTGATGTGCTGAATACCCTGTCATATCAAAAAAAATTCCAAAGCAGTAAACTACCCTTAACCTACAAGTGGATAAAATGATCCCAAATAATCAAAAGGGTTATATATCATAATATTCACCACTATATACTTTTATATATGTATTAGATCTATTTTTTGTGAATATGGAAACCACCACAATTTACACATTCCATCAATTTAGCCATCACGTAGCAAACTGCAAAATATTAATTACAATTGTTTCATGCTGATCATTTGTAATGGAATTATCCTATTGGGGCCCTCATATATCATCATCCTTATTTTCTTTATAGAAACCCATTTTCAACATATTTTTATTTTATGATGATTTATGGTATAATTTGAATTCTATATCATTTAAACATGAACAAAATTTAGAATATTTAATGTTGTGAAATTAACATTTTACAATACACTAAATTTCAAAAATCCTATTACTTCATACCATCTATATAGAACTGACATAATCTATTACTCATTCTATTGTATTTATAATATAATTCAACTACATTGTTCTAAAGGATCATTATTGTTTAGTGATTTAATGAATTTTTCCTTCATTAATACACAAATAAGTAATAAATCATAATCTAGATAAACCAACCTAGTATACATTTCTTCACAATGTAAAAAAAATAAAATAAATCTAAATTTATATTTAATGAGAAATATTTAGGGAACTAAATATGGATCCATCTTTTCTATTAACCATCTTTAAATCCGGTGAAAATATTTTTAAAACATTAAATCATAATGAACAAATTAGTATGAGTCGTTAAAAAATCAATTAGTCTAGTAGAAAACATGATAACCCATAAAAAAAGAATTTGTCATTATTCTTTGATAATATAATAAAATCATTTCGATATGAAAATAATAAACTTTTTTCCCATGGATAAACAACAAAATCCATTTGGTGTAATTGGAAACTCATTCGATGAATCATTGAGTTTCATATTTATATCCCATTTTAATTTTTTTTGGTAATCACTACCAAACATTTAATTAATAATGAAAAAACAGATTTTTTAATAATATTTTTCATTTATTTGAACAAAAAAACATTACCTAATATAGTAGAGACCAATAATGGGACTCTCACTTCATTTACTTTATATCAGGATCATAAATTATTAATAATATATAATGGGGATCAAACAATCATATAAACAATATAAGGATCACCTATTATAGATATATAAATATCATGTACATATAATTATATATATTTTATTCTTTCACTTTTTCATTGGAAAAACATTTAAACTATTTCAATACCATATAAAATGACCATTTAGATTTTGAAAATCCCTTACTCTTTGAAAATATTTTTTATAAAAAATATCAAAACAGAGGGAATGAGTGGGTTCATTTTATTAAATCATGAAATATTATAATGGAATCCAAATGTGAAATGATTTTGAGGAAATGGGAAAATCTATTTTATCCTTATAGGTAAACATAAATAATTAATTTTTTTCTATAATGAAAAAAATGATATACCCTAAAAAATACGTCTTGAATACCCTTGAAAAAATGTTAATGGTGACATAAAAAATCAAATCATAAATCAATTTCCCAAAAAATTATTAATTTTTTTAATATTATGGAAATGGAATAAAATGGTTATAATGGGAAAATTAAAGGAGGGGTTTTCAAATAATTTCTAACACATCAAGTATTAATCTCTTTGTTCATTCATCATCTTCATTAATAACACAATTTTTTAAATAATTTAATTAAAAAAATACGGTTTTATTATTAAATTATTTTTTTTCTTAAAATGTTATCTTCATTTAGGCAATAAAATTCCATAAGGTTATACATTGTAATTATATTTGGATCGTATTTCTAAAATTAAATTTATGGGTCAAATATGGTAAATGATTTTATTATTTCACCATATAAAAAATAATAATATTGTCACAGTTTTATTATTTATATATCAATTTTTATTCCATGATCATTCAGGAAGAAAGGTTATTAAAATTGAAATATGTCACATTCAAAGAGATTGTAGGTCGTAAGACACATTAATGATGTTTCCTTTCTTCAACAACCATTATGTAATGAATGTTATAATTAAATTATCAATAAATATTGATAATTATATAATTAAAGAATATTAATTATTTAAATAAACACATAATATATATATATATAAAACATCCCAAAGATGTTGTGATTAAAAAAATTTCTTCTCTTTATGGAGGTGGTAGTCTATACGTACACACTAATGAAGTTATATTTTCTTAGTGGATTTAAATGTATGATAGTAAATGTTACATTTTACATTCTGAATGAATAATATTCCATGGACCTAATATATTTAATTTAAATCAATAAGTATATCAATCCTTGAGAGACAATAATGGAAAATGAATCTCATCATTTAGTTGTGAGGTTGTCTTTTTTCCTCATGAATGATGCCTTCCATAACTATATGATGGATGTTAGAGATGTATATTTACAATTTTTTTAACATAAAAAAATATTATTATATGGTATATAATGATGTTATTTCATAATCATGGATGAATAAAAGGAGGTGATTGAAGACTAAATAAAACCAAAAACCGATAGTTAAGAATAGTACCTCTTCACTGGACAACCTCTTATCATTTGTTCCAAACACTTCATTATGTAGTTTTTCTTAATAAATCATGAAATATTGGAAGTGGGGGGGTGATCAGAAAGTATATAGTTTGATATTGGATACAATAAATGGATTTTTATGTGTAAATATTAAATGATTGGAGGTTTAAATATGGATGTTAGTATGTGGACACTTTATAAATTACATATGGTAAAAAATTAAGATACATTAGTGTTCATGTTCTCATGTGACCAAAATGGTTTATTAAATTAAATGAATTTTATGGCTCTAATTATTGTTTTAAAAATATAATTTGGTCATTTTTATGTGATGTTTGCACTTATATGTTTTTGTTTTAACCCCAAGATATAGATTTTCTAAACTGCTACAATTGAACAGGATTCTTTTTATCATTGATGGTCAATATCCATATAACATTCACATGGATAAATATATGATTTTAGGTAATTTTAAATAATTTAACACAAAACTATTAATTATAAAATATCATTAATATCCTTTTTTAATTTTTCATTTAATTTGAATTTGAAAACATTTTGAAAGACAATTAATCAAAATATAATCATTTCCCACCTCCATATAATTATATATTTATATAATAATTTATTTTAACAAAAAAAATTCCATAAAATATTATTTCCATTAATATTTATAAAATTATTATTTCATATTAATTAAATAATTATTGTGTCATCATTACACCAATTCTAATTGTAATTATTTTTTAGATAAAAATTATAAATACAATAGCAAGAAAAAATTAATTTTATTTTTATAATTTCAACAAATGACCTATCATATCCTATATTTATCCCTATGTTAAAAACCAAATGATAAATAAGTGAATTATTATTTTCTTGTACATTATATACATTAATATAATTTCACAAATTTTTTCAAATGTCAAAAAAGTTATATATTAATCATCTTTATGTTTATGGATGAGACATAATTATTATATTATGTTTCGGAACGTTTTTGGGAAATATTTTTTCCCTAATTTTATTATTATATGCCTAAATTATTGTATTTACCCTTATAGATGTTATTTGAATTTACCATGGTTATTGTGCCAAATGACCAAAAAATTAAAAGGATATATTTACCAAAAATTGTGCTTCAAAATTCCAAATATTATATTGATTTTTGGATACTCATTTCACCTTGCTAGAAGAAATTTATTTTATATGATATATGAAAACCCAACTAAAATATGGTTTTTAGGAAAATGACATTTTAAAGATTAATAATGATCTCACACCAAATTATATATTAATATTAATTAAAAATATCATAATTGTATTTTTTTAATCAGGAGGATATACACGAATATTATAACTAATTAAAAATAGAAATTTGTGATTGAATTACTTGAAAATGTAATTTAGTTTCAAATAAAAATTAGTATATTTCACAATCAATTGAAAAATCGGTCATTTCACAAAATTATAATAATTTCCTCCTAAGCTAATTTTCAAAGGATAATTTCAAAAATTAAATTAAATTTTTTAAAAAAAAATTATATATTATGGAACAAATGTTTTCAAATAAGACCATTTATTACAAGGCATACTATTATCATTAAAATTCAACAATTTTATTAGATTGAAATAATTCAAAGAATAATATTAATTAATATAAATCAATAAAATAATATTCGTGAATATTAAAATGATATTAATTGGTAATTTATTTATCCCTATCATGATAACATATTTATAAAGGATCATTCCATATATTGATATAGGGGAAACAAATTTGAACGTGATCAGTTTTCATCCTAATTTTTCACAACTATATTATTATTTTTCAACAAGATCCTAAAATTTGGAAATTATGATACCATTCATGCTGAGTATATCTAAAACATAATCCAAATATTCAAACACTTGATTTCAAAACTATTCTATCCCCATTTTTTCATAGCTAATGTGTATGTCTATTACCAATAATATTTCAATTCCATGCATCTTAATAATATTTGTGGATAAATAATCTTTTAGAACCACATACATACAATTACCTAATTTTCATGGGTTTTCATATTCCTATAATTGAGATTTTGTGAAATGGGCCTACCCACCAATAGTATTCACTCTAATATAATATAAATGATCTAAAATTATATAATGGTTTCCACTCTTATATTGACCCCTCTAAGATGATACTTTTTAGATTCATTATTTAACACTATCTAGATACAATATCATCTAATAAATGTTTTTATAAGCGTAATAACAAAATTTCATGAAAATTTAATAATATATAATTATTTATGGAATAATATCATCTATTTCAAAAAGGTTATTCATAATTTTGGTGACTTATGTTGATCTTGATAAGAAAAATTATTCCGTGGAGAGAATATATCATTCTAAAACATGGTCTAGAATCATTTTAATCCTCTTGTTATTTTTACCTTGAAATACTATACATAGTGTTAAGCTTGGGTATTTTTAAACACCAGAACGTCAAATATCACTTTGGAAAAAATAAATATTTTGATTGAAATTTTTCTTCATCTGTGTTTGAGAATCTCCTGAACCAAAATAGAAAGGCCTCATATATTGTTCTCCCCCAATTAATATCTAGTTATGTGTATCTGGAAATTCATATTTTATTTTACAAGAAAAAATTATAAAATATATTATTTATATGAAAATAATTTTTCTTGGATTTATTAATATAACATTTGATGATTGTACACACGACTATAACAATATTAGTTATTGTATTTAATTACTTATGATATTAAAATCTATGAGGACATGTTTATACCAATAATAATCTTTGATATGTATTATATTTAATATAATGGATCTCATAACCATATGGATACATATTGTTCACATTTCAAAAGATATTGAAATAGTCCTAAATTAAAATTTATGGTAACAAAAATAAATTAACTTTATTCATTAAATATTGAAAATTTCATTATTGGGAGTATATCAGGATATCTAGAATGAGTTATAGTTGTTATAAAATTGGACAATTTGATTTCTATTATATTTAAATTTTAAATGATTGTACAGAAAACTATTTAGATGAAAATTTTATTAATTATGTGGTAAATAATGAATAATTAATGATTGATGATAATAATGAATGATGAATGTCATCATCATTATAATATATAAGGTATGAAAATGTAATTCTATACTATTATAATAATTTTTTTCAATAAAAAGATGATATGTAAATTAAATTCATTAATAGTATTATTCAGTGGCTGATATGATTTTACATCAATGAATTTTTTTATTTTATGGAAATTTTCTTGTACAAAGGAAATATCATCCCAAGAAATAGTAAAATCACATTTTGTAAAACATTTGTGTGGTTATATCAATGAATAATGTTATATAAAAATATTGTTATTGTTATAGGTTGTTTTGTTTTTCCAATATATCTTATTATATTTTCAATTGGGTAATATTAATTTTTTTAGTTATATATATTTATTAGTTAGATTTAATTGAGATATTATAATGATATTTATGAGTAACAGTTAAATCTATGTTAACCCATAATGTCACCCAAATTGACATTCCACAAGGCATGATTAAATTTATCATTCTCCATGTGTCGGTGAAAAGAACAATAATACCATTCAATGAAACATGTAAATTATTTCAACCACATCGAGAATATAAGAATACATAAGAAATTAGATTATCATAAAATATAACCATAAATACAACATATTTGATAACATACAATCCATAAGGTTGACATCCACAAATAGATAACACATGATATATGAAAATGTGTAATTAAAAATAATATAAAATATGATGCACCACATATTTTTATCTCTTCATGAATTATTTCCCTCGCATCTCAAGATACTATAAGGGATACACTATCCAGGAGTTCCATCATCTACATAATGTAGTTACTTTCTCTAATATCCCTCAAATCCATTTCATTAAATTGAAATATAAAAAATTATGATGTGAGAATTAATTCTATGTAGGGTACCACATAGGAATATATATAATTTAAATCCACAAAAATTATTTATTTCTATTGTAAAACAGATATCTAAAACATTTTCAATGCATATAATTTTTTACATATAATTGATGTTTCAATGGGATATTAAAAATTTCTATATTCATATAAATGAAAAAATATGTCACAACATATATCGATGGGGAATAAGAATATTAATAAAACTATTTTCAAGCATCAATAAGGATATCATCTATAAAATAAATTTATTATGTGAACATGACATAATTTATCAATAATTTACCCAACATAAATCTCTTTCATGAGGGTGTAATCGACTAAGACAAATAAGATTCAATTTCAAGAATAAATGAATCAAAACTATGTTTTCTTTTTATCACAAATAATGAATAACCATGAACCCTATAGAATATGGGGAATATACCCTTGGGATATATCACTCCACTATGGATCACATAATTTATGTTTCACCTATTCACATTTCATCTTTTCGCAACACCCCAATGTCTTCTTAATGATATATTTAAATTTCATTATTTAGAAATAAAAATAATTATATATTATTATCCTTTTTCATGTAAAATAAATACCATTTTAGTAATATTTTTTCAAAATAAATTTATTTAGATATGCTATCCCACCCAAATTTTTGAAAAAACGTTTAAATTTCAAAAACTTAACTTTATAAATTTACCAAAAACATCATGTGCATCAAAATTGGATTGAGTAAAATCCCTTTTTTAAAAACAACTCCTCATCCATAAATGATCAAATTCAACTCACATTAATTTCAAATAATAATTATAATAAATAAAAAAATTAACCGTTTGAATGTCGGAAGGAAAATGAATAGACCATTATATATTGTTTCATAAATAGAGAATAATGAGACCTTATTGAATTCAAAATTGTTTGATAAAAGAATATCATGACCCAAAATTCATATATTCAAGTTAGGAACAATATCATATCCATGGAATACTATATAACATGAAATAACTAATGAATAGTGTCCAATGTGTTATGGGGATAGTGATTATGAGATGATCAAGATGGAAGAATAAGGCCTCAGATGAAAACAAAACAGACCTCAATGGGATCCTCAAAAATCAATCAAGGATCATCAAAAAAAATGTTTAGATTACAATATAGTTTTTTAGAGGTTATATATAATTAATTAGGATCAATTTGTTGGAATGTATAAAAACGGAAATAATGAGATCATGGAAATTTTAATTATGAAGCGGTTCAGATATGGTCTTATAGATAGGCATAATAGTTATACTATCTATTCAAAACCCTTGCATTATTCAATGTGGATTGAAATATAAATTACATGGTTTCTAGGTGACAGTCTTGTAGTTAGAGACACCATTATAAACCCATGTTATATCATCTATACCAAACCCATGTTATCGCATAATTTTTTGCAATCACTCCCAATTATTTGATCTATGATCAAAGCATAAAATTATAAGTGGAACACATAGATCCAAACAACACCATAACTAAATTTTAATTAAAAATATTTCTCCAATAATTCAAGCCTATTCACCCCCCCCCCCAGACACACACAACATAACCCAAAATATCCAACCTCTTACTCCCATTTCCAATTAGAACCCCAATGGTGTTGAATCATGTAAAAATTATTCATACACTTGAAACAATGAGTTTCAAATTTTCCTCACTAGGAAACAATTTTTCCCAATATTGATAGATTTTAGTCAATAAAAAAATACTTAAGTCTATTAGAGTATGATCAAGGTCTCAAACTACCATTTTCATGGATTTTCATTCCACAAATCCATCACACTCGATGAAACAAAATCATTTTTCAGTGAAAACCCATATCTAATTAGGAATCTATTTCAACTATCATTTCAATGATTGAGATTTTGTGTTCAATATCAACATTATCCCACATAATGAAATAATAAAGATCTATAATATAATTATTCCATTGGAAAACATTTCATCCAATTATCAATAAATTTCATAAGATCAGGTATGTCTAATCTATAATCCATCGTCCCGAGTCTCTCTACAATCTGAAAAATTTTGACATAGTGAGGTGTTAGTTTTCAATACCTCCAAAAATGTATACATCAAAACCTATGTTATTTTATAAAGAATATATTAATTAATACCTGAAAATATAATATAAATTATGACAAATTTCATATGATTTATTGTTACTCTGACCTAACTCTTTCTTTTCATTGATAATATGTCTAATATCACTCTTCTCTATCAGGATAATTGGTCTCACCATGGGATTCCCACTAATCAGTTCACAAAAATGAGATTATTTGTAATCCCTCACATACAATCCCTCAATTGGAGACATCATCATTAAATATTGTTTGGTTTTTTAGTTCAAAAATTCGACCATGGTTAGACATGTTACTCATTATCCACAACAAATATGAATGTCTGTCTGAACTATGTCTTCATGAATCTAGATGGCTAGCTAAAAAATGGAATCTTTCTTAAAGATTATATGCCATGAAATTTCTTTACATAGGAACAATTATTTATATTAATGCAATATAAAATGTGGTTTTAATTTAGGAAACTAACCTAAAATGTAGATAAAATCACACCAAGGATTCTAAAAATCAATAATATAAATAATATCACTTTATACTATTTCATCACTAACATAGAAATGTGTGTAATTTTTTTTAATTTTGTGAGTCATTAAATAATCACCCATATTTCTTCATTTCCACCATGATTAATATATATTACAACCATAATTTTCATGGTGTAATCATACCATTTCTATATTTTCATGGGTTGAGATATCTAGAAACCAGCTAGATAGTGACCAATATCATAAATTTTATAGAATATAACGCACTAAGACAGAAAATCTATGCCTCAAATCATCATTACCGACCTCCATTGATGATATCGTATTCGATTATAAAGAATTTATGACATATTCTTAACATAAACATTAAAAATGACTATATTTTCTCTAAATTCGTATCTCTAGTATAATGAAATAGCATTCTGACAGAGAAATGAAAAACTCAAATACGCAACTGAGACATCCCACCAAAGGCCTACCTGCTGTAAAACATTCTTCTAAATAAATGAAACACTATATCCTTTTTAGGTTCGTGTAAAATATGATAATACATAGATGATACAACCTGGGAACAAGATTAGAATATATATAGATTTTATATCCCTTCACATTAGTGAATCTTTTTAGACAAGATCATCCCAAAACATACGTCTTTTGATTCACTCACTACATTAGTTATTAATTTCTTATATAAATTATATTCCACGACATTAAAATTCAGGTGGTATTTTGTGATATGAATGTAAAATATATGATGATACGACAATAGTAATCTTGATATGCATTTAAAATCCCTTTTTCATATTGTATACTTCAGAAACAAGTGTCCAAAATAGATTATAAATCCCTCCCTAATGATTTTGTGGCACAATGTCATAATAGTGTGCATCACTATCTAAAACTTGATATAATTATTGGAATAGTTCATCCTATAGAATTTTAACTGATGAGGGGAATATTATACAACATGTACTAAAAATATTTATGAAAAAAGTCATTATGTATAGAATTAATATAGAAATCATATAACGAACATGAATCAAGAATCATTTTGATTGGACCAAAAGTGAATCTTATTTTCATATAAGAAAATTTCTCCAAATAAACATCATAATCATAAATGATAAATCAATTATAAAAGATACAATAAAATATTTAATGAAAAAATCACTTATAATAAAAAGATCATCCTATTTATTTTGGAATCTCAGAAACATTTTTAAGATACAATCAGGCCATTATTACATGAGTCTTCTAAGGAACGTCTAATACACCCATATATGAAATAACCTGGCATAAACATTTCTCATAATTAATCTTGATGTATCATTTGGAACATGTAACATGTATAAATCTCCCATTCATGATTACATTTATCTAAATAAAATACTCAATGTTATTTTATACTATGACATATAAAAACTGTGATAAACATAATTGAATATGATGGAATAAAAAATGGATGAAACGTTTTTTTCAGTAAATCCATTAATACCAAAATATAATTATTATTGAAAAAATAAATTTTTAAATACTCATAATAACCATACATGATCTTAAAAAATTATTTTGGGATATCATCATCTCATAACTCTAGTAAATAGGACCATGATCTAATACAAATTTTTGAAAACCAAAATTCCCATAGAGTTGATATAATAGGTCATCAATACTCGGAAAAGGTTATTTTTCTTATATATAACCTATTTTTTTCAGGTAATCAACACAATTTCAGTTACTCACATCCTCTATTATTGAAATGAGTAATTTTGTTTCCCATGCCACAATGCTAGGATGAAACAATACATATTCCTCTTATCCATATGATTAACATTTAATATATTTTATTCATTGGGTGAAATACAGTTTTAATGTACAGAAATGTTCCTCATTACCTGATGATAAACAAGACTAATCTAAAAAGCCTAATTAGGTTGAAACATAAATATATCATCATGAAAAACATTGGAATAGTCACTAAATAATACATGATGTGGCATAACATGACACAGATCAAAAAAATATAAATATATTTTATCATTGAATGATAACTGTTCCAAATATTGAAATTGGGACATGATATCCAATATCTAGGTTCCAACTCCCCAATAAATACATTTTTGACCTCATATAAAAATAAATCCCCTACATAAAATTATACAATTTTTTCTATTCTAAATATATAATATTCAACTACATTCTAAAAATTAGATATAATATTTCAAGTCTAAGAAGAGGGTAATAACATATGATTTTCTAGACCACAATCTTCACCAAAAAAATTGGAAATATAAAACAATTAATAGAGAACAATATCATTCTAGTGGAAAATTACATCATGAATGGAGTATAATATGGTTAAAATTTCTGAGAATAAATAAGAATATAAGAGATAGTTGAGTTTGTTTTAGTAGTATGAAATTATAACATAACAACATATCAGGAAAAAAACATTATTACACTCACTATATAACATTTTCTATTTGAATCTTTAATTGAAAAATATATTGTATAGGATTTTTTAGACCAATTAGGCCTTTTCATCACAACCAGATCACCACTCCTGAATAGTTGTTATGATAACAACCATATTAATGATCAGATGAAAACTAAGGGGGCTTAATGATGGTGGACCCAATTAGACATACATGTTATTCTCCACCACTAAAACACTTCGGTTGAACTTCTTTCCTTCATGAATAGAACAACAAGGTGAAACAATGTAATCATGATTGATATATACATATCTCAAAAACAATTAATAGTCAAAAATTCCATTTGGTGCAATACATTATGCACTCATACCAATGATATAGATTTTCTCACCATGATAATCTTATACCAAAAAATGATTGTTTTCTAACTCAAACTATTACTGATTCTCTACATAATCGTGTTTTTTCATCATAGACTACAAACTCCACATCTAGTATATCATCAATCTATGATGAGTTCAAAAATCCAAAGAGTCTATACATCGACTGTATATCATCATCAAATCCTAAATTGATCATTCATATTATACTATAGTTAACAGAATCAGGCTCTAGTGATCAATTTTCTAACACTGTGAAATTAGTAGCATATTCAACAACATAATAATCACCAAGATTTATGGACAAAATCATGAATATTTGATACTCATAAAGTTTCATGATAGAAATATTTTTTTATGAACTTCATGAAAGTATACTAGGTTATGTATTTGATATTAATTTAACGAAATATACATTCTAACCACATACATCTTATCCTCTCTAAAATATATGTGGAGGAAAGAAGTATAAATTTCAATCTTTGATTTCATCCACAAAAATAGTCCTTTTATCACCACATAATTACATGCATTTCCCAAAGATCATAATACTAAATTTTTCTAGAGATGTTTTCAAATTAATATGAAAAGATGTTTAAAAATTATCAATGTAATTTGGGGTAATTTTTATTTTCACATGATAGGGTTTTCACCCATATTTATGATCAATATTTAGAAACAATATGTGGTAGCCACTGTCCTTTTAAAACAATGCAACATGATTTCTAGGGGATAACATCAATGTTACAAAAGTTATTCCCATGAAATAAAATATCCATTAGACCAATACAGTACTCTAACATGGTTTTTTTCATTCACAGCATTATAAATACCAATTTAAAACAATGGGAATTTACATTAGAATTCATTTATCAATAAAACACATTTAACAAAAAAATTAATACTAATCGTGATGCTAAATTGATCTCTTACCCTATTTTCCTTCACATATCATCATTATCAAACAAAAATTCACAAAATCAATTAAAATCATAATAGATAAAAATAATTTTAAAATATTATTCATTCGTATGAGTTGTGGTGTGTTGTAAGATATCATATTTATTTTACATGACCAAAAAAATATGATAATATGAATGTGTTCATCTCTATGACAATATATATTGATGCCGAGAAATTGATTAATGATGGGTTTGATTTATCTCTATGATTTCATTGAAAATAAGGGAACTATTCCTATTATTGATATGATATTGAGTAATTATTTTTTTTGACTTTCATATATATTTATTTAATTATATTCATGAATGGTAGGTTCAATCCAAAACAATTTCAATTTTCTATACTATGATAATTTCATAATATCCATATCGAATATATCCTACTTAGTTTTCTATATACAAAAACTATTAAATGATTTACCAAAAAATGGTTTAATTATACTGATGGATTTACCAAAGGGGTTCTCATGTAATGCATATTATGAAGAAATGTGGACCTATGTGCGTTTTTATTTATTATAGTGGACTCAAAAAAATTATTAATAAAGATTTATCATTTAATTATATATATGACATAAATGATTAATATAATGGTGTTTTCTTTTTTATATATTGGATTTGTGTCAATATATCAATAGCTAATGTAAATTGAAGAATAAATTTCATGTTTGAAATATTATGATCAGTGTAGATAATGTGTCCCCACGTTTTCAACTTTGGGTTATTAAATTAGCATGTATTATTTATTTCTATAGAAAAAATATTATTTGGAAATATTTTTCATAACACCTTGAGATTCAAATGAGGCTAACATTTTATTCAATAGTGTGTGTGACATGCAACACCATGATTAGAAAGAAAATATTACACAAAAGAAAATTATGATATATTTATTCCGAAATAAATACAATCTCTTAAATATATTTCATTACCGGAAAAAAAGGGTTTGATTTTGTTACAGATAACAAAAATACATATAGATAGATTGTGTTACATGCAAGACGGATTCTTTCATAATAACAATATACTATTATCATTATTATTTTACATAAAAACTAGTGATTGGTATTTATGTTTTGAAAAATATTTTCTAAATTATGAAAATACATATTTTAATCATGTCAATAATTTATATATTGATTAAAAATAAAATAAATATCATCTAAATTAGAAATATTTTTTTAAAATACTATATTTTTAAAAGGACATATTAGCTGCAATGTGAATGCATAATTTAATACTTGTTTTAAACATCTTCAATAATTAATTTGATAAAATAAAATATGTTTTTTATATATTCATATCAAAATTATCATATTGTTTTTTAAAATTTTCATATTTTTTTCATTTTTTGATAAATAGTGAAAAAATATAATTTTAATAGATTACTATACTTTAAAAAATTATAATTTAAAATTTATTTTTGTTTAATTATATATAATTTAATCAAATTTAGGTGATTATAGTAATTTTATTATTAAATTATGAATATAAATATAATGTATACTTTTTTGAAAATTTCTTAATAAAATATGTTTCTCATTACGTATACAGGATAAATTTATACTGAAAATTTTCACTTCAATGAATTTAATATTGAAAAACTAATTCCATTTTTTGAATCAGAATAATTTATAATAATGAAAACATAATTTTTTCCAATATTTAAATTGATAAGATTAAGAAAATTAATTCGCATAATTAATGTGAATATGTATTTACTGTGGGCTTAAATTATGAAAATAAGGGACAAATATAACTACATAGATTTCCAACCCCCATTGTCTTATCATATTTCCAACATATATTGTATAGGATATGTAATGACCCATTTTCAATCTTGTGTCATGTTATAAATTTGCGTATGACTGAATATTTTGAAACATATAAAAGTGTGAAAATCACCTCCTCTATAAGAGACCACATCACTCCTCTCTTATTCACACCTTAATACCTCTTCATATCACAAAAAGACATCCCATATTACCTAGAAACATAACTAAAAACAATATAGAAACATTATATTATTCATAAATCAAATGTGTGGAAGAATTATTGAAAACTGAAGGAGGATAACACAAGTTGAGGCAATGTTCTCCAATGAGTGTCTGTATATTATTTCATTATCAACATCCATTAATTATTATTAAACAATACTAATGAAATAAAAAACAGTATTTTCATTTAATTATTTTTCATTATAATTATGTAACTGCTTATGAATATCATCACATACATCAAATTGGATATGAAATCATCATTCGTGTGAATGGCGGACTACCTCCTCACCAGCTGATGTCATTCATTCTTCAATTACGACCTTCCATGGTTGGGAATAAGGATGAGTATAAATATTATATATTATATTGAATAAATATTTATATCATTAGATTTATTATATAATATATATTTCATTACCATTAATTTCAAAGGGGAACGATAAATTTACATGTGTGTATAATTGACTACCTCCACCTAACGTGATGTAATTTGTATTTCACTAACTCTTTACATGGAATATAATTAGGATAAATATTATGATTTTATATTATAACCATAAAATAATTATAATACACCTGAAATATTAATCAGTCTATAATGATAATATATATCATTTTATCTCTTACCTTTTAACTCACCTAATAATTATTTCATCGTTCTTGTATGTTTTTGATTACCACTGTCACAAAGTTATGTGACTATCATTTCACCGCCATAGAAAATGAGTGGTATATATAAGTATATATATTTTAAATATGATATTATTATAATTATTAAAATAAAATTAATTATATACCAACTTCTTTAATGATTAGTGAGTAACTGAAATGTTACACATGCATACATATGTCCTACCATCTCAATTTTCGTAATGTTTTTTATTTTTCAAAACCATATTTCAAGATTAATTTTTAAAATAATAATTTTTTAAAAACTAATTATTATATCATGATTATTATTACGGATAAGATATATTTAGATAAATATTCCAAGAACTAGAACATACCAAATCAAAACACACATGAAAATTCAATCCAATTATCACGGAAAATAATGAAAATAATGAAAGATTATTAATGAATGGGTGATACAATTTGATAAAAGAGATTATACATGATTCTATAAATACTAATATTGTTTGTTAATAATTAATGAAAACCTATAAAAAACTATATTGTTTTTTAAATAATGTTCATCCAAAAGTAAGCATGAGTTAAGGGATATCATCTAAATATCATTTCATTGAGGAATATTTTAATGTTCTGCACCTTATTTCATTTACATTATGTATATAATTCCACTTTATCTTATCATATCGTTTATAATTCATTATTCATGGTATTTTATCATTCAAATTAAATTTTTTTGACTATTGATATTTGAAATAAATGTTTCCGTGTGGTAAAAAAATCTATATCTCAATTTCTATTCATTAGGGTATATTACATTTTCATTTCCATTGATATTATGTGATTTTGTGTATAATGAATTCCATATATATAATTATTTATTTAAAATTATATTATGCATATTAACATTTGAAACTTATAATTGATTCACTTATTAATTCTAACCTCAATGTTGGGATAATTACAAGGGTTTATTCAAAATTTTATTCTAATTGAGAAAGTTTTTTCTAAAATTATAGTTATAGGATATTATATTAAATATTATTATAAAGATTATAAATTTATTATACTATATTTATTAATTTTATTTTCATGTAGTTGAACAGTATTTATATATTGGAACTTAAAAATGTTTTAGAAAATGTTTTTATTAAAATGTTACTTTTTTTTATTTCATTTGTCAGAAATTTGTTTTCATTTGAAACCTTGTTTTATAATTATGATAAAAAAAATAAAATATTAAAAATTATATAATAATTAAAATTATACCAATTTGAAAAATTAAATGGAATATTCATGTACTTTTTAAAACAATCAACTTGTTATAATATTTATATTTCAAATGGAAGGTTCTTTTCAAAGTGTAGGAAGTGTCAAAAAATTACATGATGATATGATTGAAATTTCTAGGAAGATTAACATGAATGTTTAAAAATAAATTTTTAATTTCTTTTCATAATATTATGTAAAATATCATTTTTTTAATATTATTTCTTTGGAATGATTTTTCAAAAATCTTATATTTCTTAAAAAATTGTTTTTCAAAATGAAAAGGATTTTTCCCTCTACAATTTGTTTAATGATATTATATTTTATTTCTATTCACAAATGAAAACATAATGATATTCTCACTATAATTAGTATTTTTATTTATTTGTATACAATTATTTTCACCAAGGAAAGTATTTTTATTCACATCGGTATTTCATATGTGTAGTAACAAACATCACCTTCAATTATTCAATTTCTTATGGTCATTGGAAATTAAATTTTCTATAAATTACCATATTATTTAACAAGGTTGTATTTATTTATTAAACCATATATAAATTGTTACATATGGTGTTTAACATAAATGTTATTTGATTAAATAAAAAATGATATATATTTTTCATTAAATTATTATGTTTATTTTATTATAATGAACGTTGTTCATAATCTTAATCGGTCATTCAATATACGAGGAATACTTCAAAAATGATTCCAAAACTATAGACCAAGATTTATATAAATCCAAAATGCATCAAAAGGTCTCAAGGGACTATTTAGATCAAAAAAAATTATTGGGTTTCCACATGTTGTCATAAACTATATATTGGATAGATCTTGATAGTAGATGATTTCACATTCTTAAGACATGAAATCAAACAATTACAAATTTTCTTCATTGAATGTCCATTTTTTTATTTATCAACATATTTTCACTATGATGTTATATTTATATGAATTTAAATCTCATTTAATTTTTTAAATGATCTTTTCATTAAGTTATTTTTGTTTTCATATTGATTATGAATTTTCATAACATGATATTCATTTTATTTAAATGTAATTTTTTTTATTCAGTTACCATTATATTCTGATTATTCTTCCTAATTTATTGTGACATCCAATCAATATAACCATTACTAGGAATCCTATCTTATACTTGGTTTTCTTATGAACTCATGAATCCAGGAACTGTACTATGTTTGATATGC
This sequence comes from Viscum album, assembly GCA_963277665.1. Classification (NCBI taxonomy): domain Eukaryota; kingdom Viridiplantae; phylum Streptophyta; class Magnoliopsida; order Santalales; family Viscaceae; genus Viscum; species Viscum album. The sequence goes on along the minus strand of OY728157.1, from coordinate 1,707,725,537 downwards.
AAATATATTCTAGTAGGAATAATTTCATTCTTGGAAAATATGTTTTACTTTTTATATTAGAATGTAATATTGGAATCATGTATTTATCTAGTTCAAAAAATCATCTAAACTAATCAAATTTTTTTGGACTTGATTCCATTTATCATGTGATAATGTAATAATGTAGACATTGGCTCTATGTAATGTGGATTTGGGTCTCTATTGTCTTGACCCGTCCCCCGGGGCCTGTGTCGCGACGACCCCATGCCCTCCTTCCACATGCCAGGGAGTGGCTACTACCACCAAAGGCGTAAATCCCCATACTGGGAAGGAATTGCCTTTATAACTTGAAAACGCACACAACAATGTATGATCTGGGAACAAACCACTAAATAAATCTTTATACAAAAGGAGTGCGGAAACATAAAGGGGCCAGAAATACTAGCCCAACTGTAAAGTAAAAGTACAACTGAAAAGGAAAAAATAGCTGAAAGATGAAAAGAAGCTCGTGGGTCATCCACCAAGGATCCTACCTAAAGGGTAGGTATAGATAGCCTCCTCAGCACTGCACATCTTTCGGTCTTCTCTATGTACCGACATGTTTTATGGTCTACCTCTGGGTACCGTCTAATCCTGGTACTCTCAGACTTAGTCAGCATTGTTTGTCATCTACAACCAACACAAAGAAGAGTAGGCATATCCCGTGCTGGGGTGAGTATAACGATACTCAGTAGGGACCCCAAGACACTCATGGTCACACAAAATCCAACAAGGATAAACCACAAAGTATGAAATCAATAGATAACCCCACTTTGGTATTTTCCCATACATATACCCAATTTATCAAGTAATCCATCTCTATAATGAGAAAAATATAAAAGATAATGATTGAGCTCAACCAGGATTTTTATTCACATTATCGAAACCACAGCTGCTGGAGAACTCCTCCTCTGTCGTTTACAGTAGGCATGTCACTACACCAAAGCACTTCCCAGTAGCCTTGGAATGATGAGGCACTCCTCCTGTCGAGTACCATGGGTCTGCTACGTCCCCAAGGCCCTCCCCACTGTGGGTATGCCTCTTCACCAAGGTTCCCCCCCTCGTAGCCTACTAAGGTACTCCTTCTATCAATTTGTGTGGGTATACCATGACAAATAGGTTCTCCCCACTGGGCGACTCGAATCACTCTGAGACGAATCGATCAGCAGTCGTCAGGTCTCATCCAACTACAAGGTATTCTCACTATGCTCGCTCATCACCTAGAGGATCCGCTCCACGAGCGATAGGTCGACACTCCAACTGTAAAGAAGTCCGACATAGAAGTATCTCAATGGTCTTTCACATCATAGGGGTCTCAACGCAATAGACACACGTCAATCGGATGCCCGGTTTGTGAGATTTTAGCCATTTAGTCCCAATGGCCTGGTTGGATTCGTGCACAATCCAACCTGACAGTATCTCAACATTACCCCAAACTCCAGTGGGGTATACTCAAAGGGATTTTCACACTCTAAATAAACTAGCTCCGATGATAGTCCATCAAATGTTCATCTGGTACCAATGATATGGCCAAATAATGTAAAGGGGGTGGCAGTAGTCTTGGGTCCAGTCCGACCTGGTCGGACCGACCCCTTCAGGCCTCTTAAGTGTGACCTAGCATACTGGGAAGGCCAACCTGTTGGGTTCAGACCATCCCAATGGGCCTAGCCCAGCAGGCCGCGTGGGCGGTTCAGCCCAGGCTTAGGGCCGGTTCGGCCTAGAGCGCGTGGGGCACGACATGGTGTCTCGGCCCAGATGGTTGAGACCGGTTCGACCAGCACTATGAGGGGCGCAGCTCGGGAGGCAGAGGAACACAGGGCAGGCGGGCATGCACGGGTCGGTCGGGTGCATGGGTGGCGACCAACCAGGCGGATGGGCAGGCCGGCAGGTGGGTGACCGAGCAAGGCGCAGCCAGGCCGACTGGGGGAATTCGGGCCAGTGGGTGGCTAGGCGGGGCTCAGCCGGGCCGGCGGGTGGTCGGGAGGATGTCGGGAAAGTAGGCGGGGCACAGGCCGGCTCGGGCCAGTGGCTCGACTCTGCGAGCGGCGCGGTCGGTAGGTGCTCAGCTAGTGCCAGTTCTACCAGTGGCGGTATGAAACGCCGCAAGGGTGGTGCGAATCATGGAGGCTACAGATAGCATGGCCTTTGCCTTCGCCGCCATCGTCACCTCTTTGCTTCGTCTCTATGCCGAAGATCATCATAACCATGAACGACGGAGGGGTCGGGCCATGTTGCTTTTTCACGCACCCTCCTCATTTATGGTGGTAACACATGGCTCATCAAGGTAAGAGAACGATGATAAAAAAATCACCTGCAAAAAAAGAATAACCTCATTCTTCGTTTTGATGGAAAATAATAACATGGCACGTAAAAGAAAACCACCCCTACCTTTGTCCATTGATGGATGATGAAGTCGCAGAAAGAAGTCGAAGGAGATCATCGTTCATCGCATCTTCCGACCACATCCAATCCCGAGCTCACACGTCAGTTGTGGGAGACACTCCATGTCGTTAGGATTCGAGGAAGGAAGTCGATGTCGCTCTACGGTGATATTCTTCGTTTTTCATTCTTGGTTCTTCATTGGGAGCTTTTCTATCATCTCCCATGTTCCACCGAAAGAGCAATGCCAACCAAAAAAATTAAGAGATTGTGATATCTTATTAATTTGTTTTAATAATATTCAATTTGGATGGAATAATAAAATTGGCTCCACCTAATTAATGTGAATGATTTGGCACCATTACATTTGGTGAGGTGGTACCAATAAAAGGGGGGGGGGTTGTGGAGAGACTCTCCCTCGTGAATGAGGGGAGTTGATAGGTTTTCCTCTCCCACCATTAATAGTGTGGTTTAGTCCCATGTGCTCCCACTTCGTAACCTCTCACAGGAGGTTAGGTTTGGGTGGTCCCCACCACCATAACCTCTCGTGGGAGGTTAAGGTGTGGTGGTCCCACCTCGAACTTCCATGAGGTGGTTTTAACCAACAAATAAAAAATTAAGCCACATACATTATTTTTTATTTAATTCATTCTCTAAAAACCCAAAATCCATCATTTAATCTCGACCCATGTCTGTCGAGGTGATGGTCTTCTTAAATGGATATCGGCGCTGAGATTTCAAAAGTACCCTCGGATTTTAATTACGGGCACGGGTTGAATAGTGCCCTTGGAACACATTTTTCTATGGAAACTGATACAATTGAAGGCTTAAAAGTTTATGCATATGACCTAGGGAACCAGGTCCATAATTTATTATAAATAACGTTTTACAAATTTACAATGTTTTTCCATAGAATTGGTGGGAGATGATTCTTCTTTAGAAAAACAATTTCAGGACAGACTTAGATTTGAAATTAAGTCCCATGTGAATATCTATAAGATGAATATGTTATCAAAACCGGTGAATTAGACTCTCATTTCAGAGGGGAATCTAAAGGAGGCTTCTAGTACTAGAGAGGTAGATGTTATTGGGTGCTTAGTGAGTGTGCCATCTAGAGAACAGATAGTGACGTCATGAGAAACATAGCTGGGGTACTGGGAAAGAAGTTAGAGAATCCAAAGGTATAGTTCTTCTATATACTACTTAGGTGCTTTTCTACCAATGTGTGTAAGCAAAGTCACTACCGTAGACTTTGTACTTGATCACCACCAGAGTTTCGATTTTGCAACAACATAGGGATCATACAAAAGTTCTGTAAGGGACAATGATATGATGGTGCTAAGGGAGCAGCTGATCAGAGTCAGAGTGTGGGAAGGGTGTCTTCTACAACATATTGCTCTGGCAGTTGGAGTTCTATTAGAAAAGGCGATAAAGGTATTAAATGTCAAGCTTCAGGGCAAGATCACATGTATCAGTAGATTTGTGATACTCATGGGAGTCATATGGTTACATAGGGTAGAGGGGAATGAATGTTATATGTAGTGTTTCCTACACCGATCGAGATATAGGTTGGTCCATTTATTTTGAGAGGTACAATTCTTGTAGATTATACAATAGCTACTTCTTTGTTTGATATTGGTGCCACTTATTCTTTTATATCTACTAATCATGTTAATGGTCTGTTCCTTGAGGTAGAGTTCATAGGGGGAATAATGAATATCTATCCACCATTAGAGACATCGTCTAGAAATATATGATTCTATACAATAATCTCAATAATGATCAATTAGTTCAGTTTTCATTGGGATTTATATCTCTTTGATATTAAAAGCATTAACCTTATTATGGGTATGCGATAGTTAGTGGCATACTGAGCCCATATTGATTGATATCATAGGATATGACCTTATTATCTATTAAGGGTGATCGGTATGTCCATCATGGAGAGTGGGATATCCATGCGAGCATAACATGGAAAATTACTCACCATCTGGGAGTTCTCATAGCCCATGTTGATGGTCATTTCCTTAATTATGATAGTTATAGTCAATATTTTGTTACACGAGTTGAATAATAGCTCCATGATGTCTTTCCTGATGACTTATTATGGTTACCACAAAAGAGATATGTGGAATTCACTATTGAGCTAATGTAGGGTGTAGATCCAATATCTATTCCACCTAAAATTAGGGCACCCTTAAAGGATAATAAACTCATTAATCAGTTTGAGTACCTAGAGGATCGTGATCTTATTTATCTATGTATGTCTCTTTGGGGATCACCTCTTTTGTTTTAAAATAATGATGATATGAGTTTTATTTTAGGTGACTATTATATGAAGATGAAAACAAAATATGGTTATGAACCAGTATCCACATCCATGTATCAATTATCTATTTGACCAGATGAAAGGAACTTCTATGTTCACAATGAATTATTTAAGATCAGGGTATCATCAGGTGATTGTTTGGAATTCGAATATATTGATATATTCTTTCAGGAGTAGTTATGGACTTTTATAATTTTTTGTGATTCTATTTGGGTTGCCGAATGCACCGGCATTGTTTGTGGACTAGATGAACATGATATTTCATCCATACATGTATTAGTATGTGGTAGTTTTCATGGAGAACATATCGGTGTACTCTAAGAATCATTGAAATCCTATGCAATATCTTAGCATCGTATTAAGTACACTTAGATAGCCTCTTTTATACACAAACCTATGTATGTGTCATTTTTTATTGATGAGGTAAAATGTTTGGGGTATATCATCTCAGAAGAAGGTTTGGAAGTGGACTCATAAATGGTTTAAGAAGTGGTTTATTTGGAGAATTACAATACTATTTTTGATATTTGAAGCATTTTGAAATTTTATGGATATAACATGGGGTTCATCAAGGAAATTCCTTTATTTTAAGAATCACATTCAATTTTAAAAAAAATGGATAATATTTGTGTGGAAAAAATAATTCGATATTTTTTTCTAGGATTTGAAAAAACACATGACATCGACACCAATTTTGAACTTACCTGAGTAAGGTCTAGAGTACACAGTTTATTAGGACTCTTTGAGGATAGGTATTAGAGCACTGTTGTATCAGTGACATTGAGTCATTGCAAATGAGCCTTGGTAGTTGATTCCACATGAAAAGAATTTCACCATGAACAACCTTGATCTGGCAGTCATGGTTTATACTTTTATGTGTTTGTGAAACTATCTCTTGGGTGAATTTTTTATAGTTTTTATAGATCACCAATGAGTGATGTAAATATTATCAATGTGTGACTTCAATCTTTAGAAGTGAAGATTAGAAGGGTACATGTTGTCCTTTGATTTTGAACTAAAATCTACACTTGGAAATGGGAATTGTATGGCAGATTCAATGACAAGGAAAAATCAGACTCAATTGGTACATGAGTAGAATTTAGAATGGAATGTGATGTATTTTCTGGCTAAAATGATTTTGGTGTTTTAGGAGATTCTGGAAAATGACTCGTGTTTTATTATTAGTGGAGTTTAAACTGTTGAGATGGATCAGGGACAAGCAGTACATAGATCTGGTGTTATTATCCCTGAGGGAAATCCTTGAAGGTGGGGAGACACCTTCACACTATATGATAGATAAGGATAAGGCCGTCTATTAGAAAAACAAATTTTTTGTCCATACGATCATGAGAGAGGTGCTCAAGAGATAATTTTAGGCATCAAATTTGGTGGTACATATAGCTCTAGGCAAAATGAACTATGGCCGACGATGAATGTTTTAGTGGCCGACCAGGAAAAAGGAAATACAAGGGTTCATGATGAGATGTTTCACATGTCAGCAGGTTAAAAAATAGCATCAACTACATGGATGAGTATTGCAGTCCTTGACTATTCTGTAATGGATGTGGGACAATGCGAGTGTGGATCTGGTGGTTGTTATTCCCAAGATGCTTGGAATAATGATTATATTTGTGTCATTGTGGATATAATGAAAAGGGTACCACATTTCTGGCCTGCGAAGGAGACACTTATAGTGAGAAATTTTGGGGAACTCTATGTTCGAGTGATAGATTGTTTTCATGGGGAGCAATAGAATATAGTTTCCAATTGTTATTCATGAATTACTTCACATTTTTGGTAGGTATTATAGAAGGGTCTTGGAAAATAGGTTTTCCTATACGAATTTCAACCCACATAAAGATAGGCTGTTGGAGCATACTATATAGGTATTAGAGGATATGTAGACGGAATATCTGCATGAATTTGGTGGTTCCTGGGACAATGACTTGTGTTTAGTACAGTTTTCCTAAAACAAAAATTATCATGAAACTATATACATGACAACATTTGAGGAACTTTAGGGAAGATCTTTTAGATCACCACTATGTTGTATAGAGGATGTTGAGTCGGAGCTGTTGGGGTCGAGTCTCGTGCTGTAGATATCATAGAAGTTTTAGTAAGTTTGAAAACTCATGTCTATGTCTTAGAGTAGATATAATTTTTTTCTCGATAGAAAAATATGAAGGCTAGTGTTTATATAGGGTGATAATGTATTACATTTGGTTTCTTCTAGTATGGGTCATTGTAGGATATATTGGAAGGTAGGTTGGTTCCCAGTTTTGTTGGACCGTTTGATGTAGTGAAGATATTTGGACCAGTGTATAGCAATTTTACCTTAAAAAAATCAGATCCATGCCTGATGATTTCTATATGTCAAAAATACAGTGGTATCACCATGACCGTTATCATGTGATGATTGTGGATAGGTTTGACCAAATGAATGATCTTTCCTTTGAGGAGCAACTAATAACTATAATGGATCATAGTGAGAATGTGTTGTAGGGAATGATTGTGATGATAGTTTATGTGTTATGGCATCAAGGATGTGTTCATGATGAATCCTGGGAATGGGAAGAATATATAATGGATAAATGTCCCAATCATTTTTTCTTAGAATCTTATTGATGTTTAGGAATGCATCTCGATCAAAAGTTGATATAGTGTGGACATATTAGAAGATCTTGGCCTTTTGTAAAGTAATATCATGCTCATTTTATGGAAAATTATTTGTTATTAAATAACTTGGTTTTTGAGTTTTAGATTAGGTTGAATTTGGGTTTAGTTATTATGAAAAAAATAACAAAGAAAACGATGTGCACAGTTTGTGCATGTTTGGATAAACTATTAGTCTAAACCTAGATAATCGTGCGACCCTACGTAGTGGGATTCTACTCAGTTGGTGGATGGTTTACCCTAGCTGTGCTCCCCTACCAAGGAATCCATGATCTTGGTATTTTATTTACTAAAATTTAGTTTGGAAATCCCCCAACCCTCTAAAACCAATCTATTTAAAACTGTGCTCGGGCTTGATGAATTTTAGGTAATCCTAGGTCCTTTTGTTGGGATTCTGGATTGATTTAAGCAGTTTTCATTGAGATCAAATTAATTGATTCAATATCTTCTCTCAACTTTGTTAGTATATTTCATGAAGTTTCTTGTTCAATTATTTCCACTATTTTTCTTTGATCTTCTAATGAAAGATCGCAACTGTTTCCATATATGTAAACCTATTTGTTGTGATCTTAGAATAGGATTGTGGAACTATATCAAGTGGTGGAATATCGTGGTTCCTTTGATCTTGATTATCGGATTAGGTATTTAGATCCCGATCTTGATCAACATCATTGTTCCTCGATGATTATTTTGATTTTTTCTAGCATAATGTTCATCAATGAACCTATATAGGTGGTCTAAATCAAACTCCCATAGTCGTTGATTTGATATGTGTATGTTTGATTAATGATTTTATAGCATCATTTAGTAATTGATATCCTAAATTGGGTTAATTTGGAATGTTCGACTGACTTATCTTTGTTCGGAGATATGGACTACTAATTGATGATTTAAACACAGGAATAAGGGGCAGCCAAAATAGATAATTTATTTGTGGAAAATTTATTATGATTTAGGATATTTTATTCAAAATTTTGTATTGGTTTTGTTGAGATAATTAATTGGGGGAGTTAATTATCAGACCACTATTTAAATATGTTGAGATAATTAATGGTTTATTAATTTTTTTCCTTGATGTTTTATTAAGATAAATATCTATCAGATTAATTATGATACGTTTATCATGGGATTGGGTAATTCATTTTGGAGAATTAATTATGGAATAAGATCCTTGTTGATAGATTAATTAATATGTCAACTAATTAATGGGTTTTTTACTTAGTTAATTGTTGGGTAAACTAATGGTATTTGATATGTCTATCTAAACATTTGATGTGTAAGGAAATGATGTTGTTGATTATAATGAATTTAGAAATGACGTGAATGATTGCGAATTCTACTTATTGACATGGGGTATTAGACCAATTTATATGTTGGGGAATGAGACAAGGAATTTTTCCTCAATAGATATTACAATCACTTGTGAGGATGAGTGGTAAACATGGAAATATACACTGATTGAGAAAGTGGGTACTGAGACATAGAAATCTAAAATGATTGATATGTTGAGTGTTAGACATGGAGTTTCACACCGAACTAATGATAATGAAGAATTGTGAATTGATTTATAGACATAGATCAATCTTGAGATTAATGTTACTAGTAATGAATAAATGAATATGTGACAACTATTTAATTGTGCATTGAATTTATTGACTTTTAGAATTTCATAGACAATATTTTTTATGGACTTGTTAATGACACCATTGGTGGTGGCCTACTGATTTGTATTGACACCTTATTTGGTCTTCCTGATTAGGAAGAACGAAAACATTGTTTCCACCAGATATGATATTGAAAATGCCCTAGGATAGGTTTTAATTTGATAATGGAGCATGGGTGAGGGAACCATACGTGGTTCAAGACACACATATGTGAAATTGTGTCTTTATTTTTAGTTTTATTATAGAAACGTGACACTTGAATTTTCATAGAATTATATCCCATTATGTTGATTATTGTATTTACTATTTTTTATTATCTTGTGACATGGTATTTTTGTGGATATTTTTATGGTTCTGCAATTGTTTGTTGTTTTTTTCATATGTTTTTGTTTTGCTCTGATAAAAGCGGATATTGTATCCCCATGTCTTACATACCAGAACCTCACTACTACTCAGCAACCTCTAGAAAATAGGGAGACAAAATTGAGGGCATGAGACCAACCATCTCGGGAAACCATTTAGTTTCACACGGGATGTGATGTTACATAAATATAGGGAAGTATTTTGACATTTTCCTGAAATAATTATTTGGGGAAAAATTTATTATTCTTATTCAAGATATATTGTAAACATTTTGATCAAGAATGATTCCATTTTTATGAAAAGAGAGTACTTCTGTATAAAAGGGATTCATATGTTTTCCAAAAATAAAACAATAGTTTTATTACAAGATAAATAGATGAAAAATGTGAACAAGATACTAAAATAACATTAATGAATTTAATTTCAATGTATTTTATCAAATCTAATGAATTACAGAAAAGAAACATGGGAAATTTTCAATAAATGAATTATTCATTATTGGGTAACAAGGGTATCACAATGATATTTTACAACATCACCTAAAATTATATATGTAATGAAGAAATGTGATTACAACATTTCGACAAAAATATATGAAAAAATGGTGATATTACAGTGATAAAGTTGGATATTTGTGTAATTTTATTTTTTTCATACCAATAAATAAATTTCACATGATTGTGAAATTATAAAAAATATATATAATAAAAATTAACGTGTTTATATGTATATATATACTATTTTTATATATTTATTATAAAATTTTAATGTTTATGTACTAAATGATCATGTCAAAAACAAGGAACCCATATAACATTTTAGTATAAGATTTAAATATTTAAAAATTAAAAATTCATATTTATTTAAATATTTAACTATTCATAATATATTCTTACCATCTTATAAGTGAATTATAATTTGAAGACTATGACATGAGGCGCATAGGGGAGTACATCCAAAAAACAGAAAATATGGCTCTAGAGTTCTAATAAATCATTACAATTAAACCTGAATAGAGTAAATTCACTATTCCTAGGATTCATCACTCAATGCAAAATTGAAAAAAAAAATGGTGGCTATATTAGAATGGTTAAAAAATATCATTGAATAATAGTTTCATATATTTATAGGATACCATTAATCCATTTTTAATGGTTTTTAGTTGATAATTAATTAAAATTAAATTTGGAATATATATAGTATATATCTACTTATAATTAATACGGCCATAAGATCTTTTTTATTTTATAATATGATGTCCAAAAATATTTATATAATACATATTAACAATATTAAAATTTCATGGATGAGATTGACATTGAAATAAAATATACTTGAAATTTACAATTACAAATAATTTATTTTACTTCAAAATCATTATTTTTTGGGTATATAAATTTCTACTATTGGTTTATATATATTTGGAAAATAACTAAATCATTTAAAAATAAATATTTTAACAAATATATTGTACTATAATTTTTATTTAATTATAAAAAATTTCAACTAAATATATCATTAATCAAACACATAATAAAAATATATATGAAATTTTGATTGTTATAAATAAACAAAAATATATGTATATATACTTATGATATTATGCAAAAATATTAATAAAATTATTCTAAATCATACACACACTTATTATATAAATATTTATATTTTTTCAAAGCATAAAATGTAACTAAATCATATATCACATTATAAATTCCTATTATAGTAGCATATTTTTAAATTAATTAATTAATTGAAATAAAAAATATAATGATTAAGAAAAATATAATTTTAGAAGTTAATTTGTTAGACATTCCTTTTATAATACGATACATATATGTTCAAATATAAACCATTTAAATAATTATATGATCTGTATCATTTTATCCGAGAAAAAAATGACTTATATATATATATATATTAAATAATTAGATAATAATATGATAGTAAATAATGAATTACACACCAAGGTCAAAATGGAAATGAATTTTAATTGGGTGAGATTTCTATATATATATATATTAGTTCTTATCATATATAGAAAATTTACTGTCATTCGTATTGAGTTATTTATTAACAACAAGAAACTAATAATGCATTTCTAAAACATGGAACTCTACTAAGATAAAATGACAACAAAAATACAATTTTATGAAAGCAAAAAGTAGTCTATTTATCATTTGTATACAAATTTAATCATTAAATATAGTACATTTATTGACCAAAATGGATAACTTAAATGGCTAAGAGACACACTTTCCATGTACATGGAAAATAGTTGATATTATATGGGTTTGTGTTTACATTTTATTTAAAAATTAATTAATTATGTTTGAAATTACAAAATTTTATCATAAAATATTTATTATATACTTCAATGATTCCATGAATGAATGGTAATATTGAACTTTCTATCAAAACATTTTATGATATGTGTGTTTCATTATTACAAAAAACCATAGATACAAGGCTCACATAAATGGTATCTTAGACCACAGATTACAAAATAAATTGTTACCTTGAAAAAATATTCCCATATAACCAACTAAAACCCAAATTTTACAACTAAAACACTGTACACCAATTATTTATTCCCACAGAAAACATAAAACTCCTCTTATTAACTATAATATGACTTTTCAAAGTCACCAAATCCTTACATAAGTTAATTATCCCAACTAGATTGACGAATTAATATTTTATCCATCCACATGGGAATTACTTTATTGAATTTTCATTTAACATTGGAATTATTCTTATGAAATTTTGTAGATATAATAGTGAGACTGATTATGGAAAAATGAATAATAAATTTAACTCTATTATGAACATGATTTCTAAAAACCCTTGCTAGGATGAACTGAAATTTTGTTAAACCGATTTAAAACATATTTAAATTTCACAATTTTTCCAAACAATTTAGATTAATATCCAATTATATATAACATGGATATATTTTTGTTTGTAGAGTTCCATAAAATCATGGCCATTAAACCAATGATATCATATATGGGTTATTTGTATATAATGAAAAAAGTCATATTTTTGTGTATAATATTTACAGAAATTAATATGATATATATTATTAAATTTTTTTAAATTTCATTCAAATAAATATTTGGAATGAAATATTGATCATGATAGGTAATATTTTGAGATATGTTATGTAATCATAGGTAGGTTTATGCATCTTAAGGAATAAATACATAGAAATCAATAAAAAGAATAATTATAGGGAAAATATATTGATAATGGTGTATAATTTATGAATATATATATATATATATACATTCATGATTATAAAAAAATATAATCCAGAACATAAAATCTTATGGACATTGTTTTCATTTATTCATTATATTAAATACAAGGGTACATTATGACCAACTATGTTACTTATATTAGTCATTTAATCTAATTTTTATGTAGGGAATCATTACTATTGCCATTTTGACATTAATATTAATAGAGTGAGTAGAAGGGAATGTCATCCCTAGAAATGTAAGTGACCTAATGTAATATATTTCACAACATAATCTTGAAATACTGACTCGTTAATTTAATGTACTATCTCATTTTATGTGATAATTGGATATATAATTTTTTTAACCCATTTATAATAATTATTCCTATAATGTATATTATTACATGTTAAATATTAATGTTCATTGAAATACTCTAATGATTCATTGTTACTATTAATATTCATAAAAATTGAATGTAATATAAATTGGAGATAAAGAAGTGAAAAAATACTTGACCACACTGTAAAATTTTTACTCCCTAGTGAAATTATTGTATCTTATTTTATGAATCAAAAACTCATTGTAAATTCACATATATTATAAGTGATATCACTATTATCAAAATATATCAAATTTATACATGAGGAATCATTAAGGATATGTTTCAGTTATCTTACAATATTTATCTATATCGCCATATAATGATATTCTATAGAAATATGTATAAAAATCTAATCTAGTACAAAAATATTGTCTTCTGATAGATTATTGTTTATTCAGAAAAATATCTAGATCTATGTAAATAAATATCTTCTCAAAATATTCTCAAATAATCACTAATAAAGGAAATACATTTATGTTCCCACAATAGTCCAAACTAGTAATCATGAAATTATTTTATTATATAGAAACATAAAATAGTCTCCTACAACCACAATGATTAAGTTTTAAAACATTATTATAGATTTCCTTATTCCATATAATAAACACCAAGACCCTGAAACAATTACAGCTTTACATAAAATGATGTTGATAATGTGAAATTACCATGGTGGAATCTATTTACCACTAATATGAATCTTAAACAAAATGATTTTTGATAATGTCATGGTGTTTTAAAAATTATTCTAAAATAAACCAAAACTGATTAATGATATACAACTCTTAATTATTTTGAACAAAATAGTAATGGGGGTTGTTTTGGAATAAATAAATCTATTTAGTAGAGGCATTATATGTGTATTTGTGTATATATTAATGAAATAGTAATTTATATAACCAACCATGAGAATCTATATTTCACAAATTTAAAATATACAATGTTATATATGACTCTAATAAATTTTAAATCTATTACAAACAAAAATTATTTCAAAAAACAAAAGTTTAAATTTAAATAATTAATAATTTTTTTTAACTATATTATAATCGTCTAGTTAAATTTCATAGTATTACAAATAACTTCTCATAAAAATAACTCATCCAATACCAAATATTCATTTTACAAAAAAATTAGAATATAGGATGAGTAACATTAATATTAAAAAAAAATTATTTTGGAATTTTTGGAATTTCATTATAATAAGCACCGTAACATTTTTGATTAGTTTATTATATATCGTTAGATAAAAATCCACAGAATGATTCTTTTAATTTGTTGTTGTAAACGAATATTTTTAATGAATTATCATTATAATAATTTATTATATATTTATGAATATTTTTTAATCTATGATAATTTTAAATATTCCATTAATAAAGATTTAAAATCCAATGTGGAGATTGAAAATTTTTTTGAAATCATAGAGAAATATTATAATTAAATTATTATTTATCACTCTAAATTATACAGTCACCTCAGAGTCATTTCAAAATATTTGATCATAACAAATTGATCCTTCTTCATTGGGGAGCACATAATGGGGTTGTTATTTGTTGTAAAAAACATGAGTTGCGAGTTTTTTTCTATTTTAATGATAATATATATTATAATGAAATTTATTGATTTTTAATGGGGAATCATAAGATTTATATGAGTGGGGATTTCAAATATTTGGATCGCCATGTACTTTTACAGTCTAAACTAATCATGTTAGTGACTATGAATAAATGATTAGATATTATGCATGAGAATGTTATCCTACATCAAATAATTATTATAAAATATAACATGGTCAAAATCCATAAAATTGATTGTAAAAAATGAAAATGAAAATTATAATTGGAAACATGTAATTCTATGTCATTTTTTAATAAAAATAAAAAAGATTACATGTTTGTTTGTTAGTTGGGAATAACATTATATGGGTTATATATAATGAAATACCTGAAACTAAGGAAATAATATTTTGTTTTATTATTTATTTAAGAGAGTTAATAGATTTTAATAGTTATATATGAAATAATATATGATGATAATAAATGTATCAAGTGATATATGAAAACTATTGGGAATATTTTCATAGGCAAAATATATTTGATTTATAGTTTTTAGATATAAATTTTATTTTTTGAGCACTTTATATTATAGTACCCACAAATTGATTATTTTTATATTTCTAGAAATATTCATTCAAAAATGAAAAAAAATTCAGTGTCCAAATTATATATATTGATTAGTTGAGATAAAAATATAATAAATTTATAAAATTTAAAATACAGGCATCATTGGTTTGTCACAACAACACAAGGTTAATTAATATGTTCATTTTTTATTGTTATGATTCTTTAATAAAAATTCAATTGTTATATAAAATTAAACAAAATTGAAACATATCAGAGGATGATATATTGTATTATAGGAAAACACTTATAACTTTTTTTTATAAAATACAATTGAGATTAATTATCATTAATTTGAAATGACAAAAAAAATATAAAATATAATAACAATCAATGATCACAAAAAGATTCCTTTCATGTATGCTCATAATTCCTTACTTTTATTATATTATTGAAATTGTGGTGCTATATTTTTTGTCATGAAAAATATTATGAGAGAGGGTGTTAAATTCTATAAATCTATGAGATTAAAATTGGTTATAATTTACGAAATATTACAAGTGTGTAATATACTAACTTGATTATTTTTATTAATACATCATTTTTCATTATGATGTTAAGCTCTCATAGTAGTGGAAACTAATATATATTCTTCAAATAAAATCCATAGACTAATTGAAATTAATTTATCTTCAATTTTTTAAAATATTAAATCATTATTAAAATTGTAATATATATTTACATATATATATATATATATTATATTATTATGTTGGGAATTAATGGAACAAAAGACAACATTGATTTTAAAGGTTTCTTTCAATATAAAGATAGAATAATTTTATGTAATATCATATAATCATTTCATGACTATATCAAATTTATTATACAGAAACATATCAATAGTTGATTGGAAAAAAATTATAATTAAATAACATACATATACCTATAATTGAATGAAAAGTCCTGGTAAATTGGATGATTATAATTGGACTACATGAGGGTAGATGGTTAAAATTAAATGCATAATAGATCCAAAGGTATTAATTTTATAGTAGGATGAAATATGGAGTAAACATCCATATATTGTCTAGCATTTTTTATTTTAAATTATTTAGAGATTATCATATAGGTAACTACTAACAGCTGATTTATTCAAGAATAATATAAATATGGCCTAAAAGGTTTTTTTAAATATGAATATTTATGAATTAAAATTATAATAGACATTGGCAATGAGGTTTATTTTCTTTAGAATGGTTTTAATGTATTTAAATATAATTAAAAACATTTATTGGAGAGTCCTAGAGGGGATTATTAATTTTTAGTGACTAATTTTGGAATTCTGTAATTCTGTAATTCCTAGTTAATATGGTTATGCCATTATATTGTGAGAATCTGTATAAGAAATGTATGTGTCACTATGATATCTAGATAGTAAATTAGTTACATCTAGGATGAAAAAAAATTTAAAAATTGAATTGGTTAAACATCTAATGTTACTTACTATAGTGAAATTTTTATAATAAATGGTACATTGATTGTATTAATAACATTAAACTACTGTTATAGTAACTCTGTTATGACAATATAAAATCATTTATGTCCTCATAAAATAATTTTTATCAAAACAGAAAATATAATTCATCTATATAAAAATATATATTCAATAAAAGTGTACAAATTAATTTTACATGAACCTTTTTTATTTATAATAATACCATATGATTCATTAGAGGTGAATTTAGGAGTTATCTGTAGGGAAAATAGTTATTAGACTCTTATGAATAGTTAAGATGACACAATGTATATTGAAAATTCATAAATGGTCAATACATACATTAAATATATGGTGTCCTCCACTTATATGGGAGTTTTGTATTCCGAAATGTGGAATTTATAATAAACCCCATAAAACGGAATTGCATAATGTGTGGTCTTTTTTTGTTTGATAAACTATAATATTAATGTTTTTTATGAAAAATAAAAAGATTTTATAATAATATCAAAAAATTTATATATTTTAATAACTATGTATAAGTCTTCATGTAAGGAAGAGATCACCCAAATATGGTTTATTATTGAAAAGAAGTTACTTTCACTACCTAATTTCATGCCACACCTTAATATCTCAACATAGCATATTGACATAGGAATAGATTTATAATCATTCATGGTTTACGGAAGACTGTGAATGTTGAATGGATGATATGAAATGTTTTTATATTATAATGTATTTAGAATCTATTTGATCATGGGAAATATAATGGGATATTTTGTAAGATATATTTTATGATTGTAATTATAAAATAATTAATTTATCACAAATTATAGATGTGTATAATATATTGTGTTAGGAAATTATATGAATAATGATGTTTAATTTTATTTTAGTATTAATATGACAGATGAATTTTTAATATTATAATGGACGAAGTATGTTAGATAACTAGATCAGTTATGTTTTGATACCTTAGAATATACTACAATTGAATATAATGATGTCATACAAAAGTGTTGATCATGTACATCGATAGAGAATCATGTGAAGAATAATTAGGTGAAGTATGATTTAACACCTCATTTGGGTATTCTATAATTTTTCATGGTTGAGTGAGGGAATGAATATTTATAATTTAGATCAATTATATC
The DNA here is from genome assembly GCA_963277665.1 of Viscum album. NCBI lineage: Eukaryota > Viridiplantae > Streptophyta > Magnoliopsida > Santalales > Viscaceae > Viscum > Viscum album. Next base: position 1,707,707,715 of record OY728157.1, on the reverse strand, counting down.
AAGGCATTGAGTAATTATTACATAATTGAGATAAAAAACCAATACATAGTTGGATATGGGTGACGCGCAATATGGAATACTTGAATATAGTTCCACATTAAAAATCATATTCACTAAGTAAGTAGTACACAGAAATATGATATTATAAGGAACCGAATTTAAAAGGTACATATTCATGAGTTTTATTTCATTTTGAAATTCTCGTACATTTTTTGAACATTTCATGTTTAACGTAAAAGATAAATAGTCCATAATACATAAATAAAAAACCATAAAATAAAAAATGGACACATCTAATTTTAACCATTTTTATATTCTATAAGACATTTAAAATAATGCATTATTTATTTTTATGAAAAATATTATTAAATTTCAACATGACTTCTTCATTTCCCTAAAACATAGTTAAACCCTATCTAAAAATAAGTAAAAGCATGGGATAAGAAGATAATGTAAATAATAGTTTGAAAAAATACCGAAATATGTTATTTTTGTAAATACATGAAATCCAACAAAAATTTACCTTTACATAAATGTTTTTGGAGATAATTATATAAAAAATAATTTAATTGAAACAACAGACATGTTTTCTCTCAAAATACATCTAATCCTATAACATCAAATTATATCATATTTATGATGACATAGAAAATTTTATGAATAAAACTATTTAAGAAAATATTAATTTCAATTAACATGAATGAAAAACTCCAATATAACAATTACCTAGTTCATCAGAGTAATATAAATGGGATCACCCTTCATTTAAGATATATCATGTTCTATAACACCACATGATTTGGAAACTTATTTTTTTCAAATTTATTTATCATTTTTAATATTTTTTAATTTCATTCATTATTTAAGATTATTTAATTCATATAGTTGAATTTAATTATATAAAGAACCAATTTAATCATTCTCTTCAACCAAAATTAACATTGTATTTCTTTACATGTAACACCGAATTTATCATGTGTTATTTGCATCAATAACTTTCCTCGATGTCTTGTGTAACATAAAAGAGTGAGTTTTATGGAAAAATAATATATTATTAATATATGAGTATTTAATATAATCAGATAAAAACATGACTTTTAATTATAGGTTATTTGAATTAATAACTAACTTATGAATACATATTTATTATAAAATATAATATGATTTATAATGATACTAATTCATTATAATTGATTATTAAAACTGATTAAATAAAAAAAGAAATATTATAATATTAACAATGTCATAAACCCTAATAAATTAAATTGTAATTTATGTATAGTAATGATCTAATTCAAAAATTATGTTCATATGGAACAGAAATGGCTTACTTTACATGTGTCACAAATGCAGCATAGGTTACGTGCAACACCGACTAGGCATACGATGTGCAATACACTGAGTTTCTAAGAAAACATAAATTTTATATAATTATATAAATGAGATTATTATATCTTATATGATAAAATTTGTTAAACTAATAATATAAAATATTTTTTAATGTTTTTTATAATTATTTATTAAAATAAAAAATATTGATAAAGAGTGATATTATTTCTAGTAACATCCATTTATATTAAAAATATTGTTTTCTTTAAAGAACAGCTTTTAATAAAAAATAAAATTTATACACATTTACAAATTGAATTTGATAAAAAAATATTCATTTTTTGAATTTATAATTTAAAAAATTATCCTAGTGAAACTTTTAGGGATTTTAGAGATAAGCTTCAGTTTCTGATGAATAGTGAAAGTACTATTTTGTAGTGAATAAATGGAATTTCATTTAATTAATTATTAATGATACATGATATTATAAATATGTATAAAGGTAACATTAGATAAATATTCTATATGTTAGTAAAATTTAATTCATTGGAATAAATTTAATTTTTTAACTGAATTCAAATTAAAAAAACATTTGAACATTTTTCTACATTAAAACCTCGTTATTTCATCTTGTTTACGGGATTTGCAACAATCATAATTTTCCCACTACTGTGAATTGAATTCCAAAAAACTGGAATGCACAATAATATTTAATATAATATTTAGACTCTAATAATAACATTCTAATTTATACCAAAAATATTAGTTAATGTGATTATAATTAATCACAACGATTAATGGCCAATTATGCTTAATTAGGGACTAAACCTTAAAATCAAGATCCTAAATGATCTATCCACTTTTCCAACACCACCTTTCGGGCCATATTTCAGCCACACACCATCCATTATTTATTTTTCTGGGTTATTATACCTTACTTTAGTTAATAAAAATGTACACCAAACTTGATTCAAAATCTTCAATGTGAGTCATTTTCCATCCCTATAAAAAGACTTAAATTCTCTCACTTCATCAAAACTATCATAAATATTAATTCGGTCCAATAAATACATAACATCCATCATCGAAAATCCACATTCAAACTATAATCATTCCATTAGGATGAAGGAAATCCAAGGAAACCTTGTGGTACAAACTGAAAGGAGTTACCAGATTAACATACAACGCTTCATCTCAAGTCCCTTATATTATTTTCTTTCTCCACCACCACAAACTATTTTTTTCTATTTATAATGACAATAGTATTTAAAATATACTAGTATGTTTTTAGTTTAATGGTTTCACCTACACCTACCCAAACGTCCATCTAATGGGTAACCGATATACTGTTTCTCTCTGAGGTGAACTAAAACATCACAAAATAATGATTTCACATTTTCATATTACTGCCTATCATGGTGGCCATTATGATGAAAACATTTTTTATATATTCTATATATTATTTTTATAATGTCTTTATTATTATGAAATTTTTATTTAAAAAATATATTAATGCTTTCCATATTCTGTAAATATGATAATTTAGTTTTAGGATGTGTGGACTACCACCCCCCAAAGAGATATGATTCATTCATACACCACATAGATTGTATTAATGATTGTTTTAGTGAATATATATGATATATATGATCTAGGGATGCTACTGTAATAATCATATTCATAAATATACATATATTTTGTTTACTTTATTTCTCTCAAGATGAAAATTAATCGGAAATAACATCCATGCATACGTACAACCTACATCCCCAAAAACAGTGTATTCCATTTCATAAGTATATATTCTATTGATAAGAATAATTAAAAATATAATTTATATAAAATTTTTTTATATTATGTTTTAAACTATTTAATCATGATATATATTTATAATTTCTGACAAAAAAAAATAATCAAGAGTGATATGAAAAACAAATATAATATTTCCTATAATGAATACATATCATAGTATGGTGAACATGAGGGTAATATAAGGTCTTTATAAAAACATATATGTTATTAGATATAAGAATATAGATCTATACAAACTATATATTTAGATTGAATGAGTACGATGAGAGTGATAACACAAGGTAAGGGGATTTCCTCATAGTTTTTATTTTTGTTAGATACATGATTTTTTTTCCAAACATTCCTTTTGTGTGGATTATGTAATTCCCACAATTTTATTATAAAAAATCATACCTAAATTTATGGGTATTCAGATTTCTATTTTATGATATTTCTTTAATGGGGTTCAAGTCCAAAAAGTTACCAAATTAGTAAAAAATATTTTTCTCAAATTGCCTTCTGAGAGAGTCATGTTCTATTATACAATAAAATTACATTTAGAGATGTATATACATCTATTTTGAATTATATATTATGAAATTACATCTTTTAATGATATTTTATGTTTCATTTAATTTCATCAACTTAAATAAAGAGTATGATCCCATGTTACCACATTATTAGAGTTTAGTGATACTGTCTCATTACATTTCGAGATTATTAATGACTATGCACCTTTAATGAAATTTAACATTCTATATTTCAAGAACTCTAATGAGTTTACCTATGATTTGTTTAATAATGATAAAACTATGTAATAGTAAAAAATTTCTTCTCTTATAATTAAGATAATTTTGAATATGTTTTTAAGTAAATATAATTGTATTACTCTCTTCCAATGGAAAATAGTTTTATTTCAAAATCCATGTTTCCAAAAATGATATTAAATTATCCATGAAGATAATTTTCATGGGAAAATTATTTTGAAAATGTTGTATGGTTTTCAAGGCTTCCATTATATGTTTTTAAATCATTTTTTAATAAAACTATTTTCCTAAATATTTTCAATGTTTTTTATAGGTTTCCATGGTAAATGAGTTTTAAAATATTTTTTCAAGATTTATTAATAAGTTTTCTAAAAAATTTAAAAGTAATATTTTTTCAAATATTTTTCAATCATATTTTATATGTTTTTAAATAAAATTGTTTTCAAAAGGTTTCATGTTTTTAATGTTATTTTTTCAGAAGAAATGATAATTTCGTAATGTTATGTTTTCAAAACATATTGAAAAATTACATTCCATCGATTTTGAAATATGTAGATGTTTCTCGATCATTTCAAGGATATGTTAAAAATGTTAAAGTCATATTAATTATATTAATAGATTATGATTTGATGTCTTAATTTATTTGAATCTCATCTCTCTTCCACAAGTTATATGCTTTAAAGCCCACTTATATTCATGGATTTGATTTCATGAAGTGATTATGAATCATATATATTTTACATTAGGTGATTAGATTAAATATTATCAAAAACCTTTTAAATTCATGGGTTATGATTTTATGTTTATATAACATATTTACTTATGTGTCATGATATAGTGAATGTTTAATTTTTCGTAACATGACTGAATGATTTTATAAGGAGACAGATGAGACCTATATCTCCCTAAAATTAATCGCGAAATGAAAACTGTTTTAGGAGATCAAATGGTACATGAAAGGGAATACCAATCCTAAAACAGGAGGGTATATTAGAGTAGGACCCAATACCAAAATAAGTGGGTAAAAATGAGGATATACCAAGCCCCAAATAATGGGGTACAAGGGAGGACAACACAATCCAAAAAAATTCTATATGAGAGTAATTATCATACCCAAAAAAGGAGGGTGTGTGAGAGTAAATACCAATATTGAAACAAGAGGTTACATATGAGGACATCCAAAACCTGAAAGAAGAGGGTACATAAGAGGACATCCCAACACCGAAATAAGAGGGTATACATGAGGACATTCCAATCCTTAAAAAGGAGGGTATATAGGATGGCATCTAGTGTATGAAGCATGTACAATGGTGTTTAACCCTTTCCCAACATGTTAGAATGGACTTATTAGGCATACTTGACGTTGGTGTTTTTATATTTTTATAAAAAATTCTATGTTATATTTATATGTTATGCTTTCAAGGCCTATGTTCATCATTTAAATTATTTTTTCTTACTAAGCATCATTGCTCACTCATTTACAATGTTTTCTTTACCCGGTTTATGATGAATGGTTTTATGAAAAATTACTAAAGGTATATATCTTTATGGGATATTTTATATACCATTCAGCAGTTTAGAAGATTTGGTTTCCATTGTTCTATAGACACTAATACATTTTGTTACTAGGGCATGTATTTTTTTTAATATACTAAATATACATCTAAAATGTTGTTATACCAGTGTCTATTAAGTATGGTTCACTACAGATGGTATCAAAGAAAATTTTTATTCAACCCATAGAATGGAAGATGTGAAAATATTTAGTGATATCCCCATGTATATTTCTATATATATTATTACTGACATATCAAAGGATAACTATAAGGATGAGTTAACATTTAGGAAAATTTCCTAAAATTTTAGTAAAGGATAATGTAAGAGGATTCAAAAATACATCCTTGTCTATATAATAACAGTGGGTTTCGGTCTACCATATATGTACCTAGGGGTGAAAACTCTAGAAGATGATCTAGGCCATACATAGGGTAATCAGGTACATGACAACAAGCCTTTCTGAACACATTGTTTAAAACTACTTGAAGATATTCTTGGAAAATTATCTAAATCTTCAAAAACCTCCATGATGTATTTAGGAGATTTTTTCTATTAATAACAATATATGAACCTACATAACGTATATTAATGAAGATGTCATGATTTAAAAATAACAAAAGTAAATATTTTCCGGACTATGTTGTTTCCTAATATGATAAGTAATTATCACAATATGCTTAAAGTTTTAGTCAATTACGGGATCCAGATAGAACTAGATTAATGTTGAATTTTAAATATGATTTATTAATAAGTGGTCAAGTGGGATGATCACTAGATTGAATGTTTATGTTTTCATGAATAATAAATTTTTGAGGAACTTGATTAACAACATGTACCTTAACAGGCTATCAGAATCACCATGCACGGGAGATAAGGATTTATTTAAGGGTTCAAGTAATAGAGATGATGAAGGAAAGAAGATTGTGTTTCCTTTTTTCCAAAAATGTTGAAATAATCTCCATATATAATGTATTAGATGAACAATAAGATGTTTTTACTGTGAAAACAAAAGAAACAAATAATGTAACAAAAAGGGAATATAGAATTTCAGTTAAAAATTTTATTAGAATATTTGCCTCCCCATGTTGTTAGAGAAGGATAAATGTTTTATGTGTGTAATAAATGATAATTATGCAAATTAATGTCCCAAGAAGAATTATCCTGATGAAAATAAACAAGGTGGTGTGAAAAATGGTTACATTGTTGATGACAAAGAGACAACATATTAAATTTGAAAGGAAATGGTTATTATGTAATAGGATAAGGGAGAATTGTAAATGGAATAAGGATCATGTAATTGATTTTTATATATTTGGTTTTATAAAATTAAGAATGTTGAAGTGTACGTTGAGTTTTATATTTATGTTTTTATCAGGATTTTCATGTTTACGTTGAATGTACTAGATAGACTAAGGAAGTGACTTAATGAAAATGTAATATTTTAATTAATGTACAGTACTATTAAATATGTCCATTATTTTAGGTTAATGTTTTTAACAAGGATATTTGGGTAATGAATACATAAATTGGAAGGTATGGATTACACTATATCTTAGTATTGACAAACAGTTCTATGTCATCATGGTTGAAGTTCACTCCATTTTTGGAATTGATGAATAGATCCAATATAATTTTGAATAAGATAGAATTCATGATTTATAAAAGGATTTATGGTAATCAATTTTTTTACCATGTTTCAATGAAATATATTATGAAGGTATTCATATGTTTATAAATTAATAACCATGTGGTACATCATGATATATTGGGGATCAATATCATGCTAATTCCATGAATTTCATTATAAATCATTTGATTTCTATATTTTAAAGGGATTATAAGGTTAACCATTCATGATAAATTTATGTTTAACTTTATAAGATGTAATTTGGTATTGTATTTGTTTTAAAAACCTTGGATAAAAGGTTATTTATTTATTTTCCATATTTCATGGATTTCAATCATCTTTATTTTGGAAATTATATTAGTGTGGTTTTAGAAAAGGACATCATGTATTTTGGGTGACAACTCATAAATAATGGCATGGCTGTGGAAGGATGATAAGGGTTTCAATCCTACAACTGGCCTACATGATCTCCTGGTTTATGTACACTTTTTTGAGGAATAATTATTTACGATGGAAGGATAGTGTGACTTTTATTAGTGATTAATGTATTAATCATATTTACTTTTAATAATATTTAGAGATAAATTTTATTACCTTTCATTATTTTTTGGTCCTTAAAATATACTGAAAGTGTATTTTAGTGCTTTGGGCATCAATGATAATTTATGGACATCCATTTATTGAGGTAATGGATGGATTGGAAATATATAAAATCCAAAACAAAGAAAAAATATTATTTCTTCCTTTTTTAATAAAATAATTACACAATGATAAGATAATGATCCTAATGGAAAACGTGTATTCCATACAAATTAATTTTTGTTGACCCAATGGTCGTTCAAATCAACAATGAATTATGACATTGATTCCCTAAAATTTTCATTGATTGTTCACTTATTTGTGATTGATGAACTCATTCACGACCTAAAAATACATTTTTTTACCTTCATGTCCAATATTCACTCATATCCTATGTTCATATATGATAAAACGTTTATATATGGTCCATTTTTTAATAATATGGTTCAAAATTTTCTATTTTAACAAAACTGTTAATAATCATTAGTATGTCTCGGTTTCTATGAAAGTAACATTCTGGTATTAATCTATTGATAATATAGATGTATTTCAAGGTAGGAATTTTATTTAAAGGATGTATAATGTTTTACCCTTTGATTTTGTGAATTATTATTTTTAATTAATTTATAATTTTTGATATTTTTCATTTCATGCAACCCTTAAGGTAGTTTATTTTATATGTTTTGAATGATTTATATTCAAAACCTACTTGATCATCCTCCAATAGTATCATAAACATTCTATGTGTCTATATAGAACACAATAATTACATTATGTTATATAGAACAATTTCATTCCTCGATGACATGCACAACACGCAAGACCGAGGGTTACTAAACAATAATATATTATTTAAATATTATTATTTAATATAAAAATATAAAAATGTGACATAAATTATAGTTTATAAATATTATTAACTAATCATTGCAAATTTATGGTTTATGTAATATAATCTTAATTCATAGGTTACCAATTAATTACATATGAACATAAAAAATGATTTAATTTAGAAGGTAATATTATTATGGACACAGAGATATTTTACCCTAATAAAATAAATTTTAATTTATGTCTACAAAAGAAATAATAAAATCCTTCCTTTAAAAAGGAAAGAAATTGACATATGTTACACCCAACACCAACTTGGAAAACGTTACACACAACACCAACTTCACAGACGATGTATGCAACACTGTATTTTTACAAAACATCACATTTTATATGTTTATTTAAAAGAGATTATTATAACCTAGTTTCTCTACACAGATATTGGAATAGTAAATAATACTTTTTATATATTATTTATATTTGTTTTATGTAAATAAAACATATTTATAACAAACTATATGATATTTGGTAATGTTGTTTTATAAAATATATATCGTTTTCTTTAATGAAAATATTTTTTTTATAAAATTAATTTTTGAAATATTTATAAATTTATTCTTATAAAAAAATATAATTTATTCATTTATAATTTATAAATTATTCGATGGTGACTTTTTTTTATTATTAATAAAAGTTTCATTTTTTGATGAATTGTAAAGAATACTATTTTTTAGTTAAAAATAAATTTTTGATTAATTAATTATTAATATTAAATTATATTATAAAATCATTTTATTGTCACAATAGATAAATATTACATCTATTAATATTATTTAATTCATTAGACTCAATTTCATGTTGAAATTGAATTTAAAATTTTAACAATATTTTAAAAAAATTTGAACTTTAAAAACATATTATTTCATCATGTCATCAGGTTTAACATTATTTCTAATTTTTCTTCTATTATGAATTAAATTTCAAACGACATACATAAATAATTTAATTAATTATAATATTTGGTGTCTAATAACAATAAGTAAATTTTTTACCAAATTTTATTTGTAAAAGTGATTAAAATTTATAACAATGATTTAGGACAAATTAATCCTAATTTGGGACAAAATGTAACGTCCTAGTTTCGGGTGTCACCCAACGGTGCCCCATACCTAATAGGCCACCTAGCCTCAAGAATATATCCTCAAACTCCAAAGGTTATTGACTAGAATTGAGGTCCTTTGGTGGGATAGTGGGGAAACTATGCCACAATTGGTAGAGTAAATCATTGAAAAGAAACATATAACAGTAACGAAAGTAGTAATAATAACATGAAAATGAAAAAAACAGAAAATTAAAATTTCATAAACCACTGGAGAATATATAAAAATGATTCATGTTACATATTTCAAGGAAAGGATCCAAACAATTCCCAATTCTAGAATACATTACTAAAAAAATTACAAAGGAAAACAAGTATATAACTCCAGTAGCATCACTAGAAAAAGCTTGTTCCCATTCTCTCTATCTCTATAAAAATCATGTACCTAAAGTAGAAGAATGAATTACCTTATCTATAACTTCATCAATATAATCTGTTTGGTACCAAATCATGAACAAAACAGGGTGTGCGACAAATCCTAGAAGGAAACCACCCAAATATTTGTGCCTAACATTCAGGGAATATATATGTGGCGGGAAATATTCTGAATTATGTAATAAACAAGGATGTACCCAAAAGAAAAAAACTATAGTTTCAACTACATTCATTTAAATTTATTTAATTAACAACCAAACTATATCAAGCAACCTTCTAGGAAGTTCTCACAGTCTAACCCCTCAGGTCTATCTTAACAAAGACTCTCTGAGGAAGCACTCAAAATTTATTCCCCATGTGGACTTGTAACGATAATCTAAAGACACTTTGGTGAATCACTCAACATCCAATTACCCTAGTGGAATCAGAATGTGGAACTATCAAAACTCTTAGGGATCACTCACATCCATACCTGTCAGGTCTCGCAACATGATATTATAATAGACACTCTGGGAATTCCCTCAGTGTCCATTTCCCTTATGGTCTAACTATACCAGGGACCCACCGCCCTGTATAAGTCAATCGTGCATATATGATAACTAGAAGCCAAAGAAAATAACAATATACTACTTTGTTAAATAGCTAAAAAGAAGGGCACATGCAATTCAGATAATATCACACCATCCTAACTACACTATGCAAGGAAAAAAGAGCAGCCTAATAGGAGAAACTAGGCCCAATGGTCAGTATTAGTTCAAAAATGGGAAAACACATTCATATTATGGTAATTAAACCCTATTATCAAACAATATATCTACAATATGAAATCAAGGCATAAAATTTGTTAATGGGGTTAAATTCCCTAAACATGCAATACCCCGAACTAGGGTGTTGAGAAAATTTGAACATATAATTCAATGAAAAACTACATAAAGGAACAAACCAGCTACCTTGGTATTGTACAATGGATATAATCTAGTTTTGGCCCCTGAATCAGCCTAGAATGATGTATATCATCAAAAACGTCTAAAACTCTCACCCTAGGATATCTCACGATAGATGAGGAATAATTGAACTAGGAACTAGAAGATGAATAACTCACTGTTGTTATTCTAATGCAATCAAAAGAGGTTGATTCAGAGAAAGGATTGTCGATCGGGAGATATAATAAGAATTTTGCACTACAATCACTCCTGAACAAGACATGTCATGAAGACGGTGTTTCTACCAATTAGACGTGACTCTGGTCTGTTTTGAAAAACAAAAATAAAATTAAACTGTGTGTTCATTTAGTGTACACGTCGTGTACATGACTTAATCAGCCTCCACTTTAGGTGGTTTCCATGACACCCCACATGACTATTATGTGGCAACTCGTGGTAACCAGGTACATGAAGTGTATGTCTAATTATCCGGTGTGTACTCCATACATTTATAGATTCTCCTCTTTTCTCAAAAACACTTGAAAAAAAGATCCATAACATAAAGAAGATCCATGTTCTTAAAAAATTCCCCCCTTACTGTAATTCTTCCCCTAATTTCCCTCAAAAGGTATAAAAAGAATAAGAATCATCGAATAGCTCTTGCCACTATGATCTCTCATCGGTCTCCCTCTCCCATGTATCTTCATGTACTTTCCAATGATACGATAGAAAATGTACCAGAGGGAAAAACTGGCCACAATGACACATCACTCTGTGATCACAAACTAGGATAGGATGCTCCTCGAATGAGGATTCCACCTCCAACTCAAACTCCTCGGGTTTCAAAAACATGATACGGGTATGAGAATTAATGTCAGTGTTGAGAAACATGGAAGAGGTCATGCACTGCGAAGTACCTCTGAGGTAACTGTAACTGATAGGCAAGTGGCCGGAATCTCTCCCAAATCTCAAATGGCCAAACGTATCTCGGTGAAATCTTACCTTATCTCTTAATCTTTCAATGTCCCAACCTCAGTACGACATGCTGGAAAACCTTGTCTCTGACCCCAAACTCCAGAGGTCATCTCCTTCAATCAGCATAAGATTTTTGTCATGATGGTGCAGTATCCATCCATTTCTGAATCCACTCTAATAGCTTCATGGTCTCCTAGATAAGACAAGGTCCCAAAATAGCTAGCTTTCCAGCTTCTAGCCAACATATTGGTGATCAGGATAGCCTATTGCAGAAGGACTCATAAGATGTCATTTGAATAGTTTCCTAAAGACTATTGTTTTAGGAAAAATCCACAAGTGGTATGTTATTATCCCAAGAACATCCAAAATATATGATGCAAGCTCAAATAGTGTCCTCCATTACATGGATCATACAATCATATTTTCCATATGTATGGGGATGATAAGATTTACTTAGAAGTACCTGTGTACCCAAAGCCCTCTGTAGTTCATCCCATACCCAAGATGTCAAATGGGTATCCCTACCAACAATGATGGAGTGAGGAACCCCGTGAAAATGTACAATCTGCCATATATATAACATTTCCAGCTCATCAACACTGAATGTATCCAAGATAGGTAAGATGTGTGAATCCATCTTGAGTCTCTCAAAGATGACCCAAACTGCATCATTCCCTCAAGGTGACCTGAGTTAGCCTATTACGAATTCCATCTTGAATTCATTACCCTTCTTCTCAAGAATGGGTAAATGATGAAAAATCATTCCTGGTTGCTAATGCTCTCCCTCGACCTGCTGTTAGACAGAACACCTCATTACAAAACCATCAACATATATCTTCATGCCAGGACACTAATAATGATAGTGTAGATCTCGATACATTTTGGTGACACCAAGGTGAACTTCCTAAACTAAAGAATCAAAATCCCACATCAGCTCTTCACGTATGTCTGGTGACACCCATACACGCCCATGAAATCAAATTATCTCATGCTCACCTATGATCCATCTAGTAATAAGATACTCTCTTGAGATAGTCTCTCATAGATCTAGCCCTTCAAAATCTTACGGCTACCTCATTTTCACTCGAACAAGAAGTGTAGAGGCAACAACTACAAAAGAAAGAAACAGTTTCACATGTCTGTCATGAACATCCAAAATGCATCTCAAAGAATAGATCCCTAAGTTTCCACTCACTGATGGCTTCTTGAACTTCTTTTATTTGAACTCTACTACTCAACACATCTGCCAGATCATTGCCTTTCCCATCCATATAGGAAAGCTCAACATCCAAGTATTGAAGGTACTCAACCCACCATCACTATCTCAAATACAGATCACACTAAGATAACATATACTTGAGACATTCGTGGTCGGTGAAAACCACAAAATGTTCTCCCAATAGATAATGTCTCCAACAACGTAAAGCATGAAAAACTACAGCTAACCCATGATCGCGCATTAGGTAATTCCTATAATGTGGCCTCAACTACCAATACATGTAAACAATGAAACCTTCATCCTACATAAGCACTGCTCCCAGCCCGATACCTGATGGATCATAGTAAACACAATTTCTCTTTCCCAACTTTGAAAAAACTACTATCAGTGTTGAAGTCAACCTCCCATTAATCTCTTGAAAGGAAAAATAATTGGAATATTTCCTTAGGTACATCACACCCTTCATAATCATTCCTGTCAGTGGTGCTAATAAGTGTGAAAAGTCCTATATAAAACGCATTTAGTTACCAGAAATCACAAGAAAAACATTGTACCTCAATGATGTTATTAGGATAATCCCATGAAACTACTGCTCTAACTTTCACTAGATAATATGATACTCCTCTCTCTAACACAACATGACCTAGAAGTGAATCTAGTCCATCCAAAAGTGGAATTCATAGAGCGTAGCATAAAACTGATGCTCTCTCAGTATAATCAAAATGATCTCAAGATGGGATGCGTGGTAGTGCATAGAGTGAGAGTACACCAAGATATCATCCATGAAAACCACAACATAGATGTCAATGTATGGATGGAACCCTCAGTTAATTAGTGGAATAAAATATTCATGCATTTTTGTGAGACTGAATGGCATAACAACATTCTTTTATAGACCATACCTACTCCGAAGAGAAGTAAGATGCATATCCAATGGTCTAATGTGCAATTAATGATAACAAAATATTATGTCAATTTCCAAGAACACCTCGGATCCTCGAAGCTGATCAAAGAGATCATCAATCCATAGTAAGGGATATCGGTTCTTGACAATAAATTAGTTTAGTTTCCGATAATCCACACCAATTCTGTGGGTTTTGTATGTAATCTTCGCAAATAGGATAGACAAACCTCAAGGAGAAGTTCTGGGTTGGATGAAAACCATATCATATAACTCCTCTAGCTACTTCTTGAGCTCCTGTAACATTGGTGTAGCCATCCTATAAGGAGGGATGGAAATTGGTGCCTCTCCTGGAATATGATCAATTGAAAACTCCACCTATCACTCCATAGGAAAACCTGAAAAGTCATCTTGGAAGACATCAATGAAACGTTCCACCACTGGAGTGATGTCAATTTGTGACGACCCATGGTCATCCAGATATAGACTAGTGATATGTGTTGTAATTCCTCCAAACCCATGATGTTTGATTCCCACTCATCACACCTAGACATCACATTCACCCATATGTTTAAATAATCATGCCTCTATTGATGTGAAACTCTCCCTATGATGAAAGAAATCGACAAAATCCTGGAAGGAAACTAACCACTCAATTCCATGAATGACGTCGTAACTCATCATCTCTTGGACATAAAGGATCCATAAGATGTGGAACCCACAAAAATTAAGATAGAACACCTTTCACTGATGTAATCTAGCCATTCTACTCCACAAAGGTGTGTCCAGCATCTAAACATCATCAAAATTAATGATACAGAGTCCAAGGTGCTCCAGAACTGAAATTGATAAGAAAATATTGGAAGCTCCAGTATCAAAAAGTGAAGAATATAAAACTGAGGGAACTATAATCGTACCTCTAATAGTATAGGTTTCGATATTTTTTTCCAGCTGATTATTGCTTATCTCAAAATCCTGACATGTAACATGGCCCTATAAGGATGACTATGATTTCTAAGCTGATCCACACCGAATTTGGAAAAAACCTTCTATCTGACCACTGCATCTATGAAATCCACCTCAGCCTGAATGTCTTGAAGAACACCATACCCAATTCTGATGTGGGACTGTTGGTCCTGCCCCAGAACGAATAGTTGAAACAGAACCCCTATCACAAGCAGCTAGATAGAAAATCTAACATAAATGCTGAAGAGGACCCATATTTCCACAAGTTCATCCCTCTACTGGGTATCTCAGGCATAGTTTCCTCATATTCCGACTCTTCCCACACTGGTATCACACCACCTGGTTTCCATTGAATGTATTCCACACACTCATCTCTCCACGCATAGACTCTCTGCAAAACAACCTACTATCAGTAGGAGGGGTTCTAACTCCGGATGCCAAGACACCCTAGCTCACAACCCCAAAATCCCTTAGACTGTTCTTTCTGATTAGTGTCTGGTGGTCTATAGATTTTATGGAAGTCAATCTAATTAAGTTCCCCTAATATTAGATGTAATGACTGATACCGTCATCAAAATTCCTTATCAGAAATAACTCATCACCTCCTAGAATGGGTGTGAAGTGCTATAGCACTATGACGATAGAAGAATAATCCATGAAACAAAGAGTTACCTGCTCCAAAATCATGAACACATGGACTTGGTATACCATCAATGTCACTGGGTAGAATTAATCATAGAAGGCACACTGCAACACATCATAATACGTACCCTCCTGACACCCTTACTTTGATATCACATTCCACCACCACTTGGTAGATTCCCGAAGAATGTACATATCAAGCTTCACACACCTCTCTGGAGGTGTCTCCAGATTCATGAAGATAGAAAACATGGATTGTAATAATGATTATGCATCTTGAGGTCCTCCTTCCCCTGAGAAGGTGGAGGGATGTTGTTGTTGAAAGACCCGCGTCAACTCTACCATAAATGGGAAAAAATGTGGTGTTCCCTTGAAGGTCTTCAGAAACCACATGAATCCATCTTATAATTGTTCATCAACACCTGTGTCCAGAATGATGGGCAATGCCAAGACATGCATGATGGGAGAATCTTCTAGTAGTCCCTAATATACCATGTTTGGTGTCTGATCTTTTCCCTATATCAGCCGAACAACTTGAGGGCATCTCGGTGGAATGACTCTGCAAGGTCATGTTCACACCTCAGTTAAATATTATCAGGAACGAAAACATAGATTTTAAGTAAAGGAATAGTAGAAGAAAACATTCATGTTTTTCAAAACAATGATACACATTGTGTATGTACCCTACACAGAGAGATTCCTTATACCATTACATGGTCTTGTACTTCTGTGAAAATTGGTCGGGTTACACCCCAGCACACAGTGTGTTCCTTCAAAGGACATGGTGTGTACTTGAATCTATCCCCCCTTCCCGTGTTCCCCTACATGGTTATTCCCCACATTTCACTCAGAACAAAACAATATGATATTTTTGTGCCAGAAAAACCATGTACTAGAAGTAATCCACTGACCCGTGTTGTTAGTCACACAAATAGATACATGGGTTACATTAGACGACATGTTCATGCTTGACACGATGTGTCTAACCTATGTATCATCCATCTGTGTCGTTATTCCCATGGGTGGACACATGGTCCCTTCACCATGGTGTTTACATCAGATACATAGAGTGATCCTCCATGGATTTTTTAACCCTGTTTCTCTTCCCACAGAACCAGTGACATAGTTAGAGACTACACAATGTGTACATACATTACACAACATATACTCTAGAAAAACGCATTCTTACTGAACCAAAGGACACATGGTATGTATTCGGTAATACACACCTTATGTTCTTGGTTTTTGTAGACAATAAATCTCAAAATATAATTCAGAACCTAGAAAAACACTAAAACAAACATTAAAGTTCCAAATTCTGATCCTTGAGGGTCTATAGTGCCATAAAATCAAAGCTTGGAGTCATATTAATGTATTTAACAATGTATAATAGTGAAATCAATCTCATATTCCACCAAATTATAGTCTATACTGGCCCATAAAACATTTGATACCATGGTTTGGCATTAATTCTAACAAAATGTTAAACATTTGAAATACCCTATCGAAAAATAGGTATTCTATCAAGGCATCTATCACAACATCATTCATAACTAGCACAACATCTATCATGATAATATGCAATCAGTAATTCACCCTAAATGGCTTGGAAATATTGCATGACATGTGATCTATTGCATGTTCTTATATAACGCATTAGATGGAATACCCTCATTTGATCTGGTTTCAACAGAATCAGAACCTCAATAACAACAGAAATCATAGAACAAAACATTTGAGTTTCTCAACAGTGTAATGAAATCAACTGTAATAAATCATAATCATGAAAAATTGCACTATTAAAGGTAAATTGGCTTTTCCTTATACACTAGTTAGCTACCCCTGGGTATAGATTATTTCTATGTGCCTATTCTTTCTAATCTCGGCATATAGGCACACATCAGTATGTCCATAAAAAAGAATCCCTCTTATACAACTTCATTACTTTTGGGTTCTGGGTGCCACCTAGAGGATCCCCGTAACTGGTCGGTCACATGGCCTCATGGGCATCTCCATAAATGCCAGAGGCTGCCAACTATCCACGCGGGCCTTGGGTGAGATAGTGGGTAAACTATTCCCTCATTGGCCAAGAAAATTAGCGGAATAAAATAGATAATATTAGTGGAGGAATTAATAATTACATGCATTAGTAAAAGTGGAAAACTAAAAATAGATAATCTATGGGAGGATTTATATTAATGATTCATTTCACATATGTCTAGGAAAGAAGTAAAAAAAGTCACAATGCTGAAATACAATACTAAACCAAATTACAAAGGATAGAAAGTAAATAACCCTAGAAGCATAGCATGCCATATCATGGTCTCATGCTCTCCAACTCCACAACAATCAAGTACATGTAGTAGATGGGAACTTATTGTTGTCTATACCTACAATAATACAATCTGTTTTGGCTCAAAGCATGACCCAAACAGGTTATGAGACAAATCCTAGTAAGCAACCACCCAATGATCTATGCCTAACTATATTTAAATATATATATGGCAGGCAATATAAAAAATGATGTATTAAATAAGGAATTACTCAAAATTAAACAATCCTATAGTTTCGACTACATTAATTTAAATTTATTTACTAAACAACTAAACCAAATCACACAATCCTCTAGGATGTTCTCACAATCTTACCCCTCTAGTTTAACATAACAAAGTCTCATTGATGTAGCACTCTCCATCAATTCCCCCTGTGGTCTCGTAATGGTAAAATACATACACTCTCTGGAAGCACTCACTATCCAATTAGACATGTGGTCTCTCAATGTGGAACCAAAAACACTTTGAGGGAGAACTCATGTAAGTCCCCCCTATGGTCTTTCAACATGAATGTATTACAGACACATTGGGAAATACCTCATCCTTCATTTACCCCGTGGTCAAACTACCCCAGGTTCCCAGATCATTGTGTAAGACAATCGTGCACAAATGATAACCAGTGTCCAAAGTAAATCATAATATACTACGTGGATAAAGATCTAAAAAGCATGGGGAAATCAAGTCAGATAATATCACTCCATTATAACATCACGGTGCATAGAAAATAGAGCATCCTAATAGGAAAAAC
Source organism: Viscum album (assembly GCA_963277665.1). Taxonomy (NCBI): domain Eukaryota; kingdom Viridiplantae; phylum Streptophyta; class Magnoliopsida; order Santalales; family Viscaceae; genus Viscum; species Viscum album. The sequence goes on along the minus strand of OY728157.1, from coordinate 1,707,688,993 downwards.
TAGGCCCAACGTCCAATATATTCTTAAACATTGGAAAACACATTCCATGTATGGTAATTAAACACTATTCTAAAACAATAGCCCTAACTCAAGCAATCATGGAATAACAATCATTAATGGTGTTGAATTCCCTAAACACACTATACCATAAACTGGGGTATTTGGAATATTTGCACATATAATTCAAAGAAAAACAACATAAAGGCACAAAACACCTACCTCAGCATTGTACGATCAATATACTCTGGTGTTGGCCCTTAAATTATCCTAGAACCACATAGATCGAAAAAAAACATCAAAAATGTCATCGAATGATATCTCATGAGTGAAGAGAATTGAAGGATTGAGGCTCTAGAAGAAGGATAATCCCACCAAGGCAATTCCAACACAATCAATGTCGGTTGATTTGGAGAATGAATGCTCGATTGGGGGGTCAGAGAAGGATCGTGTCCTACGATCTCTCATGGATGAGACTAGTTGAGAAGATGTTGTTTCTTCTGATTAGATGTTACCATAGTCTGATTTAACAAACAAAAAGAAATGTACACAACATGTTCATTTACTGTACATGTCGTGCACATGCCTTAATCGGCCTCCATTTTAGGAAGTCTCTTGGTCACCCCACACGACCATGTACTCGGACGTTACAGAGCCAGTACAAGGCTACCCAAGAAAACCGGTTACATGGTGTATACAACTATGTACATGATGTGTACTCCATAAATTTCCAGAATCTCCTATTTTTCTAAAAAACTATTGAAAACAAGATCCAATCCTAAAAATAAGATATGGGTTATTACACTAAACATTGTATTTAATGGTCCCAAGTATCTACCCACTTCTAAAACACCCACTGAATGTCAAATTTTCTACTATAAACCATAAATTCTTGAGTTTTTTGTTTTGGTATGACATATTTTAGTTATGGACATATGTTGACCTGACTTCTATCTAAAATATTTCAACTGACTCCATTTCATTCCCTATAAAAATCCACCAAAACTCTCACTTCCTCACACATAAACAATTAATTAATTTCAAACATTCCCTACCCAATAATCATTTTATATATCCTTACTTTCACCTAGAAGTCTTCTATTGGGAAGAATGGAATCTAAGAGGTCGTTTGGCACAAACCAAATGGAGTTTACCAATTAATAGGTAGCGTCTTCTCTCAATTCATTTATTTTATTTTCCCTCTGCACCCCCTTGAACTCTATTTCTTATATGATTATATAACAACACAAATATCCTCAATATAATATTATATTTATGTAAATATATTAACATAGATTTACCCAGATCTTCATCTAATGTGTATCAAAGATACTATTTTGGTATATGGAAAAATACTAACTCATGAAATAATGATTGTTAATTTTTTAATTACAACCTATCATGGTGTCCATTATGATATATAATATATCTGATACATTTATAATATCGTTTTGTTTATATATTTTTTCTTTTGAAAATATTTTTATGCTATCCATCTAATGTAAATACAATAAATTCCTTTAAGGCGGTGTGGACTACCATCCCTCAAAGTGATATGATTAATTCATACAATGTATTGATTATATTAAGGATGGTTTTTGGGAGTATATATTATATATATAATGTCATAATGTTACTTTAATAAGGATATATAAATATATAAATATATTTATTTTATATCTTTTCTCCCAGTACAATAATTAAATGTAAATTTCATTCATTTATATGTACAGTCTACCGTCTCAATGAACAATGTATTTCTTTTCATAATTATGTGTTTGATGTATTATGATAAAAAAATATAATGTATATAAATAATATTTATATCATGATTTAAATTCATTAATCATGATATAATTATAAGAACCAACATGATAATGAATTAAGACATATGAAAAACAATGTGAATATTACCCGAAATCAATCATAACATAGGATGGTTAACAGGAGGGTAATATAAAGTTGTAATAAAATGATATATGGTATTAGATATAATAATATGGTATTTGTAACAGATTTAAAAAATACATATTTATTATAAAATTAGATGAAATGATTACAATGAGATTCAAGACACAATGTAAGAGGATTTCAACTAATTTTTTATTTCATTGAGATACATACTATGATCGTCAAATATTTCATCTGTGTGGTGTATGTATTTATCCTGATTGAATTATATGTGTCTCATACAAAACATTTCATGGTATTCACATTTCCATTTTATTATATTTCTTTCATGGGGTTTATATTTCAAAATTTACATAATTTAATAATAGTTTGGCCTCAATTTTAATTTCGTTCATAGACATGTTCTATTATGCACCGAAAGTAAATTTCCTGGTGTATATACTTCAATATTACATTTTATATCATGAAATTTATTATTTTAATGATATTTAATGTTTCATGTACTTTTCCCCACATAAACAGAGAGTATTAACCCATGATACCATATATGGGGTTTTATTGAGATAATCTCATAACTTTGCATGATTGTTAATTATTATGCTCTTTTGAAAAAAAATATTATAATCCATCTTTCAATCACTCATGAGTTTCCCTCATTAATGTATAATCAAGATACATACTTCTATTAGTACTATAATGACCCAACCTTAAAAACATACTTAATATTGAATTTTAGTCAAGAATAAAAACTATTACACACTGAGAAGCATTTTGTGTTTAGTTTTTTAATGAATTAAGATATCTTACATATATAAAATACCGCAATCATACAAATAGGATAATATTAAAAAAAATACATTTTCTTTCAAAATCCAAAAAAATAATTCTGAAAACATTATTTCTTTGATAAAACTCCATATCATTCATCAGGACTCCCATATTTCTCATACCCATCCTTCTATCATGTGATAATGTTTTTGAAATCCTAGGATGAGTATAAATCTCAATAAGGGATATAAAGAAAGAAATTGTTAGTCAAGTGATAATATAATAACTAATAAAACCCATAATCATAAAAAACGTAAGCATAGAAACAAAATGTTTTTGATTTGGGACATATTTACCATATCACTCTTACATTCACCATTACATATGAAATATCCTTTTGTTCAACCATTATCTCTAGGGTCCCCACTGCATTGGAGAGCTGTAATGGGGTTTACCGGTCATATCATGAGATATAATGGGATCATACTAGCATATCTTGAGCTATAATGTGTATCAACCATTATTTATTGATCTATAATGGGATAACCAAAACATAAATAATTCCCATGGATAAGATCATGAATAAATCACTTCATAACTCATTTACACCCTTGAGAAAAACACATTCGCATTTCAAAAAAAAACTTTTTTTCGTAAAAACTACTCTTCAAACATAAGCATTATATTCATAATATAATGAAAACCTTATTGTTCCAAAAAACATAAAAATATAATGGAGACACTATAGTAATAAAACATGATGAAATATGAAGATAAAACTCATGATAAAAATAGGAACATTCTCTTTTCATTTCATAAAGGAGATATCTAATACCATTTTCAGTGAAAAGCCCTTTACAAATACCATAACATTTAAAATAGAATTGATTAAATGAAGAGAATAAGTATATATACAATTAACACAAATAATAAAACATAATATTACCAAATTAAATTTCACAAATTAGATTATCATGATAAGACAATTGATGTTAAAGTTTATCCTAAGGAATGAAAGCTGAGTATAAAATTCACTTATGAAATTTCAGCAAGGAAACAGGAGTTTGTGGGAGAGAATAATGATATAGAAATGGGGTATATCATAATTAAAACAACACAATGGTAGAATTGGGATGGTGAGAAAACATACACCATCATTACAAATTAAAAATTAAGGATTATATCATCGGGGGTGATTCTTGAATAAAAGATATAAAGAGTGGATCACTTACCTCGGATTCGAATTTCCTCGAAGTTGTTTAAACCTAATGTAATAAAGATAAAATCGTATTATTAATATTTTAAATAAAAATATTAGCATTAATGACAACTTTAATTGTCATTTTATAATATCACTCCACCAATTCATTAATAATATTTTGATAATTCCGTTGTTTTTAGGTTCGTTCTTCACATGGTTTCCATGATCGGTTCATGATGGAAATTCTAGCTGAATGGATTTGAAACCCCAAAATTGGAATTTAATGGCATTTTAATATTACAAGAATCATAAATTATACCATTTATAATTTTTAATTATTACATGATGATTATTCATAAGTTAAAACATTATTTATAATTGTTTAGCTTATTTGGCGAATCATCAATCTTAATAAACTCCTTTTTTTATAATTTAATAACATGTGTAAAATGATTCCAGAAACATATATATGATTTAATATAGACAATATAAATTTGTTCAATGATAAAAAGTTTTTCATGAAAATACTTTAATGATGTAATGGAAATTGAAATCACATCGTCTCGGAGGTCGGTAAAACGACACATTGAGGACGAGGTTTCAATTTCATAAATATGTGGGAGAGGAGAAGAAGTATAATGGCGAATCATCCATAAAAATGTTGAAATCAAGAATAATTATCGTAGTTTATCACCCATTCCTCTTGTATATTAGTAGGTGAGAAAATAATTAGAATTGAAAAGTTAATGAAAAAAAATAAAAAAACAGAAGTGGATGTTTACCTATTGACCTATTCTCTTTGAGATCCTTCTTAAGTCCCTTGGATTGGTCCTTTTGGAGAGACCAAAAAGACTTGAACTTAGTGAAGGGTTTTTGGAAGATACTTGGGAAGAACTAAAGCACAGAACATGGCTTGAGATATGTGTAAGGAAGAGGGGAATGAGGGTGGTATTTATAGTGGAGGAGTGAAGAGGTTTTACATTATGTCAATCACTAATGTAATATTATGGTTCAACAATATGAATATTGTTGATTCATGGGACCAAAAACTATAATTAGTGCATGTGAGTACAAACCATGTTATCTTACATCAGCCTATAATCAATTGTGATGCAATAAAACAAGTATTTAGCATTTATCGTAATTTATTATATTTTACTATTCATAAAAAATTCATGTATTTCAGAAAAATCTTAAAAATTCATCGTAACAATTTTTAAACTAGTTTAATTCAAAAATGAACTCCATTTCTTGAAAATAATTATATATAATTTATTTATTTAATTTTATTAAAAAATAATTTTTAATTTCAAAAACAACAATTTTGAGACATTTATTTACTTTTTCAATGATATGGGTATGTCATAACATTAATTAAATCATATACATATACAATTAGTGGTGAAGTTACTATTCATAAGGGTATTATACTATTAATAAATGTAACATAAATATTCATAATGGTATATTACTATTTAAAAAAAATTATGTTGGTCTTATCAGATTCTAAATGACATTGTGATTACAACTGTGTATGTACGTTTTTCAATATTCATGACATAGAAGTTAGAAAATATTGGATCCTACTAATTTTATCTATCTTCCCAAAAAAGGGTTTCATAAATTTCAATTTAATTTTAAAATATTAGGGTGTCATGTTATCCCAACCATCTGGAGATTGCACCCTCAAAATTCTATTTACTTATTAAACAATTTGTGTACCTTTCCGTCATATCAATTTTAGATTCCCATGTTTCTTCTTTCACAACATTTTTTCTCCACAAAACCTTTACCTGGTGGACTACCTTATTCTGCAATAGTTGATCTATACAATCAAAATTTTGAATATATTTCGTCTCTTAAGAAGGTTTGTCTTCAAATTGAACTAATTTCGAGCTCAAAACATGTGATGAATCTAAAAAATACTTTCTCAACATCTGAATATGAAAAAATGTGTACGTGATACATACTCAGAGGCAATGCATCTCAGTATGCATCTGGTCCAAAATTATCAATAATTTAAAATGGAATATTTAATCAATTACTTAAATTTTCTTTTCTTACAAAAATCCATCACTCTTTCCAAAGTAGATATTTTAAGAAAAACTCGTTCCCCTACCTCAACAGAGAAGTTTTCTGTTTTATTATCTGGATAAATTTTATTCCTTTTCTAAGATGTCCTCATGTGATGTTTGATCATCATTACTTTCTCTAACACTTTATCTTATAATTCTGGCCCCATCAACTTAATTTCATTGAATTAATCCCAAAATTATGGAGTTTAACACCTCTTCCCATACGTTGAATCCAAAGGTGCCATGTGTATTCTAGAAAGAAAATTGTTATTATAAAAAAAATTGAACTAAATAAAAAAGTTGATCGCATATTCCATGGTTATCCATTTAACATGATCAATGTATATACTCCAATGTCTGAATCATTTTTTTGAATACCCATCTGATTTGGGAAGAAAAGATGTACTGGAATTTATTTTTGTTCCCATGGACATCTGAATGATCTTCTAAAAATTAGAAGTGCACCTGGGATCTCAGTGAGATACTGTATGGAGACGAACTATATGTTCCCTGAAAATATTTTTGAGGTAGAGTCATGAGTGGTGATCCATAAACATTGCATCTCAAAAAATGTAATGATTTATAAATTTGATCAACAACAACCCATATTGCATTGATACCTAGAGAATTCAATAGATATCCAAAAATGAAATCCATGGATATATTATCCAATATCAACAATGGCACTAGAAAAGGATGGTACATCCCCTTCAGTAATTAGCTTTATGGCTTAACCTATTTACATGTCAAACATTTCAAGATAAAATAATAAATATCCCTTTTCATTATGTCCCACTAGTAGTACTCATGATGGTCTATGTACATCATACTGTTGTGAGGGAGAACTAAAAAAGAAGAATAGTAAGCTTCAAAAAAAATTATTTCATCAACTAATATTCAAAAGGAACACTCAAACATTTACCCAATCGTAAAACACGATGTTAATCATGCTTAAATTCTAGAAACATACCCAATTTAACCAATTAAAATATTCTCTACAAATCAGGGTCTTCCTCTTGTGATTTCAAAATTCTTTCTGACAAGTATACCTGCACTGAAACCTAAAATAAGCTAATGTATTTCCTTTATCAACAAATTATAATACTGAATTCATCAAACCATTTACTAAAGGTTCGTGTTCTAAATGTATCAGGTTTAATGTAGCATTTCGTTTCCAAATCAATGGATCTACTACTATGATTGGTTTCCTAGGATGGTAATGAATCATGCAATCATAATTATTAATTAGTTCCAAAAATCATTTATGTCCCATGTTTAATTCATTTTTTGTAAATATATACCTCAAGATATTATGTTCTGTATATATTTCACATTTTACTCCATACAGATGATGCCTCCAAATTTTCAATGAATAAACTACACCTTCCAATTATAAATCATGATTGGGATACTTAACTAATGACATTTTTGTTTTCTGGAAGCCTAATAAATAACCAGATCATTCTATATTAGATTACCACCAATTCTCATCAAATAAACATCACTATAGATGAGAAAACATTTTTTTAAGAAGGTTGAGTAACCACTTGAGAATTCACCAATAGAATTTTCAATTTTATAAATCAAACATCACATTATTCTCTCCAAAAATATTTATCCCACTTTTGAGTTAACATATTTATCATGCTAGATAACCGTGAAATATTTTTAAAAACCTATTAGTAATAATGTACTGATAAATGAAAACAACTAATCTCTATAACATTTTTAGGTCTTGTCCATTCATCAACCACTTTTTTTGGTATGATAAACATTTTTTCAATCATAATTTACAATGTTCCCAGGAAAAGAAATATTTTGTAACCAAAAATCAAACTTTCTGAATTTTCCATACAGTTTCTTTTCATTTATTTTTTGAACGATGCTCCTCATTACTTCTATAATATTGCAAAATATCATCAAAAAACCAAACCACAAAAAAATCCAACAACCCATGAAATATTCTATTCATAAGATCCATGAATACATCAGTTTCATTAGTTAACCCAAAATTAATAACAAAAAATTCATAATTATTATATCTATTATTAAACACAATCTTCAGGATGTCTTTATCCTTTATATTCAACTTATGGTATCATGACCTCAAGTCAACCTTCAAAAAATATTATTCTCCATAGAGTGGATCAATCCAATGATCGATAAGAGGTAAAGGATACATGATTTTAATATTAATGTTATTGAAGGCTCTATTATCAATTAAAACTCTCATTGAACCGTCTTTATTTTTAACAAACAATACAGTAGCACTACTTGGTAATGTTCTTGGTTGGAGGAAGACTTTAGAGAATAATTATTGCAACTACTTTTTTAATATCAGATGTTCCATTTGATCCATTTGATAAGGGGTTTTAGAAATTGGCCTGGCATTGTAAAATAATTCAATAGTAAACTCAACCTCTCGACCAGTAATAACACTAGGAAATTCATTAGTAAAAATGTACAGTAATTCATTTACCATTGGTACATCATTAATATATATAGTTCTGTTATCTTCAAAAATATGAGAATGAAAAAATTCATTTCCATCCACTATCAGTCTCTTAACATCCATATATGTTATCAATTTTATGGGTTCATTATTGTACACAAAGTGAAACTCTTTTGGAAAAAGAACTTCTTTTCTTTTAATATATATCTTATCATGATAAAAATAATGCTAGTCAATACCCAGATAGATATCAAATTATACTAGAGAAAAAATAGAAAAGTGTTTTAGGTAAACTATTTCCACAGACATTGATATGTAGAGTATTGTTATTTATTTTTTCCATAATATTTCTTAAAGAATGTTTTACCATGAGTTCTTGATTCATTTCATGAGGTTGAATTCCAAATTTTACTGAAAATTTCTACGAAATAAAAGAATGTGAAAACCCTAAAACAAACAACAAATTTTTTAAATCAATAAAAAATGAAATATACATGATACAACAACATTTAATGGATTGAAATATACTAATGTGGTTGAAAAGAATTTTACCACACCCATCAGTTTCCTATATTACAGATTCGCTGCTTTAGTGCCTAGCTTTGGAAAAAAATTAGAAAAATAACCCAATTCATTATAGTTAAAGCTTCTCACCGTTAGCTTCTCATTGAACGTTAGATCCTATTTCTTGCACTCATGTGATACATGTCAAAACATTCCTCATCACTAGGATTTCATATAATTTAAAAGACATTCAATATGATTCATTTTTCCACACTTTTCATAAGATGTGAAATTGAATTTCATACCATCTGATATCTTTGACGAATTACTCTGTAAAGAATTCAAACATAACCGCTTCTTATTCTTTTTATCTTGGGTCACATACATGGACGGAAACTCCATATCTACTTCTTTAGCCGAAGGATCATATTTCTTATAGCTTTTAAACTCTAATAAATAAAAAACTCTTCAAAAAAATGGTTTCAAAACAGATTAAAATCTATTATTTTGATTATTATAATGCAAATTAAATTTGGTACATACCTGGACAGTCATATAAAATTTTCATTATATACATCCACATAATCATTATCTTATAAAATTAGATAAAAGAAATGTTTCCCCCTTCTGATTTGACGTGTTTTAGGAAAATATTTTTCCTAAAAAGACTCTTAAAACCAACCCATTCCAGACATTCAAGAACATCTATTTCTCTAAAATTCTTAACAATATACCACCATTGGTCGGCTTCACCATCCCAATTATAATTTTATAGTATAATATTTTATCATTCCTAACATCCTATGACTTCAAATATCTTTTCTAAAGCATTGATACATCCTTCGACTATCACTAGAGTTGTGGTTCCACTGAATGTCGGGGGATGCTACCATGTAAAACGATCCACAAAAGACATGTATCTTTGTGGTAGATAATGTTCATATTTTGAATTAATAACAACAACATTTATTTCTTGAATCAACTGATCCATTGATATCACAAACTAATTAGTTCTGATTCCCATCATTCCAGGCTGCAAATTCAGACAGACATCAACCTCTTGGGGCCTTCTTACTTCAGCATCCTTGTTTCTTCAATGAAAAACCATTCTGAACACACATATATTAGAAGAAGAAAATTTTTAATCATTGAATTCTATAACATTTAAATATAACCCTCTATAAAAAAAATTAATTCACTTAACATCATCCTAACCCCTAATGTTATCTCAACCATCCTCTGATTCCAATTATAAGAGATCATCCTTAAAATGTTACATAATTTTGAATTTTAGTCAAGAACATACATTATTAAAAATTGAGGATTCTTTTAGGGTTTATATTTTTATAGTATAATTATATCTTATATATATTACATACCATATTAATACAAAGATGATACTACTAAAATTAGTATCCATTTTTTCATATTATAAAACATTAAAACATAAAACATGATTTCCTTAACAACATTCTATATCATTCATCATGACTCCATTATTTATCTTACACATCCTTATATCATGGGGTTTCTATTAAATCTTGGTATTATTATAATGCTCAGTATGTGATATAAAGAAAAAAATCATTAGTCAAGTGATAACATAAAAACGAATAAACCACATAATAAAAAAATCACATTCAAAGAAACATAATTTAGTTTTATTTGGGTCATATTTATCATATCACTCTTGTAACCTTTTGGTCATCTTAAATCTATAGATTACCCTCTACATTGGAGAGCTATAATGGGGATCACCCATCATATCTTAGACTATATTGGGCTCAAACCAGCATATCTTGAGATATAATGGGGCTCACCCATCATATCTTGAGAAATAGTGGTATCAACCAAACATAAATAATTTAAAGGGGACATATAGTGAATAATGAACTTAATAAATCATTTACACCCATGAGTAAAATACATTAACATTTCAAAGTCTATTTTTTTTGTAAAAATCAATCATATAACATAAACATTGTATACACAAAATAATGAAACCCTAATTGTTAAAAAATATCCATAAAACATAATATTAATACACTATGGTTTCAAAACATCATGAAATCAGATGATAACACTCATTATATAAAACAAGGAACAATCTCTTTGGATTTCATATTGGATACATCTAAAATGATTTTAAGGGTAATGTCCTTCACAAATACCATAACATTTGAGGGAGAATTGATTAAAGGAAATGAATATGTATATATATTATAATTAAACTTAACATAAAATAATTTATTCAAATTATATTTCACAAATCCTCTTATCATCATAAAACCATTGAAGTTGAAGGTTAACTGAAAGAAATGAAATTGGGTTTAAAATTCACATAAATATTTTTGGCATGGAAACATGTGTACATGGGAGGTATTAATGAGATAGAAATGGCGTATCGGATCAGTAATATATCATAATGGAGGTATTTTTATGATTCATAAACATAGACTATATTTAGAAAAAAATTAAAGAGCACAACATATGAGAGATTCATGAATAAAAGTGAGAAAGAGTGGATCCCTTACCTCTGGTTCAACTTCTCTCAAATATGTTTAATCTTCTTGATTGAAGGTCAAAATAGTGTTATATGTTTTTTAAATAAACATATTCATGTTTATAACACCATTCATGATCATTTCATAGTATTATTCCACCAATTCATTAACAATATCTTGATAATTCCATTTTGTTTGAGTGCCTTCTTCACATGGTTTCCATGGTCAGTTCATGATGTATATTATTGTTGATTGGATGTGAAACAATAGAATTGAAATTTAATGGTATTTTATATTTCCATTAATATGATACAATATTATTCATACCACTTTATGTTATTTTGGCGATTCATCAATCATAATTATCTCATTTTGTTTTATAAACTATTAACATGGGTACAATATGATTCCATAACCTTATATAAGATATAATACATAAATTTTAACAATTTTCAACCATAAAAATGGTTTCATTACCAGCCTTTAATTATGTAATGGAAGTTTATATCCCACCGTTCATGATGTCGGTAAATCCACACATCACGGATGATGTTTTAATTTCCTGAATAAGTTATATTGGACAAAAAGTATAATTGTGAATCATCCAGAAACAAGATAAAATATAGAATATGTAATGTATTGGATCCTTCATTCAAATTTCATAATGGGAGTTTAGGAAATAATAATAATTTAATAGAAAATTAAACCAAAATAAAGAAAAAAATAAATTGTTTACCAGATTATTTATTCTCTTTTGGATCATTTTTAAGGCCCATAGTTTTTGTATCTTAGTGATTTCAGAAATAATTTGAATCGGGGAAGTGTATTATGTGGAGTATTGGAAATAACATATCCACGTCTTGTGGCTTGAGGGTTGTGGGAGTAAGTGGGGAATGGGGGCTGTATTTATAGGATATGAGAGGAGAGGTTTTACATTATTTAAAACCTTAGTTTAATAATTTTTCTCATCCCAAATATTAGTATGCATTCATATGAAAAAACCAGTATTAAGTGCATATGTGTTATAACCAAGTGGGCCTAAATAATCCTTATATCATATATTAAGCAGTAAAACAAGTACATCAAATTTATCGTAAATTGTCGTATTTTAATATTCAAAAAAATTATTTATTTTATAAAATTCTGAAAACTATCATCCTGAACATTTTTCAACATACAGAATTCAAAAATGAACTCTATTTTTGAAAAATAAATTTCTAAAGTGATTAATTTACATTTCAAATAAAATAATATTTTATTCCTGGAAAAACAATTTTATAATAATTATTTACTTGTTCCATGATATGTCTATATCATAACATCAATTAAATATTGTATTATTACTATCATAATTGGGGTTACAATTCATAGGGTTATGTTAATATTCATAATGTTAACACTACTATTAATAAGGGTATGTTACTATACACCCAAAATTATGTTAGTATTATCAAATTCTAAATAACTTAAAAATTGTAACCATGTTTTGTCAATTTTTTGAAATTCAAAACTCATAAGTGTGAAATTAGGTTTTGTGCTAATAATAACAATGTACTTAAAACATTGTTTTATTTATTTCAATTTAGTTTTAAAACTATGGGTTTTTACAAGTATTATTTTCCCACTCTTTTGAACATAAGAAAATTTTGAGAAAAAATTAAGAAAATATGACCATATTTCAATCATTGGTAGGAAATCAGTTTTATTTCAAAAACCATGATTTAAAAAATTCTATAAAAATTAATTTCAAATGATCCATGAAGACCATTTTCGAGGAAAAATAATTTTTAAATTTTTTATTGTTTTCAATGACCCCCTAATACGTTTTAAAAGATATTTTCTATGAAAAAATTTTTCAAAAATATTTTCAATTTTAATGGATAAGTTTTCTATGAAAAATGTTTTGAAAATATTTTCAAACAAAATTGTATGTTTTTATGGAATATCGTTTTTATAAGGTTATATGTTTTAAAAATTCATTTTTCCATCATAAATCATATTTACATTAAGAAATGTCTTAAATACATATTTTAAAATTACTTTCTATCCAATATGACATCTGTTTATGTTACTCATGAATTTCAAGGAAAAGATCTAATTGTTCCATTAATATTATTTCTAATAATGGTTTATCATTTGATGTCATGATGTACATGAATCTTGTTTCTCTTACATGATTTATAAGTTGAAAATACACTTCTTTTCATGTGTTATTATTTCATGATGTGATTATGAAACATATAAATTTTATTTCTATGTGATTTGATGAAATAATTACGATACCCATTTCATTACATGGGTTATGATTTCATGACTATAAAACATATTTTTTTATGGTTCATGATATGATGATTATTTTATTTTATGGAAAATGAATGACTGATGTGATAATGAAATGGGTAGGACCTATATCTCCCTCCAATTCATTGTGTAATGATAAATGATTTACAAGATAGAAAGGTACATGGGTGGTTATCTTTATCCTAAAACAAGAGTGTATATGAGAGAAAATGAAAACCCTAAAACAAGAAGATAAAAAATAGTAAATCCCATGTATGAAATAAGAGGGTAAATAATAGAACATCACAATCTCAAAACAAGGTGGTATATGTGAGTAAAACATATTCCTAAAAAATAGGTGGTATATGGGAGTAAATACCAAGATGAAAATAAGAGGGTACACATGACGGATTCCTAATCCTGAAACAAAAGGGTACATTACAGGACATACAATGCCCAAAATAAGGTTGTATATTGAAGGGTTTAACAATCCCAAAATAGTAGGGTACATGGGATTACATCCTAGGTATGAAGTAGGTACAAAGGATAATAACCCAAGATAATCAGGTTACAATGTCCTTGGTAGTCTGCCATGACATTGGATTTTATATATGATTTCCATAATACCTTGATTTATTACTATGATATTTTAGTATGTGTTTTTTAATTATTTTCTGATAATTCATGTCATATGAAATTCCAATATTCATTATAATCTATATTATACAATTTATGATCATTATATTTTATTCTTAAGTTTCATAACATTTATTTATGTTAGGTTTATTCATTTCATTTATTTTCCCTTACAAAGATTCTTTTCATGCCACTTTTTTATGATTTATTTCCCTAGGTTACGAAAAAAATGTATTTATTTAGAATTAACAAAGGGTGAAATCATTATGGGATATGTTAATGATCTTTTACCCTAATAGATTATTTGTTTCCATGTTTCCAAAGACACTAAACTTTTATTATTGTTGAATATATATTTCAATAATGTACTTAATGTACATATAAAATGATTTAATTTCAATTTATGTTACGGATGGGTCACTATGAATCACCCATGATCTATAATAGGCCACATACCATTATAAATTCTATATTGGCATTACCCATTTTTTAGACCTGTATATCAACTGAACCATTCATTTAATCTATATCATGCTCACTTGTGAGCCTCAATACAGGTCAACCATTCATATAATTTTTTTTCAGAATCCCCCATTTTATATAATATGTAAGTACCAAATCATTAAATAAAAAATTTCATCATAAAACCCTTTGAAATATTATATTCTACTCAAATGAAAATTTCTCTTAGATGAGAAAGTTTTATTCTAGTAAAAACCCATTATAAATAGAAAATTCATTTTTATATTGATAAAAAAATTAAATACCAATATAAATATTCATGTAAAATGGTTTTTCATTGAATATAACATAAAATATTGAAATGAAATATATAAATTAAATAATTTTTATCATGTTATACTTATTTTTATGATCATATATATTCAAAATAGAATGAAACATTCCATATAAAACATGTAAAAATTTCATCTGGATTCCCATTGAAAAAAAGGTTAACAGATTCATAAAATGGAATTTTCAAAAAAATTTCCTCCATATAAAATCATTATAAAACATGGATATGGAAAAGAAATAATTTCAAGAGAAATAATTAAAAATGATTTTCTAAAAAAATTCCCTTATCACTGGAATTGGATGCCCATGAATGAATAAAATTAAAAACCATTAAATATTATTTGGATATGTAAATTGGTGATATAAAATGTAACATCCCATGTAAATAAATAATAAGAAATATATAATATTTATTAATTTTTTTGAATTAATTATTAATTTTACTTTAATGGGGTTTCTATGTTCGAGAGCGTATCTGATATGCAACAACGAGTTTTTTTTTAATCTTACATTGCACACTAATAATATAATATTAATATTTTAAATGTTAGTTAACTCCTAGGAATTTTATTATTGGGAATGAATAAAACTAACTAAAATATGATTATACATGTTTTTTAAATGTATTTACATTTATCCAATAAAAGTTAAAGGCCTAAAATGTGAATGAATCTAATTTTAAGCATAATTTTTAAGCATAATTTACATTAAAAGGCCGATTTAACTCTTTTTAATGGAGAAACCTCATTAATTATAATTTGTGTCACATTAATACATTATATTTTACCAAATTAAATCCTTTTTAGAATGGGGACATTAAAATTTACTTTTTGTAAATTTTTGGAAATTTTATGATAAAGTTCACTTTCTAATGAATAGTGAAAAATATTGTATTTTAATTCAAAATTGTGTATTAATCTAATTCATTTTTATGGTTATATTATCATTATAATTGTGTTTAAAGTGTAATTATAATATATTTTGACCATATAATTCAATGTTGGTTATTATAATTAATTTCACTTCGAAAGTGGACATAATCAAGTGTCAATCTTTTGATAGTTATTGTTTTTTCAAAATACACTATTTGTTTTAACAACGGGAATTAATTTTAAATTATTTAATTTTACTTCTATGTATTGAATTTAGAAAAATAGACATAGTTATTGAATTAGGAATATCATATAAATCTTAGGCTGAATTTTTGGAATTTCTCTGAAAAACATCAATTTTTAGATTAATAGTGAAATCACTTAGTAGTAGTTAAAAAACTGACTTTTTCATTTAAATGAAATTTTACCGCTTTTGTGAATTGGATTTATAAAATCCAACATAAATGGTTTTTATCAAGAATTAAAATGTGGTAAAATCAGATGAAAATAATTTTTGGCGAATAGTAACTTTTGTCTTTTATTTACCGCTTCTGTGAAATTTTACCTCTAAAGTCGTTTTTCTCATCCAAAATCTACCCAATTAATCTTCCTACATCCCTATGCTCCTCTTAGAAGACATACCTTAGGAATAAGGAACTTCGATAAGTCTTCTGGTTTAAACCAAAGGGAGTTACCCAAATTAAATGTAACAGTTTCTCTTAAATTGGTTTCAATTATTTTACTTCTCCAACACTTAAACTCTTTTTATTCATTTATTTTGTAACAAAACCTGTATCTACAATATACTAGGAAGTTTTTATGAGATGTATTTGAACTATACTTACACACACCTCCATCTAATGGGTGAAAAAAATAATGTTTCTGTGGATGGGAAAATAACGACTCCCGAAACGATGATTGTTCAAATATCTCCAACCACCTCTCATAGTAGCCATTATGATGGAACTGTATTTATATATGATATATATTTTATTTATTTTTTCTGTATGATTATATATTTTTTCATTTATATAATTACATTATGGTTTCCATAGTGGGCAAATACTATAATCTCATTAGAGGAAGTGTGGTCTACCACCCCCTCAAAGTGATATGACTCGTTAATGCCTTATGTGGGACGTATAAAGGATGGAGCTGATAATATTGTATATGATATTGTAATGTAATTATAATATAACTATTTATCATTAATTTTTTTTAATTCCATTAAATTATGAAATAGAAATGGAAGTAGCGTTCAAGCGTACGTACGACTTACCGTCTCCATGACCGATGCATTTCATTTCTTACCACTAAATTTTATGTACTATTATAAATAAATTTATATACTAGATATATAATATATATATGATATATATATCATTAATATAATTTTCAATATAATGTATATCTTACCACATGAACGGCTTGTAATTATAAAAAGTTCATTTTTTAACTCAAGTACCAAATATTGACAAAATGATCATTATTAACTTAAATTATTACATAATTTTTATAACATGGTAATAAGTAATATAAATAGAATAATAATATTTAAAAAGGTTCTTCAGAATGTATAAATTAATATTAGTTTATTATTCAGGATATTAGATAAAGGATGAGTCAAGTCGGACACAGGGTAAGAAGATTTCTTATCTCATTTTCAATTCTATGAGATTTCCATTGTTCCCCACTTATTAATTGCATGTATTTTATTCATTAATTTCATTTGATATATACAATCATGATTCTATTTATATTCATGGTATTATGTGATTCATTTGTCTGTTAATAACGTTTTTTCATATGACTTTATTGATTAAAACGAAGTAAAGGTTATTCATCTCATATTTTATTCCCGTGACATTCATGCTATGTTGGAAACTATTTCGTTTTATTTTGAATATGTACTATCCATGATTGTATTCATTGGGTAATATACTATTTTTTTTGTTATATACATATTAATTGAATTATCCTTCTTTGATGTGGTGTATCTTTCGTTTGTTACCCAATCCGTATGGGAACCTTTCACCCTCATCTTTTTAAAAGACTTATTTTAGTTATGTCATTTATTTTACATCTTATTATGTTGGTATATATTCTTATAAAACCTTATTCATGTAAAAATTATTTCCAAGTTTTTGGATACCCTTTTTATCTCATCAACTCATTTTCTTAATTTTAAAGTGACGTCGTTAGGATGTTGTATTTTAACAAGGGAACTTTTTAACCCAATTTCAATTCTTTAGGTTCAACTTGTACTTGTTGAGTATGCCGTCCTATGAATTTGTGTGAATTAAATATGATAGTTTTACACCTAATATCCACTTATATTTTGTGTATTTATATTTTTCATACATAATTATGTGATTTATTTAACCTTAATTTAAGGATACCATCTTTATAAGTGATTTCATCTCAATTTACATTTCCACTGAGACTTCATTGATGTTAGGCACCAATTCAACCTTATATGGTGTATATAATTTCCCATAACATATTATAACATAAATCCCTTTATTCTCATGATATTATAGTGTTTTGATAAAATTCAATTCTTTAATTATTTTTATTCAATCGTCTATCATTTTTTTAAAAAACACTTTAACTAAAATATCATTTTAAATGTCTTAAATATTAATTCTTATAAATATTTCTAATTAATGTCCATTTTTTCAAAATGTGTTTTAGGATTTATTTATATGGACATTTATTTTTTCAAATGATAATTCATTTAAAATCTTTAATGGGGTATGGGACATTTTGATTCAAAAATTACTTTTTAAATGGTTTTGAAAATGATTTAATAAATCATTGTTTATTTCAATATCATTATTTAATATAGTAGAATGTGGAAATGTTATCGTTCCATTATACTTGTGATATGTGTTATGATTATGTTATGGTTATTGGGAATTGTTTACATATACGGGTGGCTCCATGATAAAACTAGGGTGGGTGCGCCTGAGATAGATCTCAAATGCATTGGGTAATGTGACCGAGGTAAACCTGATGTTTCTCCTAAGAGATTTAGGGAATATACTTTGATTGGTATTCCATGTGTAACTCCTTAGGTAATTGTGATATCTACAATGTAAGTTCTATATTGATGCCAAAAGTAACCTTTATGATTTATGACTTTTCTATGTTTTTCATAAATCTTATGATTTCCAAATGTATGTTATGATTGAAAAATATAGTTTTGTTGATTTCTAGTTATTGATGGGATAGTTTTTCATTACTTGTTTTATAACCCTAACTGATCATTTTATGTTCATCCCATATTTTTGATATGTTTTCCATGGGACATAAAGATAAATAGGGTCAACAATGGGATCAAGGAATTGTCATGCTGTCTAAAAAATAGAACAAGACATGTTTCTTTTTAAGAGTTTTTATTTTGTGAAAAATAATTGATATTGAGTAGTAGTTTCTACTTGTAATATTCAAGTTGTTATGTAATAGTCGTGGCATAATTCCCTAAATCTCTAAACTTGAAATCATCCTTAATGTGAATTATTCATTTAATTCAATATTATGTAATGTTATATGGTCAGTTCCTTATAGTTGGTATCAATGGTCTATTTAGACAACTTTTGGGAAAAGAGATTTCATTAGACACACAGTTAATCTCTAAGTCTATTATTTTAGTTAAATCATTTTCCTATAACCTTTTCAGATCATGAATTTTAGTTACAAATGTAAGGTGTAGGTTCTCAAACGAAATTCCTATATCTTCCTGATGACATGGTTGCAATAATTATTGAAATATCATGTTAGGATGATTGTGAAACATATTCTAGCATACAACTCACTTGAAAGAAGTTGTTCGAGATATCAAAAACCTCAAATATACCTCATTTATATCATGGATCATGGGTTGTATTTAGACAAATCCTATTTCCACAATTTTCTCATTTTTTCAATAATGGTAAATATTATTAGGGAATTTACAAATATTTTACCTTATCACAAGATTTTAAAAAATATTATGATTTACAAAAAGGTTTTGAAGAAGGAGACCCTTGTGCAACCTATTTATATTTGCTTTTACAATATAGTCTCTCAGTGCATGCCTATGGTATTTTAAAAGTACAATTAATTGAAAGATTAAACTCAAATTCAGTTCAAATATTTTATAAAATCATGATTTATCAGATGTTTTGAATTTATATGTCATACATGATTATTTTCTGAAAATATTTTTCTGGGAACACCCATATGACCCATGATGTACAAGGTGTATTTCGATAGAGGAAGAAAATGATTTTGGAGGATCTCTAAATCATTGTTGCGATATATGGACCTTCAACCTACGTGAACATGATGATTATGAAAACAAATGGAAACCATGATCAAGTTATGATTTTATTCATTTTGGGGATCGTTTTATTTTATCATATGGTGGTGAAATAAGACTTTAAGAATTAAGATGTTGAGTTCATAATGAATTTTTATGGGAATTAGAGGTATAAGGAAACCATTTAGGTTAAAACATGTTAGGGATATTTTTTAGTTTTATAAAAAGGACAACACATAGGATGGGTGACAACCCGTCGCATCCGGAAAGGCTGTAGGAATCGAACACACAACTGAAGGGGGACAAGGGTGAATCACCTACCACTAGCCTACTTGAAGTCCCTGGTTAGTATGATTTATTAATTTAGTAAACTTTTTTGTGGAATAAGAATAAGATGATTTTTGAAAATTATGTTTTATCAAAAGGATATACCTAGTACAAAAATAAGATTTAGTGATTAAGTGATAAAGGTTGATGTGGAATATGTTCTCTCTTTTGAGGAAACACTATATACCTAAGGAATATAGAATACTATGGACTTCAATTATGGAATAATGGTTGAAATTTTAGTTTGGATGAATCTATGTTTTTATTGTGGATATATGATGATTTGGTTTATTTATGAAAATGACTAACCTATCACAGAGAACATGTGATCTGGTTAATTACTTTTTAATATGAGACTTTATGAGTAACTGTTGTTATTTGGTGATAAATGTTATCTTGGAAGACTATGTAATTATGTCCTTATGTAATTTGGGTTCCAATCTTACTTTGGATCACATTTGAATAATTTTACAAGAATTTGTTTTGAATGGTCTTTGTTGAACCTTGTATTTTGTTTGAAAAAATGTGTAGATTAAGTGTAGTTTTTCTTTTTGTAAAATATTATCCTTTTTGGTTATTATCTAATCTCACACTAACAATTTTAGTTTTAGTTGATGTCTAAAGACAAGGGAAATATATATTTATTTTTGTGTGGATGATGTGATTTTCAAGAAGATGATTCTTGTCCTTTTGATGTGAACAAGTCTTTTTTAATGCTATTTTTTTGGAAAAAGATAAGTTTTTGGTAAAACATATTAAATAATGAAACTCTACATGAAGGTATGTATGTTACCTTATGTTCTTATTATATATAATAAATTAATTCCTCCAAATTATGAA
Source organism: Viscum album (assembly GCA_963277665.1). NCBI lineage: Eukaryota > Viridiplantae > Streptophyta > Magnoliopsida > Santalales > Viscaceae > Viscum > Viscum album. Next base: position 1,707,667,528 of record OY728157.1, on the reverse strand, counting down.
AATCAATGTAAAACAAAAACTTTGTTGGTTTACGTTTCCTACTGGGTAAGGATAGACCATTTAACGCATCTTATGATTGTGATTTTTTGGTCGTTAACATTATCCTAATCATGTTATAAATTAGTATCCATCAGTACTTGACCATTTTTTCTCTCTTACATATCCATGTTTTCCTACATGTAATCTTAGAATGGGTTATCTTAGGTGACCATTGTACTTTTCAATCCTTATTTTAATGTGATAGTTTTACTGACTCTTTTCCAATGTGGGACTTTGAATGATGTTTCCAAACCCAGTTTTAAAATTGTGAGGACACAATTCCCAAAAGGGGGAAGGATGTAACAACCTAAGTGAAAAAAGAATAAGACATATTTTATATTTGTTAATATTTTCGAATTAAATATTAATTTTACTTTAAAGGGGTTGTTATGTTCGATAGCGTACCTGATATGCAACAACTGGTTTCTTTTGAAATCTTACGTTGCACCCTAATAATATAATATTATTATTTTAAATGTTAGTTAACTCATATCCATTGTAATGGTGGTAATGAAAAAAAACTAACTAAAATATTATTATAAATTTTTGTAAAATGTATTTATATTTATCCAAGAAAAGATAGAGGCTTAAAATGTGAATGAATTTAATTTTAAGCATAATTTACATTAAAAGACCGATTTACCACTTTTTAATGGAGAACCCACTTTAAATATAATTTTGGTAACATTAATACATTATATTTTACCAAATAAAATCCTTTTTTAGAATTTGGACTTCTTAATTTACTTTGTGTAAATTTTTGGAATTTTTTTAATAAAGTTCATTTTCTAATTAATAGTGAAAAATATTGTATTTTAATTCAAAATTTTGTTTTAATATAATTTTTTATATGGTTATATTGTGTTTTTAATTTGGTATAAAGTGTAATTAAAATATATTTTTACTATTTAATCCAATATTGGTCATTGGAATTAATTTCACGTTGAAATTGGACAAAAACAACTGTCAATCATTTGATAGTTATTGTTTCTTAAAAATAAGGTATTTGTTTTAACAACGAGAATTAATTGTAAATTAATTAATTCCACTTCTATGTTTTGAATATTAAAAAATATTCATTATTTTTTTCTCCAGAATATCAAATAAATCTTAGGCTGATTGTTTGGTATTTTTCTGAAAAACATCAATATTTGATGAATAGTGAAATCAATTAGTAGTAGTTAAAAACTATATTTTTCATTTAAATTAAATTTTACCTCTTCTATGAATTGAATTTATAAAATTATAAAAACATCGTTGTTTTCAAGAAGTAGGATGTGGTACAATAAGATGAAAATAATTTTTTTGTGAATAGTAACTTTTGACTTTTTTGCCATAGTTAAAGGTATATAGTGTAATTCAAGGTAAAAAAGAATATTGTAATAATTCAAAATTACCATAACAGATGTCCTAACCTTATTGGATGAGTAATTTCTGACCATGGTCAGATTTGGGTCTATTTTGGGACCCCATAGAGCCACTTATGAAAGATAATGACACTTTAGATTAATTAATTTAATGTAAAGGTAAAAATAACATAAACAAAAATATATTAGTAAATTAATTTTTATATGGGGTTATATAAATTATATTTTAGACTATAAATATTCATTGTAAATGGAAACATATTTCATACATAATGGTATTTTTCTATAACTTTTAGACATTACAAAAAATAAATTATTTGTGACACAATAATTATATAGTATTTACCTCGTTAATAATATATTTAAATAAATATGATTATAAATATTAAAATAACAACTAAAACCTATCCAATTTTTATTTGATGATATTATTTCAACTATCAGTCATCTTATCTTTTAATTTAATTATTTTTGTACCTTTATAAACTGAATCTCATTATATAATAAAATAATATTATCACACTTTCCTAAAGAGCCCCTCCTCTCCCTTATAAAAGTAGTCCACTTCTAACCAATTACTCACACCTCTCAATCCTTTTGGATCAACCAATATCTACCCAGTTAATCTCCCTACATACCTATCCTCCTCTTAGAAGACATACCTTAGGCAGAAGGAACTTCAATAAGTCCTTTGGTTCAAACCAAAGTGAGTTACCCAAATTAAAGTTAATAGTTTCTCTTAAATTGTTTTCATTTATTTTAGTTCTCCATCCCCTAAAATATTTTAATTCCTTTATTTTGTAACTACACCAGTATACTCAATATTCTAGGATGTTGTTCTGATATGTATTTGAACAACACATACCCACACCTCCATCTAAGGGATGAAGAACATAATGTTTCTGTGGATGGAAATCTAACGCCTCACGAAACGATGATTCTTCAAATATTTCCAACCGCCACTCATGGTGGAAATTATAATGGAACTATATTTATATATGATATATATTATGTTTATATTTTCTTTATTCTTCTGTATTTTTTTATTTATAGAAATACGTTATGGTTTCCATAATGGGTAAATATGATAATCTCATTAGAGGAAGTGCAGACTACTACCCCCTCAAAGTTATATGAATAGTTAATTCCTTATGTGGGAGGTATAAAGGATCGAGTTAATAATATTTTATATGATATTGTACTAGAATTATAATATAAATATGTATCATTATTTTTTAATTCCATTAAAATATGAAATAGAAATGAATGTAGCGTTCTTCCGTACGTATGGCTTACTGTCTCCATTAACGGTGCATTTCATTTCTTACCTCTAAATGTTAAGTACTATTATAAATGCATGTATATACTGTATTTATCTAATATACATGACATATAAATAATTAGAATGATTCGAAGGATAATTGATATCTTAGCACCTGAATCGCTTGTAATTATATGGTGTTCATTTTTTTACTCAAGTACCAAATATCAGCAAAACGACCGTTATTAACATAAATTATTATATAATGTTTGTAACATGGTAATAATTAATATAAAAGGAATTATAAAATATATAAAATCTTATTCATAAAGTAGAAATTATCATTTGTTTATTATTTATGAGATCAAATAACGAATATGTCAAGTCGGACATAAGGTAAGGAGATTTCTTATCTCATTTTCAATTTTGTGAGATTTCCATTGCTCCCCACATATTCATTTCATGTGGTGTATTTTGTACGGAAATTTGATATATATTATCATGATTATATTTATATTCATGTTATTCTATGATTCATTTGTTTTTTATTATCTTTTGTTCATACGACTCAATTTATTACAACGAAGTAAGGGTTATTTATCTCACTTTTTATTCCCATGAGATTCAGGCTATGTTGGCCACTATTTCCGTTCATGTGGCGTATTTACTATCCATGAATGTATTAATTGTGTAATATAATATAATTTTTTGAATATTTACATATTCATTGAATGCTCCTTCATTAATTTGGTGTATCTTTCTTATGTTACCCAATCTTTAGGAGAACCTTTCACCCACCTCTTTTTAAAAGACTTATTTTTGTTATGTATTTTAATTTGCATCTTATTATGTTGGGATATGTTCTTATATATCCTTATTGATGTAAAAATTATTTCCATGTGATGAGATACCCTTTTTACCCCAAAAACTCATTTTATGAATTTAATAGTGACGTTGTTTGGATGTTGCATTTTAACAAGGGAACTTTTTAACCCATTTTAAATTCTTTAAGTTCAACTTGTAATTCTTGAATATGTCGTCATATGAATATGTGTGAATGAAATATGATTTCTTTACACATAATATCCACTTATAGTTGGTGTATTAATATTTTTCACACATAATTATGTGATTGATTTATCCTTTATTTAAGGATTCCATCATTATAAGGGATTTCATCTCAATTTACATTTCCACTTAGACATAATTATTGTTACGCACCAATTCACTCTTATATGGCGTATAAACAGTAATTTGATATATTATATCATGAATCCCTTTATTCTCATGATATTTGTAACTTTTTTATTAAATTTTATTCCTCAATTATTTGTATTCAAGTGTCTATCTTTTTATTAAAAAAATATCTTTAACTAAAATATCGTTTAATAATGTTTTAAAGATTTATTACTCTAAATATTTTTAATTAATGTCCATGTTTTCAAAATGGGTTTTAGGATTTATTTATATGGACATTACTGTTTTCAAATGATAATTTATTTAAAATCATTAATGTTTTATGGGACACTTTGATTCAAAAATCTCTTTTTTAATGGTTTTGAAAATGATTTCATAAAGTGTTGTTTATTTAAATATATTGATTTGATATAGTAGAATGGGGAAAAGTAATCATTCATTTATACTTGTGATGTGTGTTATGATTATGTTATGGTAATTCTGCATTGTTTACATATATGGGTTGTTCCGTGAAAAACCTATGGCAAGGGAGATCGAGATAGCTCTCCAATTGATTTGGTAAAATGACTGAGGTAAACGTGATGTCTCTCATAATATATTTTTGGAATATACTATGATGGGTATTCCATGTTTAACTCCCTATGTAGTTTTGATAGATACAATTTAATTTTGATATTGATGCCAAAAGTAACCTTTATGGTTTATGATTTGTGTGTGTTACTCAAAAATCTTATGATTTCGTAAGTTATGTTATGATTGAAAAATATAGTTTGATTGATTTGTATTTATTGAGGGGATAATGTATTCCATCCTTATTTTACAACCATTCCTAATCTTTTTATGATCCTCCCATGTTTTTGAAATGTTTTCCATAGGACTTGAGGATGAATAGGGTCAAGGATGGGATAATGGAATAGTCATGCTGTCTAAAATATGGAAATATACATGTTTATTTTTATGAGTTTTTAATTTATGAAAAAAATGGATACTGAGTAGTAGTGTCTACTTGTAATATTCATGTTGTTATGTAATAGTTATGGCCTATTTATCTTAAACTATAAACCGGAAAAGATCCTCAATGTCAATTATTCATTTAATTCAATGTTATGTAATGTTATATGGATGGGTCCTTATATAAAATGTATAAAGGGATGTATATACACCTTATAATATAATAAAGGTACATAACATCAAAATAATCCTCAATCAATGAAAATCGAGATAAGGTCCCTTAACCAAATAATGATTCATTAAATGTGTCTTATATTTCTGAATAATAGTTATATAATAATTAACTACTATTAAGATAGAATTTTGAAAATTTATTATTAATTTTATTTCACTTATTATCATTTTATATAAAACTACAAAAATAATTATATTTATGATGAACGTTTTTCCCATATTTATCTTATGTGTCAAAAATGTCATTGGTAGGTTGAATATTGTCAAATAAATCATTATTTAATAAATATAGAATAATAAACAAGAATTTACTAATATATTTATATATAAATAATACCCTTTTTACCAATCAAGAATGATGGTTATCAAAATTATGATAAAATTATTTCGGAAAGAAGGTATGTAACTTTATGATTATGATGTTATTAGGTAAAACATTTGAATGAATAATATTTATACATTTAAAAAAAATTGGAATGATGTTAAGTATAATTTACATTTAAAAAATAATAATAATGTCGTAAACATGATAATAATTTTTTTATACACTAATATACATAATCCATATGATGTGTTGGTGAAAAAATGGAATCACATGGCTTTGAGGAGGCGGTTCTCCACACATTCATTAACAATGCTTTCATTTTTTTCATTGACTGAAAATATAAAAATAAATTGTTATATTATATTTATAGAATAATAATTATTTTATTAATATGATATGTAATTCAATTATGTCACATATATTTATTATCTTCACCCCTGTTACCTTCCATTTAATGCATTGTTGGAAGATGAATCACATAACTTCATGAGCTGGTGGTCCAATGTACACTTGAAGGAAGTTATCATAACTTTCATGGAATGTAAAATATAATGATATATATAAAATAATTACTTTACAAGTACATATATGTTTTAAATATCATATATAATATTTATACCCACCATCAAAACCAATTTTTAGTGGTGGAAATGAAAAAATGAATGTAATTGATTCTGGATGCAGTAGTCTGCCGTACACACTAATAATGATTTCATAACCCATTTGATTGATATGAATGTGATTTTTGGTAGAAACCATAACATATAATTATATAATTATATTTCATATAACTATTTTATTATATTCACCTGTTATTATTACAATTAAAGAGGTGGGGAAAGAAATAAAATAGATATGGTTTTTGATGAACATTACCTATTATTTTGATATCCTCCGTATGATTTTAAGTAAATCCTTGAATGGATGCATTTTAAAAAAAAATAAGGATTATAATGTGAGGGTATTGAATTAGGAATGATATTTGAGAAATGGTTAGATGATCTAGATGGCTTGAGATGTGTGAAGAAGTGAGTGGAGTGAGTGCCTTTTTATAGAACAGGAGTAGTGGTATTCTCTTAAATTCAGAAACTTATTCACTATTGGGAGGTTAGTATTACCTAAAGTGTCTCCAAATTTGATAATTAAATGTGATCAGGGATGTTATGGTTAAGAAACGCCTCCAAAAAATATGAAACACATTTTTTAAATATTCCTCCCTTATCTTTTATGATTCTTTAATTGAACCAACATCTATTTTCACTACGATATATAAATATATTAACATTGTAATTTATACAATAATACTAAATTGAATTGAGAATTTTTATAAAATTTATTCATAATGATTATAATTTCTATATCTAATTTATAAAATAAAACTTCTATGTTTAATGAATAATAAATTTTAATGAAGTGAATGTAATGTAGAAAAACACCTCTTTAACATTTGTTATGCTAAAAAATTAAATAATTTATAATTATTTATATTAATTATAAAAGAACAGTTGGACCATTTATTGAAAAAAATTTACATTTATTTTCATATAATAATCACATTATAGTATATGATAGTTTTATTACTTTTAAATAATTTAATAAAATATTATTTTCAAAAATATATGATTAATTTAATTTTGACATTATTCACATAAATTAATGTTTCAGATATCAATAAAATGATGGAATTAAAAAAATATTTTGTTCATTATTATTTAAAATTTTATTATAAGATAATAAATAATTAAATACAACAAGTCATTCAATTTTATTCAGTTTTATTATTTTTATTATGAGTTAAATTAATTTTTAATATTAATAAATAATTACAGTGTTTTTGTTTCATAAGATCTTTAGGTTTCTAGTTATTCTCTACAAATAAAGATAAATTATTATGAATAAAAATAACAAAATTCATCAAATATAATTTTGATAGATATGATATAGTTTTTGTCCCTATACCAAATCATTATAGATATTCAAATGCAAAATAGTAATTTTTATCTTTACTTAACATATTATATTTGTGATATTGAATGAATGGTTTATTTTAGAGAATTTTATATCCAATTTCATTAAAAATTTATTTCGAAATTTTAATATTATATTTTAGGTAATATTCACTCTTATCATTCTAGTTTAACCGCATCAAAAACTCAATTTTACCTTAGCATCTATAATTATATTTTACATCATTCAGTATTGAATTTGGACATAAAATTATGTTCCTATCACAAAAATTATACATAATAATGAATAAAATTTTGGAATTCATTTTTAAAAATAAAATTCAAATAGGTGGAAAAATTAATTTATTAATGATCCATCAAATGGGGAGAGAAACTAGGTTCTTAATGAATAGTATTTTTAACAAAAATATGATTCAATATTAACTATATAACTAATAATAGTAATTTATTAAAATAAATAAAAAATTACTAATATATAATCTAAAAATTTAATTTAATTATTTACTAATTAAAAACTTATATGAAAAATTATAATGAGAAAAATTATTCATTATAAAGTGGTTTTTTAGAGAAACCCATTTTTAAACCTAAAAACGTATTATAAAGACCAATATAACTTTGGTTAAAAAGTAATTAAGTGTATACAATATAATTTAATAATACATAATATACATGAAAAAATATCAAAAACATATGAGTACTTTTAAATTAATTAATTTATTGAAATGAAATGATTTTAAAAAATAATTATTTTCACTATTCAATGAAAAATCAATATCATTCAAAAAGTACCAAACATTCTTCCAAAAAAATTATATTTAAATTTATAAATTTAATTTAATTTTTCCAAATATATTTTTTTAATGTTCATAATATTTCATAATAAAATATTTTCATAATAACAATGAGCATATTTTTTGAAGAAATTTTATTTTTAAAAATATAATCACTTTATATAAAATTGATTTATTATTTAAATAATAGTTATAAAAACATCATATATAGTTGTAAATTTATTTATAACCCACTATATCTTTCACAGTTTAGTTAATTCTATTGAAAATCACAAATTTGATAGCTAGGTTATAGGGGAAATATATATCATGGGTTATTTATGTTAGTTGTTGTGTGTTGAAAATGATATCGAACATAATATTCATCTTTTAAAATATCATGCTGCAATATCCTCCTACACTTGATTAATTTAACAAAAACAATATAAACATTTATCATTAACCAATTTTTTGAAATTTTAAAATACACTTTTCTGTTCACCCGTTTATAAAAATTATAAAAAAACATCTTCTTAGGAAGGGTGAATGTAAAGTAAAAAAGGTATTATTGAATTGGACATCAATATGATTATAAATAGTACAAAATTGGTGGTATTGGAAGAAAAAAACTAAATAATAATATTTATTGATTGAGGAAATTGGTGAAGATTTTCTGAATGATCAATCTAATGTTATGGTCCTCAAATTCATATATATCTGATTATCAAAAGATCATCAGTTCCACATAATTAATGGAACTAAGATATTATTTTTCCCTCAATATAATTTTCCTAGTCTTTTGGAATTAAATTACATTATACACAAAGAGAATATGGAAATTTAATTCCATGGGGTGCATATCTTATTCTATTAACCATTTTCCACTATAGACTCATCTTTTTATGTAAACAATATTTATTGAAGTTGAGTTTTTCATGCCTCAAGAACAAAACATCAATATTTAATAGATTGTAGAATCCTAATAGAATAAAAATATATTCAAACTATCATTATATATTTAAAAATATTAAAATTTTTATCACATAGTAATTTAATTTTCAAAATAAAAATTTATCCATTAATTATAAAATTGTATTACCAATAGTTCAAAACAAATCATCTTGTAATTTTCCATCTGAAAAAAATATCAATCATTTTCTGAATCTGTTCTAAACTGAAATATTTGACGGTTTTTATCATATATTATTCCAAAGAAAATGAGATATTTTACATCAAATAAAATAATATAATTATCACAGGAAAACATAATAGTTACTTGTAAACAACTCATACTAACCTATAAATCATGTATTCTTTTGGTATGTGTAACAACCTAGTTTCCCATTAATTCTGGGATCATGCCTATTAGCCTTTTTAGATGTTAAATGTTTTCACCTTGGCTATGAGTTTTAATTTTGTTCTATAAATAAGAAAAATAATTACTCCCTATATAACACTATATTTTGATCATACTTGTTACAAAAACAACAACTAAACAAAATGTCTCCAAAAATAACAATAATAAACTAAAAATTGTACCACTTAAAAAAACGTGTTGTGTATAAGACGGTGAAAATATGATCAACCACTATAAAATATATCTATGATAGATTATATACCTATGAAAATAAACTCACATGAAAAAATATTAATCTCTAATTTTATTTAAACCATTCCATTAATTCAAACTATAAGGAACATTCCTAACGAATCTCATAGTCTTGAGTTTTATATTAATTTAACATTCTATTACATTTGAAAGAAACTTATCGTTTAATTATTTAGATAATTAGGCAATGAAATATATCTTAAAAACCAATAAAATACAAATCACACACATCTGATTAATATACATTTTTAAATAATAAATAATTTAAAATAAATCTTCATTTTATTTCATGGAAAATCTGGGTGGCATTAAACATGATTTCTTAATTTCCTTACCAAATTTAAACTAGATTAAAAAAATTAAAAATTGATATTATAAAAATTGATCATAATGGAATATAAAATTTAACACCTTGACCTTATAAATTATTTTAATTTTTTCAATTCCTTTCCCTGGACATTTATTTGAGTTTCAGGTTGAGTTAACAGTTTATTCTTTTTATTTTGGAAGTTTTCACGTGGGTTTTTGTTACAAAATGGGTATTTTGGGCCAGATGGTAGGTGGTTCATTTTTGGAGAACTATTATTGGAAAATGTGTTCCCTCCTCTAGGAAATTTCATGACAAATGTTCATTTTTGATAGTAGAGTCTCAAGGATTTCACACTGTTTGGATAATCGTGTGAGTTTCCAAGGTCATTAAATGTTAAAAATTACTTATTTTACCCACCCTTTTTACCGATATTTTTTTGTTTATAATCTCATGTTTTACTAAGGTGAATTTGGGGGATTTAAGATACCCTCATACCTTTCTCACACGCTTCCATTTAATCAATTTAAAGTATAATAGGTTTATTTTTCGGTTTTTGGTATATTTCACATTCTTTTCTTCCTAATCTATTGAGTTATTGATTTTTATTGGTTAGGGTTCCATGTGGACATAAACAAATTGATTATGGTTGATGTGTGGTTCTATTTATTTGATTTTAGGGTGTATTGATTATTTCTCATGCCAGTTTATTCCTTCTCATGATGTTTCATTGCATTCCCACTTTTTTGAGGTTGGTGTTTCTTAACATATTATTTCTAGATAATTTTTTTATGAATTATTATTCATTTAATGGTTAAAAAATGTATCAAGAATTATTTTTTTGTTTTGGAATACTTTTTTTGTGTTTTCAGGATGGAATGATTGTTCAAAATGGTTTAGAATGCATTCATCGATTACGCCTATATTGAAATGCACTCAAGGAGTTTGATGAAATTTCAATTGATCTTTTAATAAGGAACTTGGTGTTATAATTAGTGTTTTTACTTGGTTATATTTTTAAAATGTGGTTGGGGTTAGATTTTGGTATTTTATGTAGAAATTACTTACTACTATTTTCTGAATATTATTTATTGACTATTATGTGTTTTTAAAATAAATTGGCATTTCATAGAAAATACAACTTCATATTTATTTGAATTGTGTATGCCTAGAAATATGTTTTCCAAATATATATGGGATTTTTAAAAATGAGAAATGTTTGTCTGTTTTCATAAATATGTTATAACAACTGTATAAGTATTAAAAAAGATGTTTTAAAATAGATTTTATGTCTGAATGGTTTTGAAATGGGATAAGCGCATGGAAATAATTGGCTTTAATGTGTTCTAAAATAAATATTTTTCGAGAGGGATTTTAAGTGCTTTTGTGGTGTAAAAGAAATTTTTTAATCTTTTATAAATGTATGGTTTCTTAGTATTTATTTGATGCATGTTTTTCACCATGATAAAACACAATATTCCTTGATCTAGGGTTTCCGGAAGGTTACATATCCATTTCCACTATCTTTTTCTAAATTGGTTATAGTTCCTTCTCTCTATTGTATTTTCAATACATTTTCCAAAACATCACATGTTAAGAATTGTTCCATCACATCACATCACATTAAAACCAAATGATGTGATGGCCTAATTTTCAGTTGTGAATGGAATATTGTGAGACCAGAAACATTATGGAAGATTCCATAAAGAGAGGCATGATATAGGTGGTGTCTTTATTTGATTTAGGAATGCAAAGTGTTAGTGGGTTATGGTGTGTCACATGTGTGACGACCTTCCCATTCACGATTTATTGTTATCATGGGATTCCTAGGAATCATATAGAGGGTCAAGTGATGGTTACTTATCAACCCCAATTAGTCAGGTTGTATACATTGGATTTTCTGACAGGCTATGTGCAGTATACCACAGGATTGGCCAGTTTAAATAAGCCAGTTGGTTATTAAAGAGGGATTTTCACCATATATCAATTGGTTAGTCCACACTGAGTTTCTCTAGGGATTTCCTCTAGGGATGTCAATGAAATGATCATGATCTACTATCTGTATTTTTTGTTAATTTCAGTTACATGTTGGATAAAGTATTTTCTTGTTTTTATGGAATGTCATATTTCACTTACTTTATGCCCCAAACCCTTTTTTGTTACTTGGTTTGGATCTCACCAGGGTTATGTTTTTAATCCTAGTTGTGAAAAGTGGATTATTTTTTAAATGGATGACATGTGTGGTTTTGGAAATTTATTTCATGGAAATTTATTTTTCCTCACTAGAATATATTTAAATCCATATTTTCTAAATGTATTTAAAACCATTATTTTTAGACTATTTTATGAACGAAAATGAATATACTCTATTTTAATTACCAACATATCTATTTATTCTCACACATTAACTGTTCCACTAGAAATTAGTAGACCTGATCTATTTTTCATGTTTATATTTCTTGTTCAGTTTTCCTTAGAGTACGTTATTCTTGTGGTTGGTGGTGACTAAGAGGTCGCATGATGAATATGGTGGCAGGACCTGGATTTATTTTGGTATTAAAAAAATTATGTTGGGTAGTTGTTATATCTAGATCAGATTTTTATTTATTTATTTTTAGTTATTGTTGTTATATTTTTTTATCAGTTTGTTTATTTTATCCATTTTTTCCTTTTAATATAATTATTGTTGTGATTACATTGATTCCCGAAAATAGTTTCCATCCATTTGGGACTGGGAACGCCCTTCTGAAATTTTCAAATATTGGTTTAGGTTCTAGGTTTGATGGAATATGGGCTTCATTCACGAATAAATGGTATTTGATTAGGGAATTATTATTTTGGGTGTTAGGTAGATAAAATATTTTCTCTTTTAGGACTCTATATTTTGGTACATTAAAGATATCATGTATCTTTTGCAATTCTAATCCTCGAGTTAGCATGAGTTGTCAATGATTTGAGTATTTTATATTTTTTTGAGGTATGGAAAAGGAATTAATATAGAGGTTAAATGGTATAATTTTGTGATATCATGTTGATTAGTAACCCATGTGAAGTCTGATACACTGATCAACATCCTCCTAGATGGTGATGATTACTTAAGTCATTGACAACTAACCATCTTTCATGGTTCTAGGAGGACACATGTTTCTAAACCCATGTGTTTGGTGTGAGTTGTTCAATGTTTTGGTTTTGGTTAGTGGGATTATTTCTTTGTATTGAATTTTTCAGCATGATTTTATTTTCAAACGGAAAACAAGATTTCAGAAAATTGGGTCGATTAAAAAGGGAAATGGATTTTGGAAATGCAGTTTCTAAAAAGGGTATGTGATTTTTGGAATGGGTTTTATTTTTGAATGTGGAATTTGATTTTTGAGTAAGATTGGGTGAATGGAACATGGAATATGGATTGTAGACTTTTATGTATGAATATTGTAAATAGAATGAAAATGATGTTTTTAGACAAGACGATTCTTGTTCTTTTTGTGATGATTATCTTCAGAGCCAAATATTTTGGCTTTATATGCTATTTTTAGTTATGTATTTGATTGATGTTGATATCGGTTCTTCAATTTTATTTTGTCCATAATATGACTCCCAGAGAGGCCCACATGGTTTCTCCTGTATATCATCCACTTTCCATATCATCATAGTTATTTATTTTCTTCTATGGTGATCATGATCTATTAAAAGCTAAATAATGGTGTACGGATTTTGAGAGTGTCTTCAAACAATTGGGAACTCCAAAAGGAATGGGGGTGAATTCTTTATTGGATTTTTTTGAAGGATCTTATCTGGAAATATGGAAAGCGATCATCCCACGATCATAGAAAAATATAATTCCTTTGAATTTGTTTAATTCCACTACAATTTTATAATTTATACATATGTATGTAATGAATATGAATTTTGAAGATCTCATGAGTATTCAACTAGCCCATCAGACATTATTGTCTATTTTAATCAATAGAATGAGTTGGATTCATTTTCTCTGTAGGTGGAATCACATGCTCAATTGAAATATCTTCCTTCCATTTGGGTTTTCCATTCTAAAATCAAGGAGCGATAAATCTACTCTAAGTATATTTTTTCGAGAAGATGATGGATTTAGTGATCATAGCTGATTTGGATTTGAAACCTAGTTGGTTGTATATATGGTATATCTTGCATATCATGAATGATACCTATACGGTGAGAGTTGTTCTTTAGGACAACTTTTTCTTTTGGAATCCCATTTTTGGTATTGGATTATTTCTCATCAGACCAATAATTAATGTTCTCTCAGTGTGTTTAGTTTTTGCATTCGAATACATATTCTTATAATCTGATTGATTTTTGATGTTTTTGTTTCCGTTTTGTTCATTTTGAGTCATTTTTAAGAAGATTTTTTGTAGGGAATATCCTTGATGAGATAACATCAACATCTGAATATGGGGTAGTAGATGATATAGACATCAAGGATCAGGAAATATTCCACACATAGATGATTTTCACATAGTCTAAATATCAATACGAGTTCAACAATACATATCCCACCTTTTGTCAATAGTGATGGAGTAGAAATGATTGAATGTATTTGAAGTTTCATTATTTTTATTTATAATTTCCTAATTGATGTAAGAATATTTTATTTTTTCTTATTTTTTAATTCTATTGGATGTCACTTTTGAATGCATATTTTTGGATTATTATTTCTTTCTAATGTGTTCTTATTTTTTTCAGACTGATATCAGTTTCATGTTATACACGCCTTGTATGTTATTGAGCGTATGGGATTTGATGAATTTTATTTATTTATATAGTTGGGTTTTAGATCCTCCAATGGGTTTTCCCTTCTATTGGGGGTTTTTGGTTTATGTTGGGAGTTCTTGGTAATATTTTAGGTGTTGTTTAGTTTTTGTGGAAATGTTTATCGTAGATTTTATTGGGTTCCCTATTTCATTTTCTTGGTGTTTTTATTTATAATCGTCGTAGTTTTATTCGAGTTCATGTGGTGGGGAGAACCCTATTGTGTTCTTACATTGTTCTTTGTGATGTTGTTTTCTCTAGAAATGGTCGGTTGTGATGTTTGAAAAGAAAGGCCATCCTGATGTTCATGGTTTTTTAGCATTATTTGGTTTTGTTATCGAGTAATCTTGTCATTTAGTTAGGTGACTTTATATGTGGAAAAGTGCTTTTGTTATGTATAATTTTCACACACCAACCTTGGATATATTTTTCATTCTATTATCTTCTCGACATTGGATCAATATTATGAGATCTGGGATGAGTTCACAATTTGAATTTTTTATTTTGGGATATTTCTCTTGAGATTGGGTGAAAATTATATATTTTGGGCTTGATTTCTAGTGGTCCATCATTGGTATACAAATAAGGGAAACCATGTTCCCTTAACCTGTGAATCATGTGGAAAAAGGACATTCTAGATAGTAGTGACTACAAGGTTTTCACGCAGATTGGAAAACCATGTGGGAAAAATATTTAGCATTTTTCACTTGGGTCATAAGGAACACATGGTAGGTAGACGGTGTTGAAACTAATACTACCAAATGGTGAGAGTCACCAGAGTCGAAAAAAGTTTTATATTACCACATTTACCCAATAGTTTTAACCATTTTTTGGGGTTTCCTCCCATTTTAATCCTAGGTGAACCATGGGGACCCAGGAGACCCTCATCCCATTTTCTTTATTTTTCATAGAAGCGTATTGAAGGTTCATAGGTATATTTCTCTTCATTTTTTGGTGATTCTATATTATCCCCTTCGTTCCCTTATGATATTATGTATTCTATTTGTGGGGATTCCTAATTATTTGAACACTAATGGTTAGGGATGATACGTGGTTTAACAAATTTGATGTTAGGGTTTGATGAAAATCTCATAGGCTTGTTTATTATGTCTCCAAATGATTCATTGCATTTTCACATTGTTCAGGTTGGTGTCCACATCCAATTTTTTCTATCATGTTCATTTGATGATTATGCTTTCCTTTAATTCTTTAAACATGTTAGAATATGTCTTTTGGTGTGTTCGTATAAATTATGTGGGTGTTTTTTTGATGAAAAATAGCTGAAAATGGTTCAAAAAGGGTTTCTTCAGTTATGAATATTTTGAAATTCACTCATTGTGTATGATGAAATGTCAATTGATATTCAAAAATATAATTGGTTGTTTTGAGTAGTGTTTTCCCTTGGTTATAATTTTTTAATTTGATTGTTATTTGTGTTAGGTATTATGTGAGTAAATTATTGATTATTATTATGTTACACTTATTTTTGAATTATTGTGTGAGTTTAAAAGAATGTGACATTTATTTAAAAAATATGTATTCAAATGTATTTGAAGTGTAGGTGATTTTGTATATGTTTTTAAAAAATAAATAGTGTTTGTTACATGTGACCTTCTTTGTTATGTTTTATAACATTGTGCTATGAATTGTTCTTGTATAACGATGTACTTTTTAAAAGGGATTTGGAGTGATAATGGGTTCTATGGGGGATTATTTTATGAAAATGTTTGGATTTCATGTGTTCTTTGTAATGACCCAATAATTATCATTGGAATGATAGTACAATGAGTCATTACATGGCCTCATGAAACATCTCCATGATTACAAAGGCTAGAAGTAAATGCTGAAGGGTTTCAAAAAAAAGTGGGGGATGATTTACCCTTTAAGAATAAAACCATTCAATAAACAACCATATCCATACAGCTCACTAAATTATGAATGATGAAATACATGATAACTCTACAATAATATTCATATAAACCACTCAATCTATGCAATAGTGGTAGACCAAAAAATTATAAATGTAAATAAAAGAATGAATTTAATGACTCCAAGAAGACCTCAGGACTTAATGTTCCACAGGATCCATGCTTCACTATCACCAAACAGACCATGTATCACAGGGTAGTGCAAAAACCAAGTGATACATTACATTTTCCCCTATAATGTAATATAGAATCTACAAAATCAAAAATGTTTCAAAGAAAGGGTGAATATAATGCTCAGTAGGTTTTCCCCCAATGACTTCCCAACTCATGCCACTTGGAATAATGAGTCTACAACATTTATATAAGAAAATTTATATATATCATTTTTCAAAAATAATTTAATAATATATATAAATGAAGATCCATTTCCATTTGAAACCAAAATTATACAAGATCAATTTAAAATAATTTTTGAAAATGTTATTATTCATAAAAATAAAAAAACTATGATTTAAAACTGTTTCACAATATCCATTTCAAATAATTATTCAATTCAACTATTCAACACATCCAACCATGCATGTAACATGGAAGAGGGGGAAATACCATACCCGTATCCATCCCACAATGATATGGGAGACATCTTACCGAAATACATACCAAATTAGATTTTATTGGGGTGATCTGTGGCCCCTATCCATTTTAGAATGATGGGGGTTATTCATGGCCATTATACACCAAAAATTCATATGAACATACACATCCCATTATGCATAATCCTATGCTACAAACCCTTTTAATAAAATATTCCATTATTGAAACCCATTTTCTTAATAAAAACCATTTCAATAAATATCATTTTTATTAAAACCTCATTCCTAATCAAATCATTTAAAAACAAACCCAAAATTTTAAATTTCAATTTTAAATTCTTGAAAATAAAACAATTTTTACCACAAGTCATCAAGATTTCACAATTTAATAGAAAATATAAATCATGACTAAAGAAATTTTAAACCAAGAATTTAAAAAACACATCACAATAATTTTCATTCAATTTAATCAATTTTAAACTGATCAAATCAATTATAGCATGTGGAGATCATATTGAATCCACCTACGTCGATGGTTTTGAGGGAAATTTTCAACTGAGGAAAAATCAAGTAGCAATAGTGATGAATATCATCAAATCAACCTTAGATACTTTCTCCTACCATCAACATACTCAAATATCATCATATTTTTCGACCCCAAAAAATATATATATCTATAAGAGGCATATGTCAGAAAAAAATAGAAAAGGAGAATTTGATCTATGTAGATCTAAGAAAAGTGAGAAGAATGTTGAAGAACATAACATACTGGGAGATTCGGGCCTAAAACGCCAAGGTAGGGATTTATATTGGTTCCCAAATTCATGTTAGAGGTTCCCCAACCATCAGAGGATAGAAATCCGAAATTAGGGGCACGTACTATTTAAAATGAGGGAGATATCACAAAAATGTGTAAGAACATAAAAAATAGGATCTAGATTTTACTATGTGCATGATTATATAAAATAGTACGACAACAGTGCACTTACCATGCATCCGGTACTACATTATGGAAACTCTCACATGCCCTCCTCACACGGTCTCTCAAACCATGAAGACACCATGCTTAATATATTGCCTAAAATTTGCTCAACCCTGCACACTCTACATGGTTTTGGGAAACAGTGTGAATCACTTACTCTACTCATTTTTCTATAAAAACTCACTGAATGTTCTCCCAAATCCGTCAACCTCTACCCTTACACCTTATTAACATAGAATATATGATGTAAGGGTTACATAACAGAATTCAGGGATATATACTTATCCCATGAGACACTAAAATCCATTTCAAATGAGCTTCACTAAGGGTATATACTCGTCCCATAAGACACCAAAATCCATTCTACAAGCACAAATCTAGTCTTATAATTTTTGTATTAGCCCTTTAGATTTCCAATCAATCCGATGATAATATGTCGTAATCATAGTCAACTCAGTCAAATGGAATTTCTATAAGGATTTATAGACATTATATGTGAACCTCTGATCCCTACCAACCCCAATCAAAATTGGTATATCATGTCTCTTTACCATTTCATGGATATATATTTAAGATAAATCATTCACTATATGAGTTTCATTAATATAAAGGAAATGGGCAGAAATTGTGATCTAATCCACAATCATTCCAAAGGAATCATGTTTCAGGACCATTTTTGGGAGACCTGTAACAAAATCCATAGATATATTCTCCCATTTATGCATTCGAATCTGTAATGACTACATCATACTGACTCATCTCTAGTGCTCTAATTTATCATGATTAAATGTTAAGCACCCTGAGATGAACACGAACACCTTCCTTTTCAAGTCGCTCTGCCAAAACCACACCTTCAATGACATATACATCTACTGTTTTCCAAGATGAACAACCTATATCGAATGCTCGTAAGCATGAAGATGTTGTTCCCCAGAAGATATAGGTACAACCATATAATCTATAAACTACAACCATATAATGATTTATCATAACAAATCATTTTCCCTAGGATGTTTGGGACTCTATAACAATATTTACCAAATCAAGAACCACAAAAACTAAAAATAAAATCCCAACATCACCACGGCCTTTACATTCCACATCTATGTCTACAAGTACAGTCATCAACTTCCACTCATCTGAATCATCTTTTTTACAATTGAGAATCTGAATTTATACTTAATGAATCTTCCATTGTATTTCCATTACCTAGTGTTTACATCAAGTCAATGTCAATGGTCTGGAGATACTCCATCAATCTAATTTTCCTTAGATTAAAATATCATTAGGGGAAAATGTGTTTCATGGTTTTATGGTATGTAAACAAAATAAATTTCTCACTATGGATATAATATCGCCATGTTTTCAAATCATGGAAAGATGTGGATAACTCAAAATATTATGTTTCATAATTCTTTTCATGAATTATAAACATCCTTGAACCACAAGTAGCCACATGGTCTCCTTTCATGAGAACAAATCCCAACCCAATCCCCAAAGCATCACATTACACCCCGTACGCCTCTTTAGATTTAGGAAAAATCAAGATATGTGTCGATGTAAGATGGGAATTCCACTCCTGGAAGGAATTTTGGAATTATTTAGTCTCATGGAATGAGTCATTATTCTTTTTCATAGCTATCATTGGGGATTCTAGTTGTGAAAAATCATGAAAAAATCATAGTTAGTATACATCTAAACCATGAAAAAACATATCTCAAATACATTCTTTTGTGGATGGATTGAGATAACAATTTCAATCATTTCAAGATCTGCTAAAACACCATTGCATGAATTCACATTCCCAAAAAATCATAGCCCTTTTATCCAAAAATCACACTTATATAATTTGGCATTCAATTGATGTTCTCTCAATATTATTAACATTGTCTCCAATTGTTGTTTACGCTCAGTACTTTTTCTTGAGTACACAAAGATGTAATCGACAAATACCATAATAGAAGAATCCAAATATTGAAAAAAAAATCGATTCATCAATTCCATAAAGACCACTTCATCATTTGTGAGACATAAAGACATTACGACATATTCATAGTTTCCATTTATTCTTTTGAAAGCTGTTTTCAGAATGTCTTCCTACCAAAGTCGCAGTTGATGATATCCAGATTGAATGTCACATTTTGAGAACCAATGACCTCTCCTCAATTGATGAAACAGATAATGAAGGCAAGGATGTGGATATATGTTCTTTATCATAACTCGGTTATCAATCCGTTAATCAATTCACAATAAATGAAATCCATATACTTTATCAATGAACAACACTTGTGTTTTCCATAGAGACATACTAACCGAAATTAATCTTTTTCACTCAATCTCCTCAAACTGCACATTCAACTCCTTTAATTTTTCTAGTTCTATCCTATATGACATAATGGATATAGATTGTTCCCCGGGAGGAGATAAATCATAAACTTTCACATAACTTATAAAAGGTAACCATGAGAAGTTACTGGTATAAACTTTGGGAATTTCATCCACAACTGATGGAAATATAAAATTCCCAATTTCATCCATTTATTGGAAATTCCACACTACCAACGGGTAAGATATTGTTTCCAATAATGGTGTCAAAAAACTCATTGAACCATTATTTACAACACTTTTTCCATTGAAGAGATGCTTGACACCGACCTTAGTTGAGAAACTAACCATTATTCTATAAAATTTAATTCTTGAACGGAATCTAACAATCCATATCAAGGATTTCATTACATAAATTCATGTCTTGCACCAATAATTAATACTTCATATGAGTTCCATCAACAGTTATATAAAATGTAATTCACACAAAAGTTCAACATTATCTTTCACCAAGAGGAGTTTGAGGTTTTAACATAGAAGGCATCATCTTATGGTCTAATCATAGCATGTCAAAATCATGAGAATAAATGAAGGATTCCAAAATACCAGTTTCAGAAAACATATGCATAAGGGTTGTGTTAAAAAGAATTGTACCTCTCGCCATGTTTGTTCCAACCTGATCATCCCCAACTATTTTCTCAACTCCATAAAACAATTTCATCATTGAACACGGCTCCATATTTCATTACAGATATTGCATTAATTTGGTCAAATCATTTGGTGTTTTCATTGCATGATAAGTATATTGATCTTATAACCAAAGGGAATTGTGAAAAGAGCACTTGAGATGTCACATATTATGGAAATTAGGGAATTATCATGGTGGTGATTCACCCTCCCTCTTGTTGTGACTCTATAAACCATAGTGAAAACATCCAGGCATTGCACATGGGTCTTGGAGGATGTTTAGTTTCTCATGTGGTCTAATTTGGATGTGTTATACCTTATAGGGAATAGTATACAACTTCTACTTCGTCTTAGTGCTAGAGTTTTCAGTTCCTATATTAAATACTAATATAATTCCTCCAATTGGATTTGGAGCAGTGATAGATAGCATAATCAATGTATCTTGTTATAGTCTCAACTCAACGGTTTTAAAATCATTACTGATTCTTTGGAAAAACATGTGGTTCACATGTGGCTCACATACAACCACATTCTCATTGCCCTCTTCTAAATGGTTTCTATGATTCCTACTGGGTACCATTCCTAAACATCTAACAAAATCAGTATGTCTCACCCCTAGAAACTGATGCATTTGCATTTCAAATTTTATCACCTAAACTATCACAACAATGTTTTCAAAAAACAATAATTTTCACATTCAACCATGTTTTAAAAAACACTCTTTATTTTTATAATCAATCCATTTTTAAAATAATACATGTGTCCTTTTTTAAAAGTCATTCATCTGAAAACAAATTCTACATTTATCAAAAAAATTCACCTTGGAAAAAAATACAAAATAATTACTCCAAATAAAATATTCAATACTAGTTGGAAGTCATTGTTCTATAATGCATATCATGCTCTTCTCATTGGATAATCATATGACAATAAGATTCCAAAATCATATAAGTGTCTCCTAAAAACATATGTAACAAACTCCCTGGTAGCATGATGTTTAGCAAAAATAGGTTAGCTATGTCCATTTATTCTATAAATTTCACATTCTGATGATCCTACTACATTATAAGATAAAATATCCTAGAATATGGAAGAATAAATTCAACTCAAATCCCACAAAACTAAAAACTACTTGTTAGGGAATGATAGAAGAAGTTAATACCATTGGTAATTACCCGATAATTCCCATTTGCTTGAGAGTACAATGACTGATTACATGTCCTTAAGCGACATCCCTATCATTCCAAAGTCTTGTAGTAAATGTTGAAGGGGTCAAATACAAGTGGGGGAATATTTACCCATTATGAATTAAATTATTCCCCTAATAACCATATACTACCACACTAATTAATGATGTAGGAACCAAAGTAAGATACTCAAATACATTATTCATATCACACCGCTACAAGTGTGAAATAGTGGAAGACCAAATTAGTATCAATGTAAATAGTGTAAATAAACTTAATATTACAAGAAGACCACAAGACTACATGATCCACAAGATCAATGCTCCATACACATGAAACATGCCAAGTATCATGAGGTAGTGCTAAAAACTGAGATACCTTAACATTTTTCATGGCCCAGAAGATGTCATCTGCAAGAGAACCAATGTTCTGAAGTAGAGATGATAATAAAACATAGTCAGTTTTCCCCAATGACTTCCCAACTCATAAAACTCATATTGAGGTGTTATAAACATTGATATAAAATAGAATGAATAAAAAAATATTCCAAACTTGTTAAATAATAAATATAAACATCTTCCAAAAAGATTTCTAATCAAATGTAAACATGTGAAATTGAAACAAACATACATGAAGATATTTATCTATAAAAATAAGTAAACAAGGATTTAAAACAATTTTCCCAGATTATTTTCAAGATAATTGAATTATTCATGTCCACACATCTGACCATGCATGTAAACAGTAATCAGGGAAAGCTTTAACCCATATCCATCACAGAATTATGGGGGTGACTTCTTACCCAAATTAGAGCCAAAAGATATTTGATTAGGTAGAGACATGACCCTTATCCATTTTAGAATGATGGGGGAGACTCTTGACCCATATATTTCTAGAATTTATATGAACTCACACATAACCATTATTCTTAATCCTATCTCAAAAAACCCATCATTAAATCACCCATTATTGAAACCCACTTTTTCATCAAAACTATTTTATAAAAACCCATTTATATTGAAACTCCATTTCCAAAAAAAACATTTAAAAATATCTAAAAATCCATAATTTAACCTTTCAATATAAAATTAAATTATCTTAATCAATTTTCACAACAATTTGTCATGATTTCAAAATTTTCAAAACGATGAAAATGGCCACAACATAAGATTTATTTTATTCATTAAACTAATATTTCATAATCAATTTCATTTAATTTAATCACTTCAATATTAATCCAACCAATTATAGATAGAGGAGATGAGAGTGAGACCAACCTTCTTGAATGTTTTGATGAAAACCATCAATGGAGGAATGAGGCTCTAGCAACTAGGTAAAATCTTCCAAAAAGGGCCTTTGATCTCTTCTCCTAAAACCAACAAACCAAAATATCTTCATATATCGCATAAACCATCTTATATAAACTGATAATAGTGGTATATATGAAAAAAAATAAGGAAGATAAGAGGTATACATCTTGGTTGATCTATGAAATGAGATAAGAATAGTTAAGAATGTCTCTTACCATGAGAATCAGGCTTGAAAACGCCAAGGGAGGGCTTGGAATTGGATCGAAAATGCTCTTGAGAGGTTACCCAACCATCAATTGATATAAATATATAATTATGGTCACATAGGATCATAAAACGAGGGAGATATTTTAAAATGAGTATGATCCTAAAAAATAGGATATAGATTTGACTCGGTACATGGTTTGACCGCATGATTACATAAACAATACCTAGATGTGTTTTAGATACTGATTTAAGGAAACCCCCATAGGGTTTCCTCACATAATATCTCTTATTTTTCGTACACCATGTCAAAGCTATTTCCTCACAACTGCTCAACACATGAAAAGACACACAGTTTCTACGTAAACTACTGGATGGTTTATGAAAAATGTGAACATCCTATTGTCTTCTCCATTTGACCCAAAACTCCATGAATTTTCTCCCAACTCTCCCAAACATAACCCTTACACATTATTAATATAAAAATAAACAATTAAGGATTATAGAGAAAAACTGGGGGTACTACATCTCTTATTTTTTAGTGTGCTTATAAAATGGTCTTAATTTTATTTGGGTTGTAAATGAAGTATTGTATTATTTTATAAATTCATGGGTAATTAATTGTTTTATGAGATCCTTTTGGAACCCCGAAAAAATTTCCTGTTCATTTAAAAATGGTTATCCAATGAAATATTCTCCATTTCCTCTTTCATTTTCAAAAATGGTTCATTGGTTTTTAATGCTACACTAAATTTTTTTCAAATATGTTCCAAAATCATGGACCATTTTTAATTTTGAGATATGATTTAGTGGGGTATTTCAACCACGTCTCATTTGTTACTATAAGTTATTCACGTTTTCTATGTGGGGAATAAGGCATATTTTTTATTTAGTGTTCTCAAATATTTTTACTTTCTCTTTGTAAAGAGTTTGGATTTGAAATATAAATTCCCATTTTTTTAAATTAAATAGGTACTTTATATTGATTTTAAAATGGTGTTTAAATGGTTTGTAAATGAATTTGGATTTTTAATTTCAAAGGCATAATGTTCACATTTTAATTTTTTTAAAATGATGGTTTTTATATGAATTGATGTGAATAATTAATTGTAACCTTATAATGTTTTGGCAAATGGATTGAAAACTTTTTGTAGCGAGAAGGAATGATTGGTATTTTAAAAAGTTGGAAATGGGGTTGTTGAAAATCAAATGATTTTCATACCTAATTAGATCTTTTTAAGGGAATATTGTGCATCATACACCATTATAGTGGATACCCTAATGAGATGGTCATTGTATAGTTGGTTTTATTGTAATGGTTATCCAAACACAATGGAAGTTGGTTTTGTTGAGTCACAAATATGAAGTCCTTCCCATTAACCATATACTACTATCATGTAAATCATGGTCATCATATTGAGGGTCGAGTGACAATTTCTTGGCGGACCTGCTTAAATGGGTTATAACCCCTAGATTTTCTACACGGATAGGTGGGACGTAACAATAGATTAGATAGTTTAGAGAATACATATTGTTATTGACTATGGACTTCAGCCATATTCCTTCAGGTGAGTCTGAACTGATAATGTCTAGGGATGGTTTCTAGAGATATTAATGAAATTATCCATATCTACTATATGTTTGTTCAATATTTTTATAACGAATTTTGGATATTTGTTTTGATAGTTTTTCATACTTGTTCTGTTTCCATTACATTCTACATAGTAAATATTTGGTTACTATGGTATTGATGTCAGATGTGTTTTGGTTTTTAACAAGGTCCTAAAATGTTATAATTTATTTAAGGAGAAATATCCTTAAATTGTTTTAGAAAGGGGTTTTGTGGAATGATATTTTTACATGATGGATATGGTTTAGATTCCTACTTTCAAAATGTATTTGAATCTACTGTTTGAGGACTATTTTGGGAATGGAAATTCATGGACTCTATGGTGATTACCCATTGATATTTTTAATCTCTCACCCTTTCATTAACTCACCATCGTTAGACTCATGCTATTTTTTAAGATGACTTATGTGGTTTGGTTTTACTTGGAACATGTTAGTCTTCTGTTTGGTGGTGACCACAAGGTCACATAGAGATCTTGGTTGCATTGTCTAAATTCAATTTTTTATACAGATATTCATATGTTCAAAAAAATTTGTATCTAGATAAGTTATATGTTTGTTGATCTTTATTTATTTTTTCCAATACCACATGTTTATTTTTTCTTATTTGACCCTTTTTTGTTTGGTAAAAATAATTCCCATTGTGGTTACTATGATACCAGAGATTATTTTCCGGACTGTGGGGATTGAGAATTTTCTTCGATCCATGTCTTAGACAAAGTTTGGTTTTGGTTTCGATGGAATATAGGCTTTGTTTAGGAATCAAAAATAAAGTAAACAATAAGTGTACTAAAAAACTAAAAAAACCAATGATATATTTACCATTACATTAATTTTCTCTTATAAAGGGATGTGAAAAGTTTTCCTAATAAAAAAGGGAACTTTTTAGAATAAAACACCTTAAAACATATATTAATTTATAAAATATCATTTTATCTTACAAAAAGAATCAAACCCTTTTAATTAGAATAACCATTCAACATTATTCAAATATAATTGTTTCCCAATTCATTATATATCTATAATGGATCGAAACCTTTTTTTAGGATATATCAGGATCACCCTGAGCTATAATGAGTCTCATCATTTTGTGTAATTTTTATTAGGTTCAAACATGATATATAATAAGTATTAATGCTTCATATATGTTATATCAGGATTTCCTTTTTTATATAATTTTCATATACCATATCATTAATTAAATGGTTTTTTCCTAAAAACAATTGAATAACACTTTAATACTCAAATAAAAAACATATTTGGATAAAAATATGATTTACATTCAAAAATATATGTTAAATACAAAAATGTTGTTTTCCTTTAAATACTAGTTTTTTAGTAAAAAATACCTATAAATGAAAAGGCATTTCCCCTGATGAGAACCGGAAAGAATAAAAATGATTATAGATATCAAATAATGGTCCAAGTGGAAGAAAAGATATTGTGGCCTTGCATTACATAAATATAAAAAAAACCCATATAAAAAATTTAAAAATATTTCATTTGAACAAATTTGAATGTAAAGTTAAAATAGACATAAACTTTAATTTATATATCCTTTTTTTAAATAGTCATTAATTCTTAATAAAACTTTCACATGGAATAGACATAGTTGAGAGTACAAAAATTAATGATGATATTTTTAAACAAAATCCTTTATCACATGGGGAACTATTGAATATTAATCCAATGGAAGTAATTGCTTTAATAAAATAAATATCATAATAATAATTAAATTAATGGTATAATATTTCAAATGGGTTTGAAAGAAACACTTAAAATAATAACGGTGGAAAACCTCAAAATATACCTCAATAAATTGAGATTGAGATGAAGTGCATTAATATGAATCTAACTCGACACATGCGTATTTGTCTTCGTGAATGATTAACTTATGATAATTTTTTACTTAAATGATCTTATTTTTCATGTTTATTCTAAATTTTATTCCCCTTATTAACATTTTATGTATAATTGCTTATCATTTATGTTTCTGTCAAATGTTCTAACCATATTTTTATTGTGTGTCAAAAATGAAATTGATGGGTTGAATATGTTCAAAGAGGTATTTATATAAATATACAAATAATAATAATAATTAAATAATTAACATATTTATTCATATATTTTAATTTTAAAACTACTAATTAAATAGGGATATTAAAAATGAACTAACATTATGATCTTCCGGACATTCGGTCGTATGTATGCATTGGTAATGTTTCAATTTTCCAATGATCATTTTGGAAAGAAGGTAAGTAATATTTAATTATTCTATAATTTTAAACATATCATAAATAACATATTATTTAATTATATATACTTATATAAATTTATCATTAGTTAGAGGTAGTTGTCAAAAAACGAATCACATCACATCAAGGAAATTGTCGTCCACGTGTCTGTGAAAGATGTTGAAATTTTTTCATTTACTGAATTGATAAAATTTTAAATATTTATTATATTTATACAATAGTAAATATTTCATAAATTTCATAAATATGACATATATATCACATATATTTATTAAAATAACACTAATAGCATTCCATGTAACTTGTTTATGATAAATGAATCGCTTCACATCGTGAAGCAGTAGTCCACCATACACACAAGTGATGTCCACATAAACTATATAGAGTTGAAAATAAAAGATTATTTGTAATATAATTACAATATAAGTACAACTATGTAATATGTGTCATATATAAAAATTATTTACATTATCTTACCAAATTATGAAAGGTGGTATTCAAAAACCAAATGACATCTTTTTATGAGGTGGTTATCTTCCATACATACGAATAAAGATTTCATATCACATTTCATTAATGTTTGGCTATTATTAGGTAATAACCTTAAATTAAAAATATCTCATTATATGAAAATTATTTTAGTCATTATATAATAATGATGTATGAATAATTTGAATGTGTGGAGAATGAGGTAAAAAAAGATGCTCTATGATGAACATTACACATTATATATGTATCCTCATTATGCTTACAATAATTCCATAAGAGAATATATTTATTAACAAAATAATTCTTATAATATGTGGGTAGGGATTTTTTTCAGTAAAATTATTATTTTTGGATGATACAAATTAAACCGGCGGTGTTAATATGTTTGTTGATAGAGATCCCTATTATTGTTGTAGATTGATGGACTTCTTGAAAATACTAAAAATTATTCACGATTGGGATGTCAGTAATAGAAAAAATGGATCAAAAATTAATAAATAAATGTGGGGATTAATAATATGGTTGGAAAAAACAATAAAACATAGAGAAACATATATTCTACACATTTTTTTCTTAACTTTTTTTTTCCAATTTTTACAATTTTGTGTTTTCACTGTGGTAACTAATTTTCTAACCTATGTGATTTATCAATTAGGGCTAAATTAAATTGGGAAATATTATGAAAAATATACAAACATATTCATAAATTTATATCTAATTTATAAAATAAAAAATCAGGTGTTATTTTGAATTAATTTCAATAGAATCACATGAAATGTGGAAGTCACCCATTTTCACATTTACATCAATAGTAATGTTATTATAATTTATAGGACATTATAGACAATATAATTTAAAAATTTCCATTAATTGAACATATTTGATATTTATTTTCATCTAAAAAATATTTGGATGAATAAATTATTTTTATTAATTTAAATTTATTTATTCAAATATAATATAAAATAATATTTCATTATTGTAAATTTTGACATTATTCATTATAATTAAATTTAAAATTACAAATTATATGATATAATTCGATTATGTAATGTTAAATCATTTTTAGAACGATATGTTTATCTAAAAATAATGGGACACAATAATTCATCACATTTTCTTCACTATTATTATTTTTATTATATGTTATTTTATTTTATTATTTAAAAAATAATTATTATGTTAGTATTTCATAATTATATGATGAAAATAATTCATCTCTAAAATTTATATGAAATGTATTATTAAAGAACAACATTTTTTCTTAAAAATAATATGATTAAACTACCCAATATTTTTTTCTGTATCCAAAAATATTATTGATATTAAATGAAAATATTGTATTTTATTCTTCTTCATTAATAAAGACATTTTATGGGTCATACTCAAAATAAATAAGAATGTAATTTCTTTAATTCGGAAATTTTAATAAAAAATATTACATAAATTAATTTAACAAAATTTAGATAATATATTACACAATTATAACTCTAATCAATCTAGATCAATGCTAGAGTGAACTAATTTCCAACTTAATTAAGACAATTCATTTTTACTACATAAACTACTCATTTCTGTTTAAAATTAAATTTTCCTTCTTATTAATTATTAATTATTATGAATGAAAATATGAATATCTTTTTTAAAACTTAAATTACTATAAATATAAAAATTAATATTAATATTAATCCCACAAACATAGTGACACTAAATGTTTTCTTAGAATATTTATTTAGACAAAGATAATTCTATATCAACAGTATGATTAATAATAATCATTTCATGATAATAAATTTATATATTAATGATATATATTATATATATTTAATTTAAATATTTCCAAATTTGGGATTATGATAATTCATTAAAACTGATCGACATTATTCTTTTTGAAACACTTTATTAGAAAAACACATTTTTAAAACCAAATACTATTATATACAAAAGTCCAATATAAAGTGGATTATAAGGGTATATAGTGAATTAAAAATAACAAAAAATTTCATAGGTTACATTGAAAAATATTCGAACATATTGGGAATTTAAAATTACATAATTAAATTTATATTAAATACTTTTTTTAAAAAGTGGAATTTTTTTGAATTCATTATTAAATCAATATTTTCCGAAAAAAGTACCAAAATTTCCCACATAGATAATTTTTATATGTTTGTTTCATCATTTATCTTTAAAAAATAAAATTTGTTTCCTAAAAACATATGATATTATTATAATATATTTTCATAAATGGAAATAAAAATAAAAATTATAGAAAACATATTTTTAAAAAATAAAATAAATTTACTAAAATTTGATTTTTTATTTATTAAAATTATTCATTAATTTATATATGAACTAAATTTTCATTTATTCCATTAATTATTTCATAATATCTTTATTAATGCTCATAATCACCAATTTAATGCAAATTTTATAATTGTAATGAGTTTTAAATAATATTCCATTGAATGTATTTCCATATATAAATATTTTTAACTACGATGCATAAGTGGTTATTGAGTTACTATGATTATTATTATAAGAACTTATATTACCGTAAAAGTATTCATTTTGATTTTATATCATACATATTTTATTTTCTCTAGTTCTTATTATATGAAAAATCATATCTATAATATAAATTGTTTAATAATTTTTTAATAATTTAGTAATTTAATGTTCTCATATAGTCTCAATAGTGGTATAAAATTCATGGAATAACTCATGTGGTTCATTAAGTAAAAGTAAACCATGAATGAATGAAAAATTATAATATTAAATGATGATAATTTTTAGGTATGTATATTAGTTTATCATATAATTCAATCATTAAAAGTACATCATAATGATAATACTAGTTTAAAATTGACTCAAATAAATATCAATTTCAAAATTGTATCATTATAAATTTTTACATGATTGTGGAAAATATGATAATGGTAATAGTGGGAAAAAATATGTTTTTTATTTCAAAATACATTATATTAAATTATTATTTGTGAGATTGATGAAAACCAAGTTGATCTTGAATATACATAGGTTTAGATACCTCATATTTCAAATAATGGTAGTGTAGAATCCATAAATGATTTAATAACCCCAACCCCATAAACCCAATGTAGTTTTTACACTGTTACTATTTCTTTAGAATCATCAAATAACATCCCTAGGGAATGAATAGTGTAGTATTCTTTGTAAACCCACTTTATAATATTTTTTTAAAAAATTTAATACATGAAATAAGAAAATAATTTTCATTGATAATTCAAATAATACCCTTATTGTTTCCCTACATATCAATCTAAAAAACTTCCTCATATCATAGGTAATATAAATCAAAATAAATAGGTGAACTAAAATTCTCATTAAGGGTTCAGAACAACTAATGTTATCATTAATCAATAAGTATAAAAAATTAATGGAAAATAATCAAACACATATAAAATTTAAATAACATTAATATCCTGTTATGAAAATATATAATCAATATGAAATCCATATAATAAAAAAAACATTACATTAAATAAAAAATATCGATAATAAAATGCCTAAAAATTTCATTTAAAAAATATCAAAGATAATAATAATAAATAAGGTACCAATGAGTAAAATTCATAAAAATTTGATTCTAATATCTCATTAATCATGATACCTATATAATAAAGACCATTCACAAGACATATTAAATGATTTGTAGAAATATATTATATTTGGATAAATTTATTATCTCATCAGACCAATTTTTGTATCAACTGGTTTTATTATACCGAGAACCTCCCATCAAGGTAGGTATAGTGAAATTTTCACATTTAAAACGATATAATTAATCCATAAATTAATATTCCATAAAATTAAATATTCATATAGAGTAAAGGATTAATATTTATCAATGTTTCCCTAATATATAGAATAATAGTAAATGTAAACACTATTTTTAAACATTTGTATATAGTCTAGGAAATAATCAAATCTATTATAAATTAATTATTATTTTTATGATAAATGTAATTTTTAATTAATAATTAGAAAAATAGAATAATAGTTTCAAGAAATAGATGACAATAACAAAATGTGAGGAGATTTTGCAATATATTTTACCACTTTGTAAATTTATACTATAATTCACATGGATTAAATAATTATAATTAAAACAATAAATAACATGAAGTATGAATGATTAATGACATTACATGTCAATGTGGTAGTATAAACACCAAATAAAATAAATTACGTTCATAATATTTCAATATTACTCTATAAATGGAAATTATAATGAAGTCTATTAACTCATGCTTCCATTAGGATGAGATTGATTTAAACATTGGTATAGTTTTTTTAAACATATTATTATCTTATAAATGAAAAATATTGATATTTAAAATATCACATATGATCCTTTTATAAAATATTATCACCATATTATTTTATAATCATTCATTATTTACAATGTTTTGGGTGTTAATTTATATTTTTTATCAATCGTTCATTTTAATGTATGATCGGGAACATTGTCATATTATACTGTCTCATTATATAAATAATAATAACCATTAAATAATTATCATATTTATTTAGATATTATTATTTTAATACAAATCATGAAAGACGAATTTTGTAAATGAGGTATGTAACAATCATGGACATCGTAGGTCATATTGAGTAACGTTTCAATTTTAAAAGGATCATTACGGAAGAAAGTAAGTAATATTTACACATTAATGAATTATAATAATTTCATATATATATCATATTACTTCTTTAAAAATAATTATTTATACATTTCATGATGTGTGGTGATGAAAATATAGACAAATATCATTGTGATAGTGTTAGTCCGCACATTCATGAAAGATGTTATCATCTATAAGAGAGTGAAAATAAAATTATATATTATATATTTTGAATGATAAATATGTCGTAAATATCATAATTATATCATATTTATGACATATAATCTTTTAATATATCCTTATTTCATTTCATTTCAAACATTAGTGAATGATGAATCACATATCTTTGTAAGAAGGTGGTTTGTCATGAACAAGAGTGATGTTATTGTGTCCCATCCAGAAAAGGAAGTAAATAAATATATATTTATATATATGTAATATAAGGGTATAATAATTATATAAATATCATACATTTATTTTATATCCATCATCTTACCCTACCGTGAATGCTGATAATGGGAAAACAAATACCATTGATTCATTTGGAAGGAGCCCATCATACACATGAATAATAATTTCGTAACCCATTGGATGGGAGTAGAGATGGTTATAGGTAATGAAGATAAAATAAAAAAAATATAGGTATATTTATGATACTAAGGATATTATATCATCATGGATTAAAATATTATTAAAGGAGGTCGATAATGAAATAATATAATGAATCACGTTGAAAAAAATTACATCTTCCTCTTATATCTTCATTTGGATTTCCACAAATCCATCCCAATTTTGATGTATGGCCTAAATAAGGATTTAAATATGATATATGGTAACTTAGAAACTTATTTTACCAATTTTATCCAGAATATATGGTTTTGATACTATGAAGCAGTGAAAAGAGGGGTGACCTATTATATCTGAGTAGAGTAAAACATTATTAATTTTATTAAAAGAATGAATTATACCCAAATTTGATTAATCATAGGAGGATACAATAATTAACCATTAACCGTAAAAAAAATTCAGGAAAAATATCGCAAATAATTGGTATTTAAAAATGTTTAAAGGTTATTTTTATTATTATCTTATTATATTAATCCCCTGCTAAATCTTTTTTTCCATCATTATAGTTATTATTTTTTTAACCACTATTCATTTTGGTAAATAAATATTTTGAATTTATATGAAATTATAAATTATTTTTATTCCAAATTTTAAATATATTATTAAAAATTAAATTCAATTATCATTAAATATATATTATTAAATTACACAAACAAAAACTACGATACTGATGGTTTTAAATGAGAAAATGTACAAATGATTATTTTGTTTTTATATAAAATTTCATTATGAATGTTATTAAATAGAACTATTTTTTATTAATTTATACACAAATATTCTAATAATACATTATAACTAATAAAAAATATTATTTAATTTTATAAATGATTTAATATAAAAGTTATATTGAATTAAAATTCTATATTGATCAATATTCTTGGAAAACTACAAAATTTTAGAAAAATCAGAAAAAATTAACTTAGGAAAATTTCGATATTATAATTTTGAGAAATTGTTTTTTAAAATAATTTATCTAAATTTTGGAGAAATTAATGTAAAATCATGTTAACAAGGAGTTACAAGTTATTATTTTAGAAAAAACATTTTATGGGAAACATTTCTTTTTTATACAAATATTTAATAATTTCGTTAATAATTAATTGATATAAAGACTACATGTGTAAAGTATATATTATTTCTAATTTATATATTGTTATTTTTATACTATAATTACTTATCTATTTATAAATGGTCATGTTTAAAGAATATTTTAATATTTTATCTTGTTTCATTTAAACATGTTGTTGTGTGTAACATAAGTTATCAAGAAAAAGTTATTCTAAAAGATTATTATTGTAATGTATGGTGGTGTTATATTATTTCCCCCATAAAAACTTTTATCCTTGAATTATAATGTATATTTTATACTAATAGGATGATGGTAATTATTCTTTATAACATCATCTCGTTCTTTGTTTCTTCCCCCATTTGTTGATTTCTGCAATGTGAATTTACCAACTAAATCATATGATTCATCAAAACATGATCTTTAATGACATGAACATGGAAGGATTATTCACTATAATATAAATCATGTAAAAATTCAATTTCTTCAGATGTGATAACATGTTTGGGGTCTGGCATGTACTTCCATAAAAATTATATTTGGAACACATCATGTACTTTAAAGAGATTTCATGGATTTTACAAATCATAACCAAAAACTCCAATTATGTCATGAATTTAAATGTTTATGATGTACTTGGATATCATTTTCCTTTTATTTATGAACCATATAACATCCTTTAAATGATATATATTTAATAGAACATGATATATTTCTTGGAAATTCAAATCATTCCTCAAACTATATGCATATATCTTTTTTCTAAAATGAGTTGGTTTAATGTTAGAATGAATACTAATTACTTTTGTTGTTATCTCCAATCCCATTTCATCTTTAACATGATTCAATTCTCCAAATTATTCTCTTGCAGATAAAGTATGACATATCATTCCATATAATATTCATATAGAAACATTGGAATACATGGATGGTATGTATTATTATAAGAAAAATATTCCAAAGGAAAATAATGATCACATGTACCTTCAATGTTATGTGAGTATGTGCTTCAATATTTAAATAATCCATTCACTCATTCCATTGGATTGAGGGTGGTAGGAAGTTGTCAAATGAAGCGCATTATCAAGATCCTATTAGATACTCCACAATAATTTCAATTTAAAATGGGGATAATGGTAAGACACAATTTCAGTAGGCATGCAATATAGTCTTCCAACATCATTTATAAAGATCCATAAGAGGTTAATATGAATAAAATCCTCTCTTACAGTGATAAAATGTGCATATTTGGTAATGTGATCAATGGTAATAGACATTTCATTTTTCATTATAGTAGTCTTTTGTAGTCTTGTAACAAAGACCATCCTAATGGAATCCCATTTTTCATATAGTAATACAAATCGGAATAGGAGGAATGAATATTCTAGCATGATTTCTCAAAACATTAACTTTTTTTAAACCAATCATCTTGATACTTAATCTGAAATTTTCATTCTCATGATATCTCATTAAAATGCTCCCTCAAATACCACTTTATATGTGTGTTGCAATATATTATAGGAAGATTTTATTTATCATTATCAATAAAAAATTACATTTTAGTTTAGATGTATATGGAACATTTAATCACTTTCCATTTATCATAACATAATATTCACAAATGAATTTTTCTAAATTCCTATCAATCACATCAAAAATTTTCCTCTAACATTTCTCATCATTAGATTGATATTTTTTTAAATTATTGACTCAAAATAATATTAAAAATTGTTAATATATCCCATTACATAAAACTACACATATGTATATTTACTAGATCAATTAATATAAGATCATTGCAAATCCTAACATGGGTCAGAACTGCATTATCATTCTAAATCAATGCATATACTACCTTATTTAATTTCTGAGGGTGGTTGTGTATTGTAAAATCATATTACCTAAGTACCTAAAACAATTACACATTTCTCATATTGTTTTATTTCTAGGTAAAAATATATTTTATTCTTTTCTGATCAATTAATTTATCACATTGTTAATAAGTGAGATAATGTATCCATATCATTATAGTACTGATTATAGATTCCAAATAAAGATCACAGGATGGGTATTTGTGTCCATGAGTCTTTAATTTCCTTGATTCAAATTCAACATAATTATCATTTATGTTTGGTCACTACCAAGTATCATTTTTCATAAATAAATATATACATTAAACCAATCACTTCTAAATTGTAGGCTCAATATCAAATCATTGAAAAATCTCATCTTTAGTTCAAAAAAACACTAATCACATTCTATTCCAAATAAACATAAAACATTTTTTTATTCTTGGTTCATATGAAATCCAATTAGGTAAAATTATACATAATTCTCCATTAGTTACTCACCCATACAAAGGATCTACTTATCTCAATTGTGTTTATTAGTATATTCCATTCTATGAATTATTTTTTCATCATAGGATCAATGTAGATTCCTTCCATAGGGAAAATATATCTAAAAAAACATAATAAATCCTGCTATCACACACACTAAATTTCTCACATGTTAATTTTCATCATTGAATTTCACGAATGATCACTACATTATTCTCTTGGTCTTCAAGACTTTTAGACTTCATTAAATTATTGTAAATTATTAAAAAATAAATCATCAATTTATTAATTCATTACGTTATTCAATGGATCTATAAAAACATATATTTTGTTATACAATCCAAAATAAATTACCATATATTTTTTATTTCAAAACCTTTATAAAAAAATATGCCCTTATAATTTAGTCCTTCATTACTAGTAATTGATGGTACCAAAAACAATTATCAATATTAGAAAAATAATAATATCTATGAGGATAATCAAATATGTAACTTAAAAGAGACATATAATATGTGTTACATATTTTAATAGTAGCGATTTATTAATGATCAATGAAATCTTCATGGATCTATCATTAGTATTAACAGTGTGTACAATGTCTATCTATGGAGAAACACTTGGACAAATAAGTACCTTATCACCCTACTCCTCTAGTAGTTTATTAAATGAATCTATTTCAATGGTGTCCATTATATAGATAGTTTTTCATATTTTTATATCATCTGGGATTAAATATATAGAAAAAATAACTTCATACTCTAGTGGATTTCCTGGTAATTACTTAGTTATAAAATCAACATATGCATATAAAATTGGTACATCATTAATTTGATGAATACTTTATCCACCCTTATATTTCATTAACTTATCTCAAAATAATATCATTCTGTATATCTACATGGGGTGGATCTAGATATGAATGAGATGTTAAAGTATCTATTATCAAGATATATAATTATACTTCATCACCACAAATTCTAATTTCTAATTTCATGCAAAAAAAGTCATCATATTTTGAAATCCAATGCATTCCAAGGATTATATCGATTCCATCAATAGGTATGTTAATTAGGTCACTATATAAATAATTTATTTAAGTCGATATGGGGACATCCTAACACATGTATATTTAAATGAGACACCTGCTATGATTTTTTATTAAGATTCCTATTATTAAATTTAATGTGGAATGTCTAATTTTCAGAAAACAAAATTGGATAGATATAAATAATAACAATGATCCCAAACCAAATAAAACATATAAAAAATTTAATGATATGTTTAAAGTACTCAAAAAAAATAGAATTGGGTACTTCCACCTCAGCTGTAGTGATCACATATGCCTGGTCGTATCCCCTTAGCCGATTTTGTGGTGAATTCCACTCCCACTTGGGAAATTGGAGTGAATAATCCCCACTTCTTTAAACTAAGGCATTTAATATTATTTATTTTTTTTACTTCTATTGAATTAATGATCTAAATTATCCTTATCTATATATTTTAACAAACTCATAATCCTTATATGCATTTCCATGGGATATTCCTTCCACAATGATAAAATTCTTGAAAATGTTTCATTGTATTAGTCTTCTTCAATGCATTCCATTTTTCATGGAGTTTGGATGACCTCTTCCTCTATTAATTTTCATTGAATATGTTATATCAAGTGAAATATTTGTCTATTATTATAGAACAAAAAAAATTTCAATTTATGAAGAAAACATTTAAGGGATATATTCCTTTGGGATTCTTGTATTATTACCCTCAAATAAATATTAAATATCACACACCATGTAGAAAATGTAATTACTAGCATACAAAGATTACCATATACTTATTTATTTATAATCTACA
This sequence comes from Viscum album, assembly GCA_963277665.1. Taxonomy (NCBI): domain Eukaryota; kingdom Viridiplantae; phylum Streptophyta; class Magnoliopsida; order Santalales; family Viscaceae; genus Viscum; species Viscum album. The sequence goes on along the minus strand of OY728157.1, from coordinate 1,707,628,565 downwards.
TTTTTTCTTCATAATATTTATTTAATAAAAGTAATATTTTATTTAAAAATCTTGTTTCTTAGAAGGGAAACATTTTTTGAATAATTTATCCATAACAAAATTTCATTACATGACATTGATTTCAACTTCCTCTATAGTATTCTTGATCGAAGACCACCATTAATCATCATCAGATCATATCAATGTACTATACCAATAACCACTTTTTTCACCACATACCCAGGCCATAAATGTATTATCATATTACATAACCCATTTATGATAATCCATTGGTTATATATTCCCCCATAAATTATAGGGAATTTTATTACCTAAATAGATCAAATTTAGGATAATATCTCTCTAGAATAGTTTGATCCATCCCGGTATGGTAATTTTTCATAACTTCATTATTATTACCTAATATATCGTTTTTTTTTTCAAAGATCCAATACAATCTATTCTGGATTACTCATTAATTATATGTCTACATTGTCCATGCTCACTGACACCACTCTTACTTCCTTTATCTATTTCAAAATATTAACGTATACTATATAAGATTCAAAATTTATAAATTTAAAATCAAAATGAAATAATGAAATATGAATGGCTTGGTTACCCAACCCAAACATGATAAATTTATTAATATTATAGTCAACAATAAAGTCACGATAGGAGTAGAAATATATTTGAATCTACTAGGAATCCAGAGAATAAAAAATGAGAGTCCAAAAATAAAATAAATTTATGTCATCATGAAATCCAGTGATAATAAGATGTACTTGTTCCTTCCCTTCATTTTTGTTGTGTTCAGCATCTACCAATAATATATATATAGAAAAATAATTATATTCATATGCATTTATAGATCTAATGATGAAATACATTCCTTGATTTATTCAAAAGTGGTATTCTACAACCATTATTTTTTAAAAAAATGGTTGATCATACAATGTAGGATATTCTCAAATCAGGTACCTTAATATCAAATAAAAGTAATAAATTTTCCATCACGAAGTAGTCAAAAAATAATATCTCACTCTTCAATAATGACCCGTCATTATTGAATTATTAAGGCATCACAAGTACGTAAATACAAAAAATGGGGCATACAGAAGTGTTAACAATTTCTGTGATGATACACAACTATTAGACAGACCCATCCATCTCTATCATCATGTATATGGACTCTTCCATGTTCTACTACTACTAAAAACTAAATAGTTTAAATCATAATCTTTCTCTACGATTATGAGAACACTGTAAAAAATTACATCACTCTAGAATACCATTTGAAATTTATTAAAAATCCAAAAATAGAATGTTTAATCTCCCAAAATTATATTAAAAATAGAGTCTAGCAGAATGATTATGGGAGAATAAAATTACATGAAAACAACATCTTAAGAAATAATTTCGTATCCAAATCAAAGGATCCACTTCCTGGTAGTGATTAAATATATGATAGAATATCTAAGGACCGACATGGAAGAATCCCATTAATTATCTTCATGTATAGTTATTCCCATTATTTTTGTCAAAAATTAAAATCAGGGTTTCTATCAATTTAATAGTTCACCCTATCAATCATGTTCTCTCAGATACATTAAAATTCACATATAGTTATATCCTTGTTTAGAAACCTCTTAATGGACTACATCTCAAATTTTTAATTCAATGGTTTGAATTCCTTCTTATATCCCATCTTAATATACTCGATGTAATTCAACAAATTAATTGAATCCTCGGACCCCTATTCATTGGAGGACATGTAGGGATCCTCACTATCTAATAATTTGGAGGGATCCTTTACATCTTCTATCAAAGGAAAAGAATCATATTTTTTTAATTAACTCCATAACAGTCTATTGAAAATCATTCTCTCCAACGTAGAGTATTATATATTTATGGGTATTCTTAGGGGTTTAGTAATAAATCCATTTAGGATGACAATTGTATTTTTTATCTTTTTTACTAACCAATTTTTTGTAGTTATCCTCATTTTAGAATATTTGATTATGAGCATCTCAGATAGATTCTCCAGAGTAAAATTATGTCTCTTGTTTTTCCTTTTTAAAAGAGAATTTTTTTAAGTTACTAGAAGATAGTTTATCAGGGATAATCAAATCCAAAAAGAAATATATAGAATCAATAACTAGACTCATGGGTCTTGACTGATTATAATAAACAACCACATATTTATTGTGTGTGGGTCTTTTGAGTCGCCTTATCTATTTCATTTGATACTATGTGAGAATTATCAATCAAAAAATCCTCTGGAGGATGTTTGGTATCAATAGGTCAAGATAGAGCCACATTTATCCCAATATTGTTTCACCATTATCCTTGATTTCTCTATGTACTTATTTATGCATAACATTTTACACCCATGTTATATTGTTATGCATGAGATCATGTAAGATATTTGGTTCTTGACTGTAATCAATGGAGTAATTGACAATTTGTGATAGTTGTTATAGAATTATTTTATATTTTAATAATATACCTCCAGGTTGAATCCAAAATTTACATTTTCGATTAAATCATAAGAATAAAGAGGTTGAGAGTTTACAATTTAAATGAAAACCATCACTGCTAAATGAAATGAATGATTTTATGGTATCATATTAATGTTTAATTTTTTATCCAACAAAGATATAAATTAGAAATTTGTGGTTTATTTGATAATATAAATTAAAAAATCAATTAGTCAAAACTTGATTTATATAATAATATGTTCAATGTTTTGATAAAAATTTGGGTTCTATTTAATGACCATCATCGATCATCCCCAAACACCAACAATACCATCATCCAGAATTGATCATAATTATTTATAAGAAAAAAAGGAAAAATTTGAGGAGTTTACCAACCCAATGGGAGATCTAGTGAATGAAATAGATTCATGTTATATTAATTTGTAGTTTAGAGGATTCATATTCGTGAATATTTTCAAATAAGAATTAATCATTGATATGAGGAGACTTGGTGTGCCCCATTAATATAAAATGATTTTTCTAAGTAACTTTTACACCCCATGATTTCCTTTAAATACATGGAACATCGTTTGGTTCTAATCATATCCCCGATGAGTGTTGAATTAGGTGTGCGGTAAAGGCAATTTTCATACACCCTATGCTGATCATTTCAATAACATTGTATCATTATCAGAGTTATGACTCCATGGATTCATTAATGAAGATATTATTCCACTTGTAGTATCTATAAATAGAAATATTTCTTTGAAATAAAAAAATATATCTTCCTTACAAAGAAATTCAGATGTTCTTCCATACATACCAACAAGTATATCAATATATTATGTTCCATAATATAGGTATTCCTTAAATATAATCAATAGTATTTCTAATACACATCCTATGATAAAAACTGTAACAACGTCAACCCTTGTATCCCAGAGTATTATCTACATTGATATATTAGAATAAAATACAAGGAAACACATCTTGAACTAATAAAGTGTTTACCATTTCTGGTTAACCAGATATATAAAATTGAAATAAACAATAAATTTAAGAATGTGAAATAGGTAATTTATTTTCTTCTACAATGTCATTATTCAATCTTTTCACTATATATTTATCACAAAAATCTTCCTCATATATTGGGAAAAATAATATATTATAAATGGCTGAGATTAAATGATCAGTAAGGGTTATGTATAGTGTAATTAATAATAAATAAATAAACAAGATCAATATAGAATTGTAAATAACTGAGAACAAAATACAATAAAATAATATGACTACCATGTTATTAAAATTAAGAATAATTATAGGAACCTAAATAGGTGAAAATAGATTCATTTGAATTAATATAATGGGAATCCAATGCCTCCTTTGATAACATGATAGTGAAAATATCATGGGTTATAATAATAACAAATAAATTATGAATGAAGGGATTACATAAATATTGGATTCCATGATATCAATAATCATGATACCACATCTATTAAGACCTTTAATAAAACTATTTAAAACTAAATATAAGTACCCATTTATTTTGTCAATCTTATTTTTCCCATGTGAACAACTAATTAACTGAGGGGATATGATATACCGGTAGCACCCATCACTACATGTCCAGGGTAATCCAAATGCATAAAATAATTTATTTAATCCATCAGTCAATATTCTTTTAAATCAAATATTCTTGTTGAGTAAAGGATAAAAATTTCACAATATTACCCTAGTAAATTATATAAATATCAATTTAAAAACCATTATGAAAATTTTCATTATATTTTAGGAAATTATAATATCCATTATGGATGAATATGTATAATTATAGGAAATTTTCTTTATAATGATAAATTTTAAAATTAAATTTATTGTTTCTAGATAATTTATAAAATCAAAAAATAATGTTACATTTTAAAAAAACTATTACAGCATGGAAACATTAAAGTCAAGTATACTTGTTTGAAATAATTCATATAGAAATATAAAATGTTACTTATAATTAAATAATCATGTTATTTCATGTTAAAGGGGAAGTATATACACCATGTAAAGAAAATTAGTTTCATAATATTTCAATATGAAAAAATGAAGGGAAATTGAGATGTACGCCCCAACAACACACATTTTTTTGGATTATGATTATTTAAAATCATATATTAGGGGGTTTAAAATATTTATTAACATATTAGAAAACTATATCAAGATTTATAATACTATATACGATCCTTTTATAACATCTTATCACCTCATACATTAATAATAATTAATTATTTTTAGTGTTTGGATGTTAATTTATTAGTTTTCACATTCATTCAATCCCATGAAATTTTTAGTTCATGTGCATATTATATTGATTCATCATATAAAAATTATTAACTAATAAATAATTACTATATGTATACATAAATAATAATATTAATCATAATTATGAAGGATGGTTTTCAGAAATAAAGTATGTTACAATCATTGAGATGGTAGGTTGTACGTACGGATGAGTAACCTTTCCATTTTCAAAAGATCATTTTGAAAGAAAATGAGTAATATAATATCTTTAAAAAATTATTATAATATTAAATATATCATATTATTTATTATAATATATATATATATATTTCATACGGTCTTGTGATGATAAAAAATTCACATTGCATCATGATAGTCCACAAATAGACTAATGATATTATAATCAACTTTTGAGTGAAATGAAAAAGATATATAATCTATATGGAAACATAAATATTTCATGAATATCATAATTATTAATTGTTTGTATCATATAATTACTAATTATTTCTTTATTACACTCCATTTAATTTGTTTTTGATAGGCAAATTCAATTGCTTTGTGAGGCAGTAATGCACCGTACACAAGAGGGACATTATCATAACCCCTACAAACTGGAGGGTAAATTTTTTATTTATGATATAATGAAACCAATGATATAATTAAATTATAAATATTATATATTTACATTTGATCATTCATATTACCCCTCCTTGAAAGGTGGTAATTTTAAAAATAATGACATTGATTCACGAGTGCACAATCTACAATGTAATTAAATGATAATTTCAAAGCACAAAGGATTGATGCTGATATTTTTTCAGTTCCTGAACATAATATCAAAAAAAATATTATATTTTTAATTATGTGGTTAGTATATCATTTTAGTGTAAAAATAATTTAACATGGTGGATAAATAAATAAAATAATGATACTCATTTAAGATCATTACCTATTCTCTAGGTATCATCCTTATGTTTGATCCAAATCCATAATAAACAATATTTATACCAAAAATATTGATTCAATTATGAGGTGATTTATTTTTAGAAATTATTTTCTTTATTTTATGGCTGAAAAAAAAGGAATAGAATGTCAAAATAAGAGGGTAGATGTTGTGGACTTTGTTTTTGAGGTGTGTGTCACAAATGAAATTGTTTTTTATATTAGAATTCTAGAAAAGTTTATAAATATTAAAAATTCATACAAAATAGACCATTATTGATACTAGATGAGATAAGGTCGAAATATCTCTATAAAATTATTCTTATAAATGATTTTCATATATTTTAACCCTTATCTTCTTACATTAATCACCTATAAAATCAATTTTTGCTTAACTGTGGTAATTATTTTTTAGTATTTTCAATAGTAAATTTGGTAAAAATTTAATTTCAAAATATTATAAATTATATTTTATTATAATTACAAATAAATAATCAATTTTTAAAACATCAATTCACATATGATGACAATTTTAATTTAAAATACTTCCCACCAACGTGATGAGAAAATAGTTTCAAAAATAAAATCTTCAAAAGATTTAAAACTCTTTCTATTAAAATAAAATATAAAAATTATTCTAATGACATTAAATGAAAATATTGATCTAGAATTCATGTAATGTTAAATTAAAAAAATTATAAATATAATAAGTTATTATTAATAATTTAAAATAAATCATATCTTTAAATCATAATTATGTATTTTTAACTATTCTATGATAAATTCAATATTTTAGAAAAATCCAAAAAATCATCCCCAATATAATAATTATATTATAATTTTGAAAAAATTCATATTTACCTTTCTAACAATTACTTTCTAATGTGGTAAAAATTAATTTTATGAAATTTTCAGAGAGAGTGAAACAATATACTTTCACAAAAATTGTTTTTTATAAAACGTTTATTTATCTTCCAAATGGTTGTTATTGAACAAATAATAAATAGATAAAAAATATAAATTTTTTGAAATATTTATATTTCAAAGTATATTTAGTACTATTCATAAAATCTAATTTAATGGATATTTTTAAATGGTTATTTTTAAATAATATACTAATTATGTAACATGTGTTATTTATACTGGTTGTTGTGACCCTCATAATTTATTGAAAAAATTAAATTTATTCTAAATGAAATATTTATTATATTAAGTTGGATTTATAAATAAATTTCATTTGAATATTTCCAATAAATATAATAATATTAAATTCAATATGATCTTGAGATCTCCAAATGATTAATTGTTGGAAAAATCAATGAATATGGAATCTTCTATTAAATAAATTTAATTTTTTAGTAATGTTTTGTCACAATATATTTAAAATTAAAGTTAAAAATAGATAAATTTAACTTTTATGAAATACAAATTAGAGCCCCCAATATGATCTCATTTGGGTATACAAATTAATAATGATTTTTTATATCCAATGCTCGATTCAACCAATGGGATTTTCCATCTATCAAAAAGGTGTTATAAATCCTTACCAAACTTAAGGGATATTTGGATTGATTTAATTGCCATTATTTATTTTATTTAAGGTTTTTGAAAAATTTAATATAATATTGGTGAAATTATCCATCCACAATGTGATAAAAAATTCTGTTACCAAGGATGAGTTCATATGAATTGATTAAAATTCCAGCATAGCATAATAAACTTACACAATTGAAGGATATTGTAACTAATAAAAAAATATTTGAATTCCATTAAAATAACTATTACATATTCAGAAATAATTTCTTTATTTTGTAGTCTACAAGATTTAATCAACAAATATAGTATCGTATTTTTGTTAGAGTAGAATAACATATAATAAAAAATATAAAAAAAAGCAATGAGGCTTCTATTAAAGATAATGATTTTATGGATTCTACACCAATGATGTGGTGACTCTATAGTTGATAGAGAATAATCTTTATAGAACATTCTCATATATCATTATATGGTAATGTAAATGGAAGTGAACTACAATCAGTTAAAAATTCATTCAAGAATAGAAATCCTTATATTGTATTGGAGGAAAAAATACATGATAAATAATTATGGAAGCATCTTAAAAGGTATAAAAAAATATCATTTCAAAAAAATACGGAAATTATATGAAATATATGCATTATAAAGGGTAATATATGACTATTTGGCTAGAAAAAATGGATAATACTTGAAGAATATTGAATAAACTCAATAATTTAATTGAAAAACTGAAAAAATTAATTCCAAGAAAAGATAAACTGAAATATCATGGTAGACTGTAAAAAATGGGTAACAAAATAGTTTATGAAGATATTTTTTATGGTGAAATAATTCTTCATATTCAAAAAATGATAATATTATCTGGATATATAGATTGAATTAAATGATTTTAAATATTTATATTTTAAATACGGATAGTTATTCAATATTAATAAGTATGAATAAGAAATATCTATTTTAAAAGGGAGTTATATGGGAAGTAGGTAATACATTTTTTAGATAATCTCATGTTTGGAATGGTAATAGTGGATAGAAAAGAATATGGAAATAATACCTAGAATTAAGTGAATGAAAATTTATTTCTAGGTTGTGAACTAATTTTCACCCCTTAACACTCATAATAAACAAATAATGAGTCACCGTATATAAAATTGTAATAGTTTTTTACATATTTTAATTTTATTGGAATGGATATATATGATATTGTATGACTATATTAATGTCTTTATATACATATATGTTAGTTTTTTGTATCATGGAGTAATACATCAAAATGATTAAAAAAATAATGTCATATCAAAATGATATACTTGTAGTTCAATTTTTTGAGATATATAAATGAATAAGATAATAAGATTAAATACGATTTTTTAAGGTTTATGTGGATGAAAATCTATATTCATTATTTTGTTTATAAATTTATAAATATGGACATCTGTTGAAATATCTAAAATTTAGGAATAATAACAATTTGTTCTATATTTGGTTTTTATTATATTTAAATTATTTTTAATGGGGCGTCATATTTAATTAAAAAAAGAGAGGGAAATTATTTATAATGATTGGTTTTTGTGCCTTTTTGAAATATGTGTTTTGGTGCATATTTTTAAATTATATATAATATAAACCAGTTTGATATTTTTGATGTGGTATGACATGATGGAATGTTTTAAGGATAACATCGAAGATATGAATAATAACCATTTATTGATTTACTAAATATATCTCATGTAGTCAATGATTTTGATAAATTTTTAATAAAATAGTAGATATATGTATTGTGTTACCTTTCTCAAATAAATCATTTTTTATATATTATTAATGAAGGGGGATAAATGAGGGGTGATCGAATTCATTAACATAAATGATGGTTATTCATCACACACTAAATAGTTGAGTGTTGAAAACAATCCCTTATATAACTATAATTGATTTTATTTTCTATAAGGGGAAATATAGTGAATAATGGAATCATATATAAAATTTAATGCATTTTTTTAAATTTTAAATAACCAATATAGATAAATTCAAAATGGAGTAACTTGTTTCCATTTTTGTTAATAAGAAAGAATACCAATAAGAAAATCAGTTAATAATACCATTTGGTTGAGGATTAAGAGCCTGGTGATAGTGTATGATTGACATAAACCATCGAATTCTTATGGACTACATGAAATATATATTCTTACATTTTTTTGAGAATATTTAAAATGGAGTAATGTGATTGTATATTTATCAAGATGTAATGATACCATTATTACATGATGTTGTGAAATAAATAGTGTCTTTTGATGAAGAGATAAATGATTGGTGTTTATTGAGTTGTATCATTAAATTAATATAGAATATATTTTATAATTTTTAATAAAATTATTTAATGTATATAAATATATTTATTTTCAAATATATATATTTGAGATAAAATGAATATGAATAAATGTAAGCGTATAATATTTTTTATTTTTTATATTTCATGGTTAGATGTATTGAATGTATCCAGAAATAATTATTTTAATATAATATAATTTGATCACTATTATTAATTGGATTTACTGAATTTTTTTGATTTGTTCATTTGGATGAAGGAAAATAATTATATAAAATGTATTTAAATAAAAAATGCTATAGGAATGTGCTAAGGGTTTTGGAATAACATGGAAAATTTTTATATGATTTTGGAATGATTATTGATACATGGTTGTTGAATTAAGATGGTTCATGTACAACTAATGAATCCATAGATAATATATCAATTTTGTTGAAATAATTTTAAAAAATCATTTAGATGTTGTTCAGTGATTTTTTCATTCAGGATTGATAATAATGATGCACTAATGGTTTTTTTACATTCATAGATATATGCATTTAACTACTAAAAGAAAAATAATTTATAGTTTATGAGCATTTGAAATTTATTATTTTACACAAATTTATTAACATTGATTTGAAAATATCTAAGATTAATTGATGTTGTTCACAATGGATTTGAATATTAAATGAATTTCATTATCAATAGAAAAAAATGTTAAATATATTATATAATTATAAATTTTATATAACACAACACAAACAATGAAATCCAATGTTTAAAACATTGAATGAGTTTTATGATACCAAAATTCAATACATTAATTTTCATCACTAATAATTTCCATTACATTGTAGAAATAAACATAGGGAAGTGCACATTGATTATAAGAGTTACATAACAGACTATTTAATGTAACTCAAATAAGAGAAATGAAAATATTATATTAACAAAAACTATATAAGGGTCTCCATGTTCAAGATTATGATTTACGTATAAAAATATATATAACTAATTAAAATGTGTAGTCTAATTAATATAATATTCCTAGGAGAAACTGTTAGAATATTCAATTCCTATAACTACTACATAAATAATATCTATAGTTTTCTTTATATTTCATTTGATTTTTATAAAAGATTATTTCACTCTAGTAGAGACTATAAAATTAATATTTCCATTCAATTATAGTTAAAATATTTTAAATAGATATTAATTGTTTATTTATTTATAAATTATAGTAATGACATGTTATGACACGACCTATCCTCGGGGCCCATGTCGTGACTACCCCAAACCCGCAGTCCATAGTCCAGGGGCTGGCGACTTCCACCAAAGGCATAATTCCCGATAAAAGGGAAGATAGTATCTTTATATAAGAAAACAATCACCACAGAGTACGCAAGCTGAAGTAAACAATAATAAACTGAGTACAAAAGTATGTGCTGGAAAGTAAATGGGCCAGTATACAAACTCAACTGAAATTACAGTAAAACTAAGAAAAGATGGTACAATAGATGAAAAGTGAGCAGCAACCACTAATTCATCCTCCAGAATTCCCACCTGAAGGGTCAGTATAGATAGTCTGGTCGGCTCCTCGGACCTGGATGTCCGCTCTGAGTACGTCACGCCTGATTGTCCACCTCTGGATACCGTCTTGCTCCACAAACCTCAACCACGATCAGTGATGTCCGTTGTCTACATCCAACACAATTTAGTGCGGGCATAGCTCGTGCAGGGGTGAATATACAATACTCAGTAGGGACCGTAAGACCCATGAAGGTCTCCCGAAATCCACAAAGGATAAACCAAAGGAATGTTATAAACACGATGTATCAACCATATCTACTTAGGTATATACCCATACATATACCTAACACATCAATTGCAGTTTGGATCCAGCTCACGAGCCCAAATACAACCCAGTCCACACAGGAAAGCACAACCCAGTCCAAACTAGAATGCAAGACAGTCATATCGAAGATAATTATTTAAAGTCAAGACTCAGCTCACACAGGTATACTACTCACGAAGAGGGGTGGAGATGATTGATGTAGCCTCTGAATCATCTCCCCTGTCGAACCCACGTAGGATCCATGTACAGATGTCATCACTATCGAACCCACGTAGGATCCTAGTACAGTAACCATCACCACTGAACCCACATAGGATCCATGTACAGTCGTTGTTCCTTCCGAACCCATAGAGGATCCAAGTATAATCGTCCCCGCTGGTGAACCCACGTAGGATCCAAGTACAGTCGTCGTCGTCATCACAGTCGCAGCCAGCTCTAGGGTTCCCTCACACAACATGCTCGATTCTGGGAGGGTCCTCTCCACAATCCAAGGGGGTCTGTATATCAGTTGTCACGAACTCCAGATTTAATGTATCACAATGTTCCATCTCGTAAATCGGAACTCAACGTGATAGACGACGCGTTAATCGGACGCCAGGTCTAAGAGATATTGGCTTTTCTTTCCAAGGGGCCTGATTTGTTTTTAAGCTAAAACACCTTGACCGTACTCTAGATTTTTTCAAACATTGAGTGGATTAATAAAAAAGAACCGTCTCACTAAGAGTAATTCAACATAATTTACGTCACGTCATTCGGACGTCCGGTCGTTAAGTTATATGTGTTTCCGCTCCAAGGTCCCGATTGGTTTCATGTTCGAACCAACCTGTCCATATTCAAACATTGCCGAATCCTCGAGGGTAATATAATAGAATGACCATATCCATCCAAGGATCCCTACGCAACTGATGGTGCATTGATCGGAGGTCTGTAGCCCATGATATGGGCAATTGAACGAACCTAGTCCAAAAATAGGGGGTCAGGGCCCGATCCGACCCAGCCCAATAACCATGGCTCTACTCGAACCGGGTCCAGCCCGACTAGGCATGGCCCGACCCAGCTGGTGTGCCCTGGCCTGCGGCTGGCGCGACCCGGTTGGTCGCGACCGGCCTGGCCCGTGCGGCCTGCGGCCCGGCTCGGAAGCCTGACGCCGCTCGGCATTCGGCCAAGCGGGGTGCGAAGGGGGCATACCCCCTTGATTATGAATTTTCGGACCCATTGGGTCCACCATAGGGATATGTTCTGCTGTTTACGACCCTCGGGTTCTTTGAACAGTCGGCCGTTTTGGCCGACCTTCTGTAACCACAGGACCCTCTCAGGTACCGCCTCCTGGTGGCGCCGACAGCCGGCTCAGTCGACCACCCTATTGAAGACCACCCACAGCCTTAGGCCATAGCTCCTGTCTAATAGGCATGGCGCGACAGCGCCATGCCCCTTCAATGCGGCCTGCTCCCGGGTGCGGCCTCCTTCGGCCACACCGGTACGGCGCGACGGTGCCACGCTCCACTACCGCGGCCCGCTCCGCTCGCGGTTCTCTTTGTTCCTGCGCGGTACAATGGCACCGTGCCGCCTTCGCTACAATCATCAACGAACATCAGTTGGGAAAAGGGGAGGAGAAATCAGCTATGTTTGTGTAGTTTGATTTCCTCCCGTTACGTCGATAACATTTGTCCGAATTAAACGAGATACTTTAACGACATAACTAAGAACAATTTTAATTCATTAAAAATGAACATAACCCCTACCTCGAAAGGACTTCGTGTTTGTCAAGATCCATGGACAATAGCATCATTTCCGTCAACGTCGGTATCTCCCCCCTTATCGAGGAGGAAGAGGAGCATTAAGAATCCTGGCCGCTGAGTCGACGTTATTCGTTGGAGAGTTGGCGTTCTTCATTGAAGATGATGTTCTTCAAAAAGGACTAGAGATCTCTCCTCCAATTCTCAACACAACAAGATAACCCAATATAAAATAATCTTCCCCTTATTTTATTTTACTTTCCCATGCATTCGAATTTCCAAAATTCAAACACTTAAATCTATTCATTTATTAAAAGTGTGTTGGCATGAATTAATGTGGGAGAGTGGGGAGAGGAGGAGTCACATAATTAAATACAAGGGTATTAATGGGGGGTTTATGGGGTTTAAGAGAATGTGAAGGGCTGGGGCTCGTACGGGCCCCACCCCACACTTATCCTCACATGGGTAGTTAAGATGCTATTGGGTCCCACCCTAACATTCCAATATAGGATAAAACCACCTTAGAAAAATAATTAAAATTGCACACAATTTTATTTACATTTTATTTAATCCACATTTTTTCACAACTCCTCCAAAGAAAACAGATCTTCGTAAAGGTCCTCTTAAGAAATTATTGGCGATGTGGTTCCATCGATGCCCTCATTTTTCAATTCCAAGCACCGGTTCAAAAGATAGAAAAACCAGCTCATTCATTTACTGAACGTACCTGAGCTAAACATTGGAAATTGATTTCGGGCACATCGGGCCATGTAATCAGGTTCTGTCTGAAACTGCATACTCTTAATATGCCAAATAATTTAAGAAAAAAATTTCCTTGAAATTTACGGGTAATTACATTAATCCCACCTCAGGGATTTACGTCCCCATAAATCTACATCATAAACTAGTGAAACAGATGAAGGTACTGTGTATTCATCTATGCCTCCCGCTCCCATGTGCTCTCTTGGATGTTCCCGTGCTTCCACCTGATGTGCACTATAGGAATCGACAGGCCTCGTAGGAACTTCTCCTATCTATCATCAATCTCTACCTTGACCTCCGTAAATGTCGCCTCGTCATCGATGTCCAACTCCCCGTGATCAATGATATGCGTTGGGTCGTGTACATATCTCCCTAGCTGAGATACGTGGAAGATGTTGTGCACCCAATTCAAATGATGTGGAAGATCCAGGCGATAAGCCACCTCGCCTATCCTGCTGAGAACCTGGAATGGTCCGATGAAGCGCGGAGATAACGTGACGCCCCGGACAAATCTCCGTAATCCACGTCGATGTGAGACCCATAAGAAATCGTGGTCATTATCCTTGAACTCTTGTGGTCTCCACCTCCTATCAGCATAGGACTTCTGTCGGATCTATGCAGTCCTCATCTGCTCCTAGATGATCTGCACCTTCTCTGTCGTAGCCTGGACCTTCTCTGGTCCTACAAGTGGTGACTCCCCAAGGTCAGTCCAGCACATAGGTGATCTGCAGCGTCGTTCTTACAATGCCTCTTTTGGTTCCATCCCGATGGTGGAGTGGTAGCTGTTGTTGTACGCAAACTCTACTAAAGTTTGGTGATCCTCCCAGTTACGACCAAAGTTGTGGAAACATGCACGAAGCATGTCCTCGAGAGTCTGAATGGTCCTCTCCGTCTGGCCATCCATCTGATGGTGAAAGGTGGTGCTCAGGAATAGTTGTGTCCCAAATGCCTCCTGAAACCCCATCCAAAGTTGTGATGTAAATAGAGTGACTCAATTGGATATGATAGATGATGTCACACCATTAAGCCATACGATCTCTTGAATGTAGAGGCACCCCAAGCTCTCCACTGAGCCATGCTCTCTGATAGGTAAGAAGTGGGCAGACTTGGTGAGTCAGTCTATGATCACCCAGATGGAGTCATTTCCCCTAGAAGTACTTGGATATCCCGTCATGAAATCCATAGATATCACGTACCACTTCCACTCAGGGACCACTAAGGGCTGCACCAGTATTGCTAGTACCTGGTGATCCACCATCACCTGCTGGCAAGTGAGGCATCGAGAAACAAACTCTGCCACAGCCTTTTTCATACTCGTTCACCAGTGCTGCCGTCTGAGATCCTGGTACATCTTCACTAAACCTAGATGTACCGCCAATATGGTAGTGTGAAACTCCCTCACTAACTCCTCCTGTAATGAAACTGGTACCATGGTACGTCCCCTGAATAGGATGACGTGCTCCCTGCCTTAAGAAAATCCATCGGGTTCCAGCCCTGAGGATATCTAAGTACGTCACGCCTCACAGTCAACGTCCCCATGATGTGCCTCCCTGACTCGCTGAATTAGTGGAAGAGTAACTGTGAGTGACTGTAGAAAGGATACCCCACCTCTATCCATAAAAGATATCTGCAAAGCGGCTAAATGCACTGTCGCCTCTCCATATAGATGAATGCCCGACCTCCTGCTGAGAGCATCAACTACTACGTTCCCCTTCCCGTGAGTATAGACTATATCAAAGTCATAGTCCTGGAGGAACTCAAGCCATCGCCGTTGTCTCAGGTTCAGGTCTTTCTGCATGAAGATTTACCTAAGACTCTGGTGGTCAGAGTAGACTGTAAAGTGCACGCCCATCAGAAAGTGCCGCCACATCTTCAAGGCGAAGAAACCTGCTCCTAACTCCAAGTCATGGGTAGTGTAGTTCTACTCGTGCTGCCTCAACTGTCATGAACCATTGGCGATAACTGCCAGCTCCTACATCAAGACACACCTGAGTCCATTCCCTGATTCTTTGCATTAAACTACGTACCCTACACTCTCCTATGGTATCATCAAGATGGGTGTGTTGGTCAATATCTGCCTCGGCTCCTGTTATCCTTGTTGACATCTATCTGACCACACGAAGGATTTCCCATTCTTCGTCAAATCTTAAACTGATGCTGCAACTCTGGAGATGTCTAGTACAAATCCATGATAGTACCCAGCCAGACCTAGGAAACTCCACACCTCTATCACGCTCGTGGGTGGCTCCCATGCCAGTACAGCCTCGATCATCGTAGGATCGAGCGCAAATACTTCCCCATAGATGTCGTTCCCCAAGAAGTGGACCTCTCAAATCCAAAAATAACACTTTGATATATTACCATAAATCTGGTGCTCTCAGAGTGTGTCTAGTACAACCTGCAAGTGGTAGGCAAGCTCCTCCTCAGTAGTCAAGTAAATCAGTATGTCGTCGATGAAGACTACAAAAAATCAATCAAGGTAAGGCTGGAAGATCTTATTTACGAGACTCATGAACAATACCGTAGCATTGTTTATGCCGAAAGGCATAACCAAGAACTCATAGTGGCCATACCGACACTTGAAGGTTTTTTTTTGAACATCCTCGTCCCGAACTCTGAGCTGATGATAGCCTGACCTGAGGTCTATTTTCGAGAACCATCGTGCTCCCTTGAGCTGATCGAAGAGATAGTATATCCTCGGAAGTGAATATTTTTTCTTCACAGTCACCAGGTCCAAGTGACGGTAGTTGACACACAGTCGCAAGCTCCCATCCGCCTTCTTGGAAAACACAATCAGGGAAGCCCAGGGTGAAACACTGGTTCAGATGAATCTCTTTCCCTAAAAGTCCTCCAACTGTACCCGCAGCTCACGAAGCTTAGCGGGATCCATCCGATATGTTGGTGTAGATATCGTGGTTGTCTCGGGATACATTTCAATATAGAAGTCTACCTCTCTTGAAGAGGTAGTCCTGGAACGTCGTCAGGAAAAATGGCAGCATATTGATCCACCACAACATGAAAACTCAGACTCCACACATCAACTGCTCCTAGGATGATACTAGCCAACTGATGGATGATCGGTTGTCCCCTCTTCTGTGTGAGTCCATCCTATGCTACAAAGGGTCCCTTCTCATACGTGAAGGTGAACCTACTCCCTTCGGTGCAGACACACCGCACCTTGAACCTAATACAGTCGATCTGAACATGGACTGTAGATAACCAATCCATGCTTAAGATGACTTCGTAAGGCCTCAACGCTGCTACAAGAAACTCCCAGCCGAAACTATCACCCTATAGAGTAAGCTCACACTACTGAAACCCGTGTGTAATCATCGAGTCTTCTCTCATAGGAGTCTCTATCCGTAAGGATCGAGCCAACGGCTCTGTCGGAATCTCTGAGCTTCGAACAAGGGCAGTGGAAAAGAAAGAATGACTTGATCTTGTGTCTATAAGAACTGCAGCAAGGGTGGAGTAGACACAGATAGTACCTAGAATCATCTTAGGTGCACCATGGTCATAGGAATCCACTACTTGAAGTTATTCCCG
This sequence comes from Viscum album, assembly GCA_963277665.1. Lineage (NCBI taxonomy): Eukaryota > Viridiplantae > Streptophyta > Magnoliopsida > Santalales > Viscaceae > Viscum > Viscum album. The sequence goes on along the minus strand of OY728157.1, from coordinate 1,707,611,126 downwards.
CCTCTTCCTGGGTGGTCCCTCAACCATCTATTGCTCCTCTGCAAAGCGGGTCGGGCAGTCACGAGCCATGTGGCCCTGCCTGCCGCTTGCATAGCACTGCCAGCCTCTCGTATGACTGGCTCTGCTTCATGTTCCACAAACCTCCGAACCAGTATCCTGAGGTCTCCCACTTGATGGTCTGGTCCGCTTGGACCTCTGCAACATCTATCTACTGCCTGCTGCAGAATACTCCACTAAGTGTCGCCCTGTGGTAGGCCTCACTGATGGTGTAGGCTCAACAAGAAAACTCTCCACAAGAAGGGCTCACTCCAGTAATTCTGCATGTGGGGGAATGCTGAGGGAGATCATCAAAGCCCTAATCTCATGCCTCAGTCTCTGCTCAAAAGTCCAGGCCTGGAAGAATGGGTCTTGTACCATGTCCGTGGAGTAGCACGAGAGATCAGTAAATCTCACCGAGTATTGGGCTACTGTCATGATGCCCTGCCAAAGCTGTAGTAACTCTTAGATTCACACCGCACGGAGGGTGTCTGGAATGAACTCCGAGCAGAAGAGGATCTCGAAGTCCGTCCAGAGTAATGATGCCTCATCGTGCAACTAGATCATCAGGCTCTACCATCTACCTGATGCTACGTGCAGGATACTCATCGCAAGGATCTCCATGAGGTCACCTGGTGTCCCTACTAATCTGAAGACTCGGACAACATCCTAATGCCAATCCTCGACTTCATGAGGTTCCATATCTCTGCAGAACATGGGAATCCTCTAACATTGAAACTCATGCAGTGCACTCAGGTGACGTGCACTCTCAGCTGCTGGGGCTGGTGGCGTCGGTGGCTCGGAAGGTAGCGGTATCACCGGTGCCTCCGCTGTAATGGGGCCCTGCACTAAGGCCTCATCGTTCGGTGGGATGCCATCTTGCACAAAGCCCGGAACCCTAGCTGGCTGTCGTCGTGGGGCCATCCAGAAAAAAAAAGTGCACCACGGTTAATACAGTATACCAGGTGAGATGACACAAAGTAATCACAACGAAAACTTTTAAATCACACATGCAATCAATGTTTTCATGCTCTGAGTCAGAAATCATAAGTCAGGGTCCTGGTGTATAGATACATAGGCCTCCGCACCGACAATGGACTTCCTGGACTAATAACCACACTCAATACCCTTAACACTATTTCTTCACGGGAATAAATTATAAGAGTCCTATGTTCTGCGGTAGTGTCGAGTCCTCTGATACCAATTTGTCACGACCCATCCTCGGAGCCCGTGTTGTGAACTCCCCAAGCCCGCCTTCCATAGGCCAGGGTCTGGCGACTAGCACCAAAGACGTAATTCCCAATAAAAGGGACGACATTGCATTTATATAAGAAAAAATCACCATAGAGTACGCAAGCTGATGTAAACACTAAGTAAACTGAGTACAAAATTATGTGATGGAAAGTAAATGGGCCAGTATACAATCCAAACTGAAAGTACAATACAACTGAGAAATGAAGGTACAACAGCAAAAAAGTGAGCAACAACCACCAAGTCGTCCTCCAGAATTCCCACCTGGAAGGTGGGTACCGACAGTCACGTTGGCTCCTCGGGTTCGGCTGTCCGTTTTGAGTACATCCCACTTGAAAGTCCACCTCCGGATATTGTCCGGATCCAAAAGCCTCAACCACGATCAGCGTTGTCCATCGTCTGCATCAAACACAACGTAGTTTGGGAAGATCCCATGTAGGGGTGAGTATATGATACTCAGTAGGGACCCCAAGACACTAGAAGATCTCCCGAAATCCAAAAATTATAAACCAATAGAAAGTTACAAACACGAAGTATCAACCGTCTCTACTTAGGTATTTGTCCATAAATATACCTAAGTCATCAATTCTAGTTCGTATCCAACTCACGAGCCCATATACAAACTAGTCCACACAGAAAGCATAACCCAGTCCACAGAGGAAAGAAAGACAATTATATCGAAGATAATGATTGAAAGTCAAGACTTAGATCACATAGTTATACTACTCACGAAAAGGGGTGGATATGATAGATGTAGCCTCTGAATCATCTCCCATGCTGAACCCACGTAGGATCCACGTACAAAAGTCGTCGCTGTCGAACCCATGTAGGATCCTAGTATAGTAACCATCACTACTGAACCCACGTAGGATCCATGTACAGTCATCGTTTCTGCCGAGCCCATGGAGGATCCAAGTACAGTCGTCCTCACGGCCGAACCCACATAGGATTCAAGTACAGTCATCGTCATCATCATAGTCGTAGCCAGCTCTAGGGTTCCAGCACATAGCACACTCGATTCCGAGTGGGACCACTCCACGAGCCAGGGGGTCAATACATCAACTGTCAAGAAGTCTAGAGTTAATTTATCACACTGTTATGTCTTGTCAATGGGAACTCAACATCATATATGACTCGTCAATCGGACACCCGGTCTAAGAGATATTGGTTTTTACTTCCCAGGGGCCCGGTTGGTTTTTAAGCATAAACAACCCGACCGTACTCCTGTTGTGTGAAAACCATGAGTAGAGTAAGCCAAAAGAACCGTCTCACTAATAGGAATTCAATGTAATTGAAGGCACGCCATTCGGACGTCCGGTCATTAAGTTATATGTGTTTCCGCTCCAAGGGCCCAGTTGGTTTCGTGTTCGAACCAACCTGGCCGTATGCAAACTTCGCCGAATCCTCGAGTCTAATATACCGAAAAGACCATCTCGATCCAAGTATCCCTACGAAACTGACGGTGCGTCAATCAGAAGTATGTAGCCCATGATATGGTCATTTGAACGAACCTTGTCCAAAAATAGGGGGTCTGGGCCCGGTCCTACCCGGCCCAATACCCCTGGGTCGGCCCGAACCGGGTTCACCCAACCCTGGTCTGGGTCCAGCCCGACCCGGCTAGCACATCCCGGCATGCGGCTGGTGCGGCCCGGCCCGGGTGGGTGCGGCAGCCCAGCCCGTGCGGCATGCGGCCTAGCTCGGAAGCCAGTCGTGGCTCGTCTTTCGGCTGAGCGGGGTGCGAAGGGGGCGCCGCCCCCTTGTTTTCGAAATGGCGGACCCATGGGGTCTGCCCTAGGGATATGGTTGGGGGTTACGACCCCCTGGGTTCTTCGAATGACCGACCTTGTGTAACCGCGAGACCCTCTCGAGTCCCGCCTCCAGGTGGCACTGGCAGCCGGATCAGTTGGTCGCCCCTTTAAAGACCACCGCGACCATAGGTCGTTGCTCCTGTCAGACCGTCTCAGTGTGCCAGTGCTATGCCACTCCACCACGGAACGCCTCGTCGTGGCCCCCTTGAAGCTCCAGCGTGGCGCGACGGCACCACGCCCCTCCGCCGTGGCCCACTCCTGGTCGCGTCCTCCTTCGGCGTCATCGGCGTGGCGCGACGGCACCGCACTCCGCTGCTGCGGCCTGCTCCTTCCGTGGTTCTCTTCATTCCCGCGTGGTACAACGGTACCACGCCGCCTTCACCACAATCATCAAAGAAGATCAACAGGAATAAGGGTAGGAGAAATATGTCGTTTTTGTGCTGTCTGATCTCATCTTGGTACGTCGAAAACATTTGGCCGAATTAAATGATATACTTTAACGACATAAAAAAAACACAATTTTAATTCATTAAAACTGAACTTAACCCCTATATAGGAAGGACATCATGTTTTTCAAGCATCGTGGATGATGGCATCGTTACGGTCGTCGTCGGTGTCTCCTCCCTTGTCGGGGAGGAAGAAGAAGATGAAGAAACTGGGCCTCTGAGTCGACGTTCTTCATCAGAGAGTTGGTGTTCTTTGTTGAATATTATGTTCTTCAAAAAGTACTAGAGCTCCCTCCTCCAATTCACAACACAACCAGCCAACCCAAAATTAAATAAGCTTCCCCTTATTTTATTTTACTTTCCCATGCATTCGAATTTCCAAAATTCAAACACGTAAATCTCTTCATTGATCAAAAGTGTGTTGGAATGAATTAGCGTGGGAGAGTGGGGAGAGGAGGAGTCACTTAATTAAATACCAGGGTATAAATGGGGGGTTTAAACAGTTTAAGGGAATGTGAAGGGTTGGGGCTCGTGCGGGGCCCACCCCACACTTATCCTAACATGGGTAGTTAAGATGCTAGTGGGTCCCACCTTAACTTTCCCATGTAGGATAAAACCACCTTAGAAAAATAATTAAAATTGGACACAATTTTATTCACATTTTATTTAATTCACATTTTTGAAAAACTCCTCTAAAGAAAAGGCATCTTTGTAAAGGCCCACTTAATCAATTACTGGCGTTGTGGTTCCATCGGTTCCCTCCGATTTCAATTCCGAGCACTGGATTAAAAGATATAAAAACCCGCTCATTCATTTACTGAATGTACCCGAGCTAAACATTGGAAATTGATTCTGGGAACATCGGGCCTCAGAATTAGGTTCTGTCAGAAACTACGTACTCTAAATATGCCAAAGAATTTAAGAAAAAAATTTCCTTGATATTTACAGGTAATTACATTACTCCCAGCTCAGGGCTTTGCGTCCCCATAAAGCTACATCATAGACTAGAGAAACATATAAGGGTGTTGTGCATTTATCTGAGCCTCCCACTCCCATGTGCTTTCCTGGAGGTTCCCGTGCTTCCAACTGATATGATCTAGAAGAATCGATCATCCACATAGGACCCGCTCCTGTAGATCCTCAATTTATACCGGGACCTCCTTAAATGTCGCCCCGTCATCGATGTCCAGCTCCCCGTGATCAATGATATGCGTCGGGTCATGTACATATCTCCCCAGTTGAGATACGTGAAAGACATTGCGGACTCGGTGAAAATGATGGGGAAGAGCCAGGCGATAAGCCACCTCACCTATCCTGCTGAGAACCTGGAATGGTTCGATGAAGCGCGGAGATAACTTGCTTCCCCAAACAAATCTTTGTAATCCACGTCAAGGTGAGACCCATAAGAAAACGTGGTCACCATCCTTGAACTCTAGTGGTCTTCGCTTGCTATCAGCATAGGACTTCTGTTGGATCTGTGCAGTCCTAATCTGCTCCTGGATGATCTGCACCTTCTCTGTCGTAGCCTGTACCATCTCTAGTCCTACTAGTGCACACTCCCCAGGGTCTGTCCAGCATAGAGGTGATCTGCATGGTCGGTCGTACAATGCCTTATATGGTGCCATCCTGATGGTGGACTGGTAGCTTTTTTTTTATGAAAACTCCACTCAATGTAGGTGATCCTCCCAGTTACGACCAAAGTCGATGACACATGCACGAAGCATGTCCTCGAGATTCTGAATGGTCCTCTCCGTCTGGCCACCCGTCTGAAGGTGAAAGGTGGTGCTTAGGCATAGCTACATCCCAAATGCCTCCTGCTACCCCTTCCAAAGCCGGGAAGTAAAGAGATAATCTCGATCAGAGACAATAGATGATGGCACTCCATGAAGCCGTATGATCTCCGGAAAGTACAGTACAACTGAGAAAAGAAGGTACAACAGCTGAAAAGTGAGAAACAACCACCAAGTCATCCTCCTAAATTCCCACCTGAATGGTGGGTACTGAGAGCCTCGTTGGCTCCTCGGTTACGGCCGTCCACTCTGAGTATGTCCCACCTGATAGTCCACCTCCGGATACCATCCAGCTCCACAAGCCTCAACCACGATCAGCGATGTCCGTCGTCTGCATCCAACACAATGTAGTGCGGGTATAGCCCGTGCAGGGGTGAGTATATGATACTCAGTAGGGACCCCGAGACACATCATGTTCTCCCAAAATCCACAAAGGATAATCCAAAGGAATGTTACAAACCCGAAGTATCAACAGTCTCTACTTAGGGATATGCCTAGGCATATACCTAAGTCATCAATTCTAGTTCGGCTCTGACTAACGATCCCAAATACAACCCATTCCACACAGGAAAGTAAAAACCAGTCCACACAGGAATGCAAAAAAATCATATCAAAGATAATGATTGAAAATCAAGACTCATCTCACATAGGTTTACTACTCATGAAGAGGGTTGGAGAAGATAGATGTAGCCTCTGAATCATCTCCCCTGCCGAACCCACGTAGGATCCAAGTACAGAAGTCGTCGCGGCTAAACCCACGTATGATCCTTGTATAGTAACCATCACTTCTGAACCCATGTAGGATCCAAGTACAGTCGTCGTATCTGCAGATATCATGGAGGATCCAAGTACAGTCTTCCTCGCTACCGAACCCAAATAGGATCCAAGTACAGTCGTCATCGTTATCACAGTCGCAGCCAGCTCTAGGGTTCCCACACACAGTATGCTCGATTCTGGGAGGGACCGCTCCACGAGCCAAGGGGGATGATACATAAACTTTTACGATCTCCAAATTTGATTTATCACAATGTTCCGTCTCATCAATAGGAACTCAACGCGACAGACAGCGCATCAATCGGACACCCGGTCTAAGAGATATTGGCTTTTCCGTCCCTGGGGATCGGTAAATTTTTAAGCTAAAACAACCCAACAGTACTCCATATGCATCCAAACCTTGAGTGGAGTAATCCAAAAGAACAATATCACTAGGATTAATTCAACATAATTTATTTCACATCATTCGGACGTCTGGTTGTTAAGTTATATGTGTTTCTGCTCCAAGGGCCCGGTTGGTTTCGGGTTCGAACAAAACCGGCCATACACAAAATTTGTCGAAATCTAAAATTTAATATACCAAAACGAATTTCTTTATCCAAGGATCCCTACGCAACTGACGGTGCGTCGATCAGAGGTCCGTAGGCCAAGATATGGGTGTTTGAACGAACCTAGTACGAAAATAGGGGGTCTGGGCTCGGTCCGACCTGGCCCAATACCCCGGGGGTGGCCCGAACCGGGTCGACCCGACCAGGCTGGTGCACCCAGGATCACGACTAGAACGGCCCGGTCTAGCTAGGTGTGGCCGGCCCAGCCCGTTCATCCTGCGACCCAGCTCAGAAGCCGGCCGCGGATCAGCTTTTGGCCGAGCGGGGAGCGAAGGGGGCGCCGCCCCCTTGTTTCCGAAACGGCGGACCCATGGGGTCCGCCCTAGGGATATGGATGGTGGGTTATGACCCCCTGGTTTCCTCGAATGGCCGGCCGTATTGGCTGGCCTTTTGTATCCGCGGGACCCTCTCGGGTCCCGCCTCCAGGTGGCGTCGGCGGCCGGCCGCCCCTTTGAAGACAGCCTCGGCCTTAGGCCACGGCTCATGTCCGACCGGTGAGGCGCGACGACGTCGTACCCCTCTAACACGGCCTGCCCTGGGCGCGCCCCCCTTCAATCTTCTTCACGGCTCGACGGCGCCGCACCCCTCCACCATGGTCTGATCCTAGCTGCGGCCTCATTAGGCCCCACCGGCGTAGCGTGACTGCGCCACGCTCCACTTCTATGGCCCGCTCCGGCCGCGGTTCTCTTCATTCCCTCATGGTACAACGACATCAAACCTTCTTCACCACAATCATCATCGAAGATCAACAGGAAAAGGGGGGGGATAAATTGTCTGTGTTTTTGCGGTCCGATCTCCTCCCGTTACATCGATACTATTTGGCCGAATTAAAGGAGAAACTTTAACGACATAACAAAGAACAATTTTAATTCATTAAAATTGAACTTAACCCCTACGTCGAAAGGAATTCGCGTTTGTCAAGTGTTGTGGATGATGGCGTCATTTCCGTTGTCGTTTGTGTCTCCTATCTTGTTTCGTAGGAAGAAGAGGATGAAGAACTCGGGCCGCCAAGTCGACGTTGTTCATCAGAGATTTGGTGTTCTTCGTTGAAGATGAAGATCTTCAAAAAGGACTAGAGCTCTCTACTCCAATTCTCAACACAACAAGATAACCTAAAATAAAATAAGCTTCCCCTTATTTTATTTTACATTTCCATGAATTCAAATTTCCAAAATTCAAACACATAAATCTATTCATTGATTAAAAGTGTGTTGGCATGAATTAATGTGGGAGAGTGGGGAGAGGAGGAGTCACTTAATTAAATACAAGGGTTTAAATGGGGGGGTTTAAGGGGTCTAAGGGAATGTGAAGGGTTGGGGCTCGTGTGGTCCCCACCCCACACTTATCCTCACATGGGTAGTTAGGATGCTAGTGGGTCCCACCATAACTTACCCACGTAGGATAAAACCACCGTAGAAAAATAAATAAAATTGTACAAAATTTTATTCATTTTTTATTTAATCCACATTTTTTAACAACTCCTCCAAAGCAAACACATCTTCGTAAAGGTCCTCTTAAGCAATTACTGGCGTTTCGGTTGCATCGGTCCTCTCAGAGATCAATTCCGAGTACCCGTTCAAAAGATAGAAGAACTCATTTGTTCGTTTACTGAACGTACCCGAGCTAAACTTCAAAAATTGATTCCGGGCACACCGAGCCTCAGAATAAGGTTCCGTCAGAAATCGCGTACTCATAAAATCCCTAAGAATATAATAAATAATTTTCCTTCAAATTTACGGGTCTTTACATGTTATGAATCCTGAAATAATTTTTTTTTATTGTAAATTTGTTATTAATAATATTAGAAATTAATTTCCTGATGGGTTTGATTCCATAAAATATTTGAGATTAATTATTTTGTGAAATATTTTTCTTTTGAAATGATAAGATGACATTAGGAATAGAATTCATCATATATGAAAATCAAGTTAATGATATAATAAATTACATTCATGTCGATAATATGTATTATATAGTTTTATTTTATATAATAACATTATTTAATTAAATTTTTTAACAAATGATATAGTTTTTGATTAAATATTTTTTAAATTATTTATTTAAAAGTATAATTTATATGCTCTGTAATTTTAATTTTTAATAATTTCTATCATTTTTTAAATCATCATATCAAATTATTCTTATTGTAAAATTATAAGATTCTTCGTAAAATATTCATTTTCCAATGATATAGAAAAATAATTTTTTTTAATGTATCTTATTTACAATATATTTATTATTATGTTTTGATTGTTTTTCAAGTAAAAGTATTATTTTATAGTAAACTTTATTACACATTAATTATTTACAATTAATATTTTGTTTAATTTTAGTTTTTTTTGTGTTTTAAAACATGATTTTTTGGAAATCTATTTTAATGTTTATAATGTTTCTCCTTTTTAATTAATTTTTAATCCCTTAACATGGTGTTATACTAATGAAATTAATATTATATATATATATATATATATATATATATTAATATTAATTTAAAATCATATATTGAATAATATTATAATATGATTGAATATAAAATTATCTTTTTAAAAAATATACTTATTGAAAAATAGGTTTTCAATGAGACTAAAGGTGTTAATGTTGAATTATAATATTACTATATTATTAAAAAAATTGCTAAAATTGATCCTAAAATTGGAATAAACTTATTTAAAATTTTCTATTAATGATAACATAATTTTTTACCCAAATGTATAGTAAAAAATATTAAAACTAATTTCCATAATTAAGGTTAAAATGGATTTAATATGGGTTATTGTAAATATATCAGGGTTTAAAAGACCTATAAATGCGTATAAAATTTATTAGATGGAAATATTTCAAATATTTATTACTATTTATTAAAAATTTCCATTTTAATCACTATATGTCATTTGAAAATTGTTGGTACACCTTGTTATTTTAATAAATTACCAGTGTGCCACTCACCACACTTATAAAATACAACCCCCTCTCCCCCCAACATCACATATTCAAATCCCTTTAACTAAGCCAAGATATACAAATATATATTCCTTAATTCCATCCAAATGATTGACATCCATTATTATGATCATAAATATATCATGTGAATGATTTTGGTGCTTACCTAAGTACGTTGTCCAAAGAATAGTCATCATTTTTAACTCAGCATTAAAATTATTCCCTTCATCCACTTCCATAAAATATTCTTCATTTATAGTTATATAATTAAAAAATCATCTCCAATATATTGAAATTTTATTATTTTATTTTCATAACCTAAATCCATATGCTCTCCTTTAAAATTTGAAACTAAAATGTAATTTATATATATAGTGGAGTACTGACAGATGAACATATGTCATTCTTTTTCCATCATCGAATATCATGTCTTGTTATGATTATTTCATTAATGTATATATATAATATTTTTGATATATATATAAAAACGTTTTTTGGATATCATATACCATATTTATTTTCATTCAATGGGGGATATGACAACGTCGCTCGTGTGTAATACATACTACCACCTCGCAGAGCCATGTGATTTGATATTCACTTAATAAATACATGTAAGTTAATAAGCATAATATTAAGGAATATATGTGATATAAATTAGATCATTATGATATTATTTCAATATTTATGTTTGTCAAAAATATAATATATATTGTTCATCCTTACACTAAAAATGATAAAATCGTTTGTGCATATCTTTAGACTACAGCCTCCATGAAACGATGTCACACTTTTCTCCTCGCAAAATCACATTAATGATTCATAAATATATATATATATATATACTTATTTGTTTAAATTGTATTTTATTTTTTATATGATGAACATAAGGGAATGATAACATATTACATGAATTCCTTTGATTGAGATCATTGAAAATTCCCAACATTATTTATGTGTATGTACTACTTACCATGTCCCTATTCAGAACATAGTTCATTTATCAAGTCAATAAATCATTATAATTATTAAAATTATAAAAATATATATATATAGCAATATTATTATTACTATTCACGAAATATTTTAATCATGAAATTATTAACCATAGTCAATTGTCTAATATCATTTTGGAGATAAAAGCCAAATTCCATCAAATAATTTGAAGTAAACATGATTAATTAAGTAATTTTGTGTGTAATAGTGACAATTTAAATAAGATGAATATTAAAATTAAAAAACAATAAAATTAAAATAAATAATTAATATATGTATATTATTCGAGAGTGTAGTTACATAGATGAGAAGTTAGAGTCAAGGTGAGGAACTACAACTCAATTTCATTTCATTGTGCAATATTTTTATGTTTACAAATAATTTTAATCAATTTGGTGTATATAAAGACCAATTGAAATGTTATATACTGATTTGATATATTCTCATCATATTTAATGTTTATTATTATGTTAATCATTCATATAGAATATATTTCAAATATTACATAAAATTTTATATTAATAATAATTATATTTTAATTTTTTCCTTCAAACTGTATTTCTATTCCATTTACATGAAAATAAAATTATTTAAAAAATGTAATTATATTCAATTGATAGTTTTATGAAATAAGGTTTTTATTTATTCTATTTCTTAAATGAATAATTATATATATAGGATGATATTTACAAAAAAAAGAAAAATAATTTTCTATTTTTACATGTACTGTGATAATAAATCTTCCATGATTCCCTCCTATAATACTAGATTTCAAGTTTTCTTTCTGTAATAAATCCTCAAAATGTTTTAGTGAAAACCTAGACATAATTCCCAATGAATAGGTAATGTTCATAAACAAGAATCTCTATTTTATTTCATCATTTACAGAATTAAATACTTATTATATCATGATTATATTAAATCCAAATTGTTATCCATATACAGAGATGTTTTTATGTTAATGTTATGACCTAAAACCTAACCCTCCCCCCATAATAAGGGTTATGAAATCATTTCCCCTATGTAATATGAACTACAACATCGTGAATCGATTTCATTCATTTTTACAATACCACCTATAATGATTCGAAATAATTATGTATCTATAGATTATATATGATATATATATAGTATATAATATGTAATTATTATTATTTAATTTTTATACCACACATAGGTTAATGCTTTATTTTTTTGAATAAGATTCCATTGTTTGGGTGTAACATTTTTTATTATCTCTTTAAGAGATTAAATTCATTCATGTTATACATGGAATGTATTATATATGGGTTTAGTTAAAAAATTTGATATATTTATGGTAAAATTTATTATTTAAATATAATATATATATATATATAGTTTATATTTCAACCTACCTACCATAAAAATGAGAACAATTATTCATGCATGTGAATGACATAACGTCTCTATGAATAGTATATATCATTTATTATTACTAAACATTACAGATTAATATAAATAGATATACACTAAATATATTTATATATATATATATATTATAATTTCTATAAAATAAAATTTTAATAAATTGTGATATTGGTAAGAGGACTAGAAATATCAATCCAATACATATATGAAAAACCGATCGGTTATTACCTGATATGTAACTCTTAAATGGAATTTTTATTACAAATGTAATAATAAGGCATAATAAAATAATATATTGTATAATTTATATGAATATAGTTCATTAATATATATATATATATATCAAATTTTTATTATAAATGTTTTTTCAATGAGTATGACGGAAGTGAAGGCATAATGTTAGGGAGTTTCTATCTCACTTTAATTTTCAATGAGACCAAAGCCATGTTGTCAACCTAAATATGTTAATGTGGTGAGTATAATAATAATTAATTTATATTATTATTAATATATTGATAATTTTTTTCATTTTCATATCCATTAAATTATCTCTCTTCCACAAGGATAATATTGAAATGGTTACAAAAATAGTAAGGGTTTTACCTCACACTTTTTACTTTAATGAGAAAAATTCTATATTCACCTCTTTCTTAATAAATGTGGTTTATATGTTTCCCATGAATTGGTTTTATGATGATTGTATGTAAAATAATTTTTATTTAAAAATCATTTTGTGTTTTTCAATATATATAGAGTATACATTTCAAATGTTACAAATACATAATGGATTTTTGTCTCGATTTTTTCTATTTTTGATGAATGTTATTTTATTATCCTTTTATAATTGAGAGAAATTTCCAATCAAATAAATTAAGAATATATATAATGATTATCGTTTTTAGGGGATGTTCTTGTTTTTTATTCTAATAGTGAAATTCTAGGGGTATGTCATTTCTAGCTGTATCTTATTTCTTGTGGTATGTCAATTATGGATGTAGGATTTTTCTGATGGTAGATCATGGCTAGAAGTAGGTAATTTTATTGTCATTATTAATTTCTAGTGGCATTTAATATGTAGAAGTAGGTAATTTCATGAGTTAGGTCATTTCTAGCGATATTTCATCTCGAGAGGATTGTTATTTCTTGTTGAATATCCTTTTTAACGGTATGCCATTTCAAGAGGTACATCATTTATGATGGTACATCATAGATAGAGGTGGGTTATTTTTAGTCTATGGTAATTTTTTGTAGAATATCATTTCTTATAGAATATCTTTTTTAGCAGCAGACCATATCTTGCAGTGGTATTCCATAATGGTTCAAGTTATTAATTTTTTTACAAAAATTTAATATTCATAAATTTCATTGATTATAAATGATTTTTTATTAGTAAATTAATTTTATATATTTATTAATGGGGAATAATCATATAATTAATTTATAAATTTTTTGTATTCCTTTTAAATGTTTATGTTATATAGATTTAATGATATATGACTATTATTGAAAATATATATATTATCTAATACCATTGGTTTGGGTTCACAACATTCAAAATGGGATTTTATTTCCTCCATTCATTTTGAAAATCAATATCTATATAGATAAGGTAACTAATAATTCACACATTAGAGCCGTGTATCCATTTCCTTCATTTTATATTAGTATCCCTTGTAAGGGTTCCTCATGTAAGTTCACTCCTTGTTTTTTGAGAAGTTGGTGTAAACATTTTTTCATTCGGTATGGGATTACCTCATTTCTTTTTTTTTGTATGCTAAGGAATGAGATACTCTTTTTTTCCTTTGTAAGATAGTTTCATATGACTTAAAATAATAATTAACCTATTTAAATGAAATGTAATGTGGTTGGTGGATTATTCTAATAGTTTTTTATGTTTTTTTCCATATTATTATATTGTGATTATATATGTTTTTTGTATCATTAAAAATCCATGGATGTTAGTATCTCATATTTTTATGGCATTCGTATATGTTTTCATTCCCATGTTTTATTAATTTTTGTTAATTTTTTTTAAAATAAATGGTTAACCATAAATATTCAGTTACTGAGATGGATTCTCTATGATATTACGGATTCTGGGATAAATCCCCCATCTAATGGTGTTGAAATTTGTGAAGTCCCCTATGACTAATCTATAATATGATGTGGTGTGTGAGGTGATATGTTTTTGGAAAAAATTATATGCTGTTTCATGGCTGTAAATAAGTGATGCATGGGAGGTGTATTTATTATAATGTGTGTGGGGATAATGGATTTTATATTTAGTGGAGATTTGATGATGGTGGTGATATTTTATAGAGGGATGCATATGATTTTTGTGTGTTTTTATGTTGTGGGGTTGCGATGATGGTTAAGGTAAGGGTTTTTAGTGGGGCTGCAATGGCGGGGGTGGTTCGATTGTGAAACGTGGATATGATAGTGGTCCTTTACGCATGTTGATCGAGTAGAAATAGTATAAAAATCATTTTAATTATATCAAATGGAAATTTCTATTGAATGTTTTGATGAAGTGTTGTGAGTTTAAAAAATATTAATGTTTATTTATGACTAGTGGGATGGAAAAAATAATTGCAGTGACTATTTTAATTTATATTGGTTGATAAAAGATAATATGGATATTGGATTCATTAAAAACGGATTCTTTATCATGGATTTTTTTGCGGTATTTATGCAATTAAAGGAATAAATAATGTGAGTGAAAGGTATGAGATGTTTTATTCCGTGGTTTTGAACCCAAAAGATGGTTCTTATATGAACTAAACCAATATCTATGTACATTGTATATTCCATCATATTTCATTACAATCTCCTAAAACAACGACCACCATGTGCGGATGCCAAATGTTTTTTTATTTTACCCCACATATCATTGGGAGAATTGAAGGATCACTACCCAATCACACGTACTCCCTCTACTATTCATTATAGATATGAATGGGATGTGATATTTATAATCCAAAAGATCCATTGTTTAATTTTTAGTTGATGATATTTTTTTCACATGATAATTTGAGTGAGATTTAATGATATTCCCTATTGTTGGGGTCATCCATGGAAGGATGGAATGTGGTTGAGGTCCCCCAAGTTCACAATATCTCGATCCTGGTGTTTGTTGGCTAGTTTTCTTATTACGTAATTCTATTTAGTAGTGGTTGGAGAACCAAGACAAATGATGTTGGGTTGTGATAGTGAAAAATCAGGGTGAATATCATGTGGAGTACCCTTTATCGATGTACATAATATTATATTATTATGATTGGATGAATTATTTTTTGAGTGATCATTGGTGGGGTTAGAGTTTGGTTTGTTGACACATGTTTGTGTTTTTGGTTCAACTATTTCTTCATGAATGAGTATATATTTATGATTCAGATGTTCATGATAGAATTTTATCTTCCTTTTGAGTATTATAGTATTCTCAAACTACATATATAAAATTGTTCACCCTTTACAAGATGAAGTTAGTGGACCATGATGGACATTTCTAACTCAGAACCTCAGAGCTATTGTTGTGTCACTTTGTTATCTTTTATTTTTGATATTTCTATTTGTATAAATTTATATGTATATACATTATATACACATGTATTACATGATGGATTTTTGGTTTCCATTAAAATATTTCTCCATTATTTTTTTACATATGGCACATCCTATCTCCATATATTATATTAATAGTGAAAATTCCTACCATTTATGATATTTTAATACTCTCGGTGTTATTCTCCAACCTGGAGCATACTAATGAAAGGACATGGGGTCATTATATCATTCTTATTGTAGAAATATATTTGGGATGAGTGGGTGAGGAAAGAGTGGTATTAGTGATTATGGACATGATATAGGATGGATTAATAAGTAAAGAATATTGAGTATTGCATGGGTTTGTATGGAAACAGTTCATGTTGACATTAGTGTGGGTCATATGTCAGGAAGGAGGGATTTGAAAAGGGAATTTGAGGCCCCTGTGATCAGGTGCATAGAATCTTAGTTTAATTACTGAATAAGTGAGGTTGATATATTTATAGGGTATATGCCTATGAGTGGTACATGAATCATTATTGATTCCACATGTGATTAATGGAAGTGTTATTGGAAGGTTAATAAAATTAATAAACTAAATCATGGGAATTTTATATATTTTCTGAGAATTTTTGAACACCATAGTTTCTAATAAAATATAATTTTTTTATTATATAATCATTTACCATAATTAGGAATGTATATAATGATGGATAATAGAGATTAAATTTTTTAAAACATTTTTATTCTTGAATGTCTTGTTTTATTTCCTATTATAATATGATTTTTTGTGAACTTGTTTTTTCCCTTTGATAAATTTTATTACATTCCATCATTATTTCTTAATGTTTTATATTTATTGAGAATATTTCATTGTGTATTTTATTTGTAAACAACTATTTAATTTTTAGAAGCATTTTGGACTAGGTTATCATGAGTGCAAATCATATTGGAAAGATAAAATTAATTGTTTTTCAACCATGAAAGGAACTATTGTCGTTTCAATGTGAGTTAATATTCCATGTTTTTTTTCAATTCTCAATTTATCATGACCATGTGTTATGAACATGTTTTAAATCATCGTTTTCATAATTTAAAAACTGAAACTACTGAGAAATTCCCATCATTATTTTGGATAATTTCCTTGAATTTTTTGACAAATGACATGAATAACATTCACTTTATATGGTCCATGATTGTATTTCTCCAATATTAATATTATCATATCTTGTAAGAATGTGTTTTTATGGAAATTATAGTGACATTACTTATTAAAATAATGAAATTCATTATCTTTATTTTTGGTACTTTTTTATATGAATATATTTAAATGAAATAAAATATTATTTTTATGACTACTATTAATATTTATGTACTAAATTATCCTTTCCTCACATGCTATTTCATGAGAATTTTGTCATGGAAATCATGTCTAATGATGAATACTTTGGTATTGAAACTATAGAATTTATTTTATATTGTACATGATCATGTACAAATTTTATTGTTATTTTCAATATTTAATTAAAATCATATTATCCTTATTAAATTATATATAAATGATTTCAGAAAAAATACATGATTAATGCATGTTTAGTTGAATCATAATAAATAATGAACCATAATATTTTAAAATGTGCACTTTTAATTACTAGATATAAATTTTTGAATTCTAAAAGCATGTTGTGTATGTTATTGGGTATTTAAATTATGCACAAGAAACTATCATGTAAAATGTTTCAAAAACATTAGCATTTTTTTCTCGATAAAAAGATTAATGTTGAATGTTTTTCTATGCTTTTAAAAACATGACGTGTGGAAATTTTTTTATAGTATTTCATTTTCTAAGAGACCTATTTTTAGAGTTATTTATATGAATTTAATGCTGTATCATTATAAATTAGTTTTATATGTTCATTGTTTTTTTGTTGTTTCATTACTATTGTTGTGTTGAAATATAGTTTTTTATTTCAAAAAAACATTTGTCGGAACCCTTTTCTGTAATGTTGTTATCATAGATAATTAGACCATAGATGTTATTTCATTATTAAGATAAAAATGAATTAAATTTATAATAATATATATATTTTTAAAGAACTTGTTTATCTTGGAAAAATTGAAATTTTGAAAGAATACTAATTATGAATAATGAGTTGATGTAATATAAGACCCCAGATTATTATGGAATATAGAATGTGTTCCTACAATGTGTGGTTGTTCTATTATTTTCTCAAGCATGATGTGTGATTAAAATTGAAAACTATACATAGATGTAGAATCATATTCCCTGATCGAAAGGCGTTATATATTGACACGATTAAAACCATGAAAATTATTCAGTGACCCTCAAAGTGGAAGATATCTGGATATGGGATATAGGATTCCATGATTTTTTTATATGGGATTTGTTGTGTGATGATGACAGTGATATTTTTTTTGAATTGTGGAGGATGATATGGATATTTTGGTTATGTAAAAAAGGTGATTAAATATGGATGGTATGGTGCTAAGGTGATGTGTTTATGTGAAATGTTTGTTCAATGTTTTTGTTTGTTTGAGTGTTTGGGATGTGGTTTTGTTTTGTAATAGTAGTGATATGTGGTATATGATACTTGTGGTAATTTTGGTAAGGTATATTGTGTTTTGTTTTGTTGTTATGGTATTTATTGAACCTCCCAGGTCCTAAAAATATTTTAATCATGAAATGTATGTAATAAAGGGAAATTATTTTCATGAAAATCAATAAATCATTGATTATAGTATTTCATCTAAAAAATAATTTTTAATTAAATGAAGTAATCAAAATGTTCAACTACTATCAGGTTGGATTCTACATTTCTGAGAAATTAATATTTTGATGAAACATGGTTTGATCTTGAACATATTTATAGAGGTCAACACATTACCACGTCAAGATTCATAACATAAAGACATGTTATAAAACTGAGTGGTTGAGTCAATGCTACAAAAGCAGTAAATATCATGGTATGATGGATGAGTTACTATGATGTGTATTCTTTTTGTAGCTCTGTATTTGATTATATGATATCGTGTGTTGAATGGGAAATGTTATATAATTTTTTTTTTAGTTTTTCTCATACTCATGAATTTCTTTATAGAAATAATGAAAAATTTTAGGAAGAATAAAATGTATTCACAATCCGTATGTTTTATTATTTTCATGTTTACTTTCAAGTGTAAAATCATAGACAATTGAAAAAATTTAAATATTTTAAAAAATATATATTGTTATTTTTTAAAAAAAATATAATAATTATGAAAAGAATGATTTTTTAATGGCTTTCAATATATTTTTTGGAAAAAATAATTAAAATGAAAATTTATTTTAATATTTGGTTATTAAGATGACAAAACATTTATTTAGTGGGTGAGTGATTTCGTATGAAATGTATATGTGTGAAAATATCATATTTCGTTGGGAACCTATATTTTTCATTAAATTGTTAATGATGAGTTTAGTTGAAAAGATTGTTTTTCTAAGAATTTTGTATATATATTAAATTATTTTATTTTATGACCATATATCAAGACATATTGTATTTGCGAGGAATCTCCCATGGGATATTTTTTAAAATATTTTTTAGGAATACACTGGTTTTTCATATTTTTTGTTGTGATTAAAATATAATAATAAAAAGTATAGGTATCAAATTAGTTTCTTGTTCAGAACACCATTCTCATTTCCATCTAGTTTATTATTTTTTAGGATAAGAATTATTTGAGGGTTACCTAATATAACTTCGTATACCTCCTATCCAATTAAATTTTATAAAATCTACAGATTAATTTTTCTTAGGGAAACCTTGGTTGTTTTTGGGGATAATGGTGGCATTCTGGTGGTAGGTAATTTTTGTGGTAAAACATTTTGGGATGCAAGCCATTTTTGGTAGTATGTCATTTTTGAAGGTTTGTCATGTCTTGAAGTAGGTCATTTAATGAGGAAGGTCATTTACGGAAGTAGTTTATTTTTTATTGGAGTTCAAGGATTCCAGCATGTCATTTTATAATGTAGTTAATTTCAGATCGTGTATAGTTTTTAGATTGAGGTGATCTCAAGTGGTAGTAGGGATTAGTGTTTCCAGGTTTTCCAAAATTTACATAATTTTAGTTTATAATGTTTCATAAATGAATATAGGTCTTAATTCATTATTCAATTAATTTTAGAGCCATATTTAAGGGGAGTAAACATTGTATATTTTCTAAATGTCGAGATTCCTTTTAAATTGTTAATATATGTGGATTTAATGATATCCAACAGAAATGTCCCATTTAAACCATATATATTCAATGTGGACATGTATCTAGTCTTTCAAAATGGATGAACATTTTAGAATTCTTTTAGGATTTCTTTTTCGAAAGACCGGAGGTTCCAATTCCATTTTCCCTTGTTATCGTAGTTTATTCTAGTTAACCTGAAAATGTTTCTTCCAATAAATACACCCCCTATTTTTCAGGCATCATTTTAGTGTCAATATTTATTCATAAATGTATGGGGTCCTTCGTTTATACATCCTGTATATCACAAGGTATGGGTTACATTGCTTATCGTTTGGGAGGAAAAATTAATCTTCTATAAAAAATTTAATTAACTACATTATGATAAATTAAAAGATTAATGTGAATGTGACACAAGGTATTTTATAATTATCATATTTTGATACTGAGATTATCTATATTTGGTGAATCACTGAATAACCATGTTATTAATATCCTCTTTTTATGGTTTTATTATTTTTGGTCATTCCCATGTAGTGTGATTTGTTTTGACACAACTGAAAATATATATTGATGTATGTATATCTATTTGAGGAAATGGATTACCCTATGATAATATTTTATCCATGATAACACCCTCAATAAGTGATATGGATGTTAATGAATGACCCAATACATAATATGAAAAACGTTTCGGTATGTGTTGTGATATTTTTTTATACTATGGTGTGTCCTGTATTGTATTTGATGATTTTATTCATGGTAACTGTAATTTTTATATGTGTTGGGGAATTGTATGTAACATGTAGTGAGGTTTTGATGATTGTGTTTCAGTTTTACAGTTTGGTTGTAGTGGTGTTGCTGTTGCGGTTGTGCAGTAGGGCTACGATGGTGGTTGTATATGGTAGTTTACTATGTATTAATATAATTAAATTCCTGATAATTATATCAATTGGGTGTGTTTAATAAATGATTTTACGATGGTCCATGTTTTTTAAATTGATTAATATTTATATAATACTAAATTTTATGGAAAAACAAAACATGATGACTTCTTTAATAGAAATGAGTCAAAAATAAATATTACAGATGTTGGATTAAATGAAATTGGATTTAGTATCAAGGATTATTTTTGGGTTTTACCCATTCATTGGTTGAAGAATAGTTAGTGAATGTTATGAGATTTTTCTTCCATAGTAATGAACCCATATGATGGGGATTTTGTGTTTTTAGTATATATGTATATACATTTTATATTCCCTATCATTTCTATATGCACCGTCCCTATGTAGTTCATCATATGTCTAAACCAAATGTTTTTTGGATGGTTTTCACAATGTCTATGTAGAAGGATATATGGATACATTCCCGCTCCTTTATAAACCCTCTTCTAGGATATGATGATATGTATGGGTTGTAATGGCCAGATGTATAATGTTCCACTATTTACATGTGATGTGATTAGATGTGAAGGAATATGTGTCTTCCAGGGATATGTGAAGATATGACATATGGTGGGGTTCACACATGGTTGGAGGATGGAATGAAGTTTATTTCAATCATGTTCATTATACCCTTCCATACTAGTTTTGAGATTGGATGTGATGATATGGATCATGTGTCTACAAGTGGGAGGTGATGTGAGATTTTGTTATTCAGAAGAGGTGGGAGTGTCGGGATATATGATGTTGGGTTGTGATAGTGAACAATTAGTGGGAATTTTGTGTGCGGTACCCATTAACAGTATAATTAATATTATATTTTTATAAAAGGATTCATTATTTACTGGCATGCCTAGATGAGGTTCTATTTTAGTTATTTTACATGTTTAGGTGTTGTTGGTTCTATCTATTTCTCAAGGATGCATTACTATTCTATTTTCATGTGTACATGAGAGGTATTGATTTACTATTGACAATATATGTATTCTCACCCTACATAAATAATGGTTCATTCTGATTTCTAAGAGGAATAATTGGAAAATTCTATATATTACAAGCTCAGACTCGTTGATATGTTATTATGTCTATAAATGATCTTTTATTTTTACAATATTCATTTGGAATAATTAATCATTAACTATTATATTGAAAAAATAATTATGGGATAGATTTTGGGGTTCCTATTATATATATATATATATATCTTATATTGATTCTTGTGGTTGACATATATTTTCTACCAATAGAATTTTATAATAAATGGCCATACCCCCCATTTATGATATTTTCATACCCTAAGTGCTAATCTAGATTGTGGGGCATGTGTGAGGTTGGATTTGGGGGGTCATTATAAGTCTCCCATCATTGTAGTATCTTTGGATGGAGGGTATCATGACACCAATTATTCATTTAATTGGTTTGTATAAAACAAATTTTTCATATAATATCAATAAATTTTTTTCCTCTTGATATATTATGATCCATTTCATCTTATTCCTTCACGTGGACAATGGTTAAAAATTTCCAAAGCAGTAATTATTTTATTTTATATTAAAATATTTTATTAGGATTGATTCTAATTTTGTCCCCATTGTAAAAAGCTAATAACCGACCTCTCAATAATTATAATGATTTTTTATCACCTATTATTTCTGAATATCATTATGTAAGGTTACCATTTTCTACTCTATGGTTAATAAATAATTAAGAAAAATTTTCGGTAAAAATTTGACTACAGTTCCCTTGTTAGTCAAAAATATGATTTCCACTAAAAAACCTATTTTATAGAAATGATTTGAAAATCAATTTAATATAATAATATAATTCTTAAAATTCATTTGTTCCATTTCTGAATTTTTAATATATGTTTTTAAATTAATCTTCATGTAATTTTTTAAAGAATACTTGTTTGGATATTAAATTTTTTTACACGAATCATTGATTTTACATATACGGAATGATTTGATTTTTCCAATGTCATAAGAAATCATTTCATCTTTGAATCCTATATAATTTTTCAATTTTGTTTCAATATAATTTTATTTTAAAAATGTATTACATATTAATTGTTACTTTCCAAATAATAATTGAATTTTTTTTAAAGAATTGTTTTAAATGATCATTTAATTTTTTTCCATCTATGATTCCATCAATGGATGTTACATATCACATGATGGGGATATGTTCCATTGATACCATTCAAATTAATTCTATGAATGGTTTATTCTTATGACAAAATACTTTTTGTAGAAAAATTATCTCTTCAATGGGATATAAAATAATATGATGTTTAGGAAACCCAAATAATTCCACATGACATTATATGATGAAGTTATTATAAAAAATGTATCATTGAAAATTATTATTATATGATTAAATTTTTATTATATTAACACTATTTAATGGGTTAAGATATGATGAATTGTTATGATATTTTTAGATCCATAAATATGGTTTTTATTATTATGATTTAAGGGACATATATATATAAGGCCTAGCCTTAAACATTACTTATTCATGAGTTATTTCAAGAAAACACATTGATGATCTTTTCAAGTTTAGAGTTTTAGAGAATTAGATCATAAATCATGCTTTACATTCCACATTTAAACAAGGTGGTTACATCAAAGACAATATTAATTTTTTCCATCAAAGGAAACATATTTAAAGTAAAAAAAGGATTCTTTCTTCACACTTCCTCGACACTATCATCACATCATGTAACATTCCCTTGACCGGTGGAAAACATTTCAAAAACATGGGATGAGAATAAAAAGCATAGTAAGGGATATAAAAATACCGAAAGAAAACATTATTCCATGTATACATAAGAATCAATAAAAACATACTTTACTCATAAAACATAAGAAATTTAACATAACTCATGAAATCATAAGAATTATGAATAAATCATAGATATCATAAGACATAAAGGTATCTTGAAGCATTAATAACATTCTTACGTAGGGAGTAACACTCATGGTTACATTTGGAATACCCATCATAGTATATTCCATAAATCTCTTCAGAAAAACCTTAGCGTTTAACTCCTTCACATTACCCAATGCATTGGATATCTATCTCGGGCTCAACCACCCTTAGTTTATTACGGAACCACCTGACTTTTTATACAATTCCCACGAACCATAACATAATCATATCACGTAAAACATGCATAAAAGAAACATAAAATTTCCACATTCCAATCACAAGACATCAATACAACACATTGATATAATAAAAACATTATCAAAACCATTTTCAATACTAAAATAAAAGAAAATTAAAACATGGGATTTATTTTTCATTCAAAAAAATTAATGGATTTTAGAGGAAGCTGATACTAAAATAATGGTCACAACGGCGGATAAGTCGTTGTCACCGCATACGAAAGAAAAAAAACATTCCTTTTGTCATTTAGTAAAATGATTCATAGATAAAATATTCCCTTTGAATTAAATGAAAAGTAAAAAGGGTTTTATACACCGTATAAATGAAATTCGTTCATAAATCAAAGGATACCTCAAAATGGAGATTGAGACAAAGTCCCTTATAAAGTTGGTATCCTTTGATTAAGGATAAATCAATGACAAAATTACGTGTCACGAATATAAATACACCCAATATAAGTGTATATTAAGTGTAAATAAAACATAAGTAATTAAAACATATTAATAGAATGACATAATCAAAAAGTAGAGGTTTAACCCAAAGAATTGAAATTGGGTTTAGAAGTTCCCTTACAGAAAATCAACAGCCTAATGGCATCACTTTAAAATTATTAAAAATGGTTTAATGAGAGATAAAAAGGCTATATCATCAATTGGACATAAAATTTAAAGAAATAAGGATATATTATAACATATCCAAACATAAAATTATTTAAATTAAAAGACCTAACAAAAATAAGTCTTTTAAAAAAAGTGGGTGAAGGGTTCCCTTACCGATTTGGGTAACATTCGAAAGGTACAACCCATGACAGAAGGATCATACAATGAAGATGTGAATACCCAAAAATTAAAGTATATTACACAAAGAATATAGTTATGGGCAGTATATACACCACAAAAAATGAAATAGTTTCAAATATATCATGAATCTCACGGGAATAAAAAGTCAGATAAAAACCCCTTACCTCGTTGTAATCAATGGAGTCATATGACCAAAAGGTAATAACCACCAAATGAATTACATAACACCTTGAATATAAATAAAATCATCATAATATATATAAATTGGAAGTAAAAAATAAAACACATGGCATAAATAAGTGGTGGCCAATGGAAAACTCATGGAATTAAATGTGAGATAAGAAATCTCTTACAAAAATTCAGCAGCCTAACATTGCCACATAAAACATCCAAAAATGGATTGATGAGATCAAATAGGTTTTATCATCATAAGAACATAAAAATAAAAGTAAGAGAAATATAAAATAAATCCCCTAACATAATAAAGAGGATATTAAATGAAATTACTATAAAGAGAGTACATAAAAAATAAAGAGAGGGGTAGGATCTTTTACCTGGAGTCCGACTTGTCTTGTTCGTTTCTATATATTCCTCTAAATCGGGTAACTCTTTTTGATTAGATCCAAATGCTTCCTTGGAAAGACTTATGCCCAAATTGAGACTTCTAGGAGTAATAGATGGATGTGGAGAGATAATATGAGTAGAGTTTCGATGATCCAAGGGATTGAGACGTGTGGTAAGGGGGTAGAGGTGGGGGCCTTTTATAAGAAGGAGTAGGGGCACTCTTGGAAGTCATGAAATATTAATTTAATATAAATTTTTTTTCAAATTAGAATGGTTAAAAAATGATATATTTCTAGGATAAGAGGATAAGGGGAAGAAATACACTCAACCAATAGGATTAAGACTAGTAGAGGTCATGGAATTCACCTTATCTTTTCATTTTAACACTTTGTTAAAATTTATCATTCTAACCACGTCTTTTATTATTTTCAAAATATATGGTCATAATAATTAAATTAAAATACCAATAGTCCCATAATTGTATCAGTAATGATATTAGTAATATATTATACATCATTTGGCAGAATATTATATTTTTGGACTTTTATACCATTTAATAAAATAACATTTGTTTTAAAAACTCATTGATGCAAATTTCAACACTATTTGGTAGTTTACTTTTGATAAAGGCATAAAAGAATTATGCATTCAAAATAAAAGCATTACCACATATATAAAATGTAATAATTATCTATAAATTCGTTGATAGCATCTGAATTTTAAAAACAATATTATTTTAACACTTATAATATCATATATTTAAATCATTCATAAGTGAGGTAACAACAACATCATCATTGTGTCATAAAAATTGTATTTATTTAATTTCTAAAAATTATAAGTAAACTACCATGATGTAGGAAATTGTTTTATATGTCAAATGATTATTTATAGTCAAATATATTATTTATATAAACAAAATTAAATTTTTTTTACTTAGGTGTTACATAATTTTATTATATTTTCCTTTCTTTAAAAATAATATGATAAATGGTCACTATCACACAAAAGTTATTTCATGGGGTTCCAAAGTTGGCACAAGCCATTCCATGGTCGTAAATGACTCATCAAATATCACTAATACAAATGGATGGATAATTTTAAATTATTATAACATTGTTTTGTTTACACCTTTTTTCTCGATATACTAATTAATCACTATAATTATAAATAATTACATTAATTTCTATTCATCATGTCAAAAAACAAATGAGTATTAATTACAAAATTTGGACCATCCAATTAGACAAATGGAATCCATTTTACCAAATTAGAAACACATAAATTTCAGTAATTAATTTAAAAATAATTCCCATTGTCAAAACCAAAGACGGGTTTTTAAGATGTTAAATATATCAAAAGATTTACTCATTTTTACATTCAATTTGAAAGTGAAATCACTTCCAATGAAAAACATTGTATTAAGTGATTAAAAATTAATTCAATTAAACTTTAAACCCATTTAAAAATATAATTTAACCATATAAATACATTATATTAAAAGGAGGTTTTGAATTAAAATACAACATTTTTCAGTATTCACTAAAAAAATTTACAATATCGAAAAAATAACAAAAATTTACAAAGAGTAAATTTAGATGTATTTATTATAAATATGGATTTTATTTTTTCAAATATAACATATAAAATTGTCAAAAAGTATAATTAAAAAGTGTTCACCATCAAAAGAGGTAAAACAATCTTTTGAAAATATTAGAGTATTTTATGCTTAAGATTGGATTTATTTTCATTTTAAGCCTCTAAAACACTATCTAATTCATAAATAGACATAGATATGAAAATATATTATTCTTTACTTAATTGGGATGTTACATCCTTCCTAATTTTTGGTAATTAGGTCCTCGCAATTTTAAAATTTTGGCTCAGAAACTTTATTAAAATCCCCACATCGGAATAGGAGTAAATAAAACTATCACTTTAAAAGAAAGAAAGAGAAGAAAAAAGGTCACCTGAGACAACATATACTAGGATTCAATGAAAACATGGATATGTAGGAGGTAAAAAACCATCCAGTTCTGATGTAGAGTTATAGAAAACATGTCTAGGAAAAATTTAACCACTAGAAAATCACAAACCAGTGATGGGTTAAACTGTATTTGATTCACCCGTAGGAAACATTTAACAGACAACATTTTTGTTTTCAGTTAATTTTCATTGAGGAATTTATTTATGGGCTTAAATAAAACATAATTAAACATACTTACTAGTCATGTATACTTTTATCTCTTACTAGATTTCTAACACAAACTCATATTATCTCCAAAATTAGAGTATTTAGGATGACATGTTCACATTAAGAGTGAAATAATAAACTTCTAGAGAATCAACCAATCCAAAAAACAAAAAATTATATTTTCCATGTATTTAGACCTTAACCAAAACCAAAATGGTTGGTACAAGATCAGATAATCCCCAAAAAGTATAATCTTTTACAAAAAGAAAAACTACTAAAGTTCATCAAAGACCATTCATTAAATCGCAATCCATATAATTATTCAAAGTATTCCAAACTAATATTGAAACCCAAATCTATGAATGACTTAATCAAATTGTCATTCAAGGTAAATCTTAACATTTATTTCCAAATAACATCAGTTACTCTTAAAGTCTTATACTAAAAAGTAATTAACCTAATCACATATCCTCTATGATAGGTTAATCATTTCCATAGATAACCCAGAATAAACTTATTCCTGATTCATAAGATCATCAAACTAAAAATAATTATTCATTAAAACCTGGGACTTCATGTATTCCAGTGGTAGGCGATAAATCTCAGTCGCACATTGGTTGTGGGTTAGATTCCCGGAGCTTCGTCCGACGCGATGGGTTATCACACGGTCTGCGTGTTTTATTTTTTCCAAAACTATATATTTCATAAAAAATTACCCAAAAAGAGATAAAATCTTTACAAATAACCATAACTTAATTTAACCAAAAGTTTATCTCATTCCATTCATTTTATAACATATAGTAACACATAATTACCTCAGAAGTCAGAATCTTATAAACCCTAATGGTTACCATTATAATTATTACCTGAACTTCCACATCGAGTTAGTTCTCTCGTACATGATGAATTAAAGAACTCATCAAGGTTCAACTGGTAAATCATGACACCTGATATTTGGTTGATAATAACCACAACAGTTCTCTTTGCTGCTCTCATATCATTCAGCTGTTCATTCAGAAAATCATCACAGTTTTCTTCACATTCACTGTTACTTTGGTTCCTACTAGATCTAGCCATTTACTAGAACCAAAATGGTCAGTGTGAGTATATCATTAGAATCATCATATAATATCTTATGTGGAAGTTAAATACTCAGATATAATTATTCATGTTATCTTAAATTCATTGACTTTATCTGAAACTATGACTCCTTTTGAAATCCTAACCATTATGGTAATTTCACTTATTCATAAAGAATAACCTAACCTCTAAAGCTATCTAAACCAACCTATGATACCAACTATAAGGCCCCATCCCTAAACATTACTTATTCTTGAGTTATTTCAAGAATACACATTGAGGATATTTTCAGTTTTAGTGTTTTAGATAATTAGATCACAAATCATGTTTTACATTCAACATTTAAACAAGGTGGTTACATCAAAGACAATATTCATTTCTGCCATCAAAGGAAACATATTTAATGTAAAACATGGATTATTTCTTAACACATCCTCGACACTACCATCAAATCATGTACCTTTCCCTTGGCCTGTTGAAAACATTTCAAAAACATGGGATGAGCATAAAAAGCTCAGTAAGAGATATAAAAATATGGAAATAAAAAATTAGTCCATGTATACATAAGAATCAATAGAATCATACTTTACCCATAAAACATAAGTACTTTAACATACCTCATGATATAATAAGATTTCTCAATAACACATAGAAATTATAAGACATAAAGTAACTTGAGGGATTCATAACATTCTTATATATGGAGTAACCCTCATGGTTACGTTTGGAATACCCATCATAAGATATTCCCTAAATCTATTAGGAAAAACCTTAGCGTTTAACTCCTTCATGTTACCCAATGCATTAGAGATCTATCTCGGGATCACCCGCCCTTAGTTTAT
Organism: Viscum album; assembly: GCA_963277665.1. NCBI lineage: Eukaryota > Viridiplantae > Streptophyta > Magnoliopsida > Santalales > Viscaceae > Viscum > Viscum album. Next base: position 1,707,581,717 of record OY728157.1, on the reverse strand, counting down.
CATGGAACCTACCGACTTCATAATTAATGACCAAGAACCACAACATAATCATATCACATAAAACATGCATAATGGAAACATAACATTTCCGCATCTCAATCACAACAAATCTATAGAAAACATTTATATAATAAAAAAATTATCAAAACCATTTTCAATACCAAAATAAATGAAAAGTAAAACATGGTATTTACTTTTCATTTAAGAGAATTAATGTCTTGTAGAGGAAGTCAAAACTCAAATAATGGTCACGGCTGCGGAGAAGTTGTTGTCGCCGTATACATAAGACAAAAAAATTCCTTTTGTCGTTTAGTAAAATTCTTCTTAGAGAAAATATTCCCTTTGATTGAAATGGAAAGTCAAAGGGGTTTTATACTCCGTATAAAATAAAGTCATTTATAAATCAAAGGATGCATCAAAAAGTAGATTGAGATGAAGTCCCTTAAAAAGACGGTATCCTTTGGTTTAAGGATAAATCAATGACATAATTATGTGTGATAGATATAAATACACCCAATATAAGTGGATATTAATTGAAAAACAAACATAGTTCATTCACTCATATTCATAGCATGACATAATGAATAAGTAAAGGTTTAACCCAAATAATTATAATTGGGTTAACAAGTTCCCTTACAGAAAATTGACTGCCTAACGACGTCACTTTAAAATTCAAGAAATGATTTGATGAGAGATAAAAAGGTTATCTCATCACATGGACGTAAAATTTACATTAGTAAGGATATATGATAACATATCCCAATGTATTAAGATGTAAATTAAAATACCTAAAAAAATAAGTCTTTACAAAAAGAGGGTGAAAGGTTCCCTTACCGATTTGGGTATCTTTTAAAACGTTCAACCCATGACAGAAGGGTCACAAAATGAAGATGTAAATAACCATAAATTAAATTATATTACACAATGAATCAAATTATGGGTTGTACATACACCACAAAAAAAGGAAATAGTGTCAAATGTAGAATGATTCTCATGGGAATAAAATGTGAGATAAAAACCCCTTACCTCATTGTAATCAATCGAGTCTTATGACCAAAAGATAATAACCATAAAATGAATTACAGTACACCTTGAATATAAATTGAATCATGATAATATATATCAATTGGCAGTACACAATACAGAACATGACATAAATAAGTGGCGACCAATGGAAAACTCACAGAGTAAAAACTGAGATAGGAAATCCCTTACGAAAATTCAGCAGCCTAACGACAGCACATAGAAATTCCCAAAATGGATTTATGAGATCAAATAGGGTCTCTCATCATAAGAACAAAAAAGAAAAGTAAGAGGAATATAAAAGATTATCCCCAAACAAAAGAAAGGGGATCTTAAATTCAATGACATAAAAATAGTACATAAAAATAAAGAGAGAGGTAGGATCCTTTACCTTGAGTCCGACTTGTCTTGTTCATTTCAATATATTTCTCTAAATCAGGTAACTCTTTTTGATTTGAGACAAAGGCTTCCTTGGAAAGACTTATGCACAAAGTGAGGCTTCTAGGTGTAATTAAGGGATGTGGAGAGATAATATGAGCAGATTTTGGATGATCCATGGGCTTGAGAGGTGTGGGTAAGTTGGTAGAGGTGGGGGCCTTTTATAAGAGGGATGAGGGGAACTCTTGGAATGTCATGAAATATTAATTTATTATAAAATTTATTTCAAATTAGAATGGTTAAAAAATGATATATTTAAAGGATAAGAGTATAAGGGGTATAAATACACTCAACCAATAGGATTTAGGCAAGTGGAGGTCATAGAATTCAACATATCTTTTCATTTTAACCCTTAGTTAAAATTAATAATTCTTACCACGTCTTTTTTTATTTTCAATGTATAAGGTCATAATAATTACATTAAAATACCAATTGTAAGGACCCGTCCTTAAAACATTACATAATCATGAATTAAATGAATAATTCACATAGAATATCTTTCCAAGTTTAAATTTTTAGATAATTAGGACATAATTATTACATCTCAAAAGATTACAATGCAGACACTTCTACTAAGTTTCCATAAAATAAAAACTCTTAAAAAGAAACATGTCTAGTTCCAAGTTTTATATAGAATTTCTTTCCATGATCTCATCCTTGACCCTATTCATCTTTAAGTCATGTGGAGAACATTCCAAAAACATGGGATAGGCATAAAAATCCCTGTAAAGGATACACAAAGAAGGAAAATTGTTATTTTTTCAAATCAAGTAAACTATGAATAATTTATCAATGTAATACTTTTCACCTTTATGAAGTAGTAAACAGTATTCACTAAATAATAGATCACTACTTATCCTTTGTAAAAAAACGATTACCGTAAACCCATATAAAGAACACATAACATATAAAGGTAACATGGGACATAAACATACATAAATGGAATAACCATACGGTCAACTTCCACACATATCACTAAATAGAATAGCCATACGGCCGACTTCCATAACCAATGCATTGGAGGTTATAACGTAACCACATGTCTTGGTATTCACGACACCACCCGTCATATGGTTTATCACATAACCACCCATCAAATATCCAAGAACCATTATAAATCATAACACATAAAACAATTATAAAGGAAAGAAAACATTTCCACATTTCAATCACAATGTATCACTTAAATATATTGACATAAAAAATCTATTATCAAAACCATTTTAAATACCAAAATAAATAAAAGAGTATATGGTCTTTAATTACATTTAAAAACATTACACCTTGTTGAGGAATCCAAATATCAAATAATACTCGCGGCGGAGGAAAGGTCATTCTCACCGCGTACGTTAAAAATAAATATACTTTTTGTTGTTTAGTAAAAAACTTCGTATAGAAAAGATTCTTTTTGAATAAAAGTAAAAGTCAAAGGGTTTTATACACCGTATAAAATAAAGTTCGGTATAAAAAAATATACATCAATGAAAGGAGATTGAGACGAAGTCCTGTTCAAAGACGGTATCCTTAGATCAAGGATAAATCAATTATGTAATTATGTGTGAAAAATATAAATACACCCAATATAATTGGATATTAAGTGTAAAAAAATTAGAGGTTTTTCAAACATATTCATATCATGACACGATCAAGAGTTAGAGTTTTAACCCAATGAATTAAAATTGGGTTAAGAAGTTCCCTTACGAAAATTCAACAGCCTAATAGCATCACATTATAATTTAGAAAAATCGTTGATGAGAGAGAACATGGAATCTCATCACCTGTACAAAACATTTACATAAATAAGGATATATAATAACATATCCCAACATATTAAGATGTAAAATTAAAGGATATAACAAGAAGGAGTCTTTTAAAAAGAGGAGGGTGAAAGGTTCCCTTACCGATTTGGATAACATTGAAAACGTACACCCCATGAAATAAAGACCATACAAAATTGATGTAAATACCCATATATGAAATTATATTAAAACAAGTTTTTAATAATGGGCAGTACATACGCCACTCAAAGTAAATGGTTGAGAATGTACAATAAATCTCACGAGAATAAGAGTGAGATGAAAAATCCCTTTCGACAACTCGGTAGCCTAATGGCGCCACTTAAAACTTCCAAAAATGGATTTATGAGATCAAATAGGGTCTCTCATAATATGAAAATAAAAATTAGAGTGTGATGAATATAAAATAACATCCCAAAACATAAGAAATATGGGCTTAAATGAAATGACATAAAAGAGAGTACTTAAAAAGAAAGAGAGAGGTAGGATCCCTTACCTCAAGTCTGACTTGTCTTGTTCGTTTCTTTATATTCATGAATAATGAACATTGATCAATTTATAATTCCTTAAGGACCTCCATAAAAATTTATTATTCAATTCATATCACATGATATAATTTTAGAATAATTAGTTTATTATGTTAGTTCATATCAGACATTTTTGTCGATGTTCGGTACATGAGTCAAAAATGAACTTGTTTGAAAAGAATTGTCCATGTAGTTATAAGTACATCATATCCAGAATAGTATTACTGATTTAAATATCATATATAGCCATCATATATTAATTATATACTATTCCATTACATTTTTTGATAAAAAATTAAATGCACCGTTCATGGAGACAGTAGGTCGTATGTACGCATGAACGCTACTTTCATTTCTTTGTCATATTAATTGAATTAAAACTAAATGAGAGATATACATGTTATAATTCCATAATTATATTCATCATTGAGATTTAATTAATGAAATATATATCAATTATATATATGTAGTTATAATATTACATAACATTCGGAGATAAGAAATGAAATGTACCGTTCATGGAGATGATAAGTCGTACGTACGCATGAACGCTACTTTCATTTCTATATAATAAATTAATGGAATGAAAAATAATAATTATAAATAGGTATATTATAATTATAGTATAATATAATATATAACATCATTAAATACATACTTTATACATCCCACATATGGTATTAACGATTCAAATAACTTTGAGGGGGCGGAAGTCTGCACTTCCTAAAATGAAATTATAGCATTTACCCATTATGGAAACGATAAAGCTATTGAATAAATGAAAAATAAAGAATCATAATGAATACATTAACACAATTTATATATCATATATAAATACAGTGACATCTTAATGGACACCATGAGAGGTGTTAAAAGAAGATTGAACAATCATCGTTTCGTGATGCAGTAATTCGCCACCCAAAGAAACAATATGTTCATTAACCATTAGATAGAGGTCTGTATTACTGTAGCTCATATCCTACTCATAACAGAAACCTAGTATATTTAATATAGTGGTGTTGTTACAAAATAAAATAATAAAAAGATTTTAGGGTGTTGGAGAAGCAAAATAAAACAAAAGAAAATAAGAAAAGACATTACCGTCAAATCGGATACCTCTTTTTGATTTGAGCTCAAAGGCTTCCTTGGAAAGAATTATGGCCAAAGTGAGGCTACTAGGAGTAAGAGAGTGATGTGGAGAGACACTATGAGTAGAGGTTGAACGATTCAAGTGCTTTAGAGGTGTGGGTAATGAGGTAGTGGTGGGGGCCTTTTATAAGAGGGAGGAGGGGCACTCTTGGAATGTCTTGAAAAGATACATTATTTTAAAATGATTTTCAGATATCAGAGGTCCCAAAATTATATATTTCGAGGATAAGGTGATCAGGGATCAAAATCCACCCATCTAATAGGTTTTTTGACAAGTTTATGTCATCGAGTTTACATTATCATCTCATTTTATTTAAATCGTTCATTAGTGAGGTAATCTCTCCATCGTCATGGTGTCATAAATAAATTAATTTATATAATGTCTAAAAATTATAAAAAAAATAATATGATGTATGAAATCTTATTATATTTCCAATTATTATTTATAGTAAAAAATATGACTTGTATAACCCCATGTAAAAATTGTTTTAGTAAAAAAATACATGTTTGTGACATGTTTACTTTAACATTAAATAAAAAGTTATTAATGTCATTATCATACCCAAGTGGCTCCATGGGGTCCACAAGTTGACCCATGGATTTTAGTGGTCTTCCATGACTCATCCAATAAGGGTAGGACAATTTTAAAGGTCATTTATTATTATTATATCATTATCATTACCTTAAATGTCACTAATTACCTTTAATTGTGATTAATAAAACTTAAAAGTTACTATTCACCAAAAAAAATTTCAACCAATTGAACCAAATTTTACATCCTAATGAAAACCATGTATGTTGGATTTTTGAAATTCAAATCACAGAGGTGGTAAAATTTCATTTAAAGGAAAAATCAGTTTTTAACTACCACTTAGTGGTTTCACTATTCATCAAAAATTGATGTTTTTTAGAAAAATGCCAAAAATTCCCCCTATGATATATTTGATATTCCCAATTCATAAATGATGAATATTTTACAAAATTAAAAACATATAAGTTTCATTAATCAATTTAATAATTAATTCCCGTTGTCATAACAAATAGCGTGTATTTAACAAACAAAATATATCAACCGATTGACACTAGTTTAAGTCCAATTTCAAAGTGAATTTTACTACAATGACCACCATTGGATTAAATAGTAAAAATATATTATTACTAAACTTTAAACCCAATTAAAAATACAATCTATCCATATAAATAAATAATACTAAAAGGAGGTTTTGAATTAAAATACAATATTTTCACTAAAATTGATCTTTATCGGAAAAATAACAAAAATTTACACAAAGTAATTTTTGATTTCCATATTCTAAATAAGGATTTTATTTGGTCCAATATAATATATAAAATTATGAAAATTTATATTTAAAAAGGGTTCTCCATCAAAAGGCGTTTAATCGACCTTTTAATGAATATTCCAATATTTACGCTTAAAATTAGAGTCATTCAAATTTTAAGCCTTTAACATTTATTGGATAAAAGTAAAAATATTTGACAAAAATATATAATAATTTGGTAGTTAGTTATGTTCATTCCCTCCATTCAAACGTCTAGGTATTAACTACCATTTAAAATAATATTATTTTATTATTAGAATGCAACGTAAGATTTTAAAGAAACTCGTTGTTGCGTATTGGGTATGCCATCGAGCATAACATTCCCTTTAAATTAGAATTAATATTTTATTCAAAAATATTAATAAATATGAAAAATTAATAATCTTTATCTACCTGGGATGTTACATCCTTCCCACCTTTTGGGAATTGCATCCTCGCAATTTTAAAATTGGGCTTGAAACTTCTTTGAAATCCCCACATCAGAATGACAGTAAATTAAACTATCACTTTAAAAAAAGAAAGAAAAGTATCATGGTCACCTGAGACAACAGGTTCTAGTATTCCATGGAATCAAGGATATGGAAGAAAAAAACAAAGGGTTATGTTTTGATGGAGAGTGATAGAAACATGTTTAGGAGAATGTTAACCATCAGAAAATCACAAACTTATGATGGGTTAAACGGTATTTGATTCCCCAGTAGGAAAAGTTAACAGACATCATTTTATTTTTATGTTACTTTTCATTAAAGAATTTATTTACGAGCTTAACTAAATCACAACGAAACATACTTTCTTGTCGTTTAGACTTTCATCTATTACTAGTTTTCTTACACAAACTCATTTTTTCCTCCAAAAGACGAGTATCTAGGATGACTTGTTCACATTAAGAGCGCTATAATAAACATCTAGAGAATCAACTAATCCAGAAAATAGAACTATATATTTCCCATATCTTTAGACCTTCACCAAAACCAAAATTGTTAGATCATGATCAAATAATACACATAAGGATAATCCTTTATAAAAAGATAATCAATTTTTAATCTCCAAAATTTTTCCAACAAAACCCAATGTTCAACGAAGACCATTTGATAAAACATTTGTCCATAAAATTCTTTAAAGTAAACCAAGATATGATTGAAACCCAAATATTTTAAGGATTTAAATCACATAGTCTTCCAAGGTAAACATTAAAATTTATCTCTAAATAACATCAGTTTCTCTTAAAGTCTCATATTGGAATGTAATTAACCTAATCATATATCTTCCATGATAGGCTAACTATTTCCATAGATAACCCAAAATCAACTTATTCTTGATTCATAAAATTATATAACTAAAAAGAATTTGTAATACAAACCAGGGATGTCACGTAGTCCAGTGTTAGGCGATAAATACCAGTCGCACATTGGTTGTGGGTTTGATTCCCATAGCTTTGTCTGACATGACGGATTGTCACACGGTCTGCATGTTGTCCTTTTTCCAAAACTATATAATTCTCAAAACCTTCCCCAAAAATTGAAAAAATCATAAAAAATAACCATAACATAATTTAACCATAATTTTATCTCATGCCTTTCATTTTCAATCATAACATATAGTAACCCATAATTACCTAAAATGTAAGGATCATATAAACCGAAATGGTTCTTTATAACTATGTCCACAAAAGAACAGATAACTATTCCTTGAATAAAAATTTTATATATCAAACATCAGGGTTGCACATACTGTAAAATGTCTTCTAATGTAACCCCATCATCAAAAGAGACTTAATACTTTTAAGAATTTCACCATCCAAAAATCTAATATAACTCTTGAATCCCTTATATGTTGACTTCTTACTCATTCAACATTTTTCATGATCCATTAACCATTCCCTTCCATATTTTTCTATAATAAATCTTTCCTAAAAATAAAATCATGAGCCATATCCTAAGCATCCAGAAATAGGAAAACATAGGTTAAGAAATAATCCATACCTTTGATTGGTCATTTTCATTTTCTTCATCCTTGATAGGAATGGAATTAGGTATTGGTAAATGAATATTTGTATGATCTTGGTGATCCCATTCCTGAAACATCTTCGTAGGACATGTGTTTGCTTAATGACCATGCACACCACATTTAAAACATTCAATTGATACCTCAGAAATAACTTATTTCCCTTTCGTCAAGTCAACTGGATTCTTCCTTTTTCCATGGAAGGTTCTTGCTTTTTGACCTTCATTTCCACATCTATAGAATCTTTCTGTCCCTTTGAAACATTTTCTTAGGGGTTTCTTTCCACATTTTTGACACATAGGTTTTTGAAAAAACGTACCTTTATTATTATTACCTGAACTTCTGTATGGATTTTTTTATCGCATATATGATGACTTATAAAAAACACAAAGGTTGAGGTGGTCAATCATGACTCCAGATAGTTGGTTGATGATAAACACAAGAGTTCTCATTTTAGCTCCCATATCATTCAGTTTCTCGCTCAGAAAACTATCACAGTTTCCTTCACATCCACTGTTACTTTGGTGCCTACTAGTTCTAGCCATTTACTAAAACCAAAAAGGTCAGTGTGAGCATATCAGTAAAATCAACATATAATAATGAGGAAGATAAACACTAAGATATAGTGATCCAAGTTATCTCAATCTAATTATAACATTAAAAAAATAATGACTCCATCTAATATACTACCCATTGTGGTTATACACAACTTGTCACTTATGCTTAAACAACACTCGAACCTCTAAAGTTATCTAAAACAACCTCTGATACCAACTGTAAGGACCCGACCTTAAAACATAACAGAGACATGAATTAAATTAATAATTCACATAGAGGATCTTTTCATGTTTAGAGTTTTAGATAATTAGGACATAACTATTAAACCTCATAAGATTACAAAGTAGACACTTCTACTATGTTTATATAAAATAAAAACTCTAAAAAAGAAACATGTCTAGTTCCATATTTTAGATGGCATATCTTTCCTTGATCCCATCGTTGAACCTATTAATCTTTACGTCCTATGGAGAACATTTCAAAAAGTTGGGATGAGCATAAAAAGCCCAGTAAAGGATATATAAAGAAGGAAAACTATTAGTTTTTCAAAACAACAAGAAAATCATGAATACTTTATCAAAGTAATACTTTTTACCTTTATGAAGTAGTAAATACTCTTCACTGAATAAAAGATAACTACTTATCCATTGTAAACAAAATATTACCATAAACCCATATAATTAACACATAACATATAAAGGTAACTTGGAAAATAAACATACATAAATGGAATAACCATACGGTCAACTTCCTCACATATCACTAAATGGAATAGCCATATGACTGACTTTCATACCAAATGCATTAGAGGTTATAATGTAACGACCCATCCGAGTATTCGCGGCACCACCCGTCATATGGTTTATCACATAACCACCCATCAAATTTCTAAGTACCATTATTAAATCATAACACATAAAAAAATTATAAAGGAAAGAAAAAATTTCCACATTTCAATCAAAATATATCACTTAAATATATTGACATAAAAAATCCCTTTTCAATACTATTTTCAATACCAAAATACATAAAAGAGTATGTGGTATTATTTTACTTTTAAAAATAGGACGGCTTGTTCATGAATCCAAAGACCAAATAATACTCGCAGCAGCGGAAAGGTCGTTGTCAGCGCGTACGTTAAAAAGAAATAGAAATTTTGAAGTTTAGTAAAACAATTTGTATAGAAAATATTACTTTTGAATAAAATTAAATGTCAATGGGGTTTATACGCCATATAAAAAAAGTTTTTGTATAAAACAAAATATACCTCATTGAATGTAGATTGAGACGAAGTCTGTTTCAAAGAAGGTATCCTTAGATCAAGGACAAATCAATTTTGTAATTATATGTGACAAATATAAATAAACCCAATATAAGTGGATATTAAGGGTAAAACAATCAGAGGTCATTCACACATATTCATATCATTACACGATCAAGAGATAGAGTATTAACCCAATGAATTGAAATTGGGTTACGAAGTTCCCATACAAAAATTAGACAGCCTAACGGTGTCACATTATAATTCAAAAAAAGAGTTGATGAGAGAAAACATGGTATCTCATCACATGTACAACAAATTACATCAATAAGGATATATAAGAACATATCCCAACATAATAATATTTAAATTAAAAGATATAACAAAAAGGAGTCTTTTAAAAAGAGGAGGGTGAAAAGTTCCCTTACCGATTTGGGTAACATTCGAAACGTACACCCCATGAAAGAAAGACCATACAACCTTGATGTAAATACCCATAAATGAAATTATATTACACAAAGAGAATAATAATGGGATGTACATACACCACTCAAAAAAAATGGTGGCAAATGTAGCATAATTCTCACGGGAATAAGAGTGAGATGAAAAATCCCTTACGAAAACTCGGCAGCCTAACGACGCCACAAAAAACATCCAAAAATGGATTTATGAGATCAAATAGGGTCTATAATAATATGAAAATAAAAATTACAGTATGAGGAATATAAAATAACATCCCCAAACATAATAAATATGTGCTTAAAATAAATGACATAAAATAGATTACATAAAAATAAAGAGAGAGGTAGGATCGCTTAGCTCAAGTCCGACATGTCTAGTTCATTTTTTATATTCCGGAATAATAAACATTGGTCAATTTATAATTTCATAAATAAATCCTTTAAATTTTATTATTCAATTCATTTCACATGTTATAATTTTAGAATAATTAGTTAATTCTGTGAGTTCATATTAGACATTTTTGTCGATGTTTGGTACATGGGTCAAAAATGAACTTGTATGAAAGGAATTTTCCATGTAGTTATAATTACATCATCTCCAGAATAGTGTTAGTGATTTAAATATCATATATAACCAGTATATATGCATTTTATACTATTCCATAACATTTTGAGATAAAAATTAAATGCACCATTCATGGAGACATGAGGTCGTACGTACGCATGAACATTACTTTCATTTATTTGTCATATTAATAGAATTAAAACTAAATGAGAGAGATATATATTATAATTCCAGAATGATATACACCATTTAGATTTAATGTATAATAAATATATCCCTTAGATATATGTACTTATAATAGTACATAACATTTGAGATAATAAATGAAATGTATCGTTCATGGAGACAGTAAGTCGTACGTACACATGAACACTACTTTCATTTCTATTTCATAATTTAATGGAATGAAAAAAATAATGATACATAGGTATAATATAATTAATGTATAATATAATATATAACATCATTAAATCCATCCATTATACATCCCACATATGGTATTAGTGATTCAAATCACTTTGAGGGGTGGTAATCCGCACTTCCTAAAATGTAATTATCACGTTTAACCATTATGAAAACCGTAATGGTATGGAATAAATGAAAAATACAAAAACATAAGGAATACATAAACATAATTTATATATCATATATAAACACAATGACATATTAATGTCCACTATGATAGGTGTCAAAAGAATATTGATGAATCATCGTTTCGTGAGGTAGTAAATTTCCACCCACAGAAACTATATGTTCATTAAAAATTAGATGAAGGTGTGTATAAGTGTAGCTGAAATATTCCTCATAACAGAATCGTAGTATATTTAAGATATTGTTGTTTTCAGAAAAAAAAATAATAAAATGATTTTAGGGTGTTGGAGAAGAAAAATAAAACAAAAGAACATAAGAGAATACATTACCGTCAAATCGGATAACTCTTTTTGATTTGAGGTCAAAGGCTTCCTTGGAAAGACTTATGGACAAAGTGAGGATTCTAGGAGTAAGATAGGTACGTTGAGATACAATAAAAGTATAGTTTGGATGATCCAAAGGCTTTAGAGGTGTGGGTAAGGAGGTAGAGGTGGGGGCCTTTTATAAGAGGGAGGATGGGTACTCTTGGAAAGTCATGAAAAGTTGCATTATTTTAAAATGATTTTCAGATATCAAAGGTCCCACAATTATAAATTTTGAGGATACATTGATAAGGGTTCTAAATCCACACATATAATAGGTTTTTGACATGTTTATGTCTTAGAATTTACATTACCTTTTCATTTTATTTAAATCGTTCATTAAGGAGGTAATCGCTCCATCCTCATGGTGTCATAAATAAATTAATTTATATAATGTCTAAAAATTATAAAAAAATACTATGATGTAGTAAATATTTTTATCTTTCCAATTAATATTTATAGTGAAAAATATTACTTGTATAACCCCATGTAAAAATTGTTTTAGTAAAATAATACAAGTTTGTGACATTTTTATTTTAACTTTAAATAAAAAGTTATTCATGTAATTTTCTTACCCAAGCGGCTCCATGGGGTCCCCAAGATGACCCATGGATTGTCTTGGTCGGCCATGACTCATCCAATAAGGGTAGGAAATGTTTCAAGCTCATTTCATATTATTACGACAATATCTTTACCTTAAATTACACTAATTACCTTTAATAGAGATTAATAAAACTTAAAAGTTACTATTCACCATAAAATATTTTCATCCCATTGAACCACATTTTACATCCTAATGACAACCATGTATTTTGGATTTTTGAAATTCAAATCACAGAGATGGTAAAATTTCATTTAAAGGAAAAATTAGTTTTTTAACTACCACTTAGTGGTTTCACTATTCATAAAAAATTGATGTTTTTTAGAAAAATACCAAAAATTCCCCCTAAGATATATTTGATATTTTGAATTAAAAAATGATGTCTATTATAAAAAATTAAAAACATATAATTTTCATTAATCTATTTAATTATTAATTATTTTTGTCATAACAAATAGTGTGTTTTTAAAAAACAAAATATATCTAACGACTGACACTAGTTTAAGTCCAATTTCAAAGTGAATTTAATTCCAATGACCACAATTGGATTAAATGGTAAAAATATATTATGACTACACATTAAACCCAATTAAAAATATAATCTATCCATATAGATAAATCAAATTAAAAGGATTATTTCAATTAAAATAAAACATTTTCACTAAAAATGATCTTTATCGGAAAAATAACAAAAAATTTCACAAAGTCAATTTTGATGTCCAGATTCTAATGAAGGATTTTATTTGGTCCAATATAACATATAAAATTGTCAAAAAGTGGATTTAAAAATGGTTCACCATCAAAAGTTGGTTAATCAACCTTTTAAAGAATATTCCAATATTTACGCATAAAATTGGATTCAATCGCATATTAAGCCTTTAACATTTATTGGATAAAAGTAAAAATATTTGAAAAACATATATAATCATTTTTTAGATAGTCATGCTCATTCGGGATATTAAAACGGTTATCCATTAACTACCATTTAAAATATTATTATTTTATTATTAGAGTACAACGTAAGACTTCAACGAAACTTGTTGTTGCGTATTGGGCACGCTATCGAGCATAGCGTTCCCTTTAAAGTAGTATTAATATTTTATTCACAAATATTAATAAATATGACAAAGTAATATTCTTTATTTACCTGGGATGTTACAACAATAGTCCCATAATTGTATCAATAATGATATTAGTAATAAATTATATGTCATTTGGTATAATATTATATTTTGTTTCTTTTATACCATTTAATAAAATAACATTTGTTGTAAAAACTCATTTATGCCAATTTCGACACTATTTGGTGGTTGACTTTTGAGAAATGCATAAAAGCTTTATTCCTTCGAAATAAAAGAATTACCATTTATTTAACATGTCATAATTATCTATAAAATTCGTGGATAGAATCTCAAGTTTCTAAAAAAAAGTTATTTTACCACTTATAATATCATATATTTAAATCATTCATATGTGAGGTAACAACTGCATCATCATTGTGTCATAAATAAATTTATTTATTTAATATTTAAAAATTCTAAGTAAACTACCATGATGTAGGAAATAATTTAATCTTTCAAATGACTATTTTTAGTCAAATTGATCATTTATATAAACAAAATTAAAATTGTTTTACATAGGTATTACATCCTTTTATTATATTTCCCTTCTTTACAAATAATACGATAAATGGTAACTATCACAAAAAAGTGATTCCATGGGGTTCCAAAGTTGGCACAAGGCATCCAATGGTTGTCCATGACTCAAAAAATAGTATTAAGACACAAGGATGGGAAATTCTATATTATTGTAACATTAATTTGTTTACCCCCTTTTACCCGATTTACTAATTAATCACAGTACTTAAAAATAATTACGGTATTTACTATTCATCATTTTAAAAAAAGAGTATTAATTACATAATTTGGACCATCTAATTCCATATATGGAATCTATTTTACCAAATTCCAAACACATAAATTGCAGTAATTAATTTAAAAATAATTCATGTTGTCAAAACCAAAGACGAGTTTTTAAGAAGTAAACATTATCAAAAGATTGACTCGTTTTTACATCCAATTTGAAATTGAAATCCCTTCTAATGAAAAAAAATTATTATTTGATAAAAACATAATTCAATTACACTTTAAAAAAATTAAAAAGATAATATAACCATACAAATAAATTAGATTAAAATGAGGTTTTAAATTGCAATATAGCATTTTTCATTATTCACTAAAAAAAATATCTTTATCGGAATAATAAAAACAATTACACAGAGTAAATTTCGATGTCTTCATTATAAAGTAGGATTTTATTTTTTCAAATATAACACATAAAATTTTAAACAAATTATATTTAAAAAGCGTTCTCCATCAAATTATGGTAAAACAATCTTTTAAAAATATTAGAGTATTTGATGCCTAAGATTGGATTTATTCTCATTTTAAGCCTCTAAAACACTATCTAATTTATAAAAAGACATAGCTATGAAAATATATTATTATTTAATTACATGGGATGTTAAAATGTCTATATCCAATCCATTGGGTTATGATTTTTATGTCACGCAAAAAAAATTGGAAACATGTCAATGGCCTTCATCGACTATTTTAAATTAGTGTTTTATAATATCCTATGGGAAATTGGTGTGTGCTGATAAAATATTTGAAAAAAATTACTTCATGAATAACTCTTTGGATGTTATTGGTTTTTAACCATGACATATGAAATGGATTTATATGTTTATGATGATTCAAATTTTGATGAAATGATATTATGGTTCATGGATGAATTATGATGATTTTTCACTCCTATAGACCATGTTCTCTAAAATAATAATTATTTGATTTATGAATATTGTTAATGATCCATGATAGGATGGCTGTGAACATAGAATGTTATGTTCAATATTTCAAACCTTTATTATTATCTTACTATTTCATATGATCATGGAATGATATCTCATCTTCATTCCTTTACGTAAAATCTAATCTCAAACATTCAAATGTTTTCTTTCCCCATGTTATAACGAAGGTTTCGATAGGGAATTTCAAATATCATTACTATGATATAATATTTTTTCAGTTATATTGAATATATTTTAGCAAATAATTTGATAATGTTTGTTGATTCCAAAGGAAATAAACTGTTATAGCCCCCAGGAGTGTGTTCGTCTAATGTAATTACTATTCATCTAAAAAGATGTAATATCAATATATGAGGAGTATGTTTCACTATAATGATTTTTTCTAATAGTTTGTTCTAGATTCCATTTTTTCCAATACATTATCATATTTCAAGGTGATTGTAATAAATCCCATTTGTATTTCAAGTGTTATTCATGTTTCCAAGATATTGTTATGGAAGACATTTTTTGGCACATCTTAATAATTTTTTGATAACATTTTAATGGATACCATTTATTTCCGCATGTTCTATTAATTTTATGATAGTATTAATCGTTGTTTTTTGTCTTTTTTATGAAACGCATGATCTAAGAACCATAATTATCATTATAGGATATTTTAATATAAAGGTTCTACCCAACTTTAATCGGGTGAGCCGGATATAGCTTATATAAAAAGTGAACCATAATAGATGTCAAATTAAATGCATATGGATATCTACTATATGATTATTTCATTTATAATGGTTCTATAAGTGTTATTCGAAGAAAATTCACTAGGATACCAACACGTTTTTTTGCTTTCTATGGGTTCTAAATGATTTGTTTGATAATGATTTATATCATATGGCTCGTGATTATTTATTCTGATGACTATTACCTTCTTAAAGACTTTTGAAAATGTTCTATATTTTATGATCCATGTATTTATAGCTATGAATATTAGTATTTTATTCTCGATCACATTCACTATGTCATTATATCCTTATATTCTCTTTATGGTAACTGATGAAATTCAATTTATCAATGCTTATTCTTACCCTTAATGGGACTTGGAGCTCATCCTTACTATGTTCCATTTTCCCTTTCTTATAAAGAATGATGTTGTTTGAATTATTTATAGAAGGGTTTAACATGGATGATGTTGAATACTTATTATGTAATATGAAACTCTCGGTATATTGTGAATGCTTGTCACTTTTGTTCTTGTTTATTTTTTATGTAATCGTTTACATTAATTATTCAATAATTAAGATATAAAAGTTTAGTTATAATTTATTTGAACCAATATTTACATTTTTATGTTGTATGGTTTGTATGGAGAAAATTCAGCCACCTTAAATTATATCATGGAAATAAATATGGCTTTATTTTCTCAACACCATATCTTGGAGTGTTGGTTATGGGATATTATTATGGGTATTAGAGAAAATGAATAGATACCAATCGATATTTTTATGTATTCATGTGAGGTTATTTTATTAGTTATGATTAATTTTTTTGTCTATATGATTATTTATGGTAATTTTTTCAATGTCTTTAACAACCCTTTGAGGATTTATGTGATAAGATATTTAAGTGAATAATGGAATTTTAGAAAATTTTCATTATGTTGAAGTATATGTACATATTTTTCATAAGGTGATGTTTGAAAATTCATTTTTAGGAAATAAAATTTATGTAATTTATAACTATTAGGGGTTTTTTGATATTCAATATTGAGATAATTATGTGAACTATGTTATTATTTTATATATTACAATGGGAATGAAATATGATTTGTATACTATGTGAGTAAACATATATCAAAAAGTAGATCACTATGTTTTTATTCTACGATAGAGATAAGTTCTAGAATTTTTTGGGGTAAACAAAAATTTGATTATGTGGTTATTTTTGAAGGAGATACATTCTACTTTGGCTATTATTGTTTGATTTTGGAGATTAATGTATTATTTCAAAATATACTGGTTTAAACATTTTGGTAAACAACTTACAATTTTCTAACCATTTTGGTTTTTGTTAATATCTAAAGACATGAAGAAAGTATTTATTATACAATTTATTATGATGTAGTATTTTAATATTTGATTTTATATCTTCATGTACAAAAAAAATTACAGTAAATACTCATCATTTAGAGGGAATAATGATATTGTGGTGGATTATGTTAATAATAATATTTTTTTGAATCAACTTTGTATAACTCCTTATTCTCA
Source organism: Viscum album (assembly GCA_963277665.1). Lineage (NCBI taxonomy): Eukaryota > Viridiplantae > Streptophyta > Magnoliopsida > Santalales > Viscaceae > Viscum > Viscum album. The sequence goes on along the minus strand of OY728157.1, from coordinate 1,707,563,914 downwards.
CAATATATATAGTAAATTAATTATTAAACTCTAGGATCTTTATATGTAGATGTTGTTTTTTCTTATTACCATCATTTCTAAAGATATCAATGAACCTTTTCTCACCACTATGGTTTATGGGATAGTGATTTTTATATTTATCTTGATCATTCATTTTGTTTTGATCAATGATTTCTATCACTCAATATCATTATTTGGACTTTATTTTATTTTATTAAACTTCCAAATAATAAAATACCATCAATTTTCCACAATTTTGAAAACCGACTATGTGTTATTTGGAATGATATTCATACAACCTTTCCAACTAATAAAGATGATGCTTTATTTACTATTATAATGATGTGGGTTTCAAAAAAAGGTATTGTAAATTTCCAAAACATTTAATTACCAAGATAATCTGTATTTTTATAAGATAATACATATTATATGTTGGAGCATGTAACCCCCTTAGATTCTAAAAAAGAAAATAGTGTCTTAGAGCCTATTCGACATGCAGAACCGAGTTTTAACAACATCTGAAATATGTAACTGTTATAAACTAGTTTATAAATCTGTAGGTATGGTTAGAAGTAAATTTATAAATATATATACAATTATATATTCTTAACACAATATATATTATTGATAACGTTTTAGTTAATGGTTAATAAATATTCAGTAAAGACATTTTATTCTTTAAAAATATATTATCCTCAAAAGTTTTGGTATTTATTTTTGGGAAAAATTTCATAATTAATTTTATGAACATTTAGAAAATATATATGATGTAATTTAGCTATTTTTTGAAATCATCTTACAAAATTTTTCTTGAGTATCTATCTTTATATTTTTGGACAATATAAAATTTTTAGTGAATAGTGAATATATATATTTTTTAATGTGAAATTTAATTTAAATATTATAATAAATTAAAGGTAAAATTATTTTTTAAATGTAATAGAAATTTAAAAAAATTATTTAATTATATTCAATCCACTAAATTTCATTTGTATCAAATTTATATGTGACCTTATTATAAGTTTTCATTAGTTTAAAAATGAAATTTTTCTAAAAACTGTAATAAAGTTCATAATGTTTTAAATTTTTATTAATTTAAAAAACCCCTAATGTTAAATTATTTAAATAATTTTTTATATATAATATATCTATATATATTATAATTTATTCATAAAAGTATTATTATCAGTTGTATATTTAATATAAAATCTATTTCCCTTGAAAAATGCTCTTTTAAAAACGCACTAGTTTATCATGTTTATGTGTTTAATATTTATTTTTAATTTCTCCAATTGTGAATTAAACGTGGGAAAATGTATTAAATAATTCTAATACTATTAATTTATTTTATCTAAAATGGTCAATGTAATTTTTGACAATAACGAATTTTTAATAATGAAAAAAAATAATTATCATTATGATGGTAAAACGAGGATTACATAGTGATAAAACAAGATGGTAGTGTTAAAAATACACTATCAACAAGTATCTAATATTTTGGATAAAAATATTTTGACATTATCATTTCTATGTCTCAATAATAATCAATTTGGAACCCTTGAAGAATTTTAAGAACATTGGAACTGATTTTTCATTTCAATAATTATAAGTGTTCCACTCACCCCATTTATAAAAGGCCACCCAATATCACCTCTTATTGATGAAATGTAACCCATATTCATAGGAAAACCTCTTCAAAAATCACATACCAACATCCATAACCTAGTTTTATATGATGTGTTTTTTTCTAAATCCTTTTTAGGATTACTTCAGTAATATTCCTGACAATGCTACCCAATAAGATGTAAAATTACTTTGTTTTTTTTGTACACATACATAAAATATTATTCAAATAAGATTATATGATAAAATTAGCATGTCATAAAAAATTGATTTATTTATATTAATTTATTAATATCAATCATGTAATTCTCTATCTAATGGGAAAACAAATAACCATTTATTTCTATAATGTACTACCGCCTGGAAAATCACTATCATTAGTTTTATATCATCACCTCTCATGGAATGATTTAAAGATGGTTTTAAAGTAAATATTTTTTAATAGTACCATATTAATACCTCTGGTGTGATTATATCAGATTTAGGAAACTGTTTATTATTTGATGATTGAAATATTTTGGATTCATTAATATTTTATTTAAAATTTTAATTTATAAACTAATGTGAATATTATTTGAGGCCACAATGTATTGGCGGTGTATGTGGATTGTTTGGATCCATATGACTTTCTTTTTGGAAGGAATGAAATTCACACGATAAGTAGAACTATATAGTGTATGGGTCACAATTAATACTAACCATGTGAGTCTTGAAAGTGTGATGATACTTGTCTAATGGATTGAAGAAAACATGCACATAAAGGGACACACCCATGCTAGGGACACTACAATATTTGATAGATGATGGGGGAATAGTTTCTGTGTGGTTATTAAACCCGTTCACATTAACTAGGTGAGGTTCCACACCTTATACTAATGGGTGTGTGGTTGTACATGGGTTTTCTAAATTTTCATCCAAACAGTGTGGCCTCATAATTTTTTTTGGTAAATTACTTTTCAACCACAATAAAATTACATATAATGAAAATTTAGTTTCTTTATGTGGGTATTCGATTGACATCAGTAGTTTATACTTCATAAACATTCTATCTTTTTCCACTATTCTGATATTGTATTTTGGTATTGAACACTTTTTTCTCTTTGGATCTGTTCCATTGACTACTCATTTCATTTTGTGTCCTTCATCGTTTATTTTGATATATGTTATTCTATTTGGGTTCATGATAATTTTAAATATTTTCATGGTTTTATTCCATTATATGTTTTTTCTCTTAATCTTCTTAAAATATAATGTTGATACTGGGAGAGAACTGTACTATTTACCAATGGTTGAAGGTCTCATGTTTTCTTAAAGTAGATATACATATATATAAATCTCTCTCTTTGTTAAGAACGCCAATGTTTACAAGTGACAACCATGAAATTGAATTTTTTTCCTTGAATAAAATTGAATTGTATGACCTATTTAAATAAATATACCCATTGATAAATAATTATTGGATAGGACCCAAAATTCATACAACCCCTTCGGTGATTATATTAATTAGTTGGATAACGATGATTGGAATATGGATTGATAACAATACAGTGTGTAAATTTCACCTTTCTATGGGATGTTAAATGATGAACAAAATTATATATATTAATTATAATTTGGATTAATTATAGGGAGGTAATGGAATATGATGACCCTAGTAGTTCCCCATGATATTTATTTCTTTATCATTATTTTATTTTCATATTAACATGTATGTGTGAGATAGTTAAGTGAATAAGACGTATAAGAATATCACATGCCTTAATCCACCTTATATGGTGTAGTTTTATAAAAATGATCAAATTAATGAAACTTGAAATTATTAAATGAAATTCATTTAATTATTTTTATATTTCTATAGTGACACGTGTATATATATATATATGAACACTATGAGTAGATTCATTTTTATATTTCCATATATACTTTTATGTGAGACATAAAATCATTAGTGGAATGCCAAGGATGTAATCTTTGGTTTTACTGATTATCACATGATTTACACTTGAACTATTTACAAGCACTTACAAATATTGAATCATAGATATTATTATACAAACACTAGGAGTGAGACATAGTCACCCTTAGTGGAACACAAATGATAGACTCAAACTGTGATTATGTTATATGAAATGTAGAGGGATACCTTGTTTTTTATGAGGATCACCATATATGGTCTTTTAGGGTGTTTAGTTAATCTTATTCATATAATGATATCTGTATTTGAAATAATGATTACCTATGACGGTCTTGGGTTTTAAACAATTTAACAAATTTAATGCTTAATACGACCAATCTACCAAAACAATGAAAAGGAATGGATTCAGTCAAAGACTAGAACCTTATTATTTTCCTTGATAAGAACATATTGATATCATAATTATAGGGAATATATGTCTATGCAACGGGTACCTAGATTCATTTATAAATTTATATTGGAATGATTATTTATTTAGAGGCTTCTCCTCTAAGGCCAAAGTAGGTATTAGAGTTTGGGTTTCCCTAGGAACCCGGACCATTATAGGATGTGTATCTTTAATTCATACCTAACATAATATGTTATATCATACACACTTTTATAATTATATATTCATTTACCAGATGGAATTACTCATTATTTTTGTTGAATGACTAGAATGGTATCTCACACCCTACTCAGGTCAGCTTTGGTACCCTGTATGATTATTTTTATGGAGGTATGGACAAGGGAAAGATCTTGACAATAATTTTTTGATACCCTATTGGGAACAGGGGAGTACATGACCATGTTGAGGATCATGATTCATATTATTATAGTTTTTGGTATTTTTTTGTATTTTGAGTTGTATTTTACACTTTCCATGTATACTTGGTTCATATACGTTGTGGAGACATGACTTGATCATCATTGTTTATGGGATAACTATTATCATTGTTATATATTCATCTCTTTTAATTTTCATATATTATCTGATTTATTTACCACCTCTTCTATTGATTTTATGTTTACTTCAATATTGATAAACTCTTACAAGATGGAATAAAATTCCCACAAACACACCCCAGGACATAAATCCTTGTCAGAAGCCTATGGGATTTGGGAATATTCTCTAAAGGTAATGTGGCACACCGAGCATGGGGCACCATTTAGTGGTATACAGGTTTCGGATGTTACAATGTGTTATCAAAGACACCTTTCTATTATGATTTATAATTTTTTGGAAATATAAATGGAATGTATGAAATATAAATTGGGTATTGAATCATTCATCGTATTATCTTTCCCACATGTACGAAAACCCCAAATTCCCCCAAATAAAAAATGTTATTTTCTAGATTTTGGTTGTTATAATTGATTTGATTCCACCATCGAGTTACACATATGAATTTTGATGTTATCATTGAAATGATTTGGGATATATTTTGTTTCAACCCATTGATAATAGGGTATTTCATCTGATGCATTATTTTAGTAACTTATAGAAATCCCATGACTTACATTATATTATGGAATATATTATCCATTATTAGTTATCATGATATTTTGAAAGATTTTTGGTAGTAATAAATTAATTTTTAATATATATTCTATATATGGAATCATTAAACATGGTAAGTACTTAAATTTTTTCATAACCTAAGCATTGTTTCCTAATTAGGCATTATCAGACACCAAAAAACTATTTATAGATCTTCGAGTCACGGAAAAAGTGTCACAAGGAACATAAAATGTTATAGTGTTGATTAGGTGGACTCCATATTTTTTTATATGTAGTATTTGAACTTATGGATTAGATTTAGTGAACCACATGGTTCTACCATCTTAAATGATGTTTTATTTAAAATGAAATTGAATTTATTATAATAGAGAACTTGACCCAGAACCAACCTTCGTAGTGGGAAGTAGTTAGTACCTCATCTTTTCATATCATATGAATATTTCCCAGAACTAACTAAGTGAGTAGGAATAGTTGTGTGAATCTTATATAGGAAGTCGTGTCCCTATCCTATTTCAATATATGTGATTTTAGTGGTTCTTGAATCTTGTTTTGAGGCAGGTAATAAAAATTGTAGAGTCATGCCAACATGAAGAACTCCAATTGTACTCTAGGAGGGTACAATAGAACACACTCTAGAGATAGTGTTCCCTAATATACTAGACGATTCCCCTATATATTATGTGTTCTAATCAATAGTTTATCTAGAAAAAGGTTCTAAAGCACATTTCAACAGGTGTTTTTCAGCTTCTTAAAGGCCTTTTAGGGAGAATCACTGCCTACCTCATCCATGGGTGAGATGACATGTGTCTTAAAGAAGTATAATCCATCCATTTTAATGGTATGATAGACAATAGGGTTCAATTATATTTCTATTGGATATTATATTTATCTTATATTATGTTGTGAAAACACCTAAGATGAACGTAAGGCTCAATACATATATGTTTCTTGATTCCAACAAGAGATAGAGGGATGTTATTCCTCATATAGTTCATCATTGGGATATGTCTTGGAAGAATTTTCATACAGACTTATATGATTACTTTAATAATGAGACATTGTGGGAAGATAAATATTTAAAGATCATTCACTTATTGTAGGGATTGTTGTCTGTAACATCCCAGGTAAACAATGAAGAAAACATTTTCATATTTATTAATATTTAATAATTAAATATTAATTTTACTTTAAAGGGGTTTCTATGTTCGATAGCGTACCCGATACGCAACATAGAGTTTCTTTGAAATCTTACGTTGCACACTAGTAATAAAATAATTTTATTTTAAATGGTAGTTAACACATAGCCTTTGTATTGGCGGGAATGGATAGAAATAACTAAAATATGATTATATATGTTTTTTAAATGTTTTTACTTTTATCTAATAAAACATAAAGGGTCAAAATACAGAAAGAATTCATTTTTAGGCGTATATGCCCTAGTCTTCACTAAAGGTTCACTTATCACCTTTTGATGGTGAACATTCATTAAATATAGTTTTTTTCACTCTTATATTTTCTATTGGACCATATTAAACTCTTCATTAGAATCGGGACATCAAAATTTACTTTGTGTAAATTTTAGGTATATTTCTGATAAAGATCATTTTTAATGAATAGTGAAAAATGTTGTATTTTAATTCAAAACAACTTTTTAATCTAATTTATTTATATGATTAGAATATATTTTGAATTGGTTTTAATGTGAAATTAGAATATATTTTTACCATTAAATCCAAGAGTGGTTGTTGAAATTAATTTCACAATGAAATCAGACTTAAACTAGAGTCAATCTTTTTATACTTATTGTTTCATAAAAACACGCTATTTTCTCTAACAGTGGGAATTAATTATTAAATTAATTAATGAAACTTATATGTTTTTAATTTTGTAAAATGTACTTCATTTTTTAATTCGGAATTTCAAATATAGCGTAGGGTGAAGTTTAGGTATTTTTCTGAAATACTTCAATTTTTGAAGAATAGTGAAACCACTAAGTGGTACTTAAAAAACTAATTTTTGGTTTAAATGAAATTTTACAACCTCTCTATTCTGAATTTCAAAAATCCAACATACATGGTTGTCACTAATATGTAAAATGTGGTTCAATGGGATTAAAATAATTTTTTTTTGAATAGTAACTTATTATGTTTTTTATCGCGATTAGAGGTAATTAGTGTAATTTAAGGTAAAATTAATGTTGTAATAATATGAAATGAACATGAAACATGTACTAACCTAATTGGATGTGTCATGGCCGACCAAGAAAATCCATGGTTCAACTTGGGGAACCCATGAAGCAACTTTGGTTGGAAAATGTCATTAATAACTTTTTATTTAAAGTTAAAATAAAAATGTCACAAACATGACTTGTTTTACTAAAAAACATTTTACATGAAGTTATAAAAATAAGATTTTTGACTATAAATATTCATTGGAAAGGTAAAACGGTTTCCTACATCATAGTATTTTTTTTTATAATTTTTAGACATTATATAAATTAAATTATATTTGACACTATGATGATGCAGGGATTACCTCATTATTTAACGATTTAAATAAAATGGAAAGATAATGTAAAATATAAGACCTACACATTACAAAAAAAACCTATTGTATGGGTGGATTTTGAACCCTTATCACCATATCCTCGAAACACATCAATGTGGGACCATTAATATCTGAAACTCATTCTAAAATAAAGTAACATTTCCTTACTTTCCAAGAGTGCCCCTCCTCTCCTCTTATAAAAGGCCCCCACCTCTACCACCATACCCACACTTCCAAAGCCTTTGGATTGGCCATACCCTTCCCATTTTGTCTCTACAAATCCCTCTCTTACTCCTTGAAGCCTCACTTTGGGCCGATGTCTTCCCAAGGAAGCCATTGAGCTCAAATCTAAGAGAGTTACCCGATTTTAACGTGATGTCTTCACTTGTGTTCGTTTGTTTTATTTTGCTTCTCCAACCCCATAAACTCTATTTATTCATTTATTTTGTAACAACTACATTATCTTCAACATACTATGATTTGGTTATAATATTATTTCTAGATGCACTTACACACATCTACCTCTAATGGTTAAAGAACATTCTGTTTGTGTGGTTGGCGAATTTCTGCCTCACGAAACGATGATTGTTCAATCTTCTTTTAAACACCTTTAATGGTGGAAATTAAGATGTAACTATATTTATATATGATATATAATATGTTTATGTTTTCTTTATGCTTCTTTATTTTTCATTTTTTGTATACCTTTATTGTTTCCATTGTCGGTAAACACGATAATTTTATTTTAGGAAGTGCGGACTACCACCCCCTCAAAGTGATGTGATTCGTTAATGCCATATCTGGGACATATAAAGTATGGATTTAATGTTATTATATATGATGTTATACTAGAATTATAATATAACTCTATATCATTATTATTTCATTCCATTAATTTATGAGATATAAATGAAAGTAGCGTTCATGCGTACGTACGGCTTACCGTCTCCATGAACAGTGCATTTCATTTCTTATCCCCAAATGTAATGTACTATTATAAGTACATATATATAATGGATATATATTATGTATGTTACATATAAATGATTAATATAATTCTATAATTAAAATATAAATACCTCTCATTTAGTTTTAAATCAATTAATATGACATAGAAATGAAAGTAGCGTTCATGCGTACGTACCGCATACCATCTCCATGAACGGTGCATTTCATTTCTTACCTCTAAATGATTATGTGATATTATAAATACATTTATATTCTATATATATATGATATATATTATATCCAAATCAGGAATATCATTCTGGATATAAATAAACTTTGACCACACGAACAACATGTAATTGTAAGAAGTCCACTTCCGACTTAATAATCAATTCATAACCTATTCTATTCCTCGACATTCCTCTGTTAGAATTCAAGTGTCACTCTAGGTGTAATATGAGCCAGCCCCCTACAAGCCCAGCCTTGGAAAAAATATAATTAACATGGTATATATTTAGGAGATTTATAATGTCCCAAACAATCGAGTTCACCCTCAACACCCCTCAATGAAAGGCCAAGTATCAGCCATGTCATAATAGTCAATTTCTCTTTGAGTCTATCCAGTGAATTATTATATGAATCCATATATAACTCAATATAAAAATCAAGACTCAATGAGTCCATCCAAGGAATCCCTCATTTGGATACTTTTATCACCCATGGAATAATCACAATTCATGGCATTGAGTTTATCCATGGAATAGTAATACGAATACATTTGTCAAACAAGGCGTATAAGTGAATATGCACATGATTCGTTCCATTTTATTCCAATCTGAATCCTTGCATCACCCCAACCTATTTATCATTAATGAAATTCCATTGCATTTAAACAATTTATTAAACGTAACAATCTCAAAAATGGAATTAAATATCACTAACCTCAAAAGGGTGACCCATTAAAGGACTAACTTAAAATTCCCAACCTATCATTTACTCACATGGGCATAACATGACAATGGGATTCTCATGTTTAATAAATCCATCACAGAGTGTGGTCCGAAAATTACTCACAAGGGATTGAAATTAAATGGAAATTAAAATAATCGATCCAATATTACTATTTTTATTCAAAAAGAGTCAAAATAAATACAATACAATAAAGAAAGAGGGCATCTTTACCTAGTGGTTAAAAATAATGGAATCCATTGGCATCACCCTGAATAAGATTCACCCTCACCAGTTTAAAATGAGGCATGTCAGAAAGGAAAAAAACAGTGCACCAGGAACTACAATAGAGACCATGTAGTCTTCCAATTTTATCCCATCACTCCATGTATGATTGACTCTAGCATTGTTGTTATGGAAGGCATTGTATCGTCGAATAATGTAGGAAAGAGACCAAGGGTGGAACCAATAAAATATTTTTATTGGAAACAACTTCTTATATTTTTTTATCACATATAAATCAATTTTTTTCATTAAATATCATCCTAAATACGTTTCTAAAATCTCTACACACATTCTAGAGGCATTAGAGTAGTTGGAACACCATCATTAGAGGTGTTAAGTTGATAATAAATGTAAATAACATGAAGAAGAGGTATCATTTTTATTTAAGTGTTTCTATTTTATTTCTTTTTAAACTTCAATAAAATATTATTCAACCATTATTAAATAATAACTATAGGGTCCTCAATATACTAAAATTTAATTTATTTAATATCATCCCCTCAATACATCTCCACTTCCATCAAATGGGAAAATAATTACACTTTTCTATGTATGTGTGAGGTATCACATCCACAAAACGATATTATTTCTTTTCATATACCATATATCAATAGTGTTTATAATGATATAATTAATTTTTATAAATTATATTAATGAAATATTTATCATTATACGAGAATAAAATGTCAAATATGTTCTTACATTCTATGATCATAAAAAATATAATTTTTCTTGTGCTTAATTGTGAACTATTATCTCCACAAAGCGATGCGATTCTTTTTTAATCACCAAATCACATGTATAAAATATGTAATTATATTTAAATTATTAATATAATATTAATTATGTTATTATAATTTAGGTATTATAAGATAATCTCTACATTCATTCCATAATGACAGTTGAAAAAAAGGAAATATTGGTTTTGTGTATGTATGACTTACCATCTCCATGATTTTAATGTAGTTCATTTATCATATATATATTTAATTAACATATTTATTGTATTATAATGTATAAAATTTGTTATTATTTCATTACTATTATTCTATATTGGGTGGAATTATGTCCACATTGACTATTTACTACATATCAAATTCATTATTGACTCATCTACCGAATATTTTCATAAATTCCAATGTGACATGTAATATTTATGTAACTATTATTACATTATATTAAGTTATTTAGAATGAATAATAAACATTAAATAATTATTCATATGTGTGAATAATTATCCTATGTTTATTATTCTTGATGATAAATAACTTACATGAAAAATCAAACTCGTGTTAAGGGATTTCATCTCAATGTATTTTCATTAAGTCAGTTTTAGATGATATAAAACATTATTATTTTTTGAGGTGTATATACAACCCCCTTTTAAATATAATAACATTATTTTATTTATTATTTTTTAATTTTATTTTTTTAATTTTTATTATCTTATGGGAATAAAGATTTAACTGTTCGAAGTATTATGTGACAACTAGAATATTTAAATATTTATTATATCATAATTCATTCCATGTAAATATAATTTATATGATTTTATATAATTATTTATTTTGATATATATGTATTTTAAAAGAAATTTTTATAATATATTTAATTCCATTTTTAGTTTTGGAAATGTAATATTTGTACATGTTTTATACAAAACGTTTTGACAAACATAAAAATGAATGATCTTATTAACATAGACATAGACATCAAAATATTTACTACCATTACAATTATTTGATATTTGTAATAATCTAAAAGGCATAGTTTTTAAAAAATAAAAAGTCTTCCCTTATTCCCTTTCATTGGTATTTTGGAATTGAAAATGGTTCGTGAATATAAATTGATTATTTCATTACCTGGAAATGATTTTTTGGGATTTCAAATAAAATTTACTGAGTGAAAAATTGAAAATTTTAATATTTTATTTTTTAGGATTATATAATTGATCCTCGAAAATTGAAATGTGGTTATATGATAATCGAAGGATGGGTTGTTCCATTATAAAATAAGGAAGTGTTGTTACATTTTAACCTCCAACACATTGGGTTTGGATGTTGGTTGTGTCATTATTATATTTTGTAAGAGTGACAGGTTTTTTTGACAACCATATGTTAATTCCTTTTAAGTATAACTATGGCCAGAGATAATATTATGTATTTTAAATTATTTATATGTATTATAGTAATATTCTTATTACAAAAAATTATGAAATGATCATATATTCAACTAAAAGTGTTTACAGCTTATTAAGGGGTAAAATTATAATATTAGGATAAGGATTGTATAGGTTTTAACATTTATCAATAGAATAATTATTTCAATATTTTATATAACTTACTGAACATTTTATACTCCTACCAAATTTTATTAATTTTATTCATAGTAATTAAGGATAACTAATGATTTTTATATGTCATGCAGTATATCATGAAGTTTTTTCGTAAAAGTGAACGTGGATTATTTAAATTGTTTTAGATTACATAAGAATTGGATATTGTACAGATGTATTACGTTTTTAATGTTATGGTTTTTTATGTATGAGTTATGGACTATTTATATAAAGATATAATCCTAAAAATATATTTAATATGAATGAATTTAAAATGTTAAAATTAACTCAAGATTATGTATGGCTTAATGATAAGACCTTATATTTGGTATCAGAGGTCGGTTTATGCAACATTAGGTATTATGAATTTTGGTTAAACATAGGATATATTTCTATGTATATTATTATAGATAAATATTTATTTTATAACTTTTTAAAATCAAAGAGATTCAGTTAAAAATAGAATAAGTTGGATCTAAAACAACATTCCTTTCTCTTCGTGATCACTTTCTTTCCATAATTATTGCAAAGTCATGTCCTGATGATTCAAAAACTTTTTCAATCAAACATGTCTATTGATTAGAATTTTATGAAATATAAAACACCTCCTCTAAAACTATATACCATAATAGTCCGTGGGTTGTTTTTAATCATATCCTATTTTATCAATATCCTTATATTTTGAAAAATTGAAAAACATTATCAATGAGTTTTCAGAGTCTTTACTTTATCAAAACATATTGATGAATACTTTTATTTAGAAAAATTTTCAAAATAATTATACCCTTTCATATCTTATGTATATTTTGTAGCATCTTATAGTCTGTTAACACATATGTAGGATATACTAAAGGGACCCTTGATTTAAATTTTCAAAACAAACTCAATTCGAATGTTTTATAAAAATATTATTTTATCATTTGTTTTGAAATTATATTTCGTAAAAATTATTTTCCAAAAATATTTCTCTACCAAAACCCATAAAACAAATGTTGTATATGGTTTATTTACAAAAAATAAGAATGATACATTAAATCTTATATAAACAATTGTTTCAATGCATGGATCTTTAATCAACATAAAAATTAATGATGAAACCAAGTGGATATCGTGATCATGGTAGGATGCTATTTCTTCTTGGAATATCTTTATTAAATCATAAGGTGATAAAAGGAAAAGTGTTATGATATAAAAGAAATACTTGTCACGACCCATCCTCGGGGCCCGTGCCGTGACTACCCCAAGCCCGCCTTCCATAGGCCAGGGGCTGGCGACTAGCACCAAGGCGTAAATCCCAACAAAAGGGAAGGCATTGCCTTTGAAAAGTAAACAAGCACCATAGAGTAAGCAAGAGGAAAAGTAAACACTAAGTAAAAAGTGTAACAAGTTGTGCTTAAAGTAAAAGGGGCCGGAAATAGAAGCCCAACTGTAAAGTACAACTGAAAGGGAAAAAAATCAATTGAAAAGAAAATCTGCAGCGTCGAGCCGTCCTCTAGAAGTTCCACCTGAAGGGTGGGTACAGATAGCCTCCACTGCTCCTCAGGTCCACCTGACCGCTCCGTGTACGTCCCGCCCAGTGGTCCACCTCCAGGTATTGTCCTACTCTGCACGCCTCCACCACGATCAGCGTTGTCCGTCGTCTACAACCAACACAATGAAGTGTGGGCAAAGATCGTGCAGGGGTGAGTATATGCTACTCAGTAGGGACCCCGAGACCCCCGAAGGTCTCCCGAAATACAAAAAGGATAAACCAAAAAGGAAAGGTGCAATCACGAGGTAAAAACCGACCCTGCTTAGGGATATTCCCATACATATACATAAGTCATCAATTCTCGTTCGGCTCCAACATCCGAGCACAAGCACAACCCAGTCCACACAGGAAAGAAAACAGTAAATCCACACAGGATAGTTCAACACAATCCACAAAGGAGATTAAATAGTAAATCCACACAGGATAGCTCAACACAATCCACAAAGGAGAGAAAACAGTAAATCCACACAGGAGAGCTCAACACAATCCACAAAAAAGAGTAACACAAGATTCAGCTCACACAGGTATACTTCTTTGTATGACGATAAAGATGATCACTGATCCATCTAAGTCATCGGACCCACAATGGATCGAGAGGTACTAACCCCCGCAATGACCCACACAGGATCGGACACACACAGGATCAATAGGTAACTAACCCCCGTAAAGACCCACATAGGATCGGGCCCACACAGGACCTGTAGGCGCTAGCTCACACAGAACCACTGAGCGCTGACCCACACAGGATTGGATCCACACAGGATCTGTAGCAATGATCCACGTAGGATAACTGAGTGCAGTAGTCATCGCAGTCCACTGAAGATCTCTACACAGTCGTCGTTGCAGTCCACTGAGGATCTCTGCACAGTCGTTAAAGTTGCAGCCAGCACTAGGGATCTCTGCACAGTCGTCGAAGTCGCAGCCAGCACTAGGGTTCCCGCACACAGCAAGCTCGTTCAGGAGGGCCCGCTCCATGAGCCGGGAGGCTGATAAATCCACTGACACAAATTCCGAGGTTGATGTATCCAAAAGTTCCGTGTCGTCAACAGGAACTCAACGTCGCAGACGGTGCGTCAATCGGATGCCTGGTCTGAGAGTTATTGGCTTTTTCGTCCCAGGGGCCCGGTTGGGTTTTAAGGCAAAACCAACCTGACCGTAGTCCACCTGTGTCCAAACCTCGGGCAGAGTGAGCGAAAAGATCTGTCTCACTTAGAGGAATCCACCAAAGTCGACGACATGTCAATCGGACGTCCGAAGCTCAAGATATGAGCATTTCTGCTCCGAAGGCCTGGTTGGTTTCGTGAACGAACCAACCCGGCCGAACCCATAGTATTCTGAAACCTTGAGTGCGATATACCGAAATGACCGTCTCGATCCATGTATGGTGTTTCTGCTGACGGCGCGTCATTCAGAGGCCCGTAGCTCATGTTACGGGCAAGAGACTGAAAATGGTCCGAAGACGGGGGGTCTGGGCCCGGGCCGAGCCGGCCCGACCCCCCCTGGGTCGGCCGAACCGAGCCTCCCCGAACCGGGTCGGGCCAACTCGGTCCGACCCGGCTGGACCCGGTCCGGTCCGGCCAGGGCACGGCCCGACCGGTCGGACCGGCCTGGCTCGGCTCAGCCGCGCGGCCGAGCGCGGCAGCCGCGGGGCGCCGCCCCCGCAGTTTGAGGAAGTCGCGGCCCTCGAGGGGCCACGCTGGATCTGCGGACGCGGCATGTTTCCGCGTCCCGTGCGTGCGAGCTAGACTCGCATGTCTGTGGGTCCGTTGGCCACCGCCGCCGCGCCGGCGACCCGCGCCGCCGGAGAATTCCGCGGGCCACCGGAGTTGATCCGATGGTCCGTTTTCCTTCCCGTCTGCGCCGCTTTTCCTCCTGGGTTCCATTATTCACTGTGGTATCATCAAATCTCCCTTGCGTCACGTTTCGTCGTCGACCGCCAAATCCGCAAAACAACAAACGGCGGAGGGTTGTCGGGCCGTGTTCGTTTGGCCCACACCCTCCATGTTAGACGGTATCAATCGAGAGGATAAAACAACATATCCAAAAACAATTTTAATAAAATAAAATTATTTATAAGAATCCAGGTTCTTTATTTTAAAAGAAACAATCTCGGGAATAAGAAGGTATTTCCAAAATAAAATCTGTACCTTGTCAAGTCGTCACATGCTCGTTCTTCACGGAACTTGATCACCGCGGAAGGAGGCGATCGTCGTGTCGCGGAAGGCGTCACATCGTCGCGGAAGGGTGTCGCGTCGACGAACTCCGAGGTTCAAGAACAAGAAGATTTAATCAATAATAATTAAATATGTGCGTTGTTAAAAACCACAAAAGAGTTTTAAAAGAAACCCGAAGTCTCTTACCTCAAACAGCTGATTGATGATTTCGTTGCGGAGGAAGAGACGTCGCAGAAGAACGTTGCAGGAATAGAATCGTCGGCGTCGCGACACACGGCGCCGTGTCGTCGATCTCCGCTGGTTCGGCGTTCTTCGTCAGAGGCCGGTGTTCTTCGCGTTCTTTGCGTTCTTCACGAAGAAGAGTTAAGGCACAAGAATGTCTGTCAAAAGCCTCTCCACGTGTAATCCTCCAAATGTCACCGTTGGTCTTATTTTATTATTATGCCAACAAATGAAAAAGAGGTTAGTAACGACCCATTAATTCGTAGAATTAATTCAACAAAAGAAACATCCCATTTAATTCAATGAATAAAACCGCCCAATTAAATGGTGCGTTAAGAATTTAAGAAAACGTGTCAGTTGACTTTCATAATGACGGGTTTTCGCGGGTGCGTTACTTAGCGGAAAAGAAATGGTGGGTCTCATGCAGGTCCCACCTCAAAAATATCCTACCAAGAGGGTAGGATATTTTTGGATAGCACCCTATCTGCATCAACTCATCTTAAGCCGCTTTAAGCGGATTCAAGTGGCTTCCAAGTGGCTTAAATGAAATAAAATAAAGTTTGTCGTACAATTATTTTATTTCTTGACTTTAAGCCCGAAAATTAAAAACCACACCCGAGCAAACACAACTCCGGAAGAGGCGTTTCTAAGCAAGTACTGGTGCTACGATTCCATCGGTGCCCTCAGAATTCGATTCCGAGCACCGGTTCAAAAGTTAGAAAAAACCCACTCGTCCGTTCACTGAACGTACCTGAGCCAAATTTCAGAAAATGATTTCGGGCACAACGGGCCTCAGAATTAGGTGCCGTCAGAAACTGCGCTCTTGTAAAATTCCAAAGAAAATTAAGAAAAAAATTTCCTTTAAATTTACGATTCTTTACATTACTCCCACCTCAGGGCTTTACGTCCCCATAAAGATACATCATAAACTAGGGAAACAAATGTGGGTACTGAGCACGCATCTGAGCCTCCCGCTCCCAAGTGCTCTCATGGAGGTTCACGTGCTTCCATCTAATGCACACAAGAAGAATCGATCGTCCACGTAGGACCCGCTCCTGTCGATCCTCGATCTCCACTGGGACCTCCGCAAAAGTCTCCCCATCATCCACATCTAGCTCCCCATGGTCAATGATGTGTGTCGGGTCATGCACGTATCTCCTCATTTGAGATACGGGGAAGACGTCATGCACCCGGGGCAAATGAGGTGGAAGAGCCAAGCAATAAGCCACCTCGCCAATCCTGCTGAGGACCTGGAAAGGTCCGATGAAGCGTGGAGACAACATGCCGCCTCGGCCAAATCTCCGTAATCCACGTCAAGGTGAGACACCCAAGAAGACGTGGTCACCATCCTCGAACTCTAGTGGCCTCCGCCTCCTGTCAGCATAAGACTTATGCCACCTCTAAGCTGTCCTCATCCGCTCCTGGATGACCTGGACCTTCTCTATCTTGGCCCGGACCATCTCTAGTCCCACAAGTGCCGACTCCCCTGGGTCTGTCCAGCACAAAGGAGATCTGCAAGGTCTTTCGTACAACGCCTCGTATGGTGCCATCCCGATGTTGGAGTGGTAGCTGTTGTTGTACACGAAATCCACCAAGGGTATGTGATCCTCCCAGCTGTGACCAAAGTCGAGGACACTTGCGTGGAGCATGTCCTCAAGAGTCTAAATGGTCCTCTCCGTCTGACCCTCCTTCTGAGGGTGAAAGGTGGTGCTCAGACGTAGCTGCGTCCCAAATGCCTCCTGCAACCCCTTCCAAATCCGAGAAGTAATGCGAGCGTCTCGATCGGAGACGATAGACGATGGCACACTGTGAAGCCTTACAATCTCCAAAATGTAGAGATGCCCCAATCTCTCCACTTAGCCCTGCTCTCGTATGGGTAAAATGTGTGTCGACTTGGTGAGTCGGTCAACAATAATCCGAATGGATTTTTGACCTCTGGAAGTGCGTGGATGTCCAGTCACGAAGTCCATAGATATCCCGTCCCACTTCCACTCCGGGACCTCCAAGGGTTGTACCAAGCCTGCTGGTACCTGGTGCTCTGCCTTCACCTGCTGACAGGTGAGGCATCAAGAAAAGAACTCTTCCACAACCTTCTTCATGCCCGGCCACCAGTGATGTCATCTGAGATCCTAGTACATCTTCGCCACACCAGGATGTACCGCCAAAGGAGACGTGTGAAACTCTATCAGCACCTCCTATCGTAAAGCTACTAGTACCAAGGTACGTCCTCTGAAAAGGACGTCTTGCTCTCCTCCAAGGAAAAACCATCATGTGCCTGTCATGAGGATAACTGTGCACGCCACGTCTCACAGTCAGCGTCCTGACGTTGTGCCTCTCTGACCCGCTGCAGTAGTGGAGGGGTGATTGTGAGTGACTGAAGTAAGGCTGCTCCATCTCTATCCATGAAGGATACCTGCAAAGCGGCTAGCTGCTATGTCGCCTCCTCAAGTAGCTGGATGTCCGTCCTCCTACTAAGGTCATCGGCTACCACGTTCCCCTTACTAGGAGTATAGACTATCTCAAAGTCATAGTCCTGGAGGAACTCGAGCCATCGCCGCTGTCTCGGGTTCAGGTCCTTCGGAGAGAAGATGTACATGAGACTCTGGTGGTCAGAAAAGACTGTAAAGCGCTCGCCCATCAGATAGTGCCGCCATGTCTTCAGAGCGAAGACCACTGCTGCTAACTCCCGGTCATGGGTAGCGTAGTTCTGCTCATGCGGCCTCAACTGAAGTGATACATAGGTAATCACGGCCCGCTCCTGCATCAGTACACATCCGAGTCCGGTCCCTGATGTGTCGTAGTAGACTACGTATCCAACTCCCTCCACATGCATCCTCAAGATAGGTGCGCTGGTCACCCTCTGTCTTATCTCCTAAAAGCTCTGTTGACATCTGTATGACCACACAAAGAGTTTCCCCTTATTCTTCAAAGCTGAGAGTGGCGCCTCAACTCTAGAGAAGTCCGGCACAAATCTCTGATAGTATCCATCTAGACCCAAGAAACTTTGCACCTCTGTCACGCTCCTGGGTGGCTCCCAAACTAGCACTGCCTCGATCTTCGCGGGATCCACTACAACTCCCTCCTCAGAAATGATGTTCCCCAAGAAGTGTACCTCACGTAACCAGAACTGGCACTTCGAGAGCTTTCCATAAAGCTAGTGATCTCGGAGTGTGTCTAGTACAACCAGCAAGTGGTTGGCGTGCTCCTCCTCGGTGGTCGAGTACAACAAAATGTCGTCGACAAAGACCACGACAAATCGATCGAGGTATGGCTGGATGATCATGTTCATGAGGCTCATGAACACTACTGGAGCATTGGTTATGCCGAATGGCATAACCAAGAACTCATAGTGGCCATACCGATACCTGAAGGCCGTATTCTGCATGTCCTCGTCTCGAACTCTGAGCTGATGATAGCACGACCTGAGGTCTATCGTCGAGAACCACTGTGCTCCCTTGAGCTGATCGAAGAGGTCATCAATCCTCGGTAGCAGATTCTTGTTCATCACTGTCACATGGTTCAGGCAACGATAGTCAACACACAGTCGCAAGCTCCCGTCCGCCTTCTTGGCGAACAATATCGGGAAAGCCCAGGGGGAATCACTGGGTTGGATGAACCCCTTGCCCTGCAAGTCCTCCAACTGTACCCACAGCTTTCGAAGCTCAAAGGGGGATATCTGATACGCTGGGGTGGATATCGGGGCTGTCCCAGGGTACAAATCAATATAAATGTCTACCTCTCAGCGAGGAGGTAGCCCTGGAACGTCATCGGTGAAGACGTCCGCATACTGATCCACCACTGCAGGAAAACTAGGACTCCAAACGTCCACTGCTCCTAGGATGAGACTAGCCAACTGATGAGTGATTGGATGTCCTCTCCTCTACGTGAGTCCATCCTGTGCTGCTAAGGTTCCCTTCTCACTGGTGAAGGTGAACCTGCTCTCGTCGGTGCGTACACAACGCACCTTGTTCCTAAAACAGTAAATCTGAGCATGGACTGTAGATAACCAATCCATGCCCAAGATGACATCGTAAGGCCTCGACGCCGCTACAAGAAGATCCCAGCCAAAGCTCTCGCCTCATAGAGTAAGCTCACACTTCTGGCACTAGTGCTTAATCATCGAGTCTTCTCCCGTAGGGGTCTCTAGCCGTAAGGATCGAGCCAACGGCTCTGTCGAAATATCTGAGATCCGAACAAGGGCAACGCCTATAAAACAGTGACTCGCTCCTGTGTCTATAAGAACTGCAGAAAGGGTGTAATAGAAACAGATCGTACCTCGAATCATCTCTGACACGCCGTGGTCGTAGGCCTCCGCTGCCTGGAGCTATGCATGTCTCTTCCCGCCAGCTCCCTGTGGTCGGGGCGGACCTCCTGGTGCTGGTGGTGGCAGAGCCTCAAAGCGTCGCCCACCACCTACTACTCAGCCAGCTCCTCTGCCTCATTAGCCTCCTCCCTGCGGACCGCCACGGTCGACCCTCTTCCTCTGCCTGGGTGGCCCCTCTACCGTCTGCTGCTCCTCGGTACGGCGGGTCGGGCAGTCACGAGCCATGTGGCCCTGCCCGCCGCAGGCATAGCACTGTCTGCCTCTCGGAAGACTGGCTCCGCACTGTGTGCCCGGCACTGCTGAGCCAGTGTCCCGAGGTCGTCTGCTGGAAGGTCTGGTCTGGCTGGAACCTTGAGTCATCCGTCGGCTACCTGCTGCCGAAGACTCCGCTACCTGCCGCCCTGTGGTAGGTCTCACTGCTGAAGTAGACTCAGCCAGAAATCTCTCGATCAGAAGGGCTTACTCCAGTACGTCTGCCTCGTTCGGGATGCCGAGGGAGATCAGCGATGCCCTGATCTCCTGTCTCAATCCATGCTCGAAGGTCCGGGCCCGGAAGAAGGGGTCCCGTACCATGTCGGTCGAGTAGCGAGAAAGATCGGTGAACCTCGCCGCGTACTGGGCAACCGTCAACCTGCCCTTCCGCAGCTGAAGAAGCTCCTGAATGCGCACCGCACGGAGGGTGACCGGGACGAAATCTGAGTGGAAGAGGCCCTCAAAGTCTGTCCAGATGAGAAAGGCCCCATCGTGCACCTGGACCATCAAGCTCCACCATCGTCCTGCTGATGCGTGCAGTAGGCTCGCCGCGATGATCACCATGAGGTCTGCTGGTGTCCTCAGTAGCCTGAAAACTGGAACGACTGCCTCCAGCCAGTCCTCGGCTGCCTGGGGGTCCGTCTCCCCATGAGACCTGGGTGGTCGCTGGCGCTGGAACTCGTGTAGATCTCCAAGGCAACGTGCATCGTCAGCGGTCGGTGCTGGAAGCATCGGGGGCTCAGTGGGTAAAGGTACCACTGGTGCATCTACTGTCAATGGGCCCTGTACCGAGGCCTCGTTAGTCGGTGGGCTGTCTTCATGCTCTACTCTCAGTACCCTAGATGGCTGCCATCGTGGGGCCATCCTAAAAAGTAAACAAGTGCACCACAGTTAGAACAGTATACCGGGTGAGCAGACACAAGTAATCACAAAGAAAACTTGAAACACACATGCAATCAAGGTTTTCGTTCATTAAGTCGGAAATCAGAATTCAGGGTCCTGGTGTACGGATACGTCGGCCTCCGCACCAACACTGGACTCCATGGACTGATAACAACACTCAATACGCTTAACACTATTTCTTCACATAGAAGAAAGATCAGAGTATGTGGTAGAACTGACCACCTCTGATACCAATTTGTCACGACCCGTCCTCGGGGCCCGTGTCGTGACTACCCCAAGCCCGCCTTCCATAGGCCAGGGGCTGGCGACTAGCACCAAGGTGTAAATCCCAACAAAAGGGAAGCCATTGCCTTTGAAAAGTAAACAAGCACCACAGAGTAAGAAAGTGGAAAAGTAAACAATAAGTAAAAACTTTAACAAGATGTGCTGAAAGTAAAAGGGGCCGGAAATACAAGCCCAAATGTAAAGTACAACTGAATGGGAAAAATAGCAACTAAAAAGAAAATCTGCAGCTTCGAGCCATCCTCTGGAAGTCCTACCTGAAGGATAGGTACAGATAGCCTCCACTGCTCCTCAGGTCCACCTGACCGCTCCGAGTACGTCCCGCCCAGTGGTCCACCTCCAAGTACCGTCTTTCTCCGCACGCCTCCACCACGATCAGCGATGCCCGTCGTCTGCAACCAACACAACGAAGTGCGGGCAAAGCCCATGCAGGGTGAGTATAAGCTACTCAGTAGGGACCCCGAGACCCCCGAAGGTCTCCTGAAATCCACAAAGGATAAAACACAAAGGAAAGGTGCAATCATGAGGTAACAACCGACCCAGCTTAGGTATATGCCCATACATAGACCTAAGTCATCAATTCCCGTTCGGCTCCAACATCTGAGCCCAAGCACAACCCAGACCATACAGGAAAGAAAACAGTAAATCCACACAGGATAGGTCAACACAATCCACAAAGGAGAGTAAACAATAAATCCACACAGGATAGCTCAACACAATCCACAAAAGAGAGAAAATAGTAAATCCACACAGGATAGCTCAACACAATCCCCAAGAGTAACAAAAGATTCATCTCACACAGGTATACTTCTTATTATGACAATAAAGATGATCACTGATCCATCTAAGTCGTCAGACCCACAAAGGATCGAAAGGTACTAACCCCTGAAATGACCCACATAGGATTGGAACCACACCGGATCAATAGGAAACTAACCCCCGCAAAGACCCACACAGGATCGGGCCCACACAGGACCTGTAGGCACTGGCTCACACAGAACTGTTGAGCACTGACCCACACAGGATCGGATCCACACAGGATCTGTAGCACTGATCCATGTAGGATCACTGAGTGCAGTAGTCGTCGCAGTCCACTGATGATCTCTGCACAGTCGTCGTCGTAGTCCACTGAGGATCTCTGCACAGTCGTCGATGTCGCAGCCAACACTAGGGATCTCTGCATAGTCGCCGAAGTCGCAGCCAGCACTAGGGTTCCCGCACACATCAAGCTCATTCAGGAGGGACCGCTCCACGAGCCGAGAGGCTGATACATCAACTGACACAAAGTCCGAGTTTGATGTATCCAAATGTTCCGTATCGTCAACAAGAACTCAACGTCGCAGACGGCGCGTCAATCGGACGCCCGGTCTGAAAGGTATTGGCTTTTTCATCCCAGGGGCCCGGTTGGTTTTTAAGGAAAAACCAACCCGACCGTACTCCACCTACATCCAAACCTCAAGCGGAGTGATCCAAACGATCCGTCTCACTTAGAGGAATCCACCAATGTTGACAGCACGTCAATCGGACGTCCGAAGCTCAAGATATGAGTGTTTCCGCTCCGAAGGCCCGGTTGGTTTCGTGAACGAACCAACCCGGCCGAACCCAAAGTATTCCAAAACCTTGAGTGCGATATACCAACACGACCGTCTCGATCCAAGGATCGCATTTTTGCTAACGGCGCGTCGTTTGGAGGACCATAGCTCAAGTTACATGCAAGAGACCAAAAACGGTCCAAAGACGGGGGGTCTGGGCCCGGGCCGAGCCAGCCCAACTCCCCTGGGTTGGCCGAACCGGGCCGACCTGAACCGGGTCGGCCCGACCCGGATGGACCCGGTCCGGTCCAGCCAGAGGGCGGCCCGACCCGGTTCGGCCAGGGCGCAGCCCTGCCGGTCTGACCGGCCTGGCTCGGCTCGGCCGAGCGGCCGAGCACGGCAGCCGCGGGGCACCGCCCCCATAGTTTGAGGAAGCCGCAGCCCTTGAGGGGCCGCGCTGGATCAGCAGATGCGGCATGTCACCACATCCCGTGCGTGTGAGCTGGACCCGCGCGGCTGAAGCCGCGGCGGCCCTGTCCGGCGGCGCGCCGGGGCGCCGCCGCCTCCGGCCGTCGGAGACTTCCACGGGCCACCGGAGTTGCTCTGGTGGTCCGTTTTCATTCCCGTCTACGCCGTTGTTCCTCCCGGGTTCTGTTCTTCACTGCGGGATCATCAAATCGCCCTTGCGTCACGTTTTTTCGTCTCCCGCCAAATCCACAAAACAACGAAGAACGGCGGAGGGTTGTCGGGCCGTGTTCGTTTGGCCCACACCCTCCGCGTTAGACGGTATCAATCCGGAGGATAAAACAACATATCCAAAATCAATTTTAATAAAATAAAATTGTTCATAAGAATCCAGGTTCTTTATTTTAAACGAATCAATCCCGAGAATAAGAAGGTATTTCCAAAATAAAATCCCTACCTTGTCAAGTCGTCGCATGCGCGTTCTTCGCGGAACTTGATCGCCGCGGAAGGAGGCGATCGTCGCGTCGCGGAAGGCGTCACGTCGTCACGGAAGGGTGTCGTGTCGACGAACTCCAAGGTTCAAGAACAAAAAAATTTAATTAATAATAATTAAATCCATGCGTTGTTAAAAACCACAAAGGAGTTTTAAAAGAAACCCGAAGTCTCGTACCTCAAACAGCTGATTGAAGATT
This sequence comes from Viscum album, assembly GCA_963277665.1. Lineage (NCBI taxonomy): Eukaryota > Viridiplantae > Streptophyta > Magnoliopsida > Santalales > Viscaceae > Viscum > Viscum album. Next base: position 1,707,539,375 of record OY728157.1, on the reverse strand, counting down.
TCGTTGCGGAGGAAGAGACGTCGCAAAAGAACGTTGCAGGAAAGGAAACGTTGGCGTCGCGGCACACGGCGTCGCGTCGTCAATCTCCGCAGGTTTGGCATTCTTCGTTGGAGGTCGTCGTTCTTCATGTTCATTGCGTTCTTCGCGTTCTTCTCGTTCTTCGCGAAGAAGGGTGATGGCACAAGAACGTCTATCAAAAGCCTCTCCACGTGTAATCCTCTAAATTTCGGCATTGGTCTTATTTTATTATTACGCTAACAAACGAAAAAGAGGTAAGTAACGACCCATTAATTCGTAGAATTAATTCAATGAAAGAAACTTCCCATTTAATTCAACGAATAAAACCCCCCAATTAAATGGTGCGTTAAGAATTTAAGAAAATGTATCAGTTGACTTTCATAATGACGTGTTTTCGCGGGTGCGTTACTTAGCGGAAAAGAAACGGTGGGGCTCGTGCGGTTCCCACCTCACAAATATCCTACCATGAGGGTAGGATATTTTTGGATAGCACCCTATCTGCATCAACTCACCTTAAGCCGCTTTAAGCGGCTTCTAGTGGCTTCCATGTGGCTTAAGTGAAATAAAATAATGTTTGTCGTACAATTATTTTATTTCTTATCTTTTAGCCTGAAAATTAAAAACCACACCCGAGCAAACACAACTCCAGAAGAGGCGTTTCTAAGAAAGTACCGGCGCTGCGATTACATCGGTTCCCTCAGAATTCGATTCCGAGCACCGGTTCAAAAGTTACAAAAACCCACTCATCCGTTCATTGAACGTACTCGAGCCAAACTTCGGAAAATGATTCCGGGCACACCGGGCCTCGGAATCAGGTGCTGTTAGAAACTGCGCTCTTGTAAAATTTCAAAGAAAATTAATAAAAAAATTTCCTTGAAATTTATGGGTCATTAAAATACTAATTTATGATGAATTTGTAATTATTTTTTGGGTTATAAATGAATTGTATAAGATAACCAATGTAGTTTAAAAAAAATATTAATAGAAAAAGTATATTTTTTATGTAAATTGATTTAGGTTTTTATTTTGTGAAGTAAATGAATTCCTCAACTCTATCAAAATGATCTTTAATTAAAAAGGTCATCTGTTTACTTTTATTACTAAGAAATCAACGACCTTTTAACCCATCATAGATTCATGTTTTTGATATTTTTAACGTCCATCTAAATTGAATGCCCCCACAATAGAAGCTTTGTGTTGGTGCATAATTTTATATCATTGGCATGTTTATAAGAAATAAATCCAAATAGAATGATCTGTTTAGTATTCTTGGAATTCCAAATTTCATATATGATACCCATAATAAATTTGGATATATGAAATAAAAACATGATACATAACAAAAATAAATAAAAATCATCTTTAATGGCTTATTCAATTGTGTTTTTCTTCAAAACATTATGAAAGGAAACATAATAAGGGTGAGCTCAAATGATCCATGAGGTTATATAAAGAAGAATAACTATTGAAATATTTGATTAAATTGACATAGGCAAGTATATAACTGATAACAAATGTCATTTATATAATAATATAAATAAATATCAACATGGAAATCCTAGAATTTGAAAACGCATTCCATTTTATAAAGTAACTAGAAATGAAATTCGTAAAAATATATGTCCACAAAAAAATCTCGTAGATAAATTAAAAAAATTTATCAATAAATGAATTTCATATTTAGTGGATGTAATGATTCCTAGGGAAATTAATTCATTATAGTCAAGATACATTTAAAATTTTTCATATTTGGTCAACTAATTCATCTCATGAGACTACCAATTCATCAAGGATTTCATTAACCAAGGCCCAACCAGTAGGGCATGAGTTAAAAAGTCCCCAACCCTTATAGTTCATGTCCAAATAATTCCTTATATATATAATAAACAAAATTCTATATATTATGTCCATATTTAATAATGAATATGGATTTATTAGTAATGCATCAGTGTAGAACAATTAACAATAAGTGATGTTCACATTAAAACATTATTGAGGAAAAATTAACAGTCAACTATCTAAAGTGTCCCATATCACATTGAAAATTTAAAATTATAATTAATAATGAATCAAAATAAACATATAATATCATAAAAATAATTTTATTCCTGATATATCATGTCAAAGAAAAGTATATACAGAAAATAAAAGTGAATTGGGGAATAAAAAAATAAGTCACAATGGAATTACTGCAAATCATTTTTCTCATTTCATAAAGCCAGTTTAAGGGTGCCCGGTTCCCCACATCCAACGTAAAACAATGTCAAGAACACAGAAAAAAAAGAAGGAAAACAAAGAGTTACATATCATAATACCCATAGCCATCCCCGCATCCCATGCAGGATTCTTCTTCCCCAGTAGCTGATTCCCACTCTGGATGTCTTCATAAACTTGCACATTGAACTCGATTCCTATGATGATCAAGAAAAAGAATATCTGGGGATGCCTTCTTAACTCCGCTGCCCTTCTTGACCGTAAGAACCACTCCACCATTATATTTAGAGGCATACCTAGTCCGCATCGGCCACGGAAGATAGGAATAATCCTTCCTTGGTCTCCTTCCCAGCAGTACAGATACAGGTTTTTCGCCAGAAGTCATCTTCTGAATCCCATTTTGGATGATTTAACTGAATGAACAGTTGAAAGGAGGAATAATTTTTTCCTTTCCTCCCTCGAACATCCCCTTTCCTTCCCCAGACTGCTCCCTAAAAGGAGACCTAGTGCACTCCGAATTTTTCCCTGTCCCCTGATCAGAAGAGATATCATCTTACAAGGGTGACCTCCTGTCCTCTAGAGGGGAGACTTCCCCAGCTATAGAATATGGATCCATCCCCTTACCCTTAGATAGATTACCCTCCAAAACATCACCACCACCAAGACCTTTCTTCTCTTGATCAGATTGAACCAAAGAAACAATTCCATTCTTTCGGGTTCCATCTCCCAGCCTCTGGTCAGCACCTTCCAATAAGAGGTGAGCCCTTAAAACATTATTTGTGTCTTCCACATAACCTGAAACAAGATCCTCCTCCATGCAATCAACCTGCAAACCTCCCAAGGCCTTTGCCTCACCATCTTCTTTTGCATAGACCTCCTCCTCCCGACCCTCACGAAACATGTCCTCAATAAGCCCTTCAAGCCTATTCCATAGGGGTAAAAAAGGTCTATCTAGAGAATCAAGACCTCTAGTAACCTTAGCCATGTCCCAGTTAGACACCTCCACAAAGTTAGATCCTCGAACATCTCCAACCTGTTCTGACTCCAATGCAACAACATCCCCAACATTCTTCTCCTTCTCCCGAAACATCCTACTATAAGTAGACCCAACTATTACCTCCTCATCAAAAGAAACCTTATGAGATCTAGGTGCATAGGCCTCCCTAGCTGAAACAGCCAACTGAGAGCCTCTCCCTCCAGTAGCCGGTCCTCCAGAAGTATGAGCCAGTCACCCTTTCACACACTTGTTCGTCACCTTTCTCTATGAACCCTCATCGGCACTCACAATGGTATCCTCCCCACTACAATGATACATTCTCTGTTGGGAACAAGGTATAGCTTGATAGGCTCAACTGGGGGACCCAAATGCTTCTAAGAACCACAAAAATCAGTCCAGTTCTCACACACAACCCTCTACTTCCAAGGGTACTCCTCTCAAACAGTGATCCCAATGAAATAAAAGGGAATGAAAGATTCATCCATTTCAACACACACCTGAGGGTCTACCAGAAGGAAAACCTCCTCGGTACGGCTATTAGAACAAAGGTATCTACTAACCATATTACCCAACATGCGAACAATCGACGGATTTTGAAATGGAAAGGGAAGTTTAGGGAATCTTACCCAACCCTCTATGGAAGGCAGATCTCAGTTCATATGGAGATCGAAGGACCAGCTCAGAAGCATGAAGCGAGATCCATTGAAGTTGCGTCAAGCCCTTGACCAATCATTAATAAGAGCTGCCTCTAATTCAAACCTAATCAAGATTTTATTACTGTCCAGCAACCCCACCACCGCTCGTTCCTAGAGATCCCAATCGCCAAAGACAAATCGGTCGAAATCGTTAACTGAAGGCCTTCTGTGATTGAACCACGCCACCAAGGTAAGATTTATCAAACCTGAGGTTTCTGTAATCTCAAATAACATAAGAGGTAGATTCGGTATTCCATCAACTATATCTGGCACTTTAGGGCTAATCAATATTTTCGGAAATGGAGGATGGAAATCTAGGTTAGAGAAAGGCCTGAAGGACCTCGCTCTCCCATGATATGACAATTCCCCCTCCCCCACCTAGGAGAGAGGGTTCGGCACAAGAGTTGTCGTCATCACCGGAAGGGAATGATCATCTGAAGTTCAAGGGTTGCCTCTCCAATTTTTCCTCAATGGAATGTAAATTGAGACGAAATCCCTTACCTTGACCTTACTTTTTTGGTGTTTATCCTCATGTATAGTGGTTTAACATATGTTAATAACTTAAACCAAAACCATAATCAATTTTATAATATCATATATTAACAGATTAAAGATTATATTATCTGTTTGATGACACTCTTTCTTTATTTTAACTATTTTGGGTGCTAATTGAGAAGTTTTCTAAAGTATGTTTTGACCTTTCATTTTATATCCTTTTACATAGATCATGATTTAAAAATATAAATAATATAAACCATTGTTTAATTATAATATATTGTCAGTAAATATACATTTGGGATAATTTATAATGTTTAGCGATAAGAAATGAAATGCACCGTTCATGTAGATGGTAGGTCATACATATATAGGAATGCTACATTCATTTCATTGTTTTATTAATATAAATAATTGTAAATGATATATTTATTTTATAATATATTATCATAAATATGTTATATATGTTATATATTTTTATTAATACAATTCTTCCTTCAATCCATTCATGGCATTAACGAGTAACATCGCACTTAGGGAGTGGTAGTCCACACATCATCAAACGAAACTATTTTACATATAGAAGATGGAAAGAATAAAGGTATAATCTCAGTAAAAATTTTATATGGATAAATATAATATATATATATATATATCATATATATCATATATATATATATATTACAACATAATGTCCACTATGATAGGTGTAAAAACAAAAATTGAATAGTCATCGTTCTGTTAGAAAGTTGTCCACTGTACGCAGAAATAACAGGTTTATTAACAATTAGATAAAGGTGTCTGTAAGTAAAGAAATAAATAAAAACATAGAAACATAATAGTATAGTAAGGATATTATTTTTAATGTAATCGTGCAATATCAACAGTATAGGGAGTGGGGAAGAAGTTGAATGAAAATAGATCGTTGGAAAACGTTACCTTAAAATCAGGTAACTCCTTTGGTCTATACCAAAGGGATTCCGTCGAAGGATTTCACACCAAATATAGGATTAAATATCTAGGTGAAGTATTTAGGTAATCTATTTCACCATATATTGTCAGAGAATACATGTTTTTAGAGGGGTGTGGAAAGGGTAGAAGTGGTGGCCTTTTATAGTGGAAGATGTGGGGAACTCTTATAAATACATAAAGGTATTGATTAATGATACACCCAATTTACCTAGTGTTCCACTAAAATTGATATATAATGGAGTAATGGAGAATAATAGAAAATTAGAATATCCAATACACAAAAATATTTTCATTTTTTGAAAAAAAATCCTTCACATCTATGACTCACTAATATTATCATTTTGGTTTTTATTAAAACATCTAGTTTTCTAACATATTTATTTTAATGATTAAGAATAAAATAAATTTACATTTAATATATAATATAGTTCCACTGAATTATTAATATTATAAATAATTTAATTAATTAATATCCTCTAGTTTTTATAAAATAGTTTTAAAAAAATTGTTTGTGAGATGCTAAAACTCTACTTAAACCCAGACTATGTTAACAACATTTTTTACAATATATAGGTCAATTTATTAATTATAAAATATAAATATTTCTATTAACATTAATTTTTTAATATTTTCTAATATAAAAAAATCATGGAATATTAAAGAATTTTTATTACTTTTAAATCATTTTACAAAATATCAATTTTTGTATAATAACAATAATGTCAATTTTGACATTATATATGTAGTTTTAATTTTAAAATACAAAAACTATGTTGTAATTATAAAATATTATGTAAAAAATTATTTAACCTGATATATTCATCTATGAAATAATTTAATATAATAATTCAATAAACATACTCCACCTTTATCATTTATAGTACCATTTATTTTAAGTAATTATTGACTAAATAATCACAATGTGGGTATTTCATAGATATTTTAAGCGACAAAATAAACTCTAAAAATTAATGAAAAACTATTTTCATAAAAATAACCCATTTATACTTCAATATGATATTTATAACCTAATATATGATTCTTTTTACATATCTCAATGTTTTATAAATGTTAAAGGTATGGAAAGTTCCTTTTTTTGACTCTTTTCCTTTCTTAAGAATTTATATACAGAACTTCCATTTCATAATAACCTAATAACCCAGGAAATTTAAAAAAAAATGGGTATATGGTTTAATTATTTGTCTAAAATTGCAATGGGAATATTTTCTAGGTCCTTTTTTTCTTTAAGGTTTTTGTTTAAACCCTTTTTAAGCCTTATCTTACCTCAATCACTATAATTAATTTTCATCACATCCACTAATCACTTGGAAAAATATTAATTTGATCTTATAATAACACTAATATTATACTTATTACAACCATGTATTTCTATTTTTCATAATTCATATGATAGATGCGGAAAAATTAATATTAATGAAAATCCAACACATGTGGCGATAACATGGGTTTGTAAAATTTGAAACGTTCAAAAGATCAATAAGTTTTTATATCTAATATCAATATAAAAAAATTATAATGACATAAATTCTATTAATATATGAATATTTCCTCTATTTGAACATTATTAAATATTTAAAATATAATTTAATATTAATAATTATTTAAAATAAAAATAAGTTTTTAATTAATATGCATTATTTTTTACTATTAATTATAAAAAAGATACCACTAAAAAAATACTAAAAATTATACCTAAGTTAATTTTGAAAATATTAATTAAAAAATGATATTTATTTTGAAAAATAAAATTTATAAAATTTCAATAATTTAGTTTTTTAATAGGTGGGCCATTAAAAGGTGGTAAAACCCTAGTCTTCTGTGTATCGCAAGCTAACTTGGTGTGGTGTGTAGCGTAAACTTAACATTGTTTTTCGTATAAAAATAAAATTTATTCCAACATAAAATGACATTAATGCATTCGGGTGTTAAATTCTCCCCACCAAAATAAAATTTATCCCTTAATATTTAATGTTTATCTTAGCAGCCAAGGAATTGATATTTAAAAATACTATTATTGAAAAACTGATATCATGAATATGGTTAATAACCCATCTTCTTTATATTGTTGAAAATAATGTACAATGATAATATAACAAGGTTACCTAGAAAGATGGTATAAGTGGGGAATGGAAATATTGATAACAAATAAACATATTACAATAATTTTATAATGAAGAGTTCAATAGAATATGTTTATAAGAAAATTATCTATACCAGGGCCATAAATATGTGATGTTATAAGTGGAAATTTGATTCATTGGAAGCAAAGGAACTGGGAATAATGTTTCTTTAAAAACATATACTTATATATTTAAGTAATTCTTTCATTTTATAAGAATATAATTTAATAAATATATGTATAAAAAATTATTTTTCTTTCATTATTTCAAGAACAATTTCTCATTCTTCTATTAGCACATGATGCATCATATGGTGATATAATTCAGTATCCACTAGAATCTAATTCAAAGATTAAATTAATCTAGTTTATAAAGAGTAAAATTCTCCCACAGATTATGATCCAATCAATTCTGATGGAATGCTGCTAAATTTCAAAAATAATCTTATCATTAGTCATTAATAAAATAAACTAGGTCTAAATATTCACATTCCAAACTTTTGAATGACTTTATCATGTATCCTCTGGAAATGTTATATATAATTGATTCACAATAAAACTGTATTTGAAATATTAATTCATATTTATTCCTTATGTAAGAAACATATTATTGGATATATTTAATAAATACAAATGTATTGTATTCTTCATCAACAATAGCATAACCAACTTGTCCAAAAGTCATTAAAAATTCCAAGGTAGTCAACATATTATCCTAATAGATTTTTTCTCAATCACTGCCACAAAATCAAGAACTTATTATGTGTTTTATATCCGTCAATTATATGTTTTCTAAAAAAATTACTTCCATTATAATTACTCTTATAATTAACATTCAGCATATGATCTCCAATCCAAAATAAAAGTATTTCAGTACAATAATCATATATTCTATAATTAGTAAATAACTAGCATAATTCATGAAAATACATATTAACCAATCATCATGATCTATGGAAGTAGCATAATCTGATTATTATGCAATAACATCATTTGGTGTATATCCCTTTTAGGCATGAGATATTTACTTTCATAGTGTCCCATCTCTTTATAGATGAAGAATTGTACATTGGAAACATTTCTATTACCCTTTAAATCAAAATAATTCTAGACATTATTTTGAAAGTTATAGAAAACTCCATTTCTTTTTAAAGAAGTTCCTGGGTGTTTCTTTCCACATTTTTTACATGTTTAAAAATATGTATTTTTTCATCTGTTTATCTTTATTTTTCTCTACAATCCTTGTATTCACTTATTTCCCTTTAAATCCATTGTACATTAATAATTCTTTACATATATCATTTTTAAATTGTACCACTTCCTCATATGATTAGAATACATTAGGGACTATATCAATTCAAATAGGGGTATTTATACTTTGGATGATATTAACAATTTTACCATATAGATAACGTGCATTGGTGGAGTTCAGATTCCTTCTTCTAGGCACCAATTCCAAAAAATTACATATAATAGATTAAATATTTAATTAATGTATACTCTTAATAATAGTGAATCAAATAACATAAATTGAAAAATTCTTGCATAGACAATCTCATCATAATAAAAATATATTAATTGGGATCTTCATTACTTCTAGATCCTTAAAAAATTTCAATGAAAATATAAATTTTCTTAAGCGTATCCCCCAAAAATGTCATACCAAGAGTGCAATAAGGCATGTTGTCGTGTACCAGTTTACCTTCAATCAGGCTCAGAACACATTGTGTGGGTTCTTTATCCTAGTTATATTTGTGCCAGAACCACAACCACTTTGAGTGTCTAGACTAAGATGTATTTCTATGAATAACTACATAATATCTATCTTACTAAAATTATAGTGTGTTCTTCAATATTTATCTACCATGATTATCTTAGGATAATGTTCATTAATCAATGTTTTCTGAGTCATGTTTCCAAATTTTCTAATAAACATCCTCTTATACCACGTATAATGCCCCGACCGCATAAGCCTGATTTTGGTGCATTGTTTTATTACATCAGCATGTTTATAAGGAAACAAATTTTGGAAGAAAAAATCATTTTAACAGTCTTAGAAATCCAGATTAAATATATGATACTGATAATAAATTAGGAAATAGAAAATATAAACATGATATATAACAAAATAAACTAAAAACATCCCTAAATACTTAATCAAATATTTCTTCTTCATAACTTGGGTAAAGTAAACATGTTAAAGGTAATCTCAAACGACCATTACGAGTATGTAATGAAGAATAAATAAGAAAAAATATTAATAAATTAAAATTTAAATGTAGATAATTGATAAAACAAATTACATTCGAATAACAAGATAAAAAAATATCAATATGCAAATGTTACAATCTAATAACACATTCCATTTAATCAATGAACTGAAAATGAATTTCAACCATATATATGTCGACACATAATCTCAGGGATAAATAATAATAAAAAATTATATAATGGAAATTCTTAAGTATATGACACCAGGTTTAAATGGAACATTATAACATTATAATCAAGATACAATTTTAAATTTCTTGATTTGGACTTCTAATTTGTCTCATAAGTCTATCAATGCATCGAGGGGCTTGCCTTAATAGGTACCCAACCAATATGGCTTTCATTAAACTATCCACAACCCATGTATTAGATGTAAAAATAATTTCTCATATATTTAATAAAAAATACACCCTTCCAAATATCATTATTGAATAAAATAATTATTTTATATCAATAATACCTCAAATTATTATAAGTAACAATAAGTTTTTTTACGTTAAAGCATTCTAGAGGAATAATGATGTTCAAACATTCTGAATTTTCCCACTCCACTTTTAAAAGCATTAATAATAATTCCCCATTAACTAAATGAATCTTATAATATCATGAGAATAATACCATGGAAATGGGTAGTATATACACCAAATAAAAGTGAATTTGTGCGTAACAAAATTAAGTCTTACTGGAGTGTAAATTGAAATGAAATACATTAACTTCACCATTATTTTTTATGTATTAATTATATTCCTATATAGCTGATAAAAATATTTTAAAAACATATACCATAATTATACTCAGGGTCAAAATATCATATATTAACTTCTTATAATATTTTATTACTTATTTATCGACACACTTTTCTTGTTTTAGATGTCTCAGATGTAAATTGTATAGTTCTATTAGGTGTGTATTGAATTTTAATTTATTGTTCTTATTAAATAGATAATAATTTAATAATATCCATAATGTAAAACCTGATTTAATTATTATATATATTCAGTTCATATACATTTAGTATAATCTCAAAATTTTGGAGATATGAAATGAGATATATAGTTTATAGAGACGATGTATCGTATGTACGCCTGAACACTACATTAATTTATTTTATAAATAAAATAATTAAAAGTAAATGATATTTTTATATTATTATTAAGGTATAATATATATTTTATATATGATTCTTATGTTTTTAATACCATATTTTATACATTCCATTTAGGTCATGAACAAGTCACATCACTTTGAGGGGGAAGTAGTCCACACTTCGTCAAAAAAAATTATCATTTTTATTAAAGATGGGAAGCCTAAGGTTATATTATAAAATAAAATTAAAAAATAATAAGGAAATGAGATATGTCATATATATCGAATATAAATACAATTTCCATCATAATTAACATCATTATTGGTGATAATGGAAAAATGAACAATCATCGTTTTGTGAGGTAGTAGTTTGTCGTACACAGAAACAATATGTATGATTCTCATTAGAAAGATGTACGTGTAAGTGTAGGGATAAATATTAATATTAAAAATCCTAATATAATTATTATGGTTGTTTTTTATATATTCATGTAATAATAATACTATAGGGAGTGGAGAAGAAAATTAAAGAAAACAGATCATTGGGAAACGTTATATTAAAATCGCGTAACTCCTTTTTGGTTTATACAAAAGGGATTATATGGAATGTTTTTTGAAAAAATGAAGTAATTAAGGTCTAGGGTAAGAATTTTGGTAATATATTTTTTTAGATCATGTTTGAAGCTATTTTTTGAGTGGTTTGAGGAATGGAATGATTTGGTGGCCTTTTATAGTGGTAGAGGAGTGGCACTCATGTATTTTCCAAAAGGCATTCACTAATGGGAGGTATATTTTTCATAAAGAGCCTCAAAAATTGAATAATAATGTATTAAAGGAGAATAATGTTCTATTAAAACCAAAATCATAGAGAAATATGATATTTTTAATAATTTGGTTCCTTAACATCTATGATTCCTATGTTTTATCATATTAGGTTTTATTAAAGCATCTTGTTTTCCAACCTCTTTATTTTTTCCATTAAGACTAAAAAAATTTGGATTTATTAAAAAATGAACAACCAGTAAATTATAAATATGATATCTAATTTCTAAAAAAAATACATTGTGTTTTTGGAAATTAATTTTAAACCAAGCACATGTGATGTGATAAAACACTATTTAAATCTGGATTGAGTTAACAACGTTTTTAAAATATATGGGTCAATATATTAATTATAAAAGATATGTTTTTACAATAATAGACAATATTTAATATTTCTTAAAATTTTAAAATCACTTGATAGAATAATTTAATTTCATTAAATTTATATCGTCCATTATAATATATTTTATTATAAAATAACAATAATGTTGATTTTGACATTATTTATTTATTTCAAATTTTGAAATATCAAAATAGTATTGAAATTAGAATATATTAATTTTAATTCTATGTAACATGATATAATAATCTAAAAAAATAATTCAATATAGCAATTAAATCAATATACTTCACTTTTACAATTCATCTTAAAATTTACATTGCTTAATTATGAACTAAATTCTCACTAAATTTTTGTTAAATAATCATTTTAATAAACTAAATCATCTATAAAAATTAATGATAAATTATTGTGATAAAAATATCCCATTAATATTTTAAAATTATGTGCATAGGAAAAATATTATGTTATTAAATATCTCAATGTTTTATAAATTTTAAATTTAAGGAAAGATCCCTTTTTCTATTTCTGTACTTAAGATTTTGTATTGGGATATTCCATAAAATTATATCCCAATTAACCATAAAATCATAACCATGGGGGATATAGTCTTATTATTGACATAAAATCAAACTTGTAAAAATTTCCATGTCATTGTATTCTGTAATATTATGGTTTAGTCCCTTATTAAGATTACTCTTACATTAATTACTATAATTAATTTTTAACACATTCACTAATATTTTACGTTAAATTTTTTGTTTATATTATTACTCCAAACATATTGTACCTATTATATGATTTTATTTAACGTTTTTAAAATTTAAATCATATAACTGAGAAAATTATTATTAATGTTAATCTCATACAAGTATAGAGAAAGTGGGTTTTTAAAAAAGAAACATTAAAATTGTTTATATGTTTTTTTATCTATTTTTGAAATTAAAACAATTCCAATAACATAAATTGGATTAATATTTTATTTTTTATCTAATTTTACTTTAAAAACAATTTTAAATATAATTTAATGTTCATTATTATATAAAAAAAGGTAGTTTCAAATTAAAATATGATATTTTTAACTATTCATCAAAAAATGATACTTCTCTGGAAAATATCAAAAATTAATGATAAGATAATTTCAACATTTCAAATTCAAAAAGTTGTTTATTTGGGAAAATGATTATTTTAAAATTTAGAAAATTTAGTATTTAAATATGAGCACTATTAAATGGATGTAAAACCCAGACGTGTGTATAACACAACATAACATAGATTGGTGTGTAACATAAACATAACATGGTGATTCATATAAAAATAATATTTATTCTAATAGGAAAATATTGTAATGTATTTGGGAGTTACACAAATCATGTGTTATATCTCAATCCATCGAAAATATATGGTTAATTTTCTCTTCCAAATCCATGTTTTCCTAAAAGGAACCCTAGAATTTGTAATCGCAGGTGACCATTATACTTCTCATTCAATATATAAAGTGGTAGGTTTATTAATCCTTTTTTCAATGTGGGATTTAAACAAATGTATTTTTAAAATTAAAACACCTAGTTCTTATTGTGCAGATGAAATATATTAATGGATGGGTGGCCTGTAACTTCTCTTTTTTTAAAGCGAACATTGTGTTTATTGGCATACATAATATGCCACATCGAGCTTAAATGAACAAATAAATATTATAATTTAAATATTACAATGAATCTAATAAATAGAATGGGGGAAATAATAGTATTAATGAAATTATTAATATATGGTTTGCACATGTATATATAATTCTTTGACCAGTTAATTATAAATGAATGTAAAACCATTTTAAAATGAAATGAAATGTTTCTTTGAGAAACTATTTGAATGTGAAAAAGTTTTTTTAAACCAATATACAGTAAAACTAACCTTGTTGGATTATATTGATTAAATATATATTTTATATATTCAATATAATATTTAACATTCATCTATGGTGTTTTATAGAGATGATATAAGAGAGATCCAATTTTTCATATAAATGATGTACTATTTAAAATTGCATTTTGACCACCATTTGACGGACCAGCTTTTCTAAATATATTTTTAAAAAAATTATAGTTTTTTATAACAAAATATACGTATTATTTGAACTTTTAACATCCAAAATTACACTTTGTAGATTTTTTTATATATTTTTAAAATTAGTTTTTTATTGAACAGTGAAAAAAATACTGTATTTTAATTGAAAACTACTCATCAATCAAATTTTTTTATAGTGTTAAATTATATACATGTTTGGTTTTATATTATAATTATTTAATTATTGTAATAATTTTATCCAATTTTCTTCATTGGAATAAATCTCAAATTAAGATTGGATATAAAATCATTATGGGCATTTCGTCATTTTTACTTTAAAACTCGTTTTCTTGATCTGTAAACAAGATTATCAAAAAATTAATTTTAGCAATTTTTTTTGAATTTTGAAAAATGAATTATATATTTGGAATTATAATATAGAAAATTTAATAAATAATTATGTTTAATTTTTGGAAACTATGAATTGTAACATTAGTAAAAAAATTATAATGGTTAAGGCTAAAATTAATAAAATAATAATAAATTTCACTAAAACATGTCCAAATTTTATTTTATAAGTTATTTTCAACCAAAACCCTTTTTTAAAATTTTGTGTGATTTTGGAGCCACTTGGATGACATTAATACACATATTGAATTTTATTCAAAGAAAATTAATTTTTTTCATACTTTTTATTTTAGCAACTAAAATATTATTAATATGCGAATATAAAGAAGATTTATAATATGATAAATAATATTTTTAAATATAAAAGACATATGTTCACCATTATAATTTGTTTTTAATTATTAGAAAACAAATAATTAAATTAAAGGTTTCTACATTAAACATGCAATAACTATTTAGTTAAATAAAATATCAAATATAGTATATACAAAGTACATAAATGAATATAATATTAAATCTTCAACGTCATACATGAATATTATGGATTTCTATGACATGTTTTGGAGGTTTTATAAGTATTGTTTCTAATATATCATGTTGTTATGATATTTTTTTTAAAATCAAATAATGTTTTGTATCAAAATTGACATTATTGATATTTAAAAATATATAATTGTTATGGAATGATATAAAATTTCTATAAAACATATATTTTTGAAAGAAATTTATTATGTGTCCTAATATTTCATATACTACTCATTTATGTGTTCTTTTTCAAGTTCTTGTAATTATACAAACCCTCAAAATGAAAATGACATCATGACATGATAAGAGTTAAAAGTGTAAAATAACGGTTAAAACAAAAAGATAAGGATTAATAAAATATTTAAGACCATTATAATTATCATTGGATGAATATAGTTAGAAACATCATCATAATTTATTTTAATTATCTTTATTTTGAGCCATCTGTAGTAGATAATTTACTTATATTCTGTTAATACTTCAAAGTATTCCAAGAGGGCCTCTCCCCTCTCTTATAAAAAGGAACAACTTTTTATCATTTCTCCGTGGATAAATACTGTTTGGCCAATATCATCCTAAATACCTTCCTAGAATCTCTCCCCACATTTTTAAGTCAATTTTTTTAAACACCTTTAGTATTAGTATTTAGGCGAAAATAAAATGAAATCACTCAAAAATGAAATATAATTTTGTATTTAAGTGTTTATAAATCATTTATTCTTCCATTTATATAAAATATTCTTCAGTAAGGATGAAATACTAACTCATTTATCATCAATATTTAGATATGGTATTATAATAATATCATCACCTAAATCCATCTGTACTTTTCACGACCCACCTTCACCAAGATGAGGGAAGGGAGAAAAGATTTCCAAACCCTTCATTACTTGTGTTGAAGGAGAGGTAATGACCCATAAGACCTACATTCAATATGCTCTAGAGTGGCGACTAGCACGAAGTGTATAAAATCACATAAAAATAGAAGGCATTACTCTTTTTATTTTGTAGGATCGGGAAATAAGATAGTAAATCCCAACAAACACCAAAAGTGCAAGTAAAAGTAAATCCAAAACAATCCATTCCTATAAGCATATTATAATAGTAAAGTAAAACATGTACAATAAAAATCCAAAGGGAAGTGCCAAAAGAAAATGAAAAATAGCAACGTCAAACGTACCAGGGTCCAAGAAAATAGGGTCTGGCACAGTGCTATAAATCCACATGGAAACCTGAAAGAAGTTTTATATATGTAGGGTGAGCATATAGGTATACTCTGTTGGGAAACCCAAAATATCTTGTGCACAGGTGGGGAGGGATTCTAATGACCCATAAGAAAATGAGATAACCATAGCACATATCAAGGAACATATCCACCCAACCTCACCTAGGCATAGTCCCCAAATAACACAAGTCATGTAAAGTAATAGTAATAATACATCTATTTTTGGGTACCCCACACCACTTTCCAACTGGTTATTGCAGTCATCCTATGCATTAGACCTCCCCCGTCATTCTTGTTGAAACCCCACTACCATACCCCACCCAGACAAACCTGGGATACCACAACCACACATCTCACACGTAAACACTTGGGCCACAATAACCATGCGTTACCACACCAATAGATACCTAGTCCAGAACAACTATTTCCAGGCATGATGACACTTGGGCCAGAACTACTATTGCTACACCCGATGACACTTAGGAAATGACCTCCCCGCACACACCTAGGAAAACAACCATGACCATCCTGCCTAAATAATCATGGAATATAATGGACTTTAGGTTGTCAAAGCATACCTGAAGAGTCTTGGGATACTCATTAAAGTGAGCAGAAAAGGAGGTAATAACCAGCCACTCATAAGAGTGTTAGGGAAAACACCCTCGACCATGAAATGGGGGTGTTCAGGACGAAGTGACAAACTAGGGTGGGGCATGAATAAGATACATACGAACTAAATTATACATATTGGTAAACAAGAACACATTCCAATATAGAGGTTCCAAAATAGCCTATACACAAACACCCTTGTTACTATTCATCTATAAAAATCAAAATAGCCACAACCAAGTCACAAATCATCTATGGAAAACCAATACCATTCAAACCCATTCTTGTTATCACATTCAAGTAGTTTCATTTATATTATTCCTTACCACCGGGAAACGAATAGGCATAGACACAAGCCACAGAATAAAAAACAACCAAGAAGAAGTTTAAGCATTCACACCTAGTTATCTTGTAAAGTCACAACAACAAAAGGGATTTGTGAAATCCCTCAAAGTACTAGAACCAAACCAAGACCCAACATTCAGCCGCACATGGCCTCAGATCCAAAAACCAACAACTGCACCACAATACTATGGGATCCCATCTCCATCCACGTCACCCTAGAAGAATCACGTGGAACCACACATATTACCCTGACAGATCAAGGGAGAATCCATATTCAATACACTATTCATTAGGTTTCTTTATTTCTATTTTCTTAACAAGGGTGGCCATACAAGGATTATTATACACTAAGAATCCATTTAATCAATAATTTTTACACGATTAACCAGTCCCATGTAACATCCATTCAATCATAGAAATAACCAAAA
This sequence comes from Viscum album, assembly GCA_963277665.1. Taxonomy (NCBI): domain Eukaryota; kingdom Viridiplantae; phylum Streptophyta; class Magnoliopsida; order Santalales; family Viscaceae; genus Viscum; species Viscum album. The sequence continues at coordinate 1,707,521,721 of OY728157.1, read as the reverse complement.
AAAATAGGTTCATCAGTGTGTAAGAATGGACCACCAACAACCATGATTTTTAGTGGACATAAGCCCTTATAATTCATGACATAAAATATAAGGTAAAACAGTACAACAATATCATCAAAAACACCCTTTAATTATTTAAAAATACATTTATTATCTTCATTAAGGATTGGTTTCATCCATCCCAATAGAATCATAATCATACCCACCCCACATGACATACAATGAATAGAGACAAAGGAATAACCCCACTTGGGTGATCAACAATCGATGTTTTTCTCCTCATTCCAAGATCTAGGGATTTTTCACTTGCAGGGGAAGAACTTAGGGGGCTACTAGAGTGAGTAGAAAAGGCTCCATCATAGGTGCGCCACTAACATCGGGTAGGGGGACTTGAAATTCACCAAGGAAATGAAAGATACTAGTCAAGAAGAAGAAATAATTCTTGTCCAATAAAAGGCAATATCCTGGAGTTACGAGATATGAAATCCTAAACAGCTTTATAGTTAGATCCTGGTTTAACCACACGGTTGGACTGTTACACATGATGGAATTAATTTTTGTTTTTAATAATTCTAATTGAAGAGGTGGCCATAATGACTTTGAGTTATAGGATTTTCTTTAAATAGAGAAAAATGTGTAACAGGGGGAACTGGAAGTACAAGAAAATGATGTTTCATTGAGAAAAAATCCACACATTTTGGTAATTCAAGGGTCTCCCGGATATTGGGGTATTTTGGATATCATTTTTTGTCTTTTAATGGCTATGAACGAGGTATAAAAACAATTTTACGTCAAAATATACATTACGGGGCGGTAAAAGTCAGAAACTGTAAAAAAGGAACAAGGGTGTGACACTAATTGGTAAGGCACCGTAATGGTGACACGGTCACGTTGCCACCATCAAAGTGACACCATCATGGTTCCATGCTCACGATGAAACCTTCATGGTGACACTATCACGATTTCACCCTCACAGTGCCCTAGTTTCATTGAGCAATCGTGACAGCTCGACTCCCACGGTGCAGCTGTGACAAGTTCCACCATCACAGTTCCACTGTTTCAGTGAAACCATTTGATGGTACCCAGATTTTTCTAATGTGATGGACCAGGAGGGTATGGTCCATTATATCAAATACCTCTCAATGTATTCTCATCCTCAAGAATTCAAGGATAAACCTGAAGAAAAGAGTTGGGTCTGAACAACCACCTCGAAGATACCTCTCAATAGTAAACCTCATCGAAATCCAGTAAAACATATCCCCCAAGTAACCACACAATAATAAAATGGTGTCATTGTCCCGAGATATGGATTAGGGATCCCCTTTCCCCCATGTCATGATACTATCCACTTTGGGCAAAACTGACTCGCCCGCACTGGTTTAATCGCATCCACCTTAATGCGTCTCAATTAGGGATCAGTTACTCCACTCCCCACAGTCAGTACTCTTCACACACATCTAAAGAATAAGGAAAATAGACCATTTAATAGTTCATAAGGTCATGAACTTTATCACAAATAAGTACAAAACAAAATAGAACAAAACTAAATACAACTTTGGGTACTGGGGGTGCATCTGTACCTCCCATTCCCAAGTACACTTCTCAAGGCCACCATGACTCCATAAAACAAGAGCCAATGGAATGGTTTTTCCACAATGCACATTATCCTCACGATCATCTATTCTCACTGGTCTCTCTACAAACATCGCATCATCCTCGATATCCAGCTCCTCCCAATCGGGGACGTGCTAATAATCGTGTAGATACAAACAGAGCTGAAACACATGTAAGAGGTCGTGCACCCTCAGTAGAAGTGATGGTAGTGCCATATGATAAGCCACTTCCCTGACCTACCAAAACACCTCGAACAGTCCAACTAACCTGGTAGAAAGCTTACTCCCCCTTCTGAACCTCTATTTTCCATGTCGATGGGATTCCTTCAAGAACACATGGTCCCCAATTTCGAACTCCAGGGATCTCCTTCTATGATCGATATATGACTTCTGCCTATCCAGATCCTCCTTCATCCTCTCCCATATAAGTTGGACCTTCTCCATTGTGCTCTGCACTGCCTCTAGTCCAAGGACACCTGCTTCCCTGACCTTATCCAAACACACAGCTGAGCAACTCAGCCTCCCTTAAAAATCATCGAAAGGATCCAGGCTAATGGTAGAGTGATAGATATTGTTATAGGAAAACTCTACTAGAGTCAAGTGTCAAGACCCCGATCCCCCAAAGCGCAAAACACATGCCCGTAGCATATCCTCCCATGTCAGGATAGTGCGCTCTGTCTTCTCATCAGTATGGGAGAGGAAAGAAATGTTGAGGTATATCTGGGATCCAAAAGCATGTTTCAATCCATTCCAGACCCGTAAGGAAAACTGTGTATCCCAATCCGAGAATATAGACCTCGAAACTCCATGAAACCTCACCACCTCATCTACGTCCATATGTGTTATGGAATCCACAGCACTTGACTCCTTGATTTCCAAGAAGTGAGCATATTTTTTCAGTCGGTCCACCACTCCCTAGATAGCATCGCAACCTCCTTGAACCCTTGGTAGTCCCATGAAGAAATCCATCGATATGTCATCCCACTTTCACATATGGATATCTAAATGTTGTAATAAACATCCTAGGATGTGGTGTTCATCCTCCACCTGCTGACACACTAAGATTCTTTCCATAAACTCTACCACTGACCGCTTCACCCCAGGCCCCCAAAACTGATCCCTCAGGCCCCGGTACATCTTGGAAACTCCTGGGTTCACTGCGCGGGGTGTGTTGTGGAAATCACAATGAAATATCCCACACATTCCCATGGGGACGAACAAAATTTCCCGAAACAACATCTGATTTGGCCCATATTCTGACCATCCTCATGGAGGATCACCCTGGCTAACACGATCACGCATAATATCCGCATACATGTCCCCCCACATAGACTCTTTCACCAACCACAACAGAGAGGGCCTCAATGCCATCAAGAACAGACATCCTCTTCCATCCTCCAGCCTTACATCCAAGTGTATGGTATCCAACTCCTCCATCACCTTCCATGCATCTGCTGATTCTAAAACTACATCATTTTGTGACTTCCTTCTCAGGGAATCGGCTAACACATTCTCCTTTCCTGAGGTGTAAGAAATTCAAAAGTTATAGTCATAAAGAAACTCCATCCACCTCTGTTGCCACAAGTTTAGGTGTCGCTAAGTGAAGATATACCACAAGCTATTGTGATCCGGGAATACCAAAAAGCACTCCCCAATGAGGTAGTGCCGCTAAAACTATAGTGTGAACACATCCTCAATGAGATCCAAGTTGTGGGTGGCATAGTTACGCTCATATAAAAGTAACTACCTAGTCCCATAATTGATTACCCTCACTACAACATCAGCACACACCCCAAGCCTTGTCCTAAAGCATCACAAAAAAATTCAAACGTCATCCCTTAATATAGAAAAATCAGTAATGCGACACAAACCAGCTTCACCTTTAGATAACTGAAGGATTTATTTCACATCAAACTCCATATAAAACTTTTACATTTCATCGAAAAGGCAGTAAAAGGTGCTGAAACTCAAGAGAAGTTGGGCGAGAACCTCTAGTAGTAACCTTCTAGACCCTGGAAACAATGAACCTCTGCCACATTATTATGTTCTTCCTAAGAAACAACTACTTTGACCTTCAATGGGTCCGAAATTATTCCCTACTTGGACACCATGTTTCCAAGGAAGTGCAGCTATCGTGTCCAAAACATGCACTTGGACAACATTATGTACATATGGTGCTATCAGAGGACCTCTAAAAGCATTCTCAGATGCTCGGTGTGATCCTCCTATGATAGTGAGTTGATCAAGATGTTGTCAATAAACACGACTATGAACCGATCCATATATTCCAAGAATATAGAGTTCATGAGCCCCATGAACACGGCTCGTGCATTGGTAATGCTGAAAGTCATGACCACGAACTCGAAGTGACATATTTTCACATGAAGGTAGTCTTTGAGATCTCACCCTTATTTACCCTCAATTGGTGATACCCTGACTCAATTTCATTCTTGGAGAACCATAGTGCCCCCTTTAACTTATTGAAAAGGTATTATATCCTCGGGATAGGGTAACAGTTCTTGAATGTTACCTGATTCAGTCATCCGTAGTCTATACACAGCCAAAGACCACAGTCTTCCTTCTTTCCAAATAACACTGGATCACCCCATGGTGAAGTTCTTGGTCGAACAAAACCCTTCTTCATATGATCATCAATATGAATCCATAACTCCCACAAATCTAAATGCACCATCATACAGGGTGCCATAAAAATCGGATGGGCAGCGGGTTTCTAGACTCTTCTAAATTCAACTTCAAGTCGATGGGGTAGAGTCACCACCTCTTTATGGAAGAGGTCCATTAAGTCAATGACAATTCACGATGCATCAACCATCTCTGAGTCCACTTACTCTAGTTACAACTCATCAAACAAATAATGAAGGGGCTCCACTCACCGGTTTCCCCCCTGGAACCCTCTTTCGTAGAAAAAATATACATTTTGGCATCCCATATCTATAAAAACATTATTATTTGAAAGAAGTCGATAAAATAACATATAGAGAACTTCCATTCGATTCCTAAAATGGAATCATATGGTTTCATCTACAGAAAAATAAGGTCCCCACTAGTCTAATGTGGTCCCAACATCTGTCTTAAACCTCAGAAAATAGGAGAAAATATTATCAGACCTCCGACTAGCGTACACAAAACCAGGGGAACGTGATGTCTTTATGTGTCTATAACCATTATAGGGGCTAGACTGTATACAACGAAGGAGTATGATGCTCCGGAATCAAACAAGTCATAAGAAAGTGTGATTAACATGTAGATCATACCTCGAATGAATTCTATCCCTAATGGAACTGTTTCCTCTATGGCATGAAACTAGACATACCCAGCTCCTCTACCCCTCGGCTGTTGGCTGCCTCCCCGACCACACCCTGGTCAAGGTCCATGAGGGGCGCCCTAAGGTCGTACTTCTCCTGCAATATTTTCTCATGGAGAAGTTGGAGCACGCTGTCCCTGCTGCTGTTTCTAAAAGGGTCTTGCTAGAAACTGATGCAGCTAAGGTAGTCGTTGATCCTTCCCACCCCCACCATAAGATAATCACTCCGGGAACTGATTACGAAGATGCCCATAACTGCCACAGATTAATCATCACAGTCCAGGGCCTGCAAAGAAACGTTGAAGACTGGGATATTAAAATTGGAAATGTTGGGGCCTGCTCGCCACTGGCCAAAAGCTTGAAGGCCCTGATGCTAGTGATCTCCTGATGAAGACCTTCCCCTTTTATGAGCCCAAATGGATCCCCTATCATGGCGCACCTCCAATCGTATTCATCCCCTTCACCACATAAACCTTCTTCTAGAACTCCATGTTTTCCGGTAGAGTGAAGGGTGTGACAACATATTGAAGGGATGGTTTGAGAGCCTCCTCCAAACTGCTCTCCCAAGACTCTTCGTCCAGAAAAAGGTCTGAAGCAAAGTGTAAGAGATCCTTGAACTTGATCCCCAACTCCCTCACAAACATGCTATCCTACTGAAGGTAGAGTAGTTCCTGTCTCTTTTCTACATTAATTGTGGATGATATGAATTCTTCCTGGAACTCCCTCTCAAAGTCAGTCCACAAAACCTCAACTTTCCACTTCTCCCCAAGATAGAGCATCCACCACTGACGCGCCACTCCCCACATCTGGACTACAGCTAGAGGAACCCAGTACTCGGTTGGAGCCCGAATCAAGCAGAATTCTTTCCCCAGCTCCCTGATCCATCTATCTCTCTCTCTCTCTCCATGTCCGAGATGCTACCCTTGTACTTTCTGAGGGTCTTCCGCTGAAAGTCACGAAGTGTCCACTTCCAATTGTCATCCTCCTCTTCTCAATCAGCCCTCCACTAATCCTCCAAATCATCTTCCTTGACCTCGATCACCCACACTACTCATGTTTTCCATCCGGATTCCATAGCTTCAATGTAATCATGTAATTCATAATCCCGCGTTGTGTATATGATTTTTTGTAAATTTTTCGTAGACTTTTTATTTTTTTAAATCCCCAAAATACCCAAGACACACAAGAAAACAAGTCATTATGATGCCTAAAACATTCCAAGGGTCTCTACCCTACAATCAGTGTATCCTCACTTGGTCATTCGGTATGTCTAGAGTCCTTGCATTGGATCATGAGGGGACCCTAAAATCTTGTGTCATATCCTGCCTTCCCTTTCATATTTCATGAGCCAAGATTTCCTAGCACTGTTTCTCTACTATCCCATGATATTATTTCTATTCCTAACTCCAAACTCCATCATATCTCTCAACCTGCCTTTGATACCATATTTTCACGACCTACCTTTACCGAGATGATGGAAGGGACAAAAAAATTACCAAACCCTTCCTTCCTCTAGTTAAAGGAGAGATAATTTCCCCCACAACCTACCTTCAATATGCCCTACAGTGGTGACTAGCACCAAGGGAATAGAATCACATGTAAAATGGAAGGCATTACAAACTATATTTTTAACGATTAGGAGATAGGATAGTAAATCCCAACAACACCAAATGTGGAGGTAAAAGTGAATAATAAAATCCATTCCCATATTCATGTTCCAATAATAAAGTGATACAAGTATAAGAAAACTCCCAAGAGAAGTACCAAAAGAAATGAAAAATAGCAACATCATCGGTCCCAGTATCTAAGATAATAGTGTAAACCACGACCCTTGAAATCCTCCAGGAATCCCGAAAGCAGTTTTACAATTGTAGGAAGAGTATATAGATATACTCAGTAGGGAAAAACAAAATCTCTCATGCACATGTGGGGAGGAATTCTAATTCCCTCGGAGAAAAGGAGATACCATAGCACCTATCAGGGAACCTATCCTCCCAACCTTAGCAAGGCATGCTCCGAAAATAATGCAAGTCAAGTAATGTAATAGTAATAGAACATCATTTTTTGGGGACCCTGCATCACTTTCCCACTGGTTATTGAATACATCCTATGCATCAGACCTCCCCCGCCATTCTCACCATAGTGCAACAACCATACCCCGCCCGCACACACTTGGGATACCACAACTACACATCCCACCCATAAACACATGGTCCACAACCACCATATGTATCCACCCCATAGACACCTCGTCTAGAAGAACTATTGCCTTTCTTGAAGACGCATGGTCCAAAACAACTACTACCACACCTGAAGACACTTTGGAAAAAAAATTCTTGCACACACCTGGGAAAAAAACCATGACCACCCTACCAGAAGAATATTGGGCTATAATAGACCTCATGTTGTCGGAGCCTACCTGAAGAGTCTTGGGATACTTGTGAAATGAGCAGAAAAGGAGCTAATAACCAACCCCTTATAGTGCGTTGGGAAAAACACCCTCCCCCATGAAATGGGGGTGTCCTAGATGAAGTGATCAACTTGGGTGGGGCATGAATAAGGAACATAAAAACTACATTATAAATATAGGTAAAAAAAATAGATCCCAACCTAGGGGTTCCAAAACCCTCCTATACACAAACACCCTCATTACTATTCATTCATAAAAATCACAACAGCCACAACCAAGTCCTAACTCATTCCCAGAAAACAAATCCCATTAAAACCCATTCATGTTATCAAATTAAAGTGGATTCATTTAAATAATTCTTTACTACTCGGAAATGAACTGGCCTAGCCACCATCCAGGGAATGAAAAACAACCTAGAATCAATTTAACCATTCATACCTAGTTCTCTTATAATGTCACAACAACCAAAGGGAACCGTTAAATCCCTCATAAAACTGGAACCAAACCAAGCACCAATGTTTAGCCCCACATGGCCTTAAATCCACAAACGAACAACTGCACCACAACAGAAAGGGATCTCAAACCCATCCACGTCACCCCACAAGAATTATTAAAAACCACACATATTACCAAGAAAGAGCAAGGGGGTTTCCAGATCCAACACACCATTCATTGAGTTCCTTTCATTCCATTCGGTTAACCGGGGTGACCATACAAGTATTTTTATTTACTGGGCATCCATTTAATCAACTGAGTTTACATGATTAACTATTCCAATGTCACAACCATCAATCACATAATTATCCAAAAAAATAAAGATTCATTAGTGTGCAAGAATGGACCACCAACGACCACGATTTTTAGTATACCTAAGCCTATATAATTCATTAAAAAAAGAAAATGCAATAGAGTGCAACAGTGTCATCAAAAACACCCCTTAATTCATTAAAAACTAATTTATTGTCTTCCTTATGATTTGGTTTCATCCTTCCACAAAGATAAATTATTGTAACGACCTGAATCCAGAGCCACACAACTGGCTCCCCTAGCCCAGTTTGCCACATGAACTCACGCGCGTTTCCCCAAACGTCAAAGGTTGCCGACTAATAGAGAGGGCCTTGGTGATTTAGTGGGGAAACTATGACCTCATTTGGTAAAGAATGCAGCGGAAGGAAAATAACATAAACAATAGCGGAAGTAGTAAACATCACATGAAAACTGAAATTGAACTGTGGAAGAAATGTATAATATAATAATGATGTGTCATGACACATGTGTCTATAGAAAGTAGTAAAAAAACAACGTACTGAAATACAACTAAAACCCAAGTAGAAAACGTAAACAGAAACTCCAGCAGCATTGCGAGCCTAAGCTCGGTCCCATGCTCTCTCTCTCTAACCCGCAATCAAGCACCTGAGGTAGAAGGGCCACAATACTTATCCACACCTGCAACCATATAACCTATTTGGGCTAACAAGCAGGGCCCAAATAGGGTGTGGTACTTATCCCAGTGGGCAACCACCAAATGATTTGTGCCCTACTTTTAGTGAGCAACATAGAAAAAGTAATGGAAATAAATTTAGCATAGAAACAAGGGTACACTAAATTAAACAATCCTAAAATTCTATATTAACTTTTATTTATTAATTTATTTCAATCATTTAGTCATCAACCAAAGAATCTAGAAAATAGCTCTATAGCCAAATGGCATAGCAAGTAACACAATAGGTATCTCGACAGACTACCTAAACTTCAAGTAGTACAAACCCAAGATTGTTATTTGGATTGGTGGACTCGTCACAACCAACCAACAATATTTATTACAATAACCCTATGGGTGGCTCATGTGGGTGGGCCCTTATGGTCAAGCATTCGAACAAAGGAAAAGACACTCTGAGTAAGCACTCAATGTCAATTCCCCCTATGGTCTTGCAACGATACTACTGACTCTCTGAGGAAGAACTTACGTTTAATTCCCCATTTAGTCTCAATTTGATAATTATCAGACCCTCTGAGAGAGCCTAAAGTCAATCCCCCTTATGGTCTTTTAATGGTAATAATTAAACAGGCCCTATGAGGAAGCACTCAACGTCAATTCCCCCTATGGTCTAACTACACCAGGTTCCTACAGCTCTAAGTAAAAGAAATCGTACGTAAATTATTCGTACCAGACCTAAGTATGTTCAGAAAACCACTTGGTTAATAGCTACAATGCATCAAAATCATATAAACAGTAGGGAATACATGCAATCAAACTATATCAAGGCAAGCAAGCAATGCAACAAGGTCTGCCTCATAGGCAACCTATGCCAAACGGCGATAAAAAGACAAACAAGGGAAACTCCCATGGGGTGATCCTCAAGCATTCTAACAAGAAATTGTTAATAATCTAATAACCTCAAGCATACATGCATCCTAAGGCAGATAACAAAACAGGATCAAAACCCAAACTCGAGATACCCGATACATGGGTTCCTGGAACTTTTACACCAAAAACTCAGAGACGTTCAATTCAAGGCAACAAACCACCTACATTGATCCTCGTAGATTGATATACTTGAACCTCGACCTGTGAATTAGCCTAAAACGGTGTAGATCTTCCAAAATGTCACAAACTTTCAACCTTAGATATCTCACATGAGAGGATGAATCATGAAACAAGGCCAAAGAATAAACAAAAACTAACTGCTGCAATTCTATTTCAACCGATGATGTTCGATTCAGATAGTCGGTGAAGAATCGGTCGTTCGGAGAAGAATTGTCCTCCTCGGATGCTCTGGCTGGTATTAGGCAGAGTAGAAGACTAAAACAGGGTTAAGTCATGACCTCGGTCCTATTAATGAAATAAAGAGAAAAGTACATGGAATTTACTTTTAGAGTACACGACGTGTACCTTGGTTTTACATACTCTGCTTTATGCGGCCTCCACGTCACCCCACATTGTTGTGTGTGTGGCCCAGACACGGCCTGCACACGATGTCGCGCTGGAGAAAAGTACAAGGCGTGTATGTAGAAAATTTCAAGATTTTTCCTTTTTTTCTCAAAAACAATCAGAAAAGGAAAAAACATACATGAAACGATGATCCGGGATCTTACAAACTTCCCCCCTTAAAGAAATTTGTCCCCGAATTTCCCTAACAAGGAATAAAAGAAGAATCCTCGAACAAATCCATCCACTGTGATCGCATGTCGGCCTCCATTTCCCAAGTCTCGTCATGTACACGATCGTGCTGCCATAACACCTTTACTAAAGGAAGAGACTGGACACGGAGTACCTTGGAACTACGATCAACAATCCGGATAGGATGCTCCTAGAACAATGCATCCTGCTCCAGCTTAGCCTCCTCGGGTTGAAAACAAGAGATGGGTCTGAGAAATACCACCGAAGCTGAGAAACATGGAAGACATCGTGCATAGCATGGTACCTCTGAGGTAACTGTAACCTGTAAGAAACCAGCCCGACTCTCTCCAAAACCTCAAACAACCCGATGTATCTTGATTAAAGCTTTACATGTCTCCTAATCCTCTTATGTCCCAACCTCGGGGTAACATGCTAGAAAACCTGATCTCCGACCTCGAACTCCAAAGGTCGTCTCCGCTGATCAGCATAATATTTCTGCTGAGACTGTGCAATAGCCATCCTCTTCCGAATCAACTCCACCTCCTCTATGGTCTCCTTAACAAGATGAGGTCCCAGCACAACTACCTCTCCTGCCTCCAGCGAGCACAAGGGTGATCGGCACGACCTATCGTACAAAGCCTCGTAAGGTTCCATCTAAATAGTTGATTGAAAAATATAATTATATGAAAAATCCACTAGAGGTATATGTTTATCCCATGAACCTGCAAAATCAAGGACGCATGATCGTAGCATGTCCTCCAGTACCTGAATTGTGGACTCCGACTGGCCATCTGTCTGTGGATGGTAAGCTGTACTCAGAACTACATGTGTTCCCAAAGCCCTCTGTGGCCCCTTCCAGAAATGCGATGTAAAGCGGGCATCCCTATCAAAAAATGATAGAACTCGGAACCCGATGAAAGCGTATAATCTCCCGTACGTACAACCTCCCAAGATCATCGACATCGAAGGTCTCCTTGATAGGAAATAAATGTGCAACCTTCGTGAGCCTATCCACAACAACCCAAACCGCATCATTCCCTTTAGGTGATCTCGGTAACCCTATCACGAAGTCCATATCTACATCATTCCATTTCCTCTTAGGAATGGGTAACTGCTGTAGATGCCCTGCTGGTCGCTGATGCTCTGTCTTCACTTGCTGACTGGTTGAGCACCACATAACAAAACTAGCCACATCCTTCTTCATACATGGCCACCAATATTGAAAACTTAAGTCTCGATACATCTTTGTGACAATAGGTTGAACTTACCAATCTAAAGCATTAAAATCATGCATCATCTCCTCACATATGTCTGCTAAACCCATATGTGGCCATGAAAATGTAATACCTCATCATCGCCACCATCCACCTCGGAGTAGGGTCTCCTTCTGACACAGCCTTTTTTATGACTAGGCCTTCTAGGTCTGATAGCTTCCTCATTCGAACTCAATATAGAAGAGTGGGGTAATAGTTATTGATGAACGAACTATCTGACCAAGTCTGTCGTGCACCTCCAAATGAATCTCAGAGAATAGATCCAAAAGATACCACTCACTGCTGGCCTCCCAAACTACCTGTAACTGAGTTCTCCTGCCCAGTGCATCAGCCACAACATTTCCATTATTAGGCGTATAAGAAAGCTCGAAGTCAAAAGACTGTAGGTACTCGACCCAACTACGCTTTCTCATATTTAAGTCACACTGCGTGAAGATATAATTGAGGATATTATGATCAGTATATACCACAAAATGCTCTCCCAGAATATTGGGTCTCCAACAATGCAAAGCATGAACAACAGTAGCCAACTCGAGGTTGTGTGTAGGATAGTTCTTATCATGTGGACCCAACATCCAACATCCATATGCAACAACACGATCCCCCTGCATAAGCACTGCTCCAAGCCTGATTCCAGATGCATCACAGAAAACTATATAACTCTTTCCCGGCTCTGGTAAAACTAGAATCGGTGCTGAAGTAAATATCCCCTTCATCTCCTAAATGGTTGAATCACAGGCTTCGGACCAAACATACTTTACATCATTCTTAGTCAAGCCCATCAACAGCGCTGCCATGCGTGAGAAGTCCTGTATAAACCACCTCTATTAACCAGCCATTCCTAAGAAGCTTTGTACGTTGAAGACATTATTCCATTTCTCTGAGGTAACTACCGCTCTCACCTTCTTTGGGTCTCCTGATACTCATTTCTCTGAGATGACATGACCCAAGACGTGAATATCGTCTATCCAGAAGTGGCACTTAGAGGGATTATCATATATCTGGTGCTCTATCAGTGTACTCAATATTATATCATGATGAGTAGCATGGTCGTGTCGAGTGTGAGAGTACACCAAGATATCATCCATGAAAACCACCATGAAGGAATCCATGTAAGGATTGAAAACTCTGTTCATCAGTTCCATGGAGACTGCTGGCACGTTCGTGAGACCAAATGGAATAACCAAATACTTGTATAGACCATACATAATCTGGAAAGCTGTAAGTGGTATTTCTGATGGTCTGACACGCAACTGATGATAGCCGGATCTCATGTCGATCTTCGAAAACACCCTGGATCCTCAGAGCTGATCGAGAAGATCATCAATCCTAGGTAAGGGATATCGATTCTTCACTATTAAATGGTTTAGCTTCCGATAATCCACACAAAGTCGTAATGTACCATCCACCTTCATCTGAAACAAAATAGGCGAACCCTAAGAGGAAGTTCTGGGTCTGATAAATCCCTTTGCCAGAAACTTCTCCAACATCTTCTTGAGCTCTTACAACGTAGGCATAGCCATCCTATAAGGAGGTATGGACACCGGTGCTGCTCCTGACACAAGCTCAATAGGGAAGTCTACCTCACGCTCCGGAGGCAACCCTAAAAAGTCTTCTGGAAAGACATCCAAAAAATGATCAAATACCAAAGAAAAATCCATTTGAGATATCCCTTGATCGTCCAGGTATAAACTAGAAACTTGGGCTGTAACACAGCCCAACCCATGATGCTCTATTCCAGCTCTTCTTTCCTGTACATCCCATTATCCTTTGTGAAGAAAGGATCTGTCCTCTGGTGACGTGAAACTCACCCTGCAGTGATAGCAATCGACAAGGGCCTGAAAATGAACTAGCCAGTCCATTCCAAGAATGACATCATAACCAGTCATCTCTAATTCATAAATATCCCACAAAAAGTGACACCCACCAACCTCATTGGGGCACTCCTTGCACTGACACACACTAGTAGTTCTAAGTCCCAAGGGAGTGTCTAGTGTCTTCATATCCTCAGAAGTTAATATAATAAGTCTAAGGCTCTCCACAGTGTGAACAGAAATAAAGCTATGAGAATCTCCTGTATGAAATAGTGCAGAAGATTAAACTGAGACTACTAAAATCATACCACGCACTATGGATGGTCCAGGATCTTGCTCATGATGAATCTTCTCTACCTCAAATGCCTGGCCAGTACCACGACACTGTGTAGCAACCTGAGATCCCTGAGCTGATCCTCCTTAAGCATCACCACTACATACATGTCCCCTACCCTAGCCTGAATGGCCTATAAAACTCCATCTCCCAGTCTGCTACGGAACTGATAAACTTCTCATGTACACGGAGTCAAAACTGATCCTCCTTCACTAGCCGCTCGAAGAAGAACCTTGCAAAACCGTTGTAGATGACCCATATTGCCACAAGATCGGAACTCTAATGGGTCCCTCGGGAACTGGGGAATTTTATTCCCTTCCTTCCCACACTAGTATCACACTACTTTTGTTCCTGAAGGAACATCTCGCTTCCTCGAGTCACCTCGTGTAGAATCTTCATGGCACTTCCTGCTATCAGTTGAAAGAGTACTGATTCTGGATGCTGAACTGTTATGATTCACTACTTTAGTATCTCTCAGATTCCTCTCCATTATCAAAGCCTAGTTGACTATCATATAAATAGAAGTCAACTGGAAGACGTTCACCTGTGATCTGATCTCTGGTCTGAGGTCCTCCACAAACATACTTGCTAAAAACAGCTCGTTATTCCCCAGAACAAGAGTGAAACACTATAACTCAATGAAATGGGAGGAATAATCCATAACTGATAGAGTACCCTGCTGAAAGTTAATGAAATATCGGGCTATATCGGTCCTCAGCGTCGCCGGGTAGAAGTAGTCATAGAATATTCGCTGACACTCATCCCAAGCAACTATCTGCTGGCGCCCTTCCAGAGAAACTATGTCCCACCATCTCTTGGAGGAATATAGAAGCATGTTAGTCGCGAGCTTCACACTTCTATCCAGGGGTATCTCGAGATGATCAAAGATAGAAAACATAGCTTTGAACCAATACTCAGCAGCCTGAGGTCCTCCATCATCTGAGAACATTGGAGGATATTGCTATTGGAAGACTCACGTAAGCTCTGCCATAGATTGGGAAAGTTGATGAGCTCCCTGAAAGGTTTGTATGATCCACATGAATCCCTCATGGAACTGTGCATCTGCACTAGTATTCGGGATAACTGCATGTTCCAAATCCAGCGTATGCTCATCGTCATATCCCTGATGTGCAATGGAAGGACGTCTTGGGGGGCATGACTCTGCAAGGTCAAAAAGCACACCTTTATTAACAACGAACACATTTTCAACATAATAGAGTGAAAGAGGAACAAAAAAGGAAAAAATCTTATAACTGGAAAAACATGGTTACATGGAGTATAGTCCCTATACACAGCGTGTTCCATAAATATTTTACTTGGGCATGTACACCGGCCATGTGGCTATATAAACACAAACTACACGACATGTTCTTACATATACACGGTGTGTACCATCCTCTTTCCTCTGTCCCGGTTACTCCTACATGACTAAGTCACACAAACTATCCCATCTTAAGACTACATGGTGTGTCTATCAACTACACGAGGTTTCCTTAACGGTTTTCCCCTGTCCGTGTCATTAGTCACACGGACTGGTACACTGACCAAAACTACACGGCGTGTCAACAACGTACAAGGAATGTTGTCCCTAAGATTTTACAACCCATGTATTCAACTACATGGCTGGGTCATACGGACCGTTAATACATGGTGTGTCAACGTAGTACATGGCGTATTGTTCCTGATATTTTCCAGCTCACGTATTCAACTACACGACTAGATCACACGGAAGAACAGTACACGACATGTACTTCAAAGTACACGGCGTGTACCCATGAAAAGTAGTTCTTCCCGAACAGAAGAACACATGGTGTTTTTTCACAAGGCCACACACCGTGTTACGAGTTTTCGGGGCAGTAGGCATGAAAAACTCCCCAATACCACTGAAGAACACTGAAAACTAGCGCCTATGTGTTAAATTCCGATCCGTGGGGGCCCATAGTCCCCATGAATCAGTGTGTTACATCATTATAATGCATATAACAAGCAAACAGTATGATAATCCCATGATCTTCCAAAATTATGACCCTTAAGGGCCCATAACACCTATAAGATCAAATCTTTGCATCCATTCTAAATAAGTTGTAAGATAAAAAACACCCTATCAACATAGCAGGTATTTCCATCACAACAACTATCACACCAGCATGAATAATCTATCACAAAATCTATCATAACAGCTACAATTTATAATATACCCTAGATGGAATGATGAAATGCATGACATGTGATTTTTTTAACCAGTGCCTATATGATGCATGTGATGGCATACACTCATCCCATTGGGTTGCAACAAAATAGAACCACAATCATATAAACTATAACAGCACAAAACCATTGCATCACCCAATAGTGAAGTATAATCAACTGTCAAACTTGCAACAACTAAAAAAAGAAATTACGAAGTAGTATATCTTTTCCCTCTACATGGGTAAATTACTCCCAGGCATAGTTAAGTACCATGTACCCATTCCTTCCTATCCCTATCTATTTTCATCAAATAGTAAGGAAATAGAAAAGAAAAATCATCCTTTGATTCCACTTTGTAATGGCCCGAATCTGGAGGCACACAACTGGCACCCCGTGCCCGGTTCGCCACATGACCTCAAGCATGATTCCCCAAACACCAGAGGCTGCCGACTAGTAGAGAGGCCCTTGGTGAGTTAGTGGGGAAACTATGACCTCATTTGGTAAAGTATGCAGCGGAAGGAAAATAACATAAACAATAGAAGAAGTAGTAAACAACACATGAAAATTGAAACTGAATAGTGGAAGCAATGTATAATATAATAATGATACAACATGACACATGTGTCTATGGAAAGTAGTAAAAAAAACATGCTGAAATACAACAACAACCCATATAGCAAAAGTAAACAGTAACTCCAGCAGCATCGCGAGCCTAAGCTCGGTCCCATTCTCTCCAACTCTAACCAGCAATAAAGAACATAAGGTAGAAGGGACACAATCCATATCCACATATGCAACCATATAACCTATTTGGGCTGAAAAGCAGGACCCAAACATGGTGTGAGACTAATCCCAGTAGGCAACCACTAAACGATTTGTGCCCTACTGTCAGTGAGCAATATAGAAAAAGTAATGGAAATAAATGCACCAGAGAAAAAATGGTACAATAAATTAAACAATAATACAATTCTCCATTCAAATTTTGTTATTAATTTAATTCAATCATTTAGTCATCAACAAAAGAATATAGAAAATATCTCTATATCCAAAAACCATAGCAAGTAACACAACATGTATCTCAATAGACTCCCTAAACTACAAGTAGTACAAACCCAAGATTGTTCTTTGGATTGGTGGACTCATTACAAACAACCAACAATATTTATTACACTAACCCTCGGGGTGGCTCACGTGGGAAGGCCTTTATGGTCAATCATTCGAACAAAAGAAAAGACACTCTGAGGAAGCACTCAACGTCAATCCTGCCTATGGTCTTGTAGCGATACTACAGGCTCTCTGAGGAAGCACTTACATCTAATTCCCCCTTTAGTCTTGATTAGATATTTATCAGAACCTATGAGAGAACACAAAATGAATCCCCATTATGTTCTCGTAATGGTAATAATTAAATAGGCCGTCTAAGGAAGCACTCAATGTCAATTCCCACTATGTTCTAACTACACCAGGTTCCTACAGCCCTGCGTAAAAGAAATCATACATAAACGATTCGTAGCAGCCCTAAGTATGTTCAATAAACTACTTGGCTAATAGATACAATTCATCAAAAGAATATAAATAGTATGAAATACATGCCATCGACTATATAAAGGAAAGCAAGCAATGCAACAAGGTCTGCCTCATAGGCAACCTATGAAAAACGACAATAAACAGCCAAACAATGGAAACACACATGGAGTGATCCTTAATCAGGCTAAACATGAATTATTAATCATCTAATAAACTCAATAATACATGAATCCTAAGGCAGATAACAAAATAGGATCAAAACCCTAACCTGAGATACCCGATACATGGGTACCTGACACTTTTGCACCAAAAAATAAGATAAATTCAACGTAGGGCAACAAAACAATACCTAGATCCTCTTAGATTGATATAATTGAACCTCGGCCTGTCATTCGGCATAGAACAGAGTAGATCTGCAAAAACATCTAAAACTTTCAACATCAGATAACTCACACGAGAGGAAGAATTAGGAAACAAGGCCAAAGAAGAACCAAGAACTCACTGTTGCGATGCTATTGCAACCAACAATGTTCGATTCGGATAGCCATTAACTGATCGGTGGTTCAGAGAAGATTTGGACTCCTCGAACTGTCTAGGAAGAATTAGGCGTAGAAGAAGAAGAAAACATGGATAATTCACAACCCCGGTCCGATTGATGAAATAAAAATGAAAAGTACACGGCGTGTACTTTTAGAGTATAGGATGTGTGCCTTGGTTTTCCATACTCCACTTTCAGCAGCCTCCACATCAGCCCACATCGTTGTGTGTGTGGCCCATACATGGCCAGCACATGGCCTTGCACAGAAGAAAAGTACACGGCATGTACTCATTAAGTACATGGTGTGTACTTAGAATTTTTTGGGATTTTCCCCCTTTTTCTCAAAAACTACCAGAAAAGGAAAAACATACCTGAAATGACGATCTGGGTTTTTAAAATTATTATACCCACTTTTCATGATACATAGTAAAGAGAGATGATGAAAGAACCCTTCTTGGGTGATAATGAGTGAATTTTTTCTCTGCACGCGAATAACTGGGGATGCATGACTTACAGGGGAGGAAATTCGGGGACCCTAATAGTGATTAGGAAAGGCTCCAACACAGTTTCACCACTACCCCAAGAAGGGGGACTCCAAACGAACCAAGGAAAGGAAAGATACTGTACAAGAAGAATAATGAATTCAAGTGCGTTAAAAGTCGAGATCCTGGAGTTGCAGGATATAAAATATAGAACGGCTTTAAAGGTGGATCATGGTTTCACCATGCATTTGGACGATTACATAGGATGAAATTAATTGTTACTTTATAATTCTCATCAGAGATGTGGCCATAAGGACTACGAGTTGAAGGATTTCTTTTAAATAGAGGAAAACATGTATGAGGGGCTAAACTAAATGTACATGAAATGGGTGTGGCACTGATGATAAATACACATGTTTTGTTAAGTCAATGGTTTATCATCTCTTGGTGATTTTACATATCATTTATGGGATTATAATGGATTTTAATGGGGTATACAAACATGTTTACATCAAAAGATACGTTGTGGTAGTGAAAAAAGTTGGAAACTAGATAAAAATAAACAAGGGTGGGACACCATTTGGTGAGACATTATAACGATGCCACAGTCATGGTGCCACCCTCATGGTGACACCACCATGGTGACACTGTTTTGTAGAGAAACAGTGATGGCACGACTGCCATGGTGCCACCGTCACGGTGCCACCGCGACCAGTGCCACTATTTCAGTGGAACCAATTGATGGGACTGATATGTTGGGAATGTACTAGACCAGGAGGGTCTAGGCTATTACCCCACTCCCAACAATTGGTAAAATTATTAACTTTTCATGTGTATGTGTGAACTATCACCTCCACAAACTTGTATAATTAATCTTATATTAACATAGCTCATGTTTGGTTATAATGAAGAAATTTATTTTTATATATTATATTCATTAAATGTTTATGATTATATGTTAACAATATATCAATTACAATATTAATTTTCATGGACATAAAAATCATAACCTCGTTCGCGCATATGAGTGAACTATCATCTCCATGAAGTGATGTGATTAATTTTTAATCAACACATCACATGAATAATATATATAAGTATATTTATATGATTGAAATGATATAAATTATATTATTATAATTCATTAAAACTAAAATAATAAATAACATATTGGTATAATGATCATTGAAAAATTGAAATGGTAGTCATGTGTACATATGGATTACGATCTCTAAAACTGTAACACATTTCATTTTTTAATATCCATATCTGATGTATGGATATAATGTATAATTTATATCTAAATTTTATTATTATTCAATGAATATTTTTTTCATATAGTGGACTAATGAATTAATTGACTATTGATATGATACCAAATCCATTTTCGAATCATATAATGAACATCATCATATCATCCAACGTGATATTTAATAATTATATAAATTTTAATTCATGATAATAAGTTATATTAATGTAGTAATAAAATTGTAATGGTTTCTTTGGAAAGAAAAAAATTAATGAATGTTTATTATTCAAAATATTAAAAAAACATATGTGATGAATCATACTTTTCATGACCCATCCCACTAGGACTTGCGCCGTGACACCCCAAGACCTCCTCCAATAGGCCTGGGGAGGGTGACTAGAACTGAGTAGGCATATTACTAACATGGGAGGAATTTCCTAAGAACTTGTACACACGCACACATCTCCAAGCCCACAAATGGTAACATGTAAAAAAACCACAGAGGAACAAAATGCATGCATACAACTAAACCCAGCCAACAGAATACGAGGGAAGGTAAAGTGATGAATGTAAACTGGGCCAGAATACAAGCCCACCAAAAAAAGAGTCTGAAAACTACAAAGTGCAACATGTAATGAAAAGAGGCACTGGAACTGCTACTTGTAGCTGCAAGGACACCTCGACATGTGAGGAACTCCGAAATCACTGTCCTATCCTGGTTCTCCATTGGATCTATCAAAAGGCTGCTCATCTACAAAAGACATGACACGTGTAGGCAATTCCCATGCAGGGGTGAGTATAACAATACTCATAAGAGGACCCCGAAAACCTCAATGAAATACACGAAGTAAAGGTACAATCATCTCTACACTATATATATCTACAGAACATATAGCAAGAGAAACATAAACCAAATATACTCAAAACGCAGACCCACGGTCTAGAAGAAAGACACACAACCACATATCCATACTAGTAATTCCATTCAAATAATCCACGAAGCACTCATTACGGGAGAAGACACTCCGCAAGTCTGGTATCTCTGATAATGTCCGACCGAGAAGTACTGTTCATCGGGAAACATCACGAGAGGTTGTTACACTCATTATGAGAGACACACTCTTGAGTGGAGAAATATCATGATACACAGATGAGGATCCCTGCCAGGGCCTTGGTGGATACCCTAACTCATCCGGATTCACCAGCTCGGTAGAGGATCAATGCCCGGTAGAGTTTTTCATGTCCATGCCTAAATCTACCTAGGGTCAGGAATGAATAGAGGATCATGCTTCAGGCCTCTCAGAGAGATGCCTGACTCTATCACAAAAAGTTATGCTAAAGGGATCATACTCCTGAAAAGGAAATGATGTATAAACTTCAAGGGAATGAGAAGAAGGGGCACTAACCCAAATGAAACATGTCCAAGATATGGTGGACAAGAAGACCATATCGATTTCCAAAAAGTACACGTCGTGTATAAAAGTCACATGTTTTGTCTTCTTACCTCAGGTAATTCTCGTGTAAAACAACATGTTTCATAAGGTTGGTTGTGTAGAAAAAGTCAGTACACTATGTGTGGTATGGATTACACACCGTGTCCTAGGGTCGGCTACGTGTACACTGGACATGTGCTCGTACATAGCCTCAACCTGTGTATGCTAACCCGTGTAATCGGTATACGAGGTGACCCACACTATTATCCTCACCTAGCCATGTGGTGTAGTACACGACTGGGTATTACACCCCTTTTACGTGTATCCCCTAGATATAGGGCGAGTCCCGCATAGTCACTTCTACCCAGCTGCGTAGAGTACACGCCGTGTCTCGATGCCCTGTAGTCCATCCCATGTCACTGGAATCTCCAAAAGACACACAGAGCTTCGGGGAAGGTCCAAAAAACCGTGTGACCGAAGTCACATGTTGTGTGATTCATGTCTGATGCCCTAAACCCTAGTTTCCGCTGAGATAGTCCACATGGTGTGTTCTTCAGGGATACACGCCATGTATTCTGGAAATTTCCAGAAATTCTGACCTCCTCTATAGCGCCTCTGGTGATGTCATGTTCATCGATCCATTTTTCCCATCACCATGGAAATTCTGGGTTTGGGTCGCCTCGACACCATGAAGTTTCATCCATTGTTTTCAGACCACCAATCGACTCTGAAATCAAGTTTTGATCTTCCCGCATAAAGAACGCTCGAAGAACGGCCTCTTCCAATCCGAGATGATTTGTCATATGTCATGGTCTTCGCAAATCCATAGGGTCGTTGTGATGTCATATCTCCAGTTTGGGATCATTGCATTGGAGGATGGGTGAAAAATGATCTATTGTTTTTCACCCCACGAAGAACGTGAAGAATGCGAAGAGCGTGCGAGAAAGAAAGGGGGAAAGAAAAATTCAATAAAGAAAATTTGAGGAACGAACCTCTGCCATTTTTTGTCACGACGTTGATCTGATCCCATTAGTAGGATTAAATGGAGAAAAAATCAACCAAAAAATCGACATTGATTAATTCCCCATAATCATCCCAATAAAACCCTCCTGCAAGAATGTGCAAATCTACAAATCAACTTGTTCGTGGTTAATCCGAGTTCGAATTTTAAATTCAAAAATGGGGAAATAAAATCAAAATAGCAACCCCTACCTTTATAAAAGGATTGATCGTTGATGAAACGGTCATTTTGCCGCTGTCGTCAAGATCCTTCAACTTCGTTGGCACAACAATTCACAGCTGTGATTCATTATCGTTCATCATCAAGGGTCTTCTACGAACCGCCACAGATTCTCAAAATATTCCTATCAATCCATGCTAAAAAGCGACATCCCAACTAAAAGTGAAACATGTTTGGAATTCCATTATGATGTGGTAATAATGAGTCAGCATTATTTTTTTTGATTCATTATGACATGATATTAATTACTAAAATAGTTTCCCTATCGTTGGGCTGCAGCGAATGTTTCCAAAATAAAATTACAAAAACATCGAAATTTATTTTATTTTATTTTTCTAAAAACGTCCGAAAATTAACCTTTTCCCTCATCCTGTGCCGGTGGAGTTTAGACTCATTCTTAGGTAATGTCGTCATTCCGGACACAATAGTTCACTCAAATTTTTTATCCGGGAATCCGTTTGGAAACTGCTACAACCAAGAACATGTGTCGGCTCACTCACCTTAAAAAAAGTTCAAACCACCATTTCGGGATCACTGGGCTTTGGAATGTTGGGTCATCTCCATGCCTGGACTCGTAATAATTCCATATAATATTTCAAAAAACATTACATGGAAAATCCATGTCATTACATTCTCCCCACCGTGCAGATTTACGTCCTTGAAAATCCAAAACAAGACTACTCAAAAATATGGGGGTACATGGCACGGATTTTAGATTCCCGCTCCCACGTGATCTCCTAAATATTCTTGTGTTACCACCAGTCGCGCACCAAAGGAATCGATCACCCACGAAGGATCCTCTCCTATTGATCCTCGATCTCCACAGGGTACTCAGCATAGGTCGCTCCAACTTCGATGTCCAGCTCGCCCCAGTCGATGACGTGTGATGGTTCATGCACGTACCTTCTCAGCTATGACACGTAGAAGTCATTGTGTACCCGATGAAACGTTGGTGGTAGAGCTAGGCGGTATGCCACCTATCCAACTCTACCCAAAATCTAGAAAGGTCTGATATACCTCGGAGATAGCTTACTGTCTCGAACAAAGATCTACAACCCTCGTCGAGGTGAGACCCGAAGAAATACATGGTATCCCACTTCAAACTCTAGAGTTCTCCGTCGTCAATCCGCATAAGACTTCTGCTAGCTCTTTGAAATCTTCATCTGATCCCAGATGGTCTGCACCTTCTCGGTGGTAGCTCGTACCAACTCTGGAATCATGGGTGCTAACTCTCCAGAGTCTTTCCAGCAAAGTGGTGACTGACAGGGTCTCCCATACAAGGCTTCAAACGGTGCTATACCAATGGTGGAGTGGTAGCTGTTATTGTATGTAAACTCCACCAATGGCAGGTGGTCCTCCCAACTGCGACCAAAGTCCAACTTACAGGCCTGAAACATATCATCCATAAAATTAATGGTCTTATCCGTCTTACCATCATTCTGGTGATGGAACGTCGTGCTGAAGCATAGCTGAGTCCTAAAAGCCTCCTAAAATACCTTCCAAAACCGAGTTGTAATGCGGGCATCTCTATCCGAGATTATCTTCTAACGGACACCATGATTCCGTACTATCTCCTGCATGTAAAGGTGTCCCAAGATTTCTACGGAACTCTACTAATTGATGGCTAGAATGTGGGCTGACTTGGTGAATCGGTCGACAATCACCCAGATGAAATCATGCCCCTTGGAAATCTATGGTAAGACTCTCACAAAGTCCATCGATATTCCACCCCACTTCAACTCTGGAACTTCCATGGGTGAGCTAATCCCACTTGAACCTGGTGCTCATCCTTTACCCACTGGGATGTAATACATCGAGAAATGAACTCTACTACTGCCTTCTTCATGCCTGACCACCCGAACTGTCGTCAATGACCTTTGTATATCTTTACTACTCCATGATGTACCACCATGAAAGATGTATGGAACTCCCTCATGACCTCTTCCTGCAACACTACTGGTACAACTGTGCGTCCTCTGAAAACAAAGTATGTGCTCCCCACCTTGTGAATATCCATCAGGAGCATGTCCTTTGGATAACTGATCATGTAAAGCCTCATAGTAGACATCCCCGAGCTGCACCACCAAAACTCGCTGTAAGAGAATATGGGTGATATGCATCAACTATAGTTAAGCTGCATCTTCTCTGTAAATGAAGGAAAACTGTAACGTGGCCAACTACTATGTCGCCTCACTCAACAGCTTTGAGCTCAACCTTCTGATAAGAGCATCTTCCACCTTTTTCCCCTTCCCAGGAGTATATATGATCTCAAAATCATAATCCAAGAGGAAATCTAGCAAATTACTCTACCTCAGATTCATATCCTTCTATGTGAAGATGTATTTGAGGATCTTGTTGTCAGAGTAGACAATGAAACACTAACCCATAAGGTTGTGTTTCCACATCTTCAATGTGAAGACTACCACAGCCAACTCGAGATCATACATCGCATAGTTCTGATCATGTGGCCTAAGTTGGAAAAAACCATTGGAAATCACTACCTCTCTTTGAATTAGGACATAGCCAATCCCATTCCCTGACGCATCGAAAAAACCTTGTACTCAACACCCTCCTCTTGAAATCTCAAAACCAGGGTGCTCGTAAAACATTGTCTCAAAAACTTGAAATCCTACTAGCACTTCTTCGTCCACATGAAGGGTTTATCCTTCCTAGTCAAGGCTATCATCAGTGCTGATATCCGGGAGAAATCAGGAATGAATCTCTGGTAATATCCTACCAACCTAAGGATTCTTCGCACCTCCATCATGCTTAAAGGTGTCTCCCATGCTAACACCACCTCCAAGTTGGCTGGGTCCACAGATACTCCATCTGCTGATATGAAATTTCTCAAGAAGTGGACCTCCTGATTCTAGAACTGACATTTCAAGAGATTACCATAAATATGGTGCTCTTGGAGTACATCTAGAACCATCCATAGGTGTCTCACGTGATCCTCCTCTGACGTGCACACAATGATGTCATCGATGATGACCACTACAAAACCATACAAGTATGACTGGAAGATCCAGTTCATCAGTCTCATGAACACTGGGTGGGAGTTTGTCATGCCGAAAGTCATCACCAGGTATTCATAGTGACCATAGCATCATCTGAAAGTCGTCTTTGGTATTCCTCGTCTCTTACTCATAACTGGTGATAACCTGATCAATGTTCAACCTTCGGGAACCACTATGCCCCTCTTAGCTAATCGAAGGGGCCATTGATTCTCGATAGTTGATAAATTTTCTTCACAGTTACCTGATTCAGGCACCGGTAATCCACGTAAAACTTCAAACTCCCATCTTCCATCCTGGAAAACAAGAATTGGGCCGCCCAAGGTAAACTTTGGGGTCTTGAGAAAACCTGCCTTTGCAGATCCCCCAACTGCACACTCAGTTCACAAAACTCTATGGGATCCATCTGATATGCTAGTGAAGAAATTGGTGCCATATCAGGGTGTAAGTCGATGAAAAAGTCGATTTCCTGTGGGGTAGGTAGTCCGGGAACATCTTTGGGAATGACGTCCTCGTACTCCACCACTACTACGGGGAACTGGGAGCTAATAACATCTACTGCTCTGAGGGCAAGGCTAGCAGACTCATGGGATACCGGGTGCACTATCTTATGCATGACTCCATTCTGTGCTGCCTGGGATTCCCATTTATCGACAAAATAAAACATCATCCCATCACTATGGACACACCGCACCCTTCTCCTAAAATAGTCTATCTAGGCATGGACCGAAGATAACCAATCCATACCGAAAATGAAGTCGTAAGGCCTCAACACTACAACCAAGTTGTTTCAACTAAAACTCTTTCCTTTAAGGGTATGATCGCACTGTCTGCAAAGGTGTGTGATCGTCGAGTCTTCTCTCGTAGGTGTCTCCAAGCGTAAGGATCGATTCAACAGTTATACCAGAATCTCAAGGTTTTGTACAAGAATGTGTATATGAAAGAATGATCGGCACATATGTCTATAAGTATGACAACTAAGGTAGAGAAGATACAGATCGTACCTCGGATCATCCCTGGAGCCCCTGGGTTGTATGCCTCGACCACATGCAGCTGTCCTCGCCACTGTCTCCCTGCTCCATGTTCCTAGTGCGGACTTCCTGGGGGTGGTGGTGGACGTAAATCGAATCATCTTCCACCACACACATCTCTCACTACTCCTCCGCCTCATCTGCCGCCTGGCGGGTTCGTCTACTCTACTCTCTACCTCTACCTCAGTGTTCCATCCACCACTTCCTTGTCACCATCTTGTTGAGTTGAACAATCTCTAGCGAGATGTCTCATATCGTTGCACGTGTAGCACCACTTCTCCATGGAATGATTGGATCCAGCCTGAGAGCCCTGAACTCTCGATCCCCCATCATGGGTCCTCCTCAAACATCTCTCACACCCCGATCCTTGAGTCCGACGTCGGTTCCCTACTGCCAATGTCTCTGGTCATGCCTGCCTAGTGCTAACTGTCGTCGGTTATCTCTACTCCTCCAAGAAGCTCTTGATCACCAAGGCCCACTCGAGCACACCATCATAAGTCGAAATGAATAGAGGAACGACACTAGCTCAAATGTCTCGTCGTAGACCTCGCTCAAAGGTCTATGTTCTGAAGTAATTATCCTTGACCATATCCATCAAGTAATTGGAGAGGTTGGTGAACTACACTGAATAGTCAGCTACCGTCATAATTCCCTACAAGAGCTGAAGAAGATCTAGGATGTGTACCGCTCTCAGCGTAACTGGAGAGAACTCCTCCCTGAAGAGTTTCTCAAAATTCATCCATGAAAGGGTCTCCTCATCCTGATTCTGTGTGGTCAGACTCCACCATCATCCCATTAAACCCTAAATAAGGCTCGATCCAAGGATTAACATCTGGTCCTCCGGTGTCCTCACTAGACAGAAAACTATGGACACCGCCTCAAGCCATTCCTCAGCCGCCGGGTGGTTAGGCTCACCTCAGAAACTGATGGGTCTCTGTATTTGGAAGACATGGAGCACACTAACCTAGTTCCCCTCGTCGGTCAGTACAGTAGGTACCATTGGTAGCTCCACTGGTGGGGGCATAACTGGTGTACCACCAGGTGGGAACGCGTAGGAACTGGTCGCTGTATCGAAGCCTCGTCACTAAGGGGTCGTCCTCCTGATTATGCTGCTGAATCCAAGAAGGTATGCGTCGCAAAGGCATCTTGTAAGGAATCAATATGTACCATAATCATTGAGTATATCTTGATAGCTGATACAATGGTCATGGAAAACATAACCCATTCTTATATGATTCATGTACCATTATTTTTATTTCCCCGCAAATTGTGTTTTCATGCACCGAGTTGAAAAGCAGGTTATCAGAGTCCTGGTGTATGGATACGTCAGCCGCCCGCACCAACACTGGAGTCTCTGTCTTGAAAGCCAAGATTGAAACACATAACATTGTTTCCCCAAACCAATCTCCCAAACTCTTGGTCCTAAGGTAGAACTGACCACCTCTGATAACAATCTGTCATGACCCGTCCTAGTGGGGCTCGCACCGTGACCCCCAATCCCGCCTCCAATAGGCCAGGGGCTGGCGACAAGCACCATGTAGGCATATTACTAACATGGGAGGCATTTCCAATGAACCTGTACACATGCACACATCCCCAACCTCACAAATTCTAAAATGTAAAAATAACCATTGAGGAAGAAAATTCATGCATACAACTAAACCCAACCAATAGAGTACGAGGGAAGGTAAAGTGCTAAAATTAAACTGGGCCAGAATATAAGCCCACCAAAACAAGTGTTTGAAAATTACATTGTCCAACCTGTAATGTAACGATGTACTAGAACTGCTGGTCGTAGTTGTAGGGACACCTCGACCAGTGAGGAACTTAGTAAGCTCAGTCCTGCCCTGGTCCGCCCTGGGCTCTGTAAAAAGGAAGCTCATCTGCACATGGCATGACACGTGAAGGAAAATACCATGCAGGGGTGAGTATAACAACACTATGTAGAGGACCCTGAAAACCACAAAGAAATACACAAAGTAAAGGTATAGTAATCTCTACATAGTATATGTCTACAGAACATATAACAAGAGAAACAAAAACCAGATATACTACAATCCCAGACCCACGTTCTAGAGGCATGTCACATAACCGCATACCCTTGCTAGGAATTACGTTCAATGATTCCATGAAGCACTCGTTCCGCGAGAATACACTCCATGAGTTTGGTAGCACTGATGACGTATGTCTGAGAAGTACTGTTCATCAGGAAATGTCATGAGAGGTAGTTGCACTCATTAATGGAGACACACTCCTGAGTGGAAATATCACGATAGATAGATACACTCATTACGGGAGACACACTATTGAGTGGAAAAAGATCATGATACACAGATGAGGATCATTAGCAGAGAAATGGCAGATACTATGACTCATCCGAATTCACCAGCTAGGTAGAGGATCAATGCTCAGTAGAGTTGGCCTTGTTGATGCCTAACTCTATCTAGGTTCAGGAATGGATAGAGGATCTCTCTCCAGGACTCCTGAAGAGATGTTTGACTCTATTGGAGAAAGTCATGCTAAAGGGATCATACTCCTAAAAAGGAAACGATACCTGACCTTCATGGGAACAAGAATATGGGGCACTAACCCAAACAAAACGTGTCCAAGATACGATGTAAAAGTAAACATGTCGTTTTCCAAAAAAGTACACGGCGTGTAGAAAATTCACACACCGAGTCTTCTTACCCCGGGTACCGCCTGTGTACAACTGACCATGTCATAGGTTGGTTGTGTAGAAAAAGTCAGTACATGGCATGTGGTACGGATTACATGTTGTGTCCTAGGGTTTTCTCCATGTACGTAGGCCATGTTCCCGTACAATGCATCAACCTGTGTATGACAACCCATATAATAGATACACGGGGTGACCCGCGCTATGAGCGTCACCTGGCTATGTGGTGCAGTACATGACTTTGTATTACACCCTATGTCAGTGTATCCTTGGTATACACTTTGAGTCCCATATAGTTAGTTCTACCAAGCTGCATAGAGAGTACATGTCGTGTCTCGAAGCCGTGTTGTCCTTATCATGTCCATGTACTTTCCAAAAGACACACAAAGCTTCAGGGAAGGTCCAACATGCCGTGTGACTAGATTCACATTTCGTGTGATGCATTTCTGATACCAAAAACCTTATCTGCCATTGGGACAGTCTCCATGGCGTGTTCTTCAGTGATACACAATGTGTATTCTGGAAATTTCCATAAACACCGACCTCCGTCGCCACGCCTCTAATGATGTCTCGTTCATCGATCTGGTCATTTGATCGTTATGGAACTCGTGGGTTTTGGTTTCCCCGACACTACAAACCTACTTCCATTGTTTTCAGACCTCGATCGACTATGAAAATATGTTTTGGTCTTCCCTCATAAAGAATGCTCTATGACCGACCACTTCTAATCCGAGCTGATTCATTGTTTGTCATGGTCGTCACACCTATATTGGGTTGTAGTGATGTCGGAACTCTAGTTTGAGATCATTGCATTGCACGATTGGTGCACAATGATTCATTGTTCATCACCCCACAAAGAACGTGAAGAACGTGAAGAACGCGCGAGAAGGAAAACAGGAAAGAAAAATCCAATAAAACAAATTTGAGGAACTTAACTCCTCCATTATTCATCACAACGTTGTTCTATTCCTGTTAATAGGCTTAAATAGAGTAGAAATCAATGAAAATAATAAAAATGGATTAATTCCCCATAATTATCCCAATAAAACCCTCCCGCCAGAACGTGCGAATCTACGGATCAAATTCTTCATGGTTGATCTGTGTTCATCGTTTAAATTCAAAAACGGGGAAAGAATAATCAAAATAACAACCCCTACCTTTAAGAAAGTATTTATCATTGACTAAAGGTTCATGCTTCTCTCATCATAGAGATCCATCAACTACATTGGTGAAGTGATTCATTGCTTCAATTCGTCATCGTTCGTCACCGAGAGTCTTCTCCGAAGCGCCCTAGATTCTCCAGAGTTTCCTCTCAATCCTTTCCAATGAGAGACATCCCAATAAAAAGGGTAATATATTTGGAATTCCATTACGCTGTGATAATAATGACTCAGCGATATTTTTTCTGTGTCATAATTACTTGACATTAATTGCTAAAATAGATGACATGACAATGCACTACATCATATGTTTTCAAAATAAAAATAAAATAAATGTCGCAATTAATTTTATTGTATTTTTCTAAAAACGTCTGAAAATTAACATTATCCATCAACCCATGCCAGTCATGGTTAGACCCATTATTAGGTAAATTCATCTTTCGGGATGCAATGGTACCCTATGATTTTTAATCTAGGCATCCGTTTAGAAACTGCCACAACTGCGCCCATGTGTCGGCTCACTTAACTTAAAAAAAGTTAAACCACCATTTCGGGCTCACTAGGCCTAGGAATGGTGTGTTGTCTCCACGCCTGGTCTCATAATAATTCCATATAATATTAAAAAAACATTACATGAAAAATCCTAAACATTAAAAGACTCAAGGTAAGGGATTTTTTCTCTATCTCATATGATTGAGGCGCTTCATGATGATATGCACCTTTATTAATTAATGTGGTGTATGTAAATCCCCATTTCACAAAAAAAATTATCATGATTTTTTTATTATCATGTTCTTAAATTTTATATAAATGTTTATTCTTTATCATAATTATGATTAAATGTTCAATGTGGTATAAGACACCAGGAAAAATTAAATATTTAATTATCACATCTTTTTATTTATATTAATTTTCTTGATATTATTTTAGATATTGACCTATATGTATATGAGATAATTCTCCTAGAAATTTGATATATATTTACAATTTCATTAATTATTTTCAAATGAAATATTTTTTATTTTTTTAATACAAAATATTTTTACAATCAACAAAGGGGGTGATCTTTCAAACATATACGGTGACAATAACATCTTTGTTTCCATGAAAATTAGTTGATATTTGTATTCTTATACAATATTTAATGGTTTTAAAATGAATATAATTCCCATAGAACACTATTTTGGAGTTTTTTTATTGAAAATAGTTTTGAAAATTTATGTAATATTTCAATACCATGAAACAATTTTATATGATTTCAAATGAAAATTTATGAGTGGAATGATAAAAATTACAATATTTTATGTGTTATGATAATATAATGGATCATATAAATTTTATGGGTAGTTAAGTGAAAATAACCATCATGGTTGGTTATTTAATAACCTCTAATGAATTCAAAATTGTTGTCTACCATATGGTTATTCAATTTTGGAAGAGTGACATGTATGGAATTCAACTGCATTGTTATTCCATTTAATTATAAATAAGTACCAATTTACCTTTATGAATATTTTTTTCATTATATAGGTTTTATGGTAATATTTTGATTGAAAAAAAGGTATCAAATGGTATTATATTCAATTTAAATTACATACTAATTATTAAGGGTGAAAATTAGTACTTTATTATTAATTTTTCATGGCTTTTAATTTTATAAATAAAATTATAATTTAATTTTTCTAAAAATATTACAATGTGTTATATTCTCATCCCATCATTTTTAATTTTTTTCACATAACTGAATGATGAGTATGGATTTGTAGATTTTATTTCGAATATTAATAAGTGTTTACATAAATATGGTCATGATCTATTATAATTATTATAGATTTTATGAAATATTCATTCTTTTATAAGTGTCCACTCAATATTGTTATGGTTTTATTATGTACGATTGATGGAATAATTCTATAAATCTATAAACATGAAAATATTTTCAATGTGAAATGATGAAAAATTCCTGGAATTATTGAAGATTATATAATGATTATGGTGTGGTCCTTATAATTATATTTTCCTTTAGGATTATTTATCTTAGTCAAAATAATTTTTATTAGACATATTTGATGTCTATATTAATAAATAAGGATGATAAATAATATTATTTTATGAGTCATCATGATTGGTATGATCTTGAAAATTATAAATAAATTATATTCAAGTGGATGAATGATCTAAATATTTCGAAAGAAACCCATATATCTATGTATTCAAAAATAGAAATTATATTTATTGAAAATAATTTTAAAAAATGAAAGATTTATGAAAACCATTATTAACATGAGATTCAAAAAAGTACATTTAGTTTCAATGTTAATGTTAATAAAATCATTTTTTATGTGTTATGTATTATGTTTCATAAGAATATTAAGGAGTATCAAGTGTATTTTTAAAATATCTATATTCATATAGATGAATATGCTCTTGGTATTTTTTGATTTATAAAACGTAGATTTTATTTTCCTACCCTTGGAAAAATATATCATTGATTTATAGAATTATAAAAATTTATCTCCAAACCCATGATATTTATTTTGATGTTAATATAAGCATGATGAATTGAAATTTGAAAATAAAAATTATATTTTGAACCTAATTGGATTCTTAATTTATTGTGGTGTATCTAGACATGACATAATTTATATTTACAATTAATGTGACTGATATCAGTGAGATATAAAATACAAAAAATTAATTTTACCAAGAGACTTATCAGATATATCATTGGGAATTCGGTTTTTCATCCAACTTATCAAATAATACATGAATTAAGTTTGTATATTAACTCTAATTATTATCTTTCTACAAAAAAAAGAATAAATTAAATCAGAATAGTGTGTTAGATTCTAGATGTAAGATAGTTATATGAGATAAAATTTCATGATGTAGAAATTAATAACCTGGTGAACATATTATCCAAATCACATGGATATGACACATTAATATAATTGAATTATTTTAACATGTGATAAATTATATGAAATGAAGTTGTAAATGTTGATTCTATTCCAAATTACATTTCATTACCAACACTAGATTGATTAATGAAAAATCTATTTTTACATTAAATATATATTTATAAAAATATTAAATTTATTTTACTCTCATAGATGGTTTATAATAGTTTTTTCACTATTAATATATAACTATAGGTGATTATATTTATAATATAATTTCCAATAACAATTCATAAAATTTATTCAATGACATATAGTTGAATACAGATCACATACCATTCACTCTAACTTGATATATTTTTTCCCTGACACGTTATTAATTTTTTAATGATAGATAATCATAAATAAAAAAATGGACACATTTATGATGATTAAATATATAAATTAAATTTTACAATGGGGTTATGTTTTTATAATTATTAACGGGAAAAAAGTTAATGTCAAAATAAAAAAAATATTTCTACCGTTATTGGATGAAATTCCTAGAGAAAATATTATATTATTTAGATGTACCATAATAGGATATTCTTATTTATGAATGTTCTTGATATGATTTTTATATAAGGGATGTGATTTTTGACAGAAATTACTAATGTAATGATAGAACAACCTATGTAATTATTAATATATTTTTTGAAATTAATGTCAATATATTTTTAGAAGAACTAAAAAATTGTTCAGAAAGATTAATACTATATCATCTCAGTATTATAGTTGAGGTACCTTTTATATTATATTGTTCTTTGAAATTAAAATAATATTCAAGATGTGATAGAAAAAACATTGGATATCTTAGGATAATGAAAGTATGATGTAATAGTATTTTAATCCATAAACCAGTGGATCACACCATTATTAAATTATCTCGGTGACTTTGGATGGTCTAACCTATCTAGTTTACATAATGAACAAGTGCTTTATGAAATTAAATTCTCATGGGGGATACTATTCTCAATTTTAGGTGGGGTTTGACCATACAAAATATTTTTGGGAAAAAATTTAAAATATGAATTATTCTTCAATTAATTAATGGTATTTCCAAAAGTTTATAATATATCCCATTAATAATTTTTCCAAAGTAAAACCTTAATGCCTTGGAACTTCTTTCTTCCCATAATTGAAAAGTCCTTGACATATTTGTGGAATAACTCCTCCTCTTGTAATCATGATTTTTACCCCCTTAGATATAATTCCCAGTCAATTTAAAGTGGAAATTCCCTCCATTATCATGTAATATCCCTTCTCATTCAAACATAAATTCCAATGTTATTGTCATCCTATCTAAAAAAACTTAGGAGCATCTATAATTAGAACTATGGTTTATGGTGGAATAATCTTGGGTTTTTTGTATTTTTAGAAAACTATAAAATTAACTATTTTCATGAATGATCACATCCCTTCAATAGGCATATTATTTATCATGATTTTCAATGATTTGGGTAAATTTTATTATAATTTCTTAAACATTTCACTTTGTTCAACATGTATTAAATTAATCATTAATGAAATATTATTTTTGATATCACTATGGGTTATTATAAGTGTTGTAAGTTTATTACACATATCTAATATTGTGAATTAGATGGTTCTACTTTACTTTTTAATAAATTATTTGATTTCCATATAACATTGAACTATTTTGATGGGTTGTTTCAATGAAGTTATTATTTTTAAATAATTTGTTTCATATATTCCTCATAAAAAATGAAAAATTATGTTTTTAAATATTAGTCATTTAAATTTATATGTTAGTTTATATTATAATTTATTTTCATAAATATAAAATGTTTTAATATCTAAGAAGTTGTTTTATAAATTTACATTAAAATACTACATGGGACATGACATCATCATTTATTTTCATGAAGTCTCTTTGGGATCCAATAAAGGATTTTAATGCAAAAATATATTGTTAAAACCATGGTATCCCCATTTTTCCCTTTAATTGACTCTTATTATGGAATTAAATATTATAATATAATGAATATTTTTATTTTGAGATGAAAATTTTTATGAGGGTCATTTCTTGCAAGGGAAAGAGAGGTGAAGGGAGATATACATTTATTTATGAAATAATTTAAACCAAAGGATTTTTTTAACAAATCATGTTTATTTTTAAATTTGATTTTTTTGTAATTGAGTATTTTAGTCTAGATGTTATATGGTTTCCCAATACTACACATTCCATTGATGTAGTTGTGAATTCATCCCATCACCATGGATAAATTTGTAAAAATAGAAAACTGACCACAAGTGTGATGTATCATTTATATGTATCCAAGTCCCAATGAATGTAATGTGAAATCCAATTATATATAGTATTATTAATGATCCATAGAGTATTTTCAATATCCTATATTGTCCTCCATAAATTATGTTTCTTTTTATTCTATTTTGTTTTGTAAGAAAATTCAATATGTTGGCCAGTTAATGATCACATTCCATTCATACCTCATTAGTGTCATGGGTCCTGGTTGTTTTTGAATTAAAAATAATATTGAAAATAAGATTAGTTCAATAAAATTTGATTGAGAGGTGTTATTAAAAATTATTTCAAAAGAATATTTTGATAATTAATTATAATTTCTATTTTGAAAAAAACGAATACGACACGGGTTTTATAAAAGTAGTTGTAATCCTAGAAAAAGATTTCAATGTAATTTTTTTAAAATTTAGGAAATGAAAATAGAAAATTTTAAGAATATTATGTTTATGTTTATGTTTTTTATATACGTATGATTGATAAATATATTTTTTTGATATATTTTAATAAATAATATATGGAATTAAATTTATATGGAATTTCCAAAACTCTTTTTTTTATGTCCATCCAGGCATAGTTTTTCTCAGACCCAAAATACATAGTACAAAGTACGCATATATTAATCATCATTTAACAACATATGGATTTTGAAATCTTTTTATTGTTTTCTCACATGTCCCAATTAGTTGTACAAGAATATTTAGACGGTTTATTAGTCTCACAGAGATATATGTTAGCTAATTAGATTGAATTGTTATGTTGTTTTTTTGTGGGATGTTATGGTTTATTGTTAAATTTAATTGAATTATTTATTTTTTGGTTGATGGTTATTATATTATCATAGAGTATATGTGATGATTAATTTTAATTTTTTTCTTTATGAGTGAATCTATTCAATTAAATTGTGTATTCACAAAGATTTTTTATTATAATTTAATTGTTAATCTGTTATCATGGACATTCAAAAGTTGGATAGGTGATGAAATATTTATAGTTAAATACATTTTCAATAGTTACTAAATTCATAGAGAGAATTAATTTATAATTTTTTGGTTTTTAAGAACCTGAAAAACTTTTATTACAAGGGTAATCAACAATGTTCCAATTATATCTAATTGAAGGGAGTCTTGATATAGTTTGAGATTTTTTTTATTAGAGATCACTCAAACTATTTGGGAACTGCTTATATTTAAGTGATATTAGGATCTTAAATAGAATTTGGGTGTCATTTATGGTGGAGGGAATCATGATCTCTTTCATCATTTGCGCATCAACATTCAATGTGTTATTGGGAATTGAGTCTTATTTCCATTTAATTTTTAGTATCAATAAGAGATTTGTTTATGTGATTATTTTATTTTCATAATTGGTGTTTAAATATGAATTTTTGCTACCTTCATAATGTCTTGAATGTGAAAATATAAAATAAAATATAGTAATATTAATTTTGTGCTAGGTATGGTAATAAATGTAATCCCAGTATAGATGGTTCTAGAACCATCGTATTTTGAATTACACTATTTTTTAATGATTTACAAGCCCTTGTGGGAAAACATTTAATATTATATTTTATTCCATAAACCAATTATTTTACCTCATTTATGTTTCAAAAAGATCCCAATAGTGTTTTTCATTTATGTGATTCTATTTGAGGGATGTGTATTGTGAATTGATTATATTGAATTTTTGTCTTACTATTTTCTTGTAGTAAAATAAATTTTTTTCAATAATATTAAATGTGTTAGGAGATTATAAATTCGTTTTGGATATTACAAAGGAATTTTATATATAATATGTTTTCAAGAACTTTTTATTATTATGGTGAATTATAAAACATTCAGTTATGATTTTTCATGTCTCTATTCATGAGTTGTAATGCATTTTCATAATTGGTTTCCAATTTTATTTTTATTATAAAATTGGAATTTTAATTATTTAATTTGGTTATGATATATTATTAGAGTAAAAAATTATTTTTTATAATAAATAATCTTTTTGAAATAATGAATTTTAAAAAATTGTTTTCTTAAATTGTTTTTTGAAATTTTATTTAATGAAATTTATATAAAAATAACTATTTAAAATTAATTTGATATGAAAAATGACTTTATTAATATCTATTGAAAATTTTTATATAGTGGTTTCATGACGGATCAAATGATTTAGGGGAAATGGCAATGCGGGAAATTTTCAAAAATATTATATAAAATAGGAATATTTGAGGAATCGTGATTTTAGTGGACATTTAATATATTTTATTTGTATAGGTAAATTTAATCAAATGGGTTGTATTTAAATTTTGGTTGTGTGAGTAATATTTCATTATTATTTCATTATATGTATTTTTATATGACATAATTAATAGAACATAAACTGAATGATTACCTTTTTATCCTAGTTTTTGTATGACATTATAAATATTATTCATACTATATATGGTTTTTATCTTTTAGATTTTTTATTATGGTAAACATTCCATTACCCATAATATATCATTCCATTTTATGACTTCTTCCAAAATTCCTTCTTTGCTGGTGGATTGTGACTATTATTCTTCATAGATTTATTATATTATTTTTATAATTTTTATAATGGAAAATTATGCTTTTATAATGTGTAGAATAGTTTGGAAAATATTTAAGAGTCATATAGGTGATTAATGATTAGTTAATTTCAATTTTGGTGTGTTTGGGTAATTTATTCTTATGTAATATTGTTTTTTTAATATGCAATTGGATCATTTTGGAAACAACATTTTTATGGTATCAATGATTATTATATAATCCAATTTGTAAAAGGATATGTATTGTGGATTTGGGTGTTCTTTTTTTAGGGATTTGTGAATGTGATTTGGATATTGACAATGAATTCCAGATGTCTTTAGTGGTTTGACTATAGGAGGCCATTTGGCCATTTCATTGGTAAGAGGTACGGTTGTTGCATTCTTGTTGATGGAAACACTATGGTGTATCCTTTATTTTATTGATTTCATTTTGAAAATATTTTCTATATTTCTTTTCATTTTATAAACATTGAGTAAGGATACCCTTTTATACTATAAATATTTTTCTTGATGAGGCATTCGTGTGTCATTCATTTTTCATACTATTATTTTAAAAAATTATTTTTCATAGTATTAGTATTTCTTGTGGATGATTAAATTTATCTACATTATATTTTATCATTGGGTTTCAATGATATTATAAGTTGTACTCATTATTAATTGAATTGTGAGTTTTGTTTTAATATTCATGGACATATAATCATATAGTTGTTTATTTTGGTTAGTGGTGGTCTATTTTATGGATTATGAAATATTAAAAAAATATTAAATTGTTATGATACATCTTCTTGTTCCCAATTAAAATATCCTAACATTTTCTGGAGTTATATCAGGCACCATTTTAGGTACATTTAGTTTTACATAAAAACCTTTTCTTTTATTTATGGCATGGTGTGTTTTTGGGTGAAGTCTAAAAAAATATTGGTGAAAATATGATGTACACGGTTGGTGCATAGTTTTACAAACTGTGTTGCCGACTATGAAAAAATGTGTGCCCTCTAGTCATTTGAGGATTCCACTTCGGCATGGTAAAAGAATGGCTTTATTGGTCTTGTGAGGTCGTCATGTGAGGTCCCCCTTGAAGTAGTGTCTAACATATAATTTGCGCATTGTTTGTCTAACTATACGACTGAACTGTGCAAGGGCCGATAGTGAGATCCTAGAGTTGTAGATCTCACTCATTTACAACCTTTACTAACTTTTTCACCTTCTTAAAAGACGCTAACTCTAGATTTCACATTAATAAGGGTAAATTATGGTTCTCCAATCAAACCAGATGAATTACAAGTCCTTACGAACATTGTTATTTGATATCATAATGCTGAATTGATGATATGCTCTTCTCTCAGTAAGTGAATTCCATCCTGATGTTTATCTCATTCTTCCTTCTATCATTACTTGATATTTTTATGGAACATATCCTCTGTTTACTTGGATATAAACCTATTTTATGATACCTATATGTGGTATTGTGGATCTAGATCATGATTTATGATATTTTTATTTCATCGATCTTGATTTTGGTTTGGGGATTTAGATCTAGATCTTTTATCAATGTCGTTGTGATTCTCAGAATTTTGGGGTTTCTATTGTGAAAACATCCATCAATGAACGGAGGTGGGTGGTCTAAATCTAATTACCATAGTCATGGATTTGTTATGTATATGTAAAATAGTAAAATTTCTAGCATCCTTTATCATTTTATTTTTATTAATTTGCTCAAGCAAATTGACCAATTGATTTATCAAAGCATTTATAAATTAGGTAATTAATTATGGAATTAATCTTAAGACTAACGTGGTTCCCTAATAGATAATTAATTTTGGGAATTGATTATATGTATTTAAGGATGTAATCTATCAATAATTGATGGATTTATTATGATATTTTGAAATGGCTATGTCACGAACAAAATCTGATCGCCACTAAAATCGGTGCCAAACTGAGCTTGTGACAAGACATGAAGGTCGTTATGATCCCCAAGGGCTGCAACAAGTTCTCGAGTATCATAAAATGGTAATTAGGAAAGATTTACGTGATTTTGTAAACATAAAATAACAAATGAATCTGATAAAACGAATATGGATTTTTCCAACCCAAAAATATTTTACCAAAAATAACAATTGAATTCCATAGTTTAAAATAAAACTCTCCATGACTATAAAAAAGGTACAAAAGCAAAAGGAAACATCCCAAGATCCCTCGTGGAAAGGGGCACCACCCACAATCCATCTCCATAAGACTTCACCACCAATGACCTACTTGAAACCCGAACCACTAGCAATAAAATCTATACCCACCATGCAAAAAAATAATAACCTAGTATACTTACACGCAAGGGTATAAGTAGGGTGTGAGAAAATTCACAGTATTATTCAACCACTATGTTATTACATTGATAAATATTCCATGGAAAAAATCATTCATGTTCTCACAAACATGAAATGCTGGTTACAATTTCTAAAAGATAAAACATAAAAATTAGAACAATTTTCTAATGGGATATCATTATAAATCATCTATTTTAAAAATAATGTCAACACTACTGAATTTTACATCCAACCATACCATATGCTAATGTTAAGCTCAAAATAACCAATGAGAACATGAAATAGGAAATAACCCATATGCACTAGTTTGTTGTGGGTCTGAGGCACCTCGTATCTTGATGAGAACAACCATAAAAATATGTGTTCTCATGCATGATCCACTAATAGGGAACATACCCATAACCTTGTGGTCCTCAATCATTATAATCATTATTTAATTTTTGTTGTATGTGTCAAAATTTCTACTTGAAACAGAGGCCAAACCCCACAGATTCACTAGCATACTAGTACACGTCCACCCACTTAGACACCATGGATTCCCCTTATGCTCAAACAAGGTCAGAAAGTTAATAAATATACTTTTCACATGAAAATATCATTTCCATATCTCAAGTTCATCAAATATCACACATGAACATCACAGGAGTCATAAAATTCTCTTTTTCACTCAAATGCATTTTGAAATCATACTCACACCAAATATTTCCCACAACACCTTCCACATTTCTTTAACACTTCCACAAATCATTAAAAAAAATTATAGAACCATTTCAAGAAATTATAACTCACATATCATCCCGTTAAAATATCATATAATATTTCCTTCATCAGCAAAATTCATTTTTCACAACACACTGACACAAAACAGCCACAACCATGTTTCACAGCTCTCTTTCCATTTGCTAAATCATTTTTTACTTTATAAAACATTCTAAAAAAGTATTTTACATCTTAAATTACTAACTTACAATTAAAAAACCATATTTGGTTAACAAAACCACCAAACAGCACATATACAACCTTTTTCTCACTTTTTTTAACCAAAAACATTCACAATTTTCATAAAACAAACCCAAGTGGTGTAACTATGTTTCACACATACAGCCCATTTCAAATCCATGATTCAATTCCAAAATCAAACCAATACCAATCCATATCATAATACTCAGACCTAAACACATTTATTAAACTACCCCCATCTGTTATAAAATCACCTCAATTAACACCCCAAAAGACACCAATGAAAAACCCACATTTTCATGAATCTCTTTTAAGAATTACAACATGGTTTTTCACATTGAACCCATTCAAAAATACTATTTCAAGGACCAAATGACACTAAGGAATTAAAAACCATAATTAGAATCCCCTTTAAACACCAATAATTCACTTTCATGTGTTATAAAATACACCCAAACATTACCCCAATAGGTACCCATGAAAAGATCCCAATTTCAAGCCATATTCCAACTATAAAACTAAACACTTAAAAAAATCCATCAAAACGGTTTTTTCACCAAAAGAAGTATATGAGGAACATTAAATACAGCAAATCAAGCATGCTAAATCATCAATAATTTCTTACACATGGAACCACCATCCTTGTTGAGTGAAAACCCTTTAATCGTGGTGTGAAACGTCAGCCGCACCTCCACTGCACCAAATGGAAGTGAAAATGAACCCTAAACCATAATATTTTACAAACAAGACCCCAAATCATACCATAGGTATGAACCCTAACTTCTGGACACTCTATAAATTCATGAAAGGGGGAGGAAACCCTTAGGGGAAGGAAAAAATGAAGAGAGAAACACTTACCCAAAAACATATTGAATAAAATGACCCAAATACACCAGTATCTGAATTTCAAAACAACCATAAATAAATGATGAGTTTTAATAAGGCTGAGTAGATCATGTAGGAACAATAATGGGGAAAAAGTGTAAAAATAGAAGGAGTTATGAAAGGATCAATTTACCTCTTCATATCATGAAGATTTATGAAATCCAGATAAGATTCTCCCAGATTCGTGATTCAATTGAGATCCAAATTGGGATAGGAGATAATGGGGGCGCTCCATGTGTAAATGGGATCCTGTGAGAGTTGGAATCACCTAAAAAACATAAAAATTAAATTATCTATTAAATAATTAAACAAAATAAATAATGCATGAAATAGAACTACTGGAATAACTACCTATACCCACGGTTCCAAACCGTGGGTATAGCCCCCAAAACCATCGGTATAGCCTATACCCACGATTTTGGGAACCATTGGGATGAGTGGCGTGGCAATAGGGGTATTAGGATATCCCCACGGTTCATCCAAACTGTGGGTATATATAGGGGTCACCATGTATACAAATCACTGCACAGGTGGCATATGATTGCCCCCACGGTTTGAAAACCGTGGGAATTTATATTTCAAAAAGTGGCGCAGGTGGGACTCGAACCCAGAGCAATGCACCGTAGCACAATGCCTCTAACCAACCGAGCTACTGGGTTATCTGGTATATAGGTATATATTTATATAAATATATTAATATTATCGTTTTTTCGTAAAATAAAACGCCTGAAAATAATCATTGCAGGCGGGATTCGAACCCAGGACGTTGCACCGGCGGAACTACCTCTCTGACCAACCAAGCTATTGAGTCATTATATATATATATATATATATATATATATATATATATATATTAATATTACCGGTAATAATAAAAAGGAAAAACGTGGGATTCGAACCTGCGACCACTGTGCAGAAGATTTATGACATGAACAACTGAGCTGGAAATATATTTTTTACATTTTCATAAATCTATTTACTTATATTTGTAATTATATTAACCAAAACCGTGTTCCCACCAATTTTTTGTAGTTGTCCTGTGTAATTTTTTTCCTTCCGCCAGCGATACCCACGGGTTTTCAAAACTGTGGGTATAGGTCTTCAAAAAAATTACCCCAATACACACGGTTTTTCAAAACTGTGGGTATAGGTATTCTGAAAAAACATTACACCCACGGTTTGGCCAAAACCGTGGGTATAGGTATTTAAAAATTAGCTATACCCACGATTCTGGGAAAACCGTGGGTATAGGTTCCCATATTATCCCTATACCCACGGTTTTTTGAAAAACTATGGGTATAGGCCTGTTTTACAGTAGTTTAGGCTTTCAGGCTGGCCCAACACCTTAATAAAAAACGCAAGTTTATTATTATTATGGATTCATATGAGGTCCTAATGGATATGGTTGTTTTAATATATCAGGGTATTCCATTTAGGAAGTTGAATGGTTGTAAAATGTTAAAAAATAAAGGAGTT
This sequence comes from Viscum album, assembly GCA_963277665.1. NCBI lineage: Eukaryota > Viridiplantae > Streptophyta > Magnoliopsida > Santalales > Viscaceae > Viscum > Viscum album. Next base: position 1,707,477,855 of record OY728157.1, on the reverse strand, counting down.
ATAAAAGAAATAAAATTTATTTTTAAATTTGTAAATGGGATCAAGGTTTGGCCAAAATTTTCAAAACCCACCATTTCCACAAAAATTCATGGAAAACCCCCATAACAAAGAAAGAATGGAAATTAAATGAAAATACCATTAAAATAATTCTTGGACGTGACAAGCTAAGTTGAGATAATTAATTGTGTATTATTTATGGTCCATTGGTAATATGATATACAAAATTAAAGTTTGGGATTAATTATGGAATGTTGAGATTATAATGAAATAATTAATTGTCAAAAATTAATTATGGAATATGAATTGTTATATCGATTAATTAATGGATGAATAAATTAACAGTTTGAACCACTTAGTTAATTGTTGAGTTAACAAATATAATAGAAGTGTTTAAGTAATTTTTGAAATAGTAAAGGGATAGGGGAGGATTATTAACTGGTAAATTATTTATATGATGAAGAATTGGAATATGGTCATATAAATTGAGATGTAAAAATGGAAACATGGTAATAATAATTATAATTTAAGAGAATGGGAACATAGTCATTCTAAATTGACAAGTACAAATGGTATCATGGTCATCATACTTATGAATAATGAGAATGAGAACATGGTCATTCTATTCAGGAGTAGTAAAGGTAAAATTGTCTTCTTACAAAAATTTGTTATATTGGTATCATTGGAAATATGTCTTCTATGTGTGAAATTAAATAATGGATATAATTTCACTCTGATTTATGGACTCATATGAGAATATTTGTTCTTTGGAATGAGTCGAATCAAGTACTGATATATCATAGAAACATAAATACATCGATCTTCAATATGAAGCAGGTATTAAGATATGATACTAACTTGGAAAAAACTTTAGGATATGGTTTGATATAAATTTTGTAATGAGCTACGAGTATCCTTGGGATCCCTAGAGTAAATGTATGTTGAAAAGAATAAATGAAAATTTGATAAACTATTTATTCTTGCATGGAAATCTTTTCCTTATAGAACTTCATGCACTGTATTTTCACTAGATTGGTTTTAGAGACCATTTGTGGTGACCTACTTAGTTTTACTCACACCTTATTCTGGCATCCTAATTAGTACCCAAATTTATTATATTGTTATAGGAATGGTTAAGGGAGATTACACAAGTATATATGGATGATTGGGGATTGAACATGGAGGTGGGAACTAGACATGGTTTGGGGCTTTCTTAGAGAGTCATAGTTTCTTTATTTTTAGTTTTATTAGGAAATCATGTTTTTTCCTATTAAATGATTATTGTATTTATTATTTGGTTATCTTGTGACATGAGTTTTGTTATGGTTATATATGCTTATGTGTATGTTTTTTTACTCTGGTGTTTTAAACTGATAAATGTGGTTATAGTCTTCACATGACTAATATACCAGACCCTCAAAACTAGTTAGAAGCCTCTAGAATACGTGTATGTGTGCTTGAGGTAATGTTGCAAACTGGCTTGAGGAACTATTGTGTGGATCCTAGATCAGGACGTTACAAAGTGTTATGAGAGGTACACTTTTCTTTCTTGTTCTTTTGTCTTACTATTTTGGGAATGGTAGAATGGAGACAACAATGAGTCAAGGCTTAGTAATGAGCTTGTTGCTGGGGGTTGAAAACCCATATATGAGGGAAATAATGAGTACTCATGGTGGGATTATTGTTTTTTTGTTTTCTATTGGAGTTGAATATTATTTCTCCTTGGGTGATGCAATTGTGGTGTGATGTGATTATTGTTTTCGATAATTGTTTACTATAGATTCCGATCCTAGAATGGTATGAGATCTGATTTTTCATGAATCATTCTAAGAACTCATGGTTATTGTGACATGAATCATGTTAGGCATGAATAGGGATATGTGTCATGGGTAGGTTGTTAACCGTAATCTTTTTTCCATGTCTGCTATATTAGAATGAAAAATGGTACCTAACATTCATTGAGAATGATTTTAATGTCGTCAAAATAAAAATAATTTGATTTCAAAATTAGAAACATGACTATGACAGTTTTTTCCCCTTGTTGACCAAAACCAAGTTTTAGGATGGTTAAGTGTAGAGATAGCACCTCGTTTTTATAGTGTGGTGTGGTGGGTGAATAAATATTGTCATGATTATTTCCTCTTATTTAAATGTTATAAGGTTTTGTTAAGAGACCTCAGTCATTTGATTGGAATTGTAGAGAGTATGAATACATGAAACTGTATGAGGTGAAGACTGAGGGGCATGCCAAGGAATGAATTTATAGTTATGTAACATGAGGAACCAATCATTCTAGCTGATGATGAAGAGGAGAAATTTAGAGATAACATCACTCTCATAATTAGTTTCATGGAAAGAGACCTAGGGTGTGTTGTGAAAACAATGTTTGAGTTGATAAGGGCTTCTCTATTGTAAAACCATATAACTTTTACTTGAGTGGGTGTATCGGAGGGAGATTAATTATGGGTTGAGTCCATTGTATAAATTCTTGAACATATGGATACTGTAGATTAGAGGAGGGTCAAGTTGGCCACTTATATTCCACGAAGATCAGTAAAGCATGGGTGGAATGTTCAGGTATGATCTGGATAGACTAATGGTAGGTTATGGAATGAATTATTGGAGAGGTTCAGAGACCACTTTTATCCAGAGATTTTGAGACAAGTGAAAGCCACTATGTTCATTCATCTAACACAGAGAAGTATGTTTGTAATGGACTATGTTAGAAGCAACAAAGATCTAAAATGATTTTCTCCCAATATACCAGGATATGATGCTCTATGGAGAAACGTTTTCAGGATGGAAATAAGTGTGAGATTATGTCTGAGGTCAATATATTCAGGATAAAAAAGTTTTCATATGTAGTGGAACATGATACAATAGTTGAAGGGAACCTAGGGGAGGCTTCCAATGCAAGGCATGTAGTTGTTACTGAATGATTAGGAGGTGAAAATTCTTAGAGTATGACGCACCATTTTAACTTCATTAGCCATGGCAGTGGAAATAAGAGTACACAGACATGTGGGTCAGTTGGACAGTACATTACCGGGGTGATCTATCATCAGTATGGTAGGAAATGACACTATTATCGACATTGTTCCCGACCACCAAAAGAGTGTCGATATTGCGGCAATGTGGGGACATCTACAGATGTCTTGTATGTCATAGAGAAATACATGTAATGAAGGAGAAACTATGTATATTTATTGTATGAGAATATGATCTTTACACCATGTAAGGTAGTTAGTTAGAGTTCTATTGTTCGAGGTGGTAGAGGTTGTGGGAATGGTTCTATTGGGAAGGAGAACCTGTATTAGCAGAGTGGTGATACTTATGGGAATCATACATCATAAAAAGGAATTGGGGAATCACAGTTACATGCAATAAATCCTACAAATGTTGATATTAAGGATGGACCATCGATAGTGAGAGGTATAATTTTAGTAACTCTTACTTTATCTATATATTTGGTTGGTACTAGTGACTCTGATTCCATTAAATCTGCAAACCATGGTTTTGGTTTGAGCCTGGCTTTGAATTTTATGAGTGGGGTTATGACTATAGAGACACTATTGGGTTTACTGTATTGATATATTTATATTTTCATGGGATGTTAAATATTGGGTGGAGAATATTGCATACTAGGGTATCTCTATGTTCTTAATAGGGAAATATTGGACCTAATTATAGGTATGGACTATCTAGTCTCATACCCAGCCCACAACAATTGTTACCATAGGAGAGTGACCTTTTTATCTCTTATGGGTGACCAGTATATTTATCATGGAGAGTGAGATATTCAAGTATGAAGAGCATGTCCAATTAATTAGCGACTATGAGATCTCATAGCCCATGTTCATAGTATTTTGTTGGATGATGGGTGTGACAGGAAATATTTCCTTCCACCATTAGTGAAACTGATTCTCGATGTCTTACCTAAAGACATCTCAGGGCTCCCAACTAAGAGAGATGTGGAATTAACTATTGAGCTCATACATGGTTCTAATCAAATATCTATTACACCATAAAAATGGAATTGATTGAACATCAAGTGAATAGGACCCGGTTGGGGGGGTTTTAGGATAAGGTGTTTATCTGTCCTAGTATGTCTCCATGGAGATTTCTTGTTTTTTCTGCAAAGAAGGATGATGGGAGTTCAAATTTGTTTTTAGAATACTAGAAGACAAAAAAATACTGTGAAGTACCAATATACCCTTCAATGTATTGATTATTTAATTGGGAAATATAATGGAGCTTGTGTGTCCTCAAAGATCGATTTTAGATCAACGTTACATCAAGTGAGATTATAGGCTTTTCATATATTGAGGATTGGTTTTTGAAGTAGGTATGTACTTTATGAGTTTTTTTAATGTTGTTTGGGTTGAGAAATGAACCAACAATATTTATGTATTTTATGAAAATGATCTTTTCTCTATATCTATGTCAGTTCTTGGTGGATTTTTTGGACAAAATCTTATTGTACTCCAATACTCATGATGATCATTCCCAACATCATGGTATCATCAGAGGTACACTGAGAGAGAAATAGTTATACACCATGTTGTCTAATTATTAGTTTTGGATTGACTATGTACACTTATTAGGGCACACTATCATGGTGGAAATTGAGTTAGTGAATCCAGAGAAGGCTTAGGTAATGGTTTCTTGGGATAATCCAAAGAATGTTTTTTATATCCAAAGATTCCTTAGATTAGTAGGATATTAGAGTAAATTCATATATTCCAATCATCATTTGGAAGCACAACTTTTGGGCTTGACCAAAAAAGGATTAAATTATGAATTGTTATAGGCTTGTGAGTGTACTTTTAAAGATTTTAATAATCTGAAAACATCGGCAACAATTTTGATCATACCAAATTAATTTTAAGATTATACGGTTTATTGTGATGCTTCTGAGATTGGACTTCGTGATATATTAATGTAGGGAGATTGAGTTGTGGGGTATGGGTCTTGGCAGTTTATGTCTCATAAATGGTATTACCATACGCATGACCTTGAGTTTGAAGTAGTTTTTTTATCTCTTATGTATTGGGAACACTATCTTTTGGGAAAAGAATTTATAGTCTATATATATCAAAATAGCATGAGGTATATATTTTCACAATGTGAAGAATCATCTGTAGCAAAGATGGGTTTTTTATATGTGGTGTATCATTTTGAACTATCATATATGTATGGGTATGGAAATAGTGTGGCTGATACCTTGGGTACGAAAACATAGACTTAGTTAGTTTAGGAGATTAGTGTAGAGTGTAATATAATGGCCTCGCAAGATAAAAAGCATGTCATTGTTTAGGAGATCCAGGATAAGATGGCACTGGATTCAGTTGCATTAGAGTCTACACTTTTGTGATGTATTAGGGATAGCTAGTAAAAGGTTTTATGGTAATTAACCTTGAGGTAAATTGTTGATGGTGGGGATGCATCTTCATATTGGTTTATATATGAGTATGAGAACATCTATGTTAGGAATTTACATTATTTACCTATATTAATTCAAGAGGAGATCATGGATGAATTGTATGCCACAAAATGGGTGGTGCATCCAGCTATAACCAAAATTTACCATGACCTGTGATGAGAGATATAGTGGCCATGCCTAAAAATGTATATTTGAGGGTTTGTGATAGGATGTGTGACCTGTTAGTAGTGAAGGTGGTAGATCATTGACCTGGTGGGTTGCATCATCCATTTCCTATTCTGTAGAAGAAGTTTTATGACATGACCGTGGATTTAGTGGTGGGTCTACTGAAGATGATTAGGAAGAATGATTCTATTTGGTTAATTGTTGATCAACTAAAAAAGCTAGTGCATTTCATACCTATATGGAAAACCGTTACAGTTAACAATTGGTAATAATTTACATTCAGGATATAGTCCATCTAAATGGAGGTCCCCATATTAATATTCCATATCATGATTATCTCTTTACTAAATGATTTTGGAAGGTAATTCATAATGTTCTTGGAACATAGGTATTATTGAGAATGGATTTCGACCCAATGAAATATGGGCAGTCAAAACATACTATATAGGTTCTTGAGGATATGATACGGTCTTGAGTTCTTAACTTCATGGGATCTTGGGATAAACAGTTTGATTTAGAGGAGTTTTCTTATAATAACATTTTTCAAGAAACAATACATATGGGACCATATGAGGAACTTTTTGGTAGATCATGTTAACCACCGCTCTAGTGAATGGAGGCTGGTGGGTCAGACTTATCTGGTTTAAGACTCCTATAGGACACATAATAGTACATACAATTGACTCAAAAACATATGCCTATGGCTCAATGTAAACATAATTCATATGCTCATAGATGGAAATGACCCCTAGATTTTACATAGTGTGATCGTGTATTCATTCTAGTTTCACATAGGTTAGGTCACTACCGGGTATACAGTCATAGAGAGTTGGAGACTAGGTTTCTTGACCCCTTTGTGATATTGGAGAGAATCGGGCCAGTGGCATACTGATTGGACCTTACATAGATATACAATTCTATGAATGATGTTTTCCATGTATAAAAACTTCGGCGGTATCACCCTGACTTTTCTTATATGATTGATATGGATGAGGTTGACCTTGAGAATGATGCATTATTTGAAATACATCTGATATCTGTGTTGGATCACAATGAGATTGTGTTTTAGGGAAATATCATGTCAATAGTTCATGTGTTATAGCAACATAGACACGTATTAGAGGAAATATGGGAAAGATAAGTAGATATGGGGGCTTAGTGGGATGATCTTTTTTGGCTCAGAATCATATAAATGAATGGAAGTGTAGCTTGAAGACACACTCTTATAAGGAGAGGAGATTGTAAGATCCCGACCTTTTTTGGAGTAGTCTCGAGCACACCTTCTGGTAATACTTATTTTACATATGTACCATTGATTTTAGTTATACCTTGGGCTGATTTATTGTTATATCTTGGAAAATATTGGGGAAAATATGATTTCCCTATTTGACACATGTTTTGTACCATCAGTGCAGTATACTTAAAGAAATCATGCGCCCACTGGTCTTTTGAGGTAGTAGCATCACCCCGGATAAAATGCTATTTGAGTGGTAATTTAGAGTGTCCATATGATGTTTCCCTTATAGCAGTGTCTAACACACTATTTTTGTGTGGTTTATCTAACCATGTGACTTAACCATGTGAGGGCCAATAGTGAGATCCAAAAATTCTGGATCTCAGTCATGTTCAACCTTTAATGAATTTCTTTACTTTGTATGTGGCCCTATATTATAATTTTAAATTAATATGGGAAAAGGAATGTTCTCCAATAATCCTAGAGTTAATCCATGGCCTTACGAACACCGCTAATCCAGATTAAAAGACCAAATTTATGATCTTCTATTCTCCAAGTATGTGGATTTCATCCCATTGATTCTTGTGTTCTTCCTTCTATTGTGCCTTGGTCACTTCATGTAAGATATCCCCTATTTACCAGGATGTAATCCTATGTGGTGTTACCTAGATCTAGAAATGTGTATATATATCTATATTTGTGATATTTTTATTCCTTTGATCTTGATTTTGGTTTATGGATTATGATCTGTAACATTTATCAATGTCATTATGCTACTCATATTTTATGGATTTTTGTTGGAAAAATATCTTTCAACTAACCGAGGTGGGTTCTCTAAATATAATCCCCATTGTCGAGGATTCGATATATATATGCAGAAATGTAGAATTGTTGGAATTCTTTAGAAATTAGTTATCTTGAATTGGGTTAATTATATTGAGAAATATATTTATCGAAACATTGTTGAAAAAGGAGATTAATTGGGGAATTATTCCTGAGACTAAGGGTCTTTACTAGTAGATAATTAATTTTGGGAATTGATTATTAGAGGAGTGAGTTATAATCTAGATAAATAATTGGGGGATTAATCATGATATTTTGAAATGGATATGTTGAGATAATTAATTGTTGGTTAATTATGTACCTTTGATAATATAATCTAGATAATTAATTGTGGCATTAATTACGAAAAGTTGATATTAGAAAGAGATAATTAATTTTGAAAAATTATATATGGAATATGAATTTTGATATTTATTAGTTAATTTATGAATCAATTAATGGTTTGAAGCACTTATTTAATTAACGAGTAAACTAATGGAATGGATGTGTTCTACTATTTCATTAATTATAATTTGGATTGTGGTAGACAAATAATTTTTAAATTCATTATGTGATAAAGAATGGTAACATTTCCATTCTAAATTGAGAAGTTCAAATGGTATTGTGGTCATAATACATATGAGGATTGAGGGTGGGAACATGGTGATTCTAATTTTTCATGTGAAAATGGTAGCATGTCCATCATACTTATTAGTAAAGATAATGGGAACATGGTCATTATATTGAAGAGTAAGAACGGTAACTTGGTCATCTTAAATATGTTTTTGATATTGGTAACTTTGGTAAGATGGAATATAATTGTGAAATTAATGAATGTAATTAATGGAACTCCAAGTTATGGCCTCACAAGAGAATATTCATAATCTGAGATGATTCGAATTAGGTAATGAGATATCATAGCACCATGAAAACATCGATCATTGGAAATGAGAAATTATAATTATATGATATTACCTAGGGAACACATCAGGAATTAGTATGAGATGGAGATAGTATTGAGGTACATGTATCCTTTGGAACCCTAAATATAATGTAGTAAGATTAGAGTAAATTAAAATGTGATAAATCTTTTATTATTACATTATACTCATTTTATTATAGACCAACATACACTATCATTCTACTAGACTGGTTTTGGACACCGTTGGAGGTGGCCTATTGATTTGTACTCCCACCCTATACATGCTTCCTGATCGGTCCCTGAATAGATTATAATGTTCAAAGAATGGATAAGGAAAAAAGGCTATATGATAGGGAGAAGATCAGGGATGGATCTTGGTGGAGGGAAGCAGACATCATTCGGGACCCGCATGGGGAGTTGTAGTATATTTATTTTTAGTTGAATCATTGATACATGAAACATATATTGACAAATTATTTTTTTCCTTTTAGTTATGTATTGTCTTTCATGTTTTGTTATCTTGTGACATGATTATTTTCAAGTCATATATACTTCAACATTAGTTTACCTATTTACATTGGTGTCTTACTCAGATAAATGAAATTATTGTCTCCTCATTATTAGCTTATGAGATTTTTTCTACAAGTATGAAGCCTCTGGTATATGGAGAGGTGCACATGAGTTCATGTGGAAAAACACCACATGGAACCATTGCGCGGAACAAGGGTCAATACATTACAACCCATATTTTCTATGGTGTAGTCCTAGTGCTGATTTTATATCCATATTTCCTATAGACATTTACTAATATTATTCGATATATCTACTTGGGTTTAGATATATTTCAATATTCATTTTTTCATTATTTATGGCCTCCACAATATATTTGTTTCCCCAACCACCCACATCAGCTGGTGTGGTACTATTATAGATCTTTATTATCACATCTAATTTCATGAAATTATTTTTGTGGGAATAAAATCTGATCATGGATAAAAATTTAAAACATTATTTTCATTGTTATTATATATTTTATTTCATTATTTTTTGTAGTTTTAATGCCATTATTCATTCTTTAAAGTACATTAATCGATCTTGATATGCATCATTTCTAAACGTTGTGTATTTAATGTAGTAAAATAGATATTTATATAATGAATAATATCCCGTAATTTCCTTGTTTTTCTTTGTTATAGAGTTCCTTCTATGAAATAGGGAATCACGATGTGCAAGTTTTATGTGGTTTATCATTAATTAAATTAAACAAGTATTTTCCTAAGGAAATTTTTAGAGCGAAAGTTTATGAGGAAACCAACAAAACAATAAATTTATTTACATCCCATCAATGGGAATACCAATTCTGAGAGATTTTCCCCATATTTACCCCTATAAAACCTTAAATAATTGACCCCATTTTTCGATCATGTTCAAATGGTCCATGGAACATGATATAACACTCACCTCATAGTCACCTCTTTATTTCTATATCCTCCATCCTCATCAAAAATAAATTTATTTAGGTAACACCTTATATTATCTATGTTTATCCATTGACATTAACAATATCCTTTCATTTCTGGAATCAATATGTCCTTGGAACCCTAGAGGCATTCATAGATGGGTTTAGTGATCATTTTAGATTATTCTAATGGGTTCTTATTTTTATAGCTTCTTAATTATCCTTATTTTCATACATTGGGATTATCCATCAATGGTGATATCATATCACTTGATTTTAATTGATATGAGGTTTTTGTTTTTAAACTTTTATCTATTTGATGTATAACATTGGGTCTGATACTTTAAAATTTATCAATTATCAAACTAGAATTATATATGACTACACTAATGGGATTTTAATATGTTGTAAAGTGATTTATCACTTATAGTAAAGATTATTACATGGATATTCAATATTTTTTAAAATAATTTTATTTTCATGTGAAATTGAAATGTTTTCATCCCCTCTTATATTATTCCATTATAGATATATTGTATGACACTTATTATGTCATGAAGATTATTTAAAATCAAATTTATTTTACACATTGAGGCTGTAAATGAAATTTTTTTCTCATTAAATAATATATTTCCTTGATAAATATTTTAATGACATGTTTTAGAATATGATATAGAAATTGATTTCAAATGACTATTTTATACATCAATACCATAGTTTGATTACATTAAGGACTATTTGGGACCTTTTGAAGTTTTTAATATTGTGCGACTATGTGATATTCAAATAAATAAAAAAAATTAATTCACTTTATGAGGATTGAGATCCCTAATGGATAATTATATATATATAGGTATTGATATGAAAAATATGAATTTTTTTTTTAATTTTTTGGGTTGTAGAGGTTAGATGAGATTGATATTTTTTATCTTTGATTTTTGTGTTTTTATTTTTATATTTTCTCTTGTATTTTTCATTAGTCCATTGGAATCCATGGGTAATCATATAGGATAAACTATATTGGATGAGGTCCCCAACTACTAAACATACTAATGAATTAGAAATGTGGTTCCACCAAAAGCTATATATGTAATACGTAACATAAAACCCTTTAAATGTAGATGTATTATTTGATGTTATCTTATCCATAGATGCATTTTGGTGAACTATAATGAATTTTACTATTTCTAATGATCCCAATTGTATTTTTTTGGTATAATTTTTGTACTATTTAGGGTTCATATGTATTCCAATACTATAGTTTTATTGGCCAATCTATAACCATGATTTTGTATGTGATACTTATACACTCTTATAATAACAGTTTGATTGTTCATAGTTGTTTTGAAATGTTATTATTTTTTAACATTTTCTTCATTTTATTAGAAACATTGATTAATTTATAAAAACAATTTGTTTCTAAAATGGGTATGATAATTGATTTTATAATAGTTTTTTTGGATTACATAGGAATAAGACACAAGTTTTTGAAAAATTGGATGTATTCGTATAAAAAATATTCAAAATGATTCTTTTTTATTTAAAAAACATATTTTTAATTTAAAAGATAATTATAGATATCATATAGTATTTTGAATAATTATGAATTATAATACTACATTTTATTTTAACTACAATAAATAATTATTAATGTATCATTTATAAGTATTTTCATATGATAGTTATTGAAATCATATAAAAATTGTTTTACTAACACGATGTATTCACTTATTTCATTATATTTTTATTTCTTCCATTTGGGATCTTTGGTTTTGGAATTCTCACAATTGGTGTTGGGGATGTTATATTTAGTCCTTTTGGGTTGAGTAGCGTAGGAATGACTCACATAGAGACTGATGGTTGTTTTCTAGTTTCATTTTTTGATATTTTCTTATATCCAGATACTCTTGTATCACCCCTGAGGGCCTTGATATATTTTATTTGTTTTTTTAATAACAATAAAACATTTTTAGTCATGTTTTATTAAAAGTGAATACTATTATGTATTTTGTTCATGAATTATTTTATTTACTTTGTTTTATAGTCATTATTATAATTTATTTATTAGTCCTATATTAACTGGTGAGGATATGTATTCTATAGAAAATTCATATTGAATTCTCTATTGAATCTATGGGTTATTGTTATTGGATTCTGAGGATAAAATCATTCCCAATGGCATTGTTCTATTTCACCTCTAGTAATTGTTGTTAATGGTGATTGAAACATTACTTAATTTGTGTCACTACATGACATAAGTGCTTTGTTATTGTGGGACTCATGATGGATCATGATCGTGATTGTTTTTTATCTGAATATAATGGTAGAAGAATCCTGGAAATGAGTTAGGAACTTTGGTTAAGGAGAGTTAGTATTAACCACTTAATTAATAATAACTTGGGTAAAAAATATATGAAAAATTAAATATGTTTTATCAACCAAATAATAAAACAATATGGTATTGCATTAGGTAAACTACGATATAAAAATTCTACCTGATTAAATATAATGTCTTATAGAAAACATTTATGATATATATCTGAAATAGAATTGACATACCTATGGTTAAAAATACTTTAAATAAGAAAAACCATTTTTTAAAAGGATGGATAACATCTTGAAATTAATATGTAATATTTCAATTACGTGAAAAAATAACTTCTATGGTGAAGAGTTATTCGAACATATGATTACTTCCAAATAGGAAAAATGTTCCCAACTAATGAAGATTTCCTATTAGGTTAAAATGGAAGTATTATACCCTCTAGTGATAATAATAATAATAATATCACTAGTTATGAAATAAAAATTTCAATGGATAAAACATGAAACATTATCAGGAATGCACAAAATGTATAATTGAAAAATATAAAAGTAAATATATAAATGTAATTTTTCATATAAAAATGCTTCCATGATCACTCTTAATGTGATCAATAATTTTAATTTTTAATATAGCTTAAAACACCACTAGATTGGAACTATTAATTTTCCAATTCCATATTTAAAAAACTATTCCATCATGCGAATGGACCCAATAAATTTCCCTCAATACTATTCTGCAGACTTTAATCGGGATCTCTTTCCTATATAGAAACTATTAAACTAATTGTGTATCATGTATGGCCCATGTAGGTTGTTAGTATGAACTCAATAGTCCAAAAAATGGGTTTCATATATTTCATCTGTTGATATACCATGGTGTTAACAATTATACATATTCAAAACTAAAAAACCACCATGATACCCAATCTATATCTTCAAAGATTCCAAAATAGTTCCCTCACCAACCTGAGCCAATTCTAAAGAGGAAAAATGCATCCTTGGTATATCATATTGAAATAACCTTCATTGCTTCAAATATTCCCATAAGACCCATAATAAAATTCCAACCATCCCCAAATAAAAAAATAAATAATATTCAGTGGATTCATAATAACCACATTGGTTCCACTAGATGCCACCAAAACACATCCACAAGGACTGTCACTTTTCCCCTAAACATCTTCATATTTTAGAACCATAATATTAGTTATTTGATTCCTAGATCATGATCATACATATCTTCCATTAGTTATATCTAATTTGAACCAAAATAATATTGATCATTTACCCATTATTCTAGTCTTATAGTCCATGAAATAATTCCTTTTATTGATCACTTATTCCATATTAATGATCAACACTATACCCTATACTAGTTGATCTATAGAGGTATACATAGAACACCATTGGTAAAGAACACCTCACAGGGTATTATCATCTATTCCAAGGGACCCAATTGGACCATAAACATCTATGGGTGATATAAAATAACCAGAAATACATGGTTACAAATATATGAAATGCTATAACCACATGAAGTCCTTGTCATCCAATAGTGTAATTAGAAATCACAATTTTCCTCATCCGAACAAACCATTTTATCTAACTAAGTGTGTTAAACATCACTCATCATTATAATGTCTGTGATCGATGTGTTCCCATGGATCCAACACTTCTACATCCTCGCATTAATAAATTTCTAATACTCTAATAATAATATAAAACAAACCATGAAACCCCACAATGTTCTAGTCATGTCATAGAAGAATCAATCATACCATTTAACAAATGATACTACACAATAGTACCTATAGGAATCAACATAAAATAAAACAAGTTCACAACTTTTCTCATAGTGTCCTCTATAATAAATCCCATATACTAGACATTACATAGCACACATATGAATTGAATGACATCCAGTCACAGCCTATATTTTAGTTTTGGATACATACTCATAAAATAACATACTATGTTTTTCAAATAAAATTGTGGGAATAAAATATGATGATCATAACCCAAGAAATATAACGTATTAGAGATAAATCACATAACAACATAAATTAGTGACATAAATTAATGATGAATAAAACCATAGTTTTAGCCTTAAACTATGCTACAACCATTGGTATATATCACAAACAACTTTACGGGAATAATGGTGAAGGAAAAATTGGAACGTACTAGTTGATAGGTTTTGTGTCCAATATTCCTGGTTGAAATGGAATTACCGACAATCCCTTTCAATTTTTTCAAGACCACATTCTCAGTGGAATGAATATATAAATGAAATCCCCATTTAGGGCATTATTTTTCAAAATAGGGGAATCCCCTCTTTCAATTACCTTTCATGATGTGACACTACAATTCAAAAAATGATTGGAAAAAATCATATTCCATCTATTCTTTAATAAATCTCATTTCTCCAAAAACCCTCTCTAGAAAACTCCAGATTAATAACAAACACAGACTTGATTAAAATGCATTGGTATTATAATCCATTAAGTAATTCAATATGTATAATAAATTTTTAGGTTTTATATATAGCTAGGTTATTATAAATGTTATTTATATGTATACAAATTATTTTCAAACCACCAAACAGATCACATATCCCCTTCCAAACTCTACTATGCGTGATTCCAAATGATCTTACACTGATTCAAAGAAACTATTCAAGTAATTTCAAGAGTATATTGAAAGTAATATATTTCTTCTTCTTCACCATCCTATTATATTTTCATTATTCCCATTTTTCATCCCCCACTCATAATAACTCATGGTATAATAAACCATAAATTTATTTTCATATTAATTTTCTACCCCATTGGTTAATTAGGGTGTGTCAAGTACCCTAAGATCATTCTTCTCACCATACAATGAGAGTTCATTTCATATTTAATTTGATTAGATACATGCCAATATGTTTTTATATTTTATATGAAATATATATTATTCTTATATATTATAAATAATTTAAAATTGATATTTTTCTATTATATATTAATTTGACTATGTAATGTCATTTCTTGTAAGGAAATGTAATTATAGTGAGAATTTATATCCATTAATCAATTTTTCCAAAGTGGCAATGGATGGGGATTAATTACCAATGGACCATTATTTTTGTTTTGAAATTATTTTATGATACAGGATGTATTTTTACAATTATGGTGTTTGAGAATGTTTTAGTAATGGGACACCTTTATATTTTAAAAAGGGAAAGAAATATAGATATAGTATAAGACACATAAAATAGATCACAAATGAACCATAAATATTAATATATTTAAAATTAACTTTATAAACTAGTCATTAAATATGTTTGTATGAATAGTATTAACTAATATATGGTGTATATATATAGGTCCTAATAAATATATATTTATTGATAAATTAGAAGAATATATTCAATTATTTTTTAGTAATGAAATTTAATTCATCAAAAAGATGCTCCCTTAACAAAATTTAGTGAAATATGTGAGAATTTTTTTTAATTATTTCAAGGAATTACAAAAAATATATTTAATAAATTGAATTATATTTCCTAAATCATAATATCAAAATAAAATTGGGGTTCATTTTATTTTAATTTCATAAAACTCAATTTGTTTAGTGAATCGTAAAATATAATGATTTTTGTAAATATATCTTTTTAATTAAATAAATTAAATAATATTATGTTTAAACGATTATTTAAAATGTATTTAATGTAGCAAAATTCTTCTAAATTTATAATTTATAAAACTAATTACAATTTAGTCATCTTTATACAATAATTTGTTATTATTTTATTTATGGTTTTCTAAATAGTAATTTGAAGATATTTTTAATTACATAATGTTTATCCACATTAATTAATTAAAAAAACCAATAAAGATGTTTTTAAATGATTTTGATAGTATATATATTTATATTTTACTTTAATGTCATAAAATTATTATTACTATTTATAGAGTTTATAAAAAATAATCTTACTCATGAAAAATATATCTCTTGAAAAACTTTTTCTCCATTACGTAACCTTGTTTTACATAAAATTTAATTATACATCTTATGTGAATTGAATTTTATGAAATTAATACCATTTTATGAATCATAAAATTTTATAATATATAATATGGTTAAATTACTTTTTCTCTTAATTTAATAGTAAATAAGATTTAAAATATTCACTCGTAGTAATTGTATAAATGAATTTTTTGAGGGTAATAATAAAATGATAATATGTAAAATGGAATAAAAACATTCAGAAAAAATATTGTATTTCCATATTTATATAATTTATAATCTAGGTCATGATAATGGTCAATTTTGGAGCCATTTTGACAAAAAAAATTATTATTTTCAAAAATTATAATTGTCTTACTCAACTCAATTATTAGAGTCCACCAATTACCCTCTCCAATTCATAGCTCCAAATAACATTATATAAAAAATTAATATAAAAATTACTTAATTAATTACCTCTCCATTAACAGGAGAGGTTTTTTATATAAAAATCCATTATATACATTATTTTCATTTGGACTTATCGTGGTTGTCTGAATAATAGGTTTCTTTACCAATTTTAAATCATTGTTTATGAACTATTAGTTAAGTTTTAATATGATTTAAAGAATTTATATTATAATATCTCTAAATAATGTCACATTTTCATAATAACACGTGTTTAAAAAAATAATTCTATTATTATAATAGATGTTTAAACATAATAACATCAAATGAAAGCTTTAACAATACCCAATAATGGATATTTTTTGGATTTCATTTATGTGTCTTTAGATTCTACTTTATAGTACAAATGCGTATATAATTATTTAATTAACTACATAATAGCATGTATGTTTTATCGATGTTTAGTAAATAATAAATTTCAGTTTATTACTATATAATATGGTTAATTTATAAGGAATATTATTATATTGCGAGTGTAATATTCAAAATTTTCTAAAAAAGTTTTCTTTCGGTGTCAGTTTTTAAGAAAACCAAAATCAAATAATTTTAAAAAAACCATGTTTTCGGAATCAGTTTTCATTAAAAATGACAAAGAAAAATGGTTTTTTCATCTTTAAATTATAAAATAGAATCTGAAAATTGGCCTCATGTGCTTTTCCTCATTAGTTTGTAATAAACCCAAGCAGAAAACAATCATTCGCTGGATTTTTTGCATTATTTTCCATAGAAACTGATGTCAAAAATATGTTTTCAGTGTCAATTTGTTAATTAAACTGACACACAAAACTAATCCCAAAATCATTTAAAGCATCTGTTTTTGAAAACAGATTCTGAAATATATATTTTGGATATTGCTTGTATAGATGTATGTTGAAAACCAATATAAAAAATTAAAAACAAAACTGTTGTTAAATACCTTTTTTCACTAGTGATCTCCTAAATGAAGTTTCAATAAAGATCCTAAAAAACAATGACCTTATGAGTACCCATTAATCCTACAAATAAACACTCCTATTTTCATTAAAAAAACTCTCGGTTTTGGGAGAAAAATGGAAAATGTATAAATTTGAAAAATTCATGATCTCGAAGAGTGTATCCATGCAGGTAAACTCACACATGGGCCTCACCCAAGTGGTCTTTCCCAAGACTCTAACCTAGGCATGTGTGTTCCACAGGTAGGTGCTTACCTAGTCAGCGTGAATAGTTCCTTAACAATGTAAACTTATATGGAATGTTTTTTATGAATACCATTGTGGTGAGACCGTAAGTACAAAAGCGTGAGGATCATCCATTAAGACTACATGCTCTATTTATATACATTGATGAACATTTGTGTGTCCCATGTATGCACCTATCCTATGAAATAGAAATTTTCATATGACAAGTACAGATTATAAACCCATTCTACATGTTTTTTTCATCCCTTAACCTCATCATCAATCCCTCTTATTTTGATCTGATCCAATATTGAGTGAGGTCTTTTTTTAGAATGTGTATTGTAACATGGATGAAAATATATTTAAGGTAAATAACTTAAGGGGAAGAAATAAAGAAAATAAAAGTATTCCAATGCCACATTATTCACTAAATATATGTTCACATAGGTACCGCCAAGAAGAATCAGTGTGTAGGGTTCCTATGCATCCAGTGGTGCTATATTGTCCTCGACAAGCATGTCGCCTAGAGGCACCATGCAGGGTACCTATGCATTGTCATTCATGAACCTCCTACATAATCTTGTAGCTATTTACTCTATCCTATATTTTATTATAAATAATTCCATACACCTCATCATTTTCATGATGGAAATTCATGAAGTACTCCAAATACATTGATCCATCTATTCCTTCAGAATGGCCCATAGAAATATTCAAGGTTTTTATCCAAACAAATGATATTAGGTAATTAAGGGGTTAGTGTAAAAAAATTCATACAAGGGACTAGGCATGAAACCTATATAAGAAACATGTTCCCTCATGGTTAATGAACAATTGTGCGAGGTCCCCTTCCCTAACATGGGACATGCGTGAAATATATCTAGGAACACATGTTCATCCCCTTAAATTCTTGAGAAAACCCTCACCCATTTTTTTGCGGAATAGATGGTTTACTACCCAACATACCTTCATATCACATTGGAATACCTACATGATTTAGTCTCATTCATTGTAGACATACAATATCTGATATCCCTTTGCCATTTCCAACCTATATCATCAATGATCCATCTCTCAATACCTCTTCCAAGCCACCAATGGTTGGGAAAATATTTTTTGGATCCCTCTTCTAAGATAGACCAAATAAATACATCCGCTAAATGCTATGGATCCTCACAATTCTCGGTAAGGGTACACCAACATGTATCCCACTTGGTTATGCATTCAATGTGTCTGAGGCTTCCCACACTCATCTTACCTAACTAATAGGGTCCTCTGTGTGCATATGAGTTTGCATACCCTTTGTCACAAGGACCCCAAACCTAGGGGTAGTGTCTGGGATACCTCGGTATAGGATACTAAGGTTAAAACTATTTCCTTCTATACATGTCTCTAATATCTGGGGCCTCTTGTTCTTAGAGGGGAGGGTGCTGATTACACGTTCTTATTTACTTTTACATGGAATGAGATCCCCCTCTCTTCCCCATGAACTATTATTATGGAATCACTCTTAGTTTACACCAAAATATTTTCTTCCAATACATCTCCAAATTAACTCATTCCTACTTTTCAACACACTTGGTTTGTATCCATATGAGTAGTTAGATGTGACTATATTATATAAAATGATGGGAGGGAACAAGCACATAAAATATCTTTCTTCTACTGTAACCCATACCTATTCTTAAGAAGAAGTTGGTCATTTAGTTTTATCTATTATCTAATTCCTCATTATAATATTTAATCATGACTCAAGTGGGATTACATGTCACCAAAGATCATGAAATTCACACAATATGATGCATTTTTTTATAGAGAATATTTTTTTAGATATTCCTATCACCCTCCTTAAGAGGTCCACCATAGGTTTGGGTCTTCATGGACATGTATACATCCTTATGTAAAATTATATTTTTTTGGTTTATAAAATCCACTCATTCCTATTTTTTCTCACACCAAGTTTGACACATGTGGGATTTAGTTTTGGTGGAGATCATGATATATGCATTATCCCAAACTTTGTGTGCATCATTCCATGTCTATGACCCAAATAAATAAGGGAATTCTCTTTTTGATTAATTCCCAACAAAACCAACAAAATCAACATGGTAATCCTCCTTAGGATTATTCCCCAAATCAATCCTCTAAAAGGGACATACAAACCTATGAGATAAACCATTATAGTTCCTCTATAAGAACAAGTCCTCGCAACTAAACTACATGGGCTTTGATTGTTATCCAAATGGGATACATAGTAAGCCTACAATAGGTCCAAACAACACCACCAAAGATCTACTCTATTTTCTCTAGGCCACATTCCCAATAGTCTTTTTAATCCAATGAATCAATTTCCATTATAGGTTCATTGGGCCACTTTGGCATATTTCATGCAGTGATCCTTCAATAGGAACCTTTCACCTAGATTTCCATTCTATATATTGTTAAACTTCATGGTTTAGTCCTTATCACATGACCATGAAAGGTATTATGTTCCCTGTTATGTGGATTCAAACAATGTGGGTTTTGATTTAATTACTAAGGATACATTGGAAACTCATTTTATGGGTCCGATCACAAAATCAAAAAAACTGTCATCTCTCTAGATGATGATTCACTCTACAGTGCCACAACTATGTGTCTCAAAACCAGTGTCGTAATAATATGGAAAACAAATATATAATCAGTACATAGGAGGGTACCATTGATGGGAAACCTCAGATAAATAATTATATATCCATTTAGGATGAACCAATGATATATTTACAAATGATTATAAATTTCATAAATGATAAAAATTGATTGTTATTTCAAGGGATAACTATGTAATAAATAAAAATTAATGTTGATTTCTTGATCATATCTTTAATCTATAAGAGAGATCCATAGTATAAAACAATTCACCCAAAAGGGCGTAATGTGATGAAACTCACATCCTCTCGAATAATGTATGTTATTATGTATCTTTTTAAAAACTCCCCACTGAGAACAGTCCTTTGGAAAACAATCTCGTCAAGGAAATATAACAGTAGGTTGATTCCAGTTGAATAAAAAAACCTGTTGGAAATCACTAGGAAGGAATGTCGATATGTTTTTGATAGAAAAGTTGTTCCATCAATGCCACAAAATTCCATTCGACCCCATGTGTCATTATGGGAAGACAGATGGGGTAAATGTAACAACTTTTTATTTTTTTTTGAAATATTTATCTTGAAATAATTTGATTTATTTTACACCAAGTATTATATACAACACTCATTATAGACAAAACACATGATATTGTTAAATTATTACATGTCCATTGTCATATAACTATTAGATTGTCATGTATGAATAGTGAAAACTAATTTATTAAATATATATGTATATATGTTATTAAAATGAATTCATTAGTAATCAATTGATTAGATCTAAAATCAAAATTATTTAAAAATAAAAGTGATGTTGTTATATCAAAAAAAATTACATGAAACATAATTTAATATTAAATTCATCAGAATTAGTTAATTATTGTATTAAATATGTTATATTATTTAATTGTAATACTTTTTACACATTATAAAAAAATATGTGAAAAGTAAATTATAAATCCAATATTTTGGTTAACATGGTTTTTTCTACAACTTA
Organism: Viscum album; assembly: GCA_963277665.1. NCBI lineage: Eukaryota > Viridiplantae > Streptophyta > Magnoliopsida > Santalales > Viscaceae > Viscum > Viscum album. The sequence continues at coordinate 1,707,456,249 of OY728157.1, read as the reverse complement.
GTATTTTGTCACATTTTAAATAAACATTAATATTACATTCTTCTATTTATCATTTTTGAATTAGATAAAATGATTTAATATTTATAATGAGGAGTCCCATCTTTGATAAATTGGGCCTGATCATTTTTGGTCAATATGAATATTAACCATTGAAAATTTTGTCACTTCAGTAATTGAAAAATCAAATTAATATAGAGTAAAAATAAGTAATAGGACTATAATTATTCTTCCAAATAAATATTAGATAAATTTAATTTGGCACATAACTTGTTAGTATTGATATTTAGTTTTTTCTTATTTCAAAACCTATATCTAACTCCCCTTCAATCAAATGGGAATCAAAACACTCAATTTTGTGTATTGTGGACAACAATATTGCTAAACTATCAAATTAATTTTCTATTACAACCTCTCATGTATGGGCATAGTGATGGATATAATGGATATATAAATATTTATAATATCTAAAACGCTGTTATAAATATTGAATTATAATGTCAAAATTAAATTCTAACCTTTCAATCCGTTTGAAAATGATAACATCACTCGTGCATATGTGTGGACATTCACCTCTATAAAGCAATGTGATATGTTTTTCATTTTATTTGAATTTCTTGTAACTAAATATATATTACAATTAATATATATGATAAATATTTATATGAAAATAATTCCTTAATGTTTTATTTTCTATTACCTTTCTTTTTCTTTACCTATTAAAAAGATGGAAATAGAATTCATGTGAATATATGTCATATCATCTCTTTGAACGTTTTAATTAATTTTCATATCACTAACTATTATAGATTTATATATATATATATATTATTTTATGTTATATATATCATGATTACACGTTTTCTATTATTTAACCAAATTCAATCAAAAATGATGAAAATTTCCAAACAAAAAAATATATGAAAATTGATGTAGATATCACCCAAGTAAGTGATTTTAATAAATAATTATTAAAAAATGGGTTGTAAATGGTTATAATTAAATAGTATATGATTTTATATTAATGGTTATTTTAATGGAATTTAATTTTAAGAAATCTATATTTATTATAAAGGAGTTTGGAATTTATATTAATATAGTACATAATATATGTAATGGATATTCATCTCTGTATTATTTTTATGTGACACATTATATATAAAATGTATTTTTATTTTTGGTAATATATATATTATCCATAAATTTATTATAATATTATTATCAATAAAATCATGACATATATTTATATATATCTATTTTTCATTATTTCATGAGTAATATGAATAAAATTAATCAAATTTGTAATGGTTTTAAATTAAAATCTCATTGATTATCATGGAAATTTATGATGATTTTTATAATGATGAAATATTATGATATACAACTCATGAAACTCATTTAAATTCAAATAATTTTTTTTATTTCAATAGAATAAATGTTTTAAATTAATATTTATCAATGTATTCACACAAGAGTCCATATGAATTTTTTTAAGGGGAAATAAACTATATCTGTCTCTTTAGTAAAAAATACATCTTCCCCATATCCATGTCTTAGACAAATATTATCTTTAATTTTTTAATATTATTTTATTATTGATTAATTTTTTTTACATATTTTTAAATAATACAAATATTTTCAAAAGTAATCTTCAATTAATTTTCTAGATATTGAAATTTTGATTTTTGACTTAAATGGGGAAAGAATATTTTTTTAGCAAACACGTCTTGAACATAATTTTCTTCATTCATAAGGACTCAATTATTGGAAAAATAATTTAAATTATTTCATGGTTATTTTTAATAATATTTTTTTCCATAATATATTTTAATTTTTAAAAAATTTATAATTGTTTTCAAATATTAACCATTATTTTTCAAAATAATTAAACTAAGTAATATTTTAAAATTATTTTAGATCAATGATTACATCCATTGAATTATACCAACCATTAATAGGGAAAATATACATTAAATACATCCATATTATTTTATAGGATGGATTATTATTATGATGAAATGATATTTATAAGACCCATTACTTTTTTATGGGTAATGATATAATTAATTAATGAAGTGATTATGAAACCAGATTTTTTCTCTCATATAAGTAATGATTAAATGATTAAGAAACCTGATTCTTTTTAATGGGGTAAGATGAATGATTTATGTTCATGGGGAAGATATCTGTATTATTTTAAATGTGTTAGGGGTGGGCCCTGAATTACATATCAAACTCATTTATAGTGAATAGATTGATATCTCACTAGATAAATAGGATTGGAAAGGGGAATAAAACCAACTTAGCAAAGGAATTTGTCAAAAATGATTATATTGGGAATGATATATGAATACTATGATGGTTTGTGAATGTAAGACAAACCTACATAATATATAACACTTTAAAATTCCAAATTAAAATCATTTTATTTGAAAACATATATGATACACAACACCAACATTGAACAACCCCTTAAATATGTTTCCAATAAATAATGCATTTAAAAAAAATGAAACCCTGAGTGTAAATTAACCATAATATTTTATACCATAATAAAAAATTTGTTACTTTTCTGGGTATGAACATTAGTAACTAATTTATTAAAATTATTGATATATATGTATTTGAAAGAAATAAGAATCATTGAAATGAAAAATATTTTTTCCCTAGATGCTGTATTATTTCTAAGATGATTTATTTGAGGTTTGAGCACAAAATTTAGAATTACATTGTACCACCTTTGAAAAAAAATTATAACTAAAATTTAGTTTTTTATGAATAAAAAAAATTGTCATTGAATGAATTTTTTTTATTTTTATAAAATATTTTATTTTATAATGAATACTTTGAAATGATAAATTTTAATTGAAAATTACCATTCCATTTAAATTATATATAATGTTATTTTATATTTTGATTTTTTCAAAAATAATTATTTCAATTATATATTCATTAATCCAATATATTTTATTATAATTATATTCACATTTAATTTTTAAATTATAATCTTTGAAAGTGTTTGATCACATTCCCTTTGAACAAATTTTATCTCATCGTGTCTACAAGATAATTTTTAATTTAGATTATTAAAATTCAATTATTAGAATTTGGTAAAATTGATTCGATATTTTTTATCAACATAATTTATAATATCTCGTAATTTAATCTTATTTTTTTTACCAAAATAAATAGTTAAAATAGTAATAATCATTTACTATTGGTTATGTTAAACTAGATTACAATGGGGATAATATAAGATGTTATGCGTACAAATGGTCTATAAACTAATATGAAACACATTTTATAGACATATTTCAGCCTCATATATTCTATATTCTATAATGGGACAATTTGTTTTAAATTTTAATGGATACAATATGTTTTTGAGAGAATCTTCCCCAAATATAAATTACATGTGTTCCATTCACCTCACATAGAAAAGGCCACCTACAATCCTCTATTAGTCACTCCATATAACACTTTTGGTTCAGAAAATACCTACCCAAATAATTTAAAAGGCCCATAATATAATCATATAATAATTACTTTGTTCATGAATCATACCTGTAGTGGATTTTTTTGCTATCATAAGAACAATACCTGAAGGATGGTTAACTTTCTTCCACATGTGATTTTATTTTTCTTCACCATATTTATAAATTATTATCAAAAAATTATGATATAATTTCCTTAAAATCATAAATATACAATGAATTAGATATATTATCTTCATGACCTATAAACACCTCCAACTCCATAAAATGAGTAGTGAAATAAAATTTTGAGTGTACGATAGAATTCCTCCTCATGAACCAGTGCCATTAATTTTTCCATCACCACCTTTCAAAAATGTATTCAATGATGTATATATCATATATATATATATATATTATATTTCTTACTACATTAATTCTCTAGAGTCATTATATAATATACATCGTTTAATTTTACATTCCGTAGGAGATATGATAATTTCTCTCATGTGTATTGTAGACTATCACCTCATTAAGTGATGTGATTTATTATTAATTAATGCTTTATTGGGAAGTTGATAAGGATACGGTAACTAATATTATGTGATATCAATGAAATAATTATGATATTCATAACATATTCAACATTTTAAAGCATAATAACTCATATTATTTTTTTACATTTTCACTCACTGAATGATTTTAACATCATTCATGAATGTGTGGAGTACATATTTCACAAAGAGATGTTACTATCTATGTATCAAAAAAACAGAAAGATGATTTATATAAGTGTATTTAAGGATATTATATTATATTATAATCTTTATATAAAGGTAACATATTTCATACCTTCTTTCAATAATGATCATTAAAATTTTAGATTCGACTCAACTGTGCATACGTCCTATCGTCTTCATGATCATAATGTACTTCGATTATCAAAACCATATTTAATTATGGGTTTAAAATTTTCATTTTATCAAATTGTATGATAATTATTTAATTACTGTTATTCTAGATGATATAAATCAACCAAATATGTATAATAATAGGAACTACTTAGATGTAGAATAACTAAGAAAATTAGGAAATTAACACCCAAAACTATGAGAATAATAAAATATTAGTAATGAATTAGTGATAATATGTCATAGATGGATCATATATGATATTTCAAATATTATTATTACTTTTTAACACAACATCATGATTAAAACTACTAAATAAGAAAATAATTCACTTTCAACCAAAAGTAAGTGTGATGTAAAGGATTTCATCTCAATTTATATTCCCTTAAGACATAATTTTTATTATGCTTGTTATTTATTTTATATGGTGTATTTTATAGAACTATAAAATGTAAAATCGTGGCTCCACAATAATTAATAGTACAATATATTTGAATTAGAATTATTTCATTCAAGAAAAATTGACTTGAAAATTATGAAGGGGAAAATTTTATTGTGGAATAGCATATTATTTTTTTTATTGTTAACCTTCTCTTGAGAAAATTACTTTCATGTGAAATTATTAAATTTGAGATCAAATTTTTCCAAAATAATTGTATTCTTGTGTGAGGGATATGATCATTGTATAACCTCTATACAATTTTTTTATGGTGACTACTTTGACTGTTATTTTATTAAAAAGGTATATATTTATAACTATGAATCATTTAATCAATAAAGATACATGATGATAATGTAAATTATTTATTTATATAATTTATTATTCAACATATGAGGATTTATTTATAAATTTACTAAATTGATGTCTGTAATATATAGATATCCACTTTAATATTTGTCTTTATAGTAGATATATCATTTTATTGGGAAACATGAAATTTAATAATTAATATTCTTATTCATTGTGAATACAGTTATTATTTAGCATGATATTTTCTCTTTGTTATAATCACATGATGAGTTTAAATATCAGTATATTGATTAAGTGTAAGGTCATTTCTGGGAATTATATTTCTATACTGACTATTCCATATCTAGTTATGATAGACTTGTTAATTAAATTTCATATTATTTTAGTTATTTAACTTTCAATTTTGATTATTTTAGTCCAATTATTTAAATGTAATGTGGTTTATATTATTTACCATGATATGTTGGTTATGATCAGTAAATAATGATATCATTTTCCATTAAAACCCTTACTAAGATGTTGATCTCAACCTTATTCTATGTCCTTTCATAGGAATCCATGAATTGTCCAATTCATGATGTGAAAGATTATTCTATAGGGAATAATGATTTTCTCCCCAAATATGTTGAAGTTTTTGTATTTATATGTAATATTGACATATTATATGTATCTAATGTACTAAAATTTATAAACTACTTGTTCATCATGGATTCAATTCCTTCTATCTTAGGCCAAATTATTAAAGTACACATCATATTTCAGATTTTGTGGTCAGATTCAATATATTTGTTATTAAATAATTGTTAGTAAAAACCATGTGAAATTTATTTTTGAAAAAATATATTATGTAACAAAAAAATTGATTTGTATTAAATATAACAATAGAATAAAATCATAATATTTTGTAAAATAATATAATATATGGCATTTTTAGCAATAAGTCCATGTTTAGATATTTCAAGTTGATGTGGTTCTAGAACTGGGGTACCTTTGTGTAATAACACTATAAATGGTGCATTGGTATTTACTCAATAATCATATGGTGCATGAAAAAAGTATTTACAAAAAACCTTATTTGACATTACCATGAGATATGAAATGGATTATTCACATTTTCCATACAAACCACTCTAATGTTTTTAAATTTATTTTGAAAATGAGTGACCAAGGTTAAAACTATGGTGAAAAATATTGAAAGAATGAGTCTCAATGGAATTTCAAAAAATTAATGCCTATAAACGGAGGGAAAAAATAAAATAATTTCCATGTAAAATTGAATAGTATGACAGAAGAAAATAAATCTAACCCTATGGATCCATTTATAGTATGTCATCATAAATCACGGTGGCCTAAAAATTATCCAAATTAATTCGCTCTATAAGAGGATAAATTTTATTAAAGGGAAGAACCAATTTTGAAATAAGAGTTTGATGTATAAACATATTTGGATTTAGAAATTAATATTATGAAATTTGTTACCAACGTTATTTTGGTATAATAAGAAAGAAAAATCAAATTATTGTGGGGAATTTAATAATAATTTGTTAAATCGTTAACATAATAGTTATGGATACCATATAGGGATTTTCAATTTAAGATTTATCATAATTATAAATTCTTAAAAAACTTTTTAGGTGTTATGTGATTGTATTTTGAAATGATTAAGGATAATGTGAGATAATTTTATGAAACAAACATTATTATAATATGTTTTTATTGAATTTTATTTGAGAAATATTACATTAACATTTTTGAAGCCTATTTTTAATGGTATATACAACCATTAGGGTTAATTAGATCATCATTTAAATTGAAATAATAGTCTATTGAGATAATTATTAATTGTCAAAAAATCATTTTTTTGAAATACAATGTTAGATGGTTATATAATTATTAGTTTTCTTTCATGAATGTAGATAAAATTTTATAAAAACATTATATGAATTATAATAAAATATATTAAAAAATTACAACCTAAATGCTAGGTGAAACCACGTCACATCTAGAAAGGCTATGGGTCTTGAACCAATGACCGAAAGATGATAAGGGTTTAGGGGATACCACTGGTCTATGTGATGTCCTAGGAATTACGGAATTATTTTTAGTTAAAATATTCAAGTAATAAATATTAATTATTTACCAATAGTGTCATTTTTAAGCTTCAGAGATTTATTTATTATATTTGATAAGTTATAATAACCATATCTTTTTGTAAAATAGTTAATAATAGACTCGTAACTCCTTTATTGTTGTTTAGATCTGTTGATACTGAATTTTGGTGTTTCATGAATAAAAAAATAAATTTTTGGTATTTATTTGTATTGTAATGGAATAAATGTAAAATTTTAAATTCATAAGCAAAGGATGAAATTTATATTATTATATAGAAACATATAAAGTAATTATATTTCATTATGTTATTTGATAAAATAAAAATTCCTCAAATCCTAGAGATGGATATTAAAAAATGTTATTCTAAAACATCCAAAACATGATGAATCAAATGTTCCTTTAAATATTAATAGATTTAAATTTTTAGGCACTTAACCTTCCATTAACCATTCAATTTCTTATGATAAATGAACACAATAACTCTTTATAATTATTTACACTTTTTATCCTTGTATGTATCTCTAATTCACACCAATGATATCCTATATAGAAATTGTGTTTTGTATTGTTCAATGGGAAATTTTTTACTTTCATTTCTCTCTTATGAAGATGAAGTTTTGTTAACTCTTTTCATAATATGGATTTTCAACAATATAATTTTCAAATATCAAACCACTTATTATTGAGAGAATGTTTTAATTTTGAGGGAAAAAATTAATTAATTTGGAGAGAATGTAAAAAAAATGAAATTATATAATAATACAGTTTTATAAAATTTTATATGTGGTATGAAACACTGAGATAAAAACCCCATGACATGTATTTATTTATTTTTAGGCTCTTAAATAGATTGTGGAATACACAACCCTAAATCTATATGCATTGTAATATAGTAACCCATTAAAACATTGTCTATATATTAGTGGGTTTTAATTGTAGTGATTAATCATGGAATATTATGTATATTTAATTATTATAACTAAAATTATTTTTATTTAAAAAAGAAATAAATTTTATCTAAAAAATCATTTTTCCAAAAAAGTGGGTTAGTCACGCTTTGTTCATGTAATTTAAAATTATCTTATAGATATTTTTTATAATTTATTTTAAAAAATAAAAATAATTTTTTAAATAATAGAATAAGAATTATCATATAGAAAATTTGTGGTATTTTTCTCAAATATTTCATTTTTTGATAAATCGAGAAATATACTAAATACTAAATGAAAACATCCTTTTAGTTGAAATTATTTAAAAGTTAATTATATTTTCAATTGGTATGAAATTAAAATTACTTCAATTATGTATCAATTTATCTAATTTTTCTCATTATAATAATTTTCATTTTAGGTTCTGATATAACAACATTATAATCTTTTAAGAAATTTCTATTTAAATACAAGCTCTTTCGTCACAACTATGAGATTATTTTTTAGTTAAATCATTCTCAATTATTGAATTGACTGGAAAAATAATAATTCCATATTTTTAAGATGAATAATTTATATTTTCTAAAAATTTCCACATAATTATTGGCAAAAATAATTATTGAAAAAATTAAAAATTATTATTCATGGTTATAGTATAATTGGACTTTCTATGGGTTAATATAGAAAGATAACAGTAAAAATAGGCTAAAAGTTTTTCCAAAAAGATTATTTTTGGAATAATTTAACCATGTATCTTATATTTTCTAGTTGGGACTAATTTATTGGGTTCTAGAATGATAAAAAACTGGGTATGATTGAATCTTATTAATAAAATTACAAGTGTCTTACTCACCACACGTCTAAAAATCCACCCACTATACTCTCTTCATCGCACCATAAAACATCATTGCCATTGGACCAGACCTTCCCAAATCACCTCCCAAAATTAATAATATAATCTAATTAGACATATTTTGGGAATAAATAAATCTTATAGATGCCTTGGGTAAAATCCTAAAGAGCATACTTAAAAATGATATAATGTTCTTCAACAAGCATTTTTATTTTATTTCTTCTTCAACCTACCTAAGTTATTATTCAAACATTTTGATATAATATCATAATTATCATAAATATTATAATATGTTTTTAATTTATGTTAATTACCTACACCCACCTACACTTCCATTAAATTCATTTTCAAATCATCATTTGTGTGTACTGCGGATCACCACCTCACAAACCGATGTCATAAATTTTTTCATTTACAGAATTTCATAATTGGGTATGATGATGGATATAAATTATATAAATTATATTTATAAAATAATTATACCAATGGTTTAATTTTATCCTATATTACTTTCTTCTTTTCATTCTATTGGAGATAATATAATATCGGTCTTATGTTCGGTGGACTACCGCCTAGTGAAGTGACGTGATTCATTTTTCATTATCCATTACCATAAAAGATTAAAATGATAACATTTTTATTGTATCTATTAATAATTTCATAATTAAAATATTCACTACATACTAATCATTATAAAAATATAATTCAACATTTTATTTTTTACCAACTCACTCCCAGAATGTTAATAACATCGTTTATGAATTTGGGGATTGTTGCATTCACGAAGTGATGTGACTCTTTTTCCCCACCACATGACATGTATTATATACATAAGTCTTTTTAACTAAATAATATTATGTTATTATCATTATTTAATTTTAAAATATTACATACATAGTTTTCTTAAGGACTCTTCAAAAATGGAAACGTTACTCAAAAATTCGTATAACCTACCATCTCAAAGATCAAAACCTACATCATTTCTCAAAACTGTATTAATTGATTGGTTTTATAAGTACAATTGATGTTGAAATACTAAAAATATTTCATGATTATTAACCATTATATGATAATTTTTTTTAATATTCATAGAAAAATGGATCTTTCTTGAAAAATCATGAATGATAAAATAATGAAATTAACACAAAAAACATGGGAATAATGAATGGTTATTAATGAACTGGAGATAAGATGTTATATAAGGTTAATATATGTTATTATAAGTATTAATATGGTTTCATTATAATATAATTACATGTTCATTACCAATATTAATTATGTTAAAGAACATTCAACCAAATGGAATCATGAGGTAAGGTATTCCATCTCAATTTATATTATATTAAGGCTTATTTGTTATTATGAAAATAGTAATTTTTTATGTGGAGTGTATAATGAATCATTTACATATAATATTATTATTACATTATAATTCTTATAGTTATATGTTTCAATCTGAATTATTTCATCCGAGGGGGTTTGAATTGAAAATTTCTCTGGGGGAAAAGTTATTCTACAATCTCATATTCTTTTTTAATTATTAACATTCTCTTGATATAATAACTTTCTTGAGATCCTTTTTCATTATGAATTTTCTATCTATTAAATATCCATATTCATGTGTTATGGATGTTATTATTTCTTAACATGTATACCATTTTTAAAATTGGTAATTACATAAGGAATAATTATATTAACTATAGAAATATTCATAAATTTGTATCCTTTTACCAATAGAGAGACGTGATTATAAGGAACATTGTTTATGAATTAAATATATTATTTGATAAATTAATAATTCTATTTATAGAAAATATATTTTCATTGATGATTTATAGATAGACCCTCCGTGTATCAATAGTCTTATATGATAAATAAGTTAGCTTTCCAAAGTTGACTGTGTTTATAACCATCATTTTAAAAAAATATTTGGGATAGATCATGATGGTTGATGTATAATTCTATTTTAAGACATGATTTAAAATAATTACTCATTTCTTTCATGAAAAATTTAGTAATTATTATTCATGAGAATTTCAATATGGTATTTTTATGCATTTCGTTATTAGTTTTTTGATTAAATGGAAAATATTTTTATTTTTTAACATTGTTCTATGGAAAAGGACTTATATATTTTGATTGTTTTTTATTTATTAAATGTAATTTTATTTTAGTTTTTTTACTTTCCAAATTTATTATTCTAGTAAATTTATTTAAATATATTGTGGGATAATTAATTTACATTTCCATGTTGATTTTTCTCATTGATTTATGCTAGGTTCTATTCTACTTAACCCTTACTCAAAATTTGAGCTCAACCTTATTTTGTTTCATTTCCCATGAATCAGTAAACTATATTATGAATGATTTTCAGAAATATGATTGTTGGATGGATGATATTCTAAAAAATATATTTTTAAATTTTGTATTCAAATATTATGTAAGAATCAAGTATATATCTAGTTAACCAATATTACCAAACTATCCTGTCTTATTGGATCTGATTATTTATATCATATAAAAATATAATACCAAAATCACTGTCACCGTGATTCTAGATTTTGGGTATCTATATAATATCTGTGGAAATGAGCCTTTACTACTATAGAAATGTTATTCTATGCTTATATTTATGAAGAAAATGAATGTCTTATTACATTATTGTACTCTCAATGATCATATTACTTTATTCCATTATGATTCATATCTTCTAAATTACTAAGATTTATTCTACAAATCATTATTATAATCTATAATATATCGGAAATGGCATTCAAATATTATTCTCACGTGCACATACCCATATTCTATTTTTATGTTGATATCTCCAATTTCACCCATACCTGTCATATAAGCTCACCATTTTTTATGTTATGTATTTAATATTCACCTACAATATTCCTATAAATATTATTATGTTATTTATTCATAATTAACCAAATAAATGGATATATATATATATGTTACAAAATTATTTAACTCCATATCCCCTATCATATATCATAAAATTAAATAGTTTACAAAAATATTTATGAAAAACATGAAATAAAATTATTTGAAACATGTAATATTATTTAGAATAAAAGGGAACTATTTTTATTTCACAATATGCCCTAAAATTTTCTATAAAATAAATCATTGGGAAAAATTCACAAATTGATAATGATAGTAGTTAATGAATAGAAAATTACTAGGAGTTGTGGAAATTATAGACAATATTTTGGTTTGTAAAGTCATAAATATTAAATAGAAAGAATTTATAATCTATAGAGATTTACATTTTAGAAACTAATAATATATTGTTGATTTTTATTTTTAATTATTTTTAGAATCTAATTTTTAATGAGAATAAATTTTAGGGAGATGTAGAGAGAGGGATGTGAATGAATGAAAATTAGTTCATTCATTATCTCAAGATTTATCATTAGGTTTTAAAACATGAATAACCAATAATATTATTATGAATAAGTCTAAAAATCATAATAATATTGTAAATTGTGATGATATTCAAGGTGAACTACATTATATTACAACATGTATAAATAAGATTAGATAGAAAAAATATCTCATTGTGGAATTATCAGAGGAGGAGAAGATATTGGCATTGGAGATGGAAAATTTTGAAACTATTCTATGTGTAAAAAATTATATAAAACATAAAAAATCATTTTCCACATCTAAAAAATAATAACCATTATATCATCAATGATATAATTAAAGAAAAACTATGGAGAAGTACTGATATTTGGGTTGTTATAGAGGATACATATTCTGAAATTTGAAATAAATCTATGATTGGTGATATCCTACGAATCACTAATTATTATCTAGAGGATCCATAAATTGTTATTTCCTTAATGTGAAAGGTTACTCTTGATTGATAACAATAGTTATACCTTGTTTCGAAAAATATTTACCTCAAATTACTGACATATTACGACTTCATAATATTATGGATTATTTGTTTCATAATGTGATGGATTGTATAAATATGTGAAATTCATAGACAATAATAATTCAATGTTATAAAATTAAAATCTTTCATATAATTATTAATTTTTTGAAGAATATGAAAGAATTTATAAAGATTCTTCAAATATTTTAATCATATATTTGTTATAAAATAAAAATATATTATTTACTAAAACTATGTTGCTTATAACATTTATAAAAATTTAAAATCCAATGTTATTCATCCAAAGATTCATTTATAGAAAATTATATTATGGAGGGAAAAAATTTATCATTCAAATACTATTAAATCCTAATCATGTATCATATTAAATTGGTCATTCATCCCCAAAGACAGTTTTCTACATGAAATATTTTATACAAAAATGAACAATTAAAAAATAAATGTCAGATTGTTATTCAATGTGGAAAATATATTTCGTGATGTAATTTTAAATTATAAAAAACTCAAGGGAATTATATTTATAGAGAAAAAGTAGTTATTTTTTGCCTTTGGTTATGATAGATATGGGATCATATGGATATTTTAGAAATCATTTCATCTTCCAAATATTTTTGAGTAACTAATTCAAAGATATTATATATTTTATAATGATAGATTTAGTACAATATCCATAACACTTCAGAAACAATTACAACATGATTTAACGTGACAATGATTTAGAAAATTTTAAAATGTAAAGGGTGGTAGTTAAAAATCAATGATAATCAAAAAAATTGAATTATTAATATTGGTGGTTGGATTTTTCTATGAATGATATTAATGTATGATGTACTTTCTATTCAAATAAATAAGATAAAAATTATCAATATATTCTAATTATATGGTTATTATGACAGTGTGTTCTTCAAAAATTATAACTCTTTATAATAGTTATTTTATATTGTTAGAACCTAAATGGGAAATATGAATGATAATATGTAACATCTCCACCCATACCACTGGGTTTGATTTGGAATTCCACATGACCTCATGAATTTATCCCCGTATGCAAGAGGTTTTCAACTACTATTGGGGGTTTGAGTCCATTAGTGGAGGACTATACCCTAAATATCATTTCATATGATCAATAATGAACAGTAACTAATATAATAAATAATCATATAAACATGATAAAAATTATATATTACATACAAGTAATACAAATAAAATAGCTTACATAAGTGGAAAGCAAGGCCAATGGAAATAAAGTAATATTTGAAAATAAATAAATATAGGATCCTTTAGAGTATATCTGGGTATACTGTTAGCTTTACAATCCTCTACTCGGCTACCCACAACAGTTCCCTTTCCTTTGACATGGTCTCTCATGAAATATACAGGTGCATCAAAATTCTTAATTATGGTTTGAGTAAAATAATCAGTAGGACATCCCTAGTGTTTCGTTAATCTAATTATATCATGTATAAAAATATATTAGATAATAATATAAAATACAAGAAGAAAAATAACATATAATCTGAAACCAAGTTGTAGTTCTCTAACCAAGAAGAAACAACACCCAATCAAACTTTCTTCGACACTATTTCAAATGATAATTGAATGAGTTGGAAGAAAAAAACTAACATGTGTACAACATCCTCATGGTGTTGGGGAGGTGATAACCAATGTAATATATCCCTTAAGTTGACCATGAAACTAGGATCCTCTAGAAGCGATTAATTAGTACCCACATAAACCCAAATATCTTGTGGTGAATGGAACATGCTGTCAAGGCTACCTAGACCACACCCTTGACAGGAAGACATGGTAACCTCATACCTTCACCCTATTCTTAGTTCCATCATTAATATCGTTTCAATCAAACATTCTCACCCACTGGGGGAAAATATGTCACGAAGGTCCACCTATATCAAATAATACTAACAACAAACTAGGCATGATAATATATATAGAGAGAGAGAACAGTATCATGCATTATATATCAACATTAGAATATAGTAGTGTACACAAAAACATGTTTTCTAAATCAAAAATGGATAAATCCAATACTAATATCACTCGTGGTATCACAATACTTTTTTGTGATACACACACAGACATTAACATGCCATCAAGATCATGCATAGTTAATAAAAATTCCATTTAATATAATTATGATAGAATCAAGTGTGAATGAGGTCCTGGAAAGGTAAGTAACTTCCTACAGATCCACACAAAGACACAAATAATCATACCAATAACATGTATAAAAAATTTGATAATGTTAAGGATTTCATACGGATGCACATGCACACACAAAAAACATGTCAATCTCCTATATAAGACATAAAAATGTGAAGGACATCCTAACTCAAATTCCGGGAAGAACTCCTTGAAGTTTTATTATCATCAACTGTAAAACATCAATGGCTTGATTTGTGGGCATAACGATAATCAATGTACATCGAGGGTTTCCTAGAACATTAATATTTATTTTATTTTAAATATAAATAATACATTATATGAGATGATACATTATCTCTCCTTGATAATTTTCAAAACACTCATTAAAATATAACTTGTGATTATATTTTTTTCTCCCCTAAATAACTCTGAAATTATCACTCAGATTATCACAAGCGATTATAATTATCCTTCCTGGAAAATGTTAAAACTTATATTTTAAATTATCACAATAAATGATAATTTATATTTTCTGGATAATTTTAAAATTATATTTTTTAAATTATCATTTAAAAACATTAGTTGAATTTGATATTATACATGAACAATTTTAGTATTGTAATTTCATAAAAATTTTCGATTAATAATTCATTTAAAGATTACCCAAAAATAATTCAATTTTTTATCAATTTAATATTTTTTATAATTTATCTATCAATAAAACATTTTAATTATCATTTACCTATTTTTATTTTTATACTTTTATAATATCGGTAAACATTTTTTTATAACATAATTACAAATTATCTTTTGAAAATCCAATTAAAAATATCCTTTGATAATTATTTTTTGGTTATCATTTTTTATTCAAGATAAAACTTCATATTTTATAAAAATTTATTGTATTTCTTTGAATATTAAAAAATGTTAATAAGGATATTGAATAGAAGGAATAAACAAATGAAAAGAAAATAAAATTATACATATAAAAAACCTATATCAAATGAAACACCAATTAAGGGGAAGATGAGGTCTCCATACTAGTAGATCTAACTATAAATAATTTACATAAATGTGGAAATGGTGTTTGAGTTCATTCACACATGATCAGATCCATCATGAACCCCCATGATCGGCATGGTTATAAAGGAAAACTCGAAAAATGTGTTCATAAAATCAAGAATATAAATACCTGATTCTACGTGGATTCATAAATTTGACCCCATAAATCAATTGTTAAAATAATTGGGAAAAAATGAGTTGATTCCAATGTTTCTTAAAGAATACATTTTAATAAATGGAGAAATGTTGGTGTGGTTACATGATGAATAAGAGGGTTTTATGAATATGTATTTTTTTAATGAAATTAAGATTATTAATTAAATAAAATCAATTATTTAATTTAAAATTTAGGAAACACTATACACTAATGGAACATATTGTTTATAACTCGCCTATGGTAAACCATGAATCATAGACCCATTAGTGGTCTCAAAATTCTCAAAATATTGATTATTTGATATATATTAATGATTTATTATTTACAAATTAGAATAAATAAATTATTAAATATAAAAAGTGTTTTATCATGTGTGATAATTCCAAACATCTGATTCGCAAGAAATTTATCCCCTTCCTAGTGTAAACCCAATATTCTAGACCCAATATTTGTCTCATATTTTTCATATGATGCACATTTTGAGATATATTAATTTATTTTCATGAATAATATTATAAAAATTATTAAATAGTTTATTCTCATGAGCAATCTATCCATATATCTGAATCTTATTAATTTTATTCACTGTATAGGGTAAGCCCCGCATCCCAAACCTAACGTTGGTATCAGATTTATCATCCATTAAATTATTATGGAGTTATTAAATTATTTTGAAAAAATTTCATGTTCATAATAAAATATATTTAACATTTTTATTTTGTCTTCTTCAAGGAATTTCTAGCCATGTAATATCTCACCAACATAGCATCTGACTTAAATAATATTTTATTAATCTCACACAAAATTATCTTCTGACTACAAAAAATATTCAACTTAATATTACAACGTTTTATATGGGATTTTACCCTTCCGAAAATCCTTTAATAATAGGTTTATTTTATTTTCATATATAAATCATTTTTTCACATATATAACATATAATTTACCAACAACATGGTTTTTATTATCATTTGTAAAATTCATAATATTAAAATACCCCCCACAATAAAATTATGATCCTTGATAAATATCTCTAGTGGTCTTTCTCGAACAACTCATACAACCGACCTTGAAGAGTAGTCTATTGTTCCCACTTTTCTACAAATATTCATCCATGTTACCACTAAATTCATCCTAGTGGTACTGTCTTTACTCATAAAGACATCATGAATCAGTCAATGATCTACACTATACTCTCCTCATAATATGCATTGGTATCTACATCAAAATTATTCAAAATCAATAACATGTACAATGTTAGGTATATAACTCTATATCTATGGAATATGGAACATTTCTTGAATATGTCGATAGCGATAAGGGAGTTCTAGATGATTTGACGTTTCCCATATCTACTTTGTGGTCTCAAAGGGTCCAACAAAATGTGCTACTCTCTTATCCTAAATCCATCCATCTCTCTCACCCATCTGAGGTGTCACTGAAGACAAACTTCATCACCAAAATTGAACTCCAATGGTATCCTCCAATGGTTGACATAAGATATCTATTTTCTATACGTGGTAATCAACCTATTCACTATAATATTTCATATTTTTGAGGATTCTTGAAGAAAACTTCTCCCACAACTACTGTCTCTCCATCCTCATTCAATGAAGCTATGATCACCTAGCTTTTTTATGGAGTTTCTCATATGGTGACATTTAAATCAAGGCCTGGTAATAGTTATTGAATGTGAACTCAATCATGGATTGGTGACCATCCCACACTCTACCAATGTCTAGAAAATAATCTCAATGAATATTTTATAGTATGAATATATTCTGTTTTGATTTTTTTATGATCATAAGATGGTACACCAAACTATGTCTCACCTGATTTCTAATGATGTTTTATAATCCCTATTAAAAGAATGATTTAAAACATGAATCTCTAGCACTTATTTTGCAAAACCATCCTCTCTAACCCAAACCTGTTGCTAGACTGATCGAAGATCCATCATAGAGAACCCTAGGGCTCCATGTAACTTTTCAAAAAGGTCAATGATCTTAGGAAATAAATATGGGTTCTTCTCCATCACAAAGATTAGCTTCTAGTAATCAATGTATTACCAATGACTAAAGTATCCCTTCTAGGAAAACAATATAGGTGAACACCATGATGAAGTGATTGGCATTATGAATCAATTTCTATCTATGTCATCCATATGAACTGTGATCTCCATTGTCTCTTTTAGAAACATACAATACGAGTATTGAAAAGGATCCTCTCCCAACATGAGCTCAATATCAGCATAAATTTTACGTCCTTCAAATGAACTACTAGGTCATGAAGTCACCCAGTCAGGATCCAAGTATGATTTAGAGGGGGAGGGGTGAATTAGTTATATCTTTTTTCCTTTTATGTTTCCTTCTTTTTGAAACAACCTTAACCTCTTGTTAAAGAGTTTATTCCCTACTGAACACAGACAAAAATAGTAACACAATATATAAAAGGTTCACTAATCAACAAGAGTAGCTACTTCCATGATATGGTACGGAATCAATCAAGTACCACACAATCCTCTAGAAAAAAATCCGTTGATGTGTAATATAACAAGTCGAATATACCCTTACACTCATGTAGATCTTTGAAAACAATCCAATAGTGTGTGTGCTTCCTCTTAGCACAAATAGTGTAAAACAATGTTTCTATGCTTCTGGATAAACATTCACAAATCATATCACTCAAAACAATTCTCCATGTTCTTACCCAGAATCTAGTAATAACCTCCTAGTGAAAATAGCTTACACACCACCCCTTTCTTGAGCACCACCCTACTTTCATGCCACATGCTTGTGAACCACTCAGCTTGCACACCAACCTACTTGCAAGCCACTAACTTCTAGTGTGCCACTATTGTAAATAGCTCAAAAATTTTGAAACACTGTTGGCTTATACATAGCACACTTATTGAATAGAACTCCCTGTTTGTGCACCTCTTCTGCTTGAATTCCACTTTTCATGCACGCCACGCTGCTTGCACACCTCTCAACTTTTGTGACTTATAAATGACTCCTGACTTGCGCGACACTTCATCTTACGTGCCACATTCTACTACTTTCACGATAAGAGCTCAAATTTTCTCTTAATTGTTGAGTATTGACAAATGAGGAGGGTATCCGCCTATTTATTGGCATTTTGGTGACCTTACATATAAAGCATGCAACTCAACTTGTGCACTAATTCATGAATTTCATGCCGCTCTATCACTTTCATGCCTCTATATAACATGTTCCCCACTTTTTTTCCCTTTTCATATTTTGATCATACTATGTTAAATTATGACTTGCATGTGACATACACTTGTGTTCCACTTATACTTTCATGCCACACTTGGATTCCAATCTATAACTTGCGCACCACTTTCACTCCTTTGCCAAAAAACACTTCTTTACTCTCCCTTTCCTTCATAATGTTTGCATTACAAGTTCTCCAAACATATGATATTTGTGAAATAAAAATCAGAAAAGCATCATCAGAGTTTTCAAAGTCTTTTACAAAGTGAATTGATATATCTTATTTTACAACAAAATGAAAAACTCAACAAAAGAAATCTCATCAAACTTCATTCTCTATCCAACATGGTCACAACAATCTATCCCTTTGGATATTATTGTCAACCAAGATTCACACATCACTGAACATTGTAAACTCATGAAATGTATTATTTATTAATAATTTGATGCCTACATGAGCTAACTCATTATAGGAAACATGAATTATTGATAGCCAAAACCATTATTTCTACAAGTAGTTACTATGAAATTTCATGATCATATCTCCTCAGACTTCTTCAGAACATCTTCCAACCTTCTACCTGATCACTCTTCACTTCTTCAATCATCCTGGAATACAAAATCATTGTTTCCTATAACCACTCCAACAAAAAATTAGAATAGTTCACACACATACATGTGGGATTCACAGCTTACAAAAACTCCCCCATTATGCATGATTCCATAAGGATAGATTTAGGAAACAATTCCACCCTTGAGAACACTATCCAAAGGTAAAACCAAAGTGGGTACACACAAATCCCTCAACCATGATTTGAAGGAGGATGGACACCAATGTTCAAACCCAATTTAGCAAATTGTTTTTTTGTTAATGGTTTTGTAAATATGTCAGAAACTTGTTCTGATATAGGATCATACTCCAGATGTAATTCATACTTCTCCACCTATTATTTGTTGAATTGGTACTTTATGTTAATGTGTTTTGAACAAGAATGTTTTAGAGGGTTCTGTGTAAGATTGATTGCACTTTTTTTCACATCCCAAGAGCAAGGGTAGTTTTACATCAACTTGTAGATCATCCAAATGAGTCTCTATCCACATAAGTTGGGTAGCAGCTTGATTGGTAGCAACATACTCAGATTTAGTTGTGCTAAGAGTTAATGAATTATATTTCTTTGTATTCCAACTAACACAACTTTTCATCAGAAAGACAACTCTACTAGATGTGGACCATATATCATCAATGTTTTTTACCCAATGAACATCTGAATACCAGAACAGATCAATGTTTTCTAAGACATCATACCTAATTCAAAAAAAAATTATGCCTTTGATATATCTGAGAATTTTTTTTCCAACAATAAAATGTGATTCTTTTGGAGTGCTCTAAAATCTTGCACATAAGGTAACAACATAGACCACGTCAGGTCTTGAGGTAGTCATATATAATATACTTACAATCAGTTTTTAAAACACTTTCTAATAAACTTACTTACCTTATCCATCTTTAAACAACATTGTTCCCATTGAAATTGAGGTGGACCCTAGTTTCAAATTTTCCATACTGATCTTCTTCTGATGTTACTTAGCATACATTTATTGATACAGAAAAACACTATTCTTCTTCTGTGAAATTTGTTTCCCAAGAAGGTATTTCATTTCTCCCAGCATGGAGATCTCAAATAACTTCTTCATCTCCTTAGAAAATCCTTCACATGATCTTTCATCATTACCTACAAAGATAATGTAATCGACATAACCAATTATGATAAAATAAAACTCCTAACACTCTTTGATGTAATGACTTTTGTCAACTCTACCTTTCTTAAACTTCATCTTCCTCGAGCAAGTATCTAATTTGCAAAACCATGCCCTCAAAGCCTATTTTAGCCCATACCAATCCTTCTTCAAACTACACACAAAACTTTCATCCTTCCCAAAAACAATTCCACAAGGATGATCAATTTAAACATCCTTGTCAAGGTCACCATTAAAGAATGTGGATTTATATCCAATTGAAATATTTGGTAACCTCATTGTGCGGTAATGGTAGGAAATATTCTGATTGTTTCTAATCTTGTCAATGGTGCAAATGTTGCATCAAAATCAATTCCCTATATTTTTGAATACCCTTTACAAACCAATCTTTCTTGGTTTCTTATTACTTTACCTTCTTCATTCAGCTTATTCCATAAAAACCCACATGGTCCCAATAATGTTCTAGCTGTCAGGCTTGGGTCAAGTTCCAAATTATCATTCTTCTCTATCTAATCGTGATCTTCATTCATAGCTTGAACCCATTTTGGATGCTCAAATTCGTCATTTTCATCATTCGGTTCAACTTTCTAATAAAGATAAGTATGTGTAACAACATTCATTGTTCTTATTATTGGAACCCTCTGATGTTGATCTTTAATAATGTTATGAACATCCACTTCTCTCCTTAGCCTAGGATGATCCATTCTAACTTCATCCCCATCACTCGATATTTCTGATTCTGATTCCTCTTCATGAGTAAAATTAAAACATTCTGCATCATTATCAGAATCATTAACAAAGTCTTCTCTATCTAGCTCAACCTCAACATCTGCATATGACTTCTTTTCTTTCTCAACATTTTCAAAAAATAATATATCTAAAGAATCAATAATTATACCTATTTAATTGTTGAGACATCTATATCCTCATCCTTCTGGATCATATACAAGAAAAATTCCACCATCTCTTCTTTGCCCAAACTTTCCAAGGATTCCACCTTTTTTTATAATGCATGGATTCCTAAAAGCTATTAATTGTTTCGAACATGGAATTTTTCCATTGAAAATTTCGTATGGATTCATGTATATGTGAGGCCTATAGAAACATTAGTTTTGAATATACACAGCAGTGCTCATGGATATCCTCCAATAATAATGAGAATGACTATGTTCCAGTAACATACTTCTCCCCATTTGCAAAAGACTGTTATAATTTCGTTCAGAAATCCCATTTTGTTGTTTCTAGTATGCTGACCTAAACTCGTGCCGAATTCCATGCTTCTCAAGATAACTTTAAAAATATCAATTCTTATACTTACGACCATTATAATTTCTCACCTTCTTCAATGAATACTCACATTCCTTCTTGACTTTCCTCCTGAAACTCTTAAACATTGTCATGTAATCTGACTTATGTTATGTACATAACAAAACTAATGAAAGTAAATTCTTCAATTAAAGTAATGAAGTACTTATCTCCATTTTTATATTTCTTTCTCATTGGTCTACATATGTCAAAATGTATGATTTCTAAGGGTCTTTTTTAGAAGATTTAAACTCTCTTATTCATAGAGTTGGTAATATTTCCTTTCTCAACAAATAGTGAAAAACCAATCACTTTTCATTATAAATCAAGAATATCTCGTACATTATCTCACATTGATAACTTTCACAAATTTTTCTGACACATATTTCCCAACCTTTTATGCCATAAATGTTTTTTATCCACCACATCCATGTAACAAGAGTTGTTCACTTCACCAACTTGGAAAAAATTCCCTCATGTTTGTTGGCCTCTTGTAATTACATTTAAATAGTTTTTACTTTTGACAAAAAATTACATCCTTTATGAAGATAACTTTGCTACACTCATCAAGGAGTTTTGACACACTTAGAAATTTGTGTTTCATTCCATTAACATATAGTTTTTTCTTGGATTTCATCTTTTCTTTTCCAATTATGGCTAATCTAACACCGTTAATCCTTAGAGATTACTCATTTCCAAATTTTACTATTTCTATGTTGAAATCTTTCACATTCCTCGAAAAATATATTTCTCTTATCATATGAGAATAACACCCACTATCAAGAATTCATGTGTGTTCTCCTTTTGTATCTTTTAAGGAAGTTTCTATAACAAGATCTTTCTGTTCCTCCTTTTCATTATACACCTCCAACATCGGAGATTTTTTTAGAACCTTTTGTTGTTATGGAATCAAAATTTGACTTCCCAAAGCAAGATTTAGAGGTTTTTCTCATATTACACAAATAGTTTCAAATGTTTGGAACCTATTTTGAACATTCATTCCAACAATATTATATTTCTTCTAAACTTCCTTCTCGTACTTCCCTTTTAGATAGGATTGACGACCCTCAAGACTTGACTTCCATAACTTGTGGAATATTAGTAATTTTGTTGATTGATCAAACACTTGTTTGCAATGTGTATGAATCCAATACAAATCTATCAGTAACCATTGAATAAATATTTCCCTCTAAAACTTTTATACTGACCAGAGTTGTGAACATGCTTTTCAACAACCTTCTTAGTAGAACTCTTCAGACCATCAAAATTCCTATTTTCAATTGTAACACTCTTCTTCAAATCATATTTATCTATACTAGAAGTAGTATAATACGTTTAGGACTCAAGATTATTATGTACTTCTAATTTTTTGGCATTGCTGACTTTGGACACATCCATTGTCATTTCATCATTGTTCTTATCAGAACCAGTTTCATCATTCCTATAAAACATTGAAGGTAATTGTTGTGGATCCTTCATTGGATCATTTTTAAGTGAACATTAACCATCTTCTGAGATAGATTATTTGATACTGATATACACTTCTTTAGCTTTAGAAATTTTTAGTTGGACAAGTTCCAAAAAATCTTCGGTTGCCTTTGGGTTTACTTCAAATGATCATTACAATTATTTGCATTCTCAAGAGAATTATACATATCATATGTATCCTTTTCAATATTTATTTTTTATTAATAATCCCTTATTGATTGTTTAATGTGGAAATTTCATTTATCAACTTCTGGTTTTCCTTCTCAAGCCTTCTGATCTTCCACAAACATTGTTTCAACTATACTTTCGGATGATATTCAAGTTGATTTTCTTCTTCTTGATAATGGTTGCTCCCATAATCTTCATTATTCCCTACTACAATAAAGACATTATTTATATCTTCCTCAATAAATTATTTCTCATATTCAGCTTTCCTATCTTATTCTTCATTATATTATGAAAAAAAAAATTCTTTTTGATTTGAAAAACTTTTTATCCGTCCCCTTTGAAAAATATTTAACATTGTCATCTTCTCTCTTCCTCGACCGTCATGGCCTTCTGTCATCATCATCATTATCTTCTTCTTTATTCTTTTGAGGACAGTTAGCCACAAAGTGGCCAATGGATGTACACTAAAAACATTTCAAGGGATGTTTCCCTTTATATTTCCATGTACCTAATTTAACATTCTTATAAAACAAGGATAAATTTTCATCTATATTTTTGTGTGTCTCATATTTAGAATCTGATTCTCTAACATCACCTTCAATTAGAGTCTTCATTAACTTCTCCCTCTATACAACGATGAATGACATTCCTCTATCATATTTTTTTTTCTATTCGTATTCTTCTCCCTTCTCATTTCATAATTTATGAGAGTTCTATGAATGTAATCTAGAGATAATGATATGGGGAATTGGTCTTCCAGTGATGAAACTTTAGCATCAAATTGTTTATGAAGAATTATGAGAATCTTCTAACTTTTCACTATGACTTTTAATTGGACTAAAAATTTCATTTTCATTGGTAATGAAATCCCCAATAGATTCATGCTCACTCATATCTATGTCTTCATAATTTAGCCTCCATATTTGATTTTTTCCCTTCATTGGTTTTTGTATTTCCATCGTAGATGTTTTCAGTTTGTCCCAGATTCCTTTGGCTATAGAAACACCTTTCACACTTAAAAATTCACTCTCAGAATGGGAAGAGAGTAATTCATTTTTATATCTTCTATGCTTCTCAATTTTATTCTTATCAATAGGAGTAAGTGGAAACTATTCATAAATATCAGTAAATCCATATGTTGTAGTTTCATGAACTTCATATCCAAGAGAAATAGGAGAAGGTATCGTTTTATCCTTCCAAATATGATAATTCTTCCCATAAAATATTATAATCCCCTTACTATTCATGTAATTCATATTCTCCATTCAAATATATCTTTCAATATTTAGAAAAGAACAAAATAAGGTAACTTGGCTCTAATACCAATTTATGTTACCCAGTCAGGATCCAAGTATCACTGAGATGGGGAGGGGTGAATCAGTGATATATTTTTTCATTTATGTTCCCTTATTTTTCAAACTACATTGCCCTCCTATTAAAGAGTTCCTTCCCTTCTAAACACACAGAACCACAAGAACACAATATTTACAAGGTTCACTACTCAATAAGAGTAGATAAATCTTTGGTATAGTACAGAAACAAACCTGTACCACACAATCTACAAGAATACAGTCCTTTTATGTGGAAAAAATTTATTAGGATTTCCCCTTACAGTCGTGTAGAACATTGAAAACAATAAAATAGTGTGTTTTCTCCCTCTAAGAAAAAATACGGCAAAACAATGGTTATGTGCTTCTTGATGAACATTCAAAAATCATATATTTCAAAAACATTATTCACTTTCCTAACAAGAAGCTGGTAAGAACCTCCTGGTGCAAACCGCTTGCGCACCACACCCGACTTGCGTGCCCCCCTACTTGTATGCGACTTACCTTGCGCACCTACCTAATTATGCACCACTAACTACTTGCTCTCCACTACTATGAAGAACTCACAACTTTCACGTCACCTTTGGATTATACACAGCAAACTTATTGAACACAACTCCCAGCTTGTGCGCCTCTTATAATTGAGTGCCAATCTGCTTGTGCGCCATGATAATTGGGCACCTCCCCCTATGTGCACCTTATAAATAACTCCTGACTTGTGCGACACGTCAGTTTGCACACCACTTTCTACTACTTTAATGATTAGAGATTAAATTTTATCTTCTGTTTTGAGCATTGAAAATATAGAGGGAAGCTATCTAATTATAGGTATTTTGGTGACCCTGTGTGCGAGGAATGAAACTCAACTTGTGCGCCACTTCATGACTTGCACTTCATTCCATCACTTGTGCTTCAGTCCATCAATTGCATTCCATTTTATTTACTTTGTCCTATTTTGACTTGATGATATTAAAATATGAATTTCGTTAAACATACACTTGTGCACCACATCTACAGGAATTCTATACTTGCACACCACACTTGCACACAAATCTCTAACTTCTGATCCACTTTCTCCCATTCACCAAAAAAACCTTCTTCACTCCCCCTTTCCTTCATAAGTCTTACATCACAAGTTCTCCAAACATTTGATATTTGTGAAATAAAAATCATCAAAGCGTCATCATAGTTTTCCAAGTCTTTTACAAAGTGAATTGATAT
The DNA here is from genome assembly GCA_963277665.1 of Viscum album. Lineage (NCBI taxonomy): Eukaryota > Viridiplantae > Streptophyta > Magnoliopsida > Santalales > Viscaceae > Viscum > Viscum album. Next base: position 1,707,429,421 of record OY728157.1, on the reverse strand, counting down.
ATCCTATTTCAAATAAAGATAACACACTACAAAAGAAAACTCTTCAAAATTCCTTCTCTATCCAACTTGGTCTCAACAGGTCCAAGATCCACAAAAAATATCAATACGCTTTCTTCATCATCAAGAGATCCTCCGACAATTTAGAAGGATGAATAATGTTGGTGTTGGGAATCAAGGCATATTTTAAAAAATTTCTAAACTCCTTTTCATTATAAAGATACTATATGAATGAATTATCATTGAATCTTCCACGCAACCTATACCACATATTTAATGCGGAAGAAAGCTCAACTATATTTTCCAACAGGTTCATGGTTAATGTTGAATCCTTTTGCAAACGTATTTCTTCCTGCTTCACTATTAGTTCTAAAATATATTTCAAAGTGAATTCTTCTATAATGAGATGAAAACAATTAAGAAGGAAACAATGTCATTAGGATAAACACTAAAAGTCTATGATATCTCACAAGGATTCACTTAACCTGTATATGGGACCAGTCAAGGTTTTCATATGAGTCTACAATTAACCCAAGTTATATCCATCCTAGAAAATCCCTTATTTCCTTACCAACAAATTAGTCAGATTCATCATATATATACCAAAGAAATAGAATTCTCTATTTAACTAATTTATTCCAATAAAGGTATATTGCACAATATGGAGACATGTATATATCACACAAGAGAAACTATCATGAAGAAGAAGAAAAATTGAAGTCATTTTTTTAATGAACTATTATACAACGCAATAATGGGTATAGATATTTTTAATGTGAACCTATATTCCTATTTATTATGCATGAACATATTTAAAATCTCATAAAACTTTTATCAACATCATGTGAATCACTTGAGGTTTGGTAAATCATAACTAAAAAAACAAAATTTACAATTTATGGAAATCTTGTGGTCTATTATATTGTGCTGGGCCAGAACTTATATATTTACCCAACCCAATCCCTAAGGTATTATATCTTATATATATATTTTACCAACCTAATAAAAGAGACAAGTTTGTGAATCCTGATCCTCTGATACCATTTTGTATCATATTTACCTGAAGTATTGGATCCGAGTAGGAAGGCCACAAAACCTAAAACATGTCTCCCAGAACAAAAGGGAATACTGAAAAGTAGTGAGGGTATGAGTCTGTTACTAAAGAAGATATACTCTCAAGATCATGCCACAGAATCAATAACCAAAAATAAAAAATATAATAAATAACCAGTGTAACATGTGAAAATATAAAGATTATATAAATAAATACTTATAAAACAGCTTCTGTAAGTGGAAAAAAGTTTCAAATTAAATAATGTAGATATAGTAAAAAAAATATAAAGTGGATCCTCCATTGTCTGTCTTGGTCTGTTATTAGCTCCACTGTCCTCTACCAATCTATCCCCTATAGGGACCATTCTATTCACCATGTCTCTCCTGAAATCTACAAGCACATGAATATACCAGAATAGGGTGTGAAAAGAAGACTCGATATAAAACCACCAATATGACCTTAAGTAGATGTGCTCAATTATACAAGTGTATTCCATACTAATAATAAATGAAGGAGGGACAATACTGTATAATCCAAAATCAAATTTTAATTTGCTAACCAAGCTTCCAAAACTCTCAACCATACCTAATTTTTCTTCATGTGAGAAGATAACGGAAGGAGATGGAAGAGGAAACCTTCCCATTTACAACATCCTCATGGTGTAGTGGAGGTGTTACCCTATTTTATATATCACTCAAGTGGAACGTGCCACCATGATACTCTGGGTGATAATAGATAGTACTCAAACTGACCAGGATATGTCATGGTGAGTAGAACTTGGATCAAGTCTACCTTGAGCACACCCTTGAAACGATGACCTGGCTAACTCGAACAACCACCCGGTGGTTTGGTCTTTCATCCGTATCATTTTAATCATGATTCCTCCCTCACTATGGGATAATATGTCTACATGGTCCACCTATTTGAAGTACTACTAAATAGAAACAAGGAAATATGTTACATATATAGGGTGAACACACAAGTATGAATAATATATAATCACAAGTATATATAAGCATACACAAAAACATTTGATTGTTATTTATCATGGATAAACACTAAACTAATGTTACTCATGGAATCAAAATATTTTTATGTGATACACGCAGACACACTAACATGCGATCAAAACCTTTCATGGTCAATCAAAATGTAAAAATTATAATCATAAAGGAAACATGTGTAAATATGATACCTAAATTGTAAGAAACATCTAATGGCTACATATGCATGGAATAAATATTGATAATAACATATATAAAACATGTGTGTAAGATTAGGAATTCTTACAGCTCCTCTATCACCACAAAAATCATGTCAAAACTTTTACAAGACATGCACAAATATTAAGTACTTCCTACCTCAATATTTGGGAACACCTCATTGCAGTTTTATTATTGTCAAAGGGGACATGTAAAAGACTCATGGTGTGAAAACATCAATGATAAATGTATATCAAGGGTCACCTGTAACCAAAAAATATATTGTAATTCAAATATATATATATATATATAATGATACCTTCTTTCCACAAGATTATTTGATAATTACTCATCAAAATATCACATGCGATGATTTTTTTCTCTCGAAATTAATTCTCAAATTATCATTTAGAATAACACAAGTAATAATAATAATCCTACTTCGACAATTTAAAAATTATCATTTTAAATTATCACATGGGATGATAATTTGCCTTATCTGTATTATTTTAAATTTATAGTTTTAAAATTAGTTTTTTAAACAATCTGTGAGTTTAAAATTATCATTGAATATATCCACTATTGTAAATTTATAGATTACCCAAAAAATAAGTCAATGTATTTTCACTTTAGCAAATTTGATAAATTATCTCTCAATAAGACATTTTAGTATTTTTCAATATTGTACTTCTACCCTGACAAAATCCTTTAACAAGTGTGTTATGTTATTTTCACTAATAAATCATTCTTTCACATATGTTCCATATTATTTATCAACAAGAGGGTTTTTACTGTCTTTTTAAAATTTAAGATATTACATAGTGTTCCCAAGATAGAGTTAAAAATCCAAATTAATTATAATATTTTTTTATTAGTGTTAAAATAGATTCATTGGTGACTTTTATTAAAAGGATATGGCTTATGATAATAAAAATAGTGTTATACATTCACCTGGAAGAGTAGTGAAGGATATTCTAGAAGTAATGATGAATTAATCTAGTCTGTGTGGTCTTAGAAACGTATAGATTACGGGATGTGTATTAAACTAATTGATGATGTATTAGTGACAATAAATTTAAATTTACTAAAAATATAACTTTTAGGATCAAAAAATATTGCATGTAACAGTGGTAAACAACATTTCCATTCCTTAATTTTCGATTACACTAGGTATGCATTGATCAATTAACAATATACTAAATCAGAAAATGTGCAACTTTTTTATTTTTATTTACTTCATTATTAATAATTTTAACAACAAACCAATTAAAAAACATTGTTGAGATATTGGTAGTCTATTTTTTAATTGTAAATTGTAAATAATTTCTTCCAAACATGTATTACTCAAAATTTATTGACAACAAGAATAATAAAAATGAATGGAATAAAAAATTGATTAAAAGGTAATATTTAGAAAATATCAAGATATGTATTTGATTAATATTTATTTTTTAATTATACTAAAATGAATTCCATTATAATACCTTGAAAAAGTGTAAATCATGTCTAAATTCATCAGGATTTAGGAAAGAAAATTTATGAGTTGATGAATGATATAAAAACATTAATTTCATAATTCTAGGTATTTGGAAGCAATTTGGTCATTATAAACTATATTGGTCGAAATTATAAATATGATCATATGGATACTGATGGAGTTTTTTTACCTCCATCACTAACACTAATTATAGATTTCATAAAAATTGAACACATATTACTCTATAATCATTACACATTATTTTTTATAAATGTGATCCATATCAAATACAATTTAATCAGTGGATATATGGGGGAAATTTCACAATTACATATGAATAACTAGTACTTGTATAATAAGAACTCTAATAATAATTTTATTGATCATTTTGAAGCATTATATCTTAATGATCTATTCAAAAATAATTCTACATTTATTCATTATTATATATTTTCGAAAAAAATTAAATGATTACCTTTGTGATAAGAGTTAGATTATAGTAATTTATTGTGTTTTTTATAAAATTTAATAGAATGTGGTTTGATATGAAACAAAATAAATTGGTTTTGATTATTTATTATTTGTAGATATTTTTCCAAAATAGCCAAACTGTTAAATTTTATAAAAATATATCATAGTGGGAGTTGAATGGAGGTTATATTTTATATGATCATGGATTTATGTTTGATGAATATTCTTAAAATATGAGTTAAAAAGATATTATGAAATAATTTTAATGGAAATGGATTTACTATTTACAATACATGAACAATAGTTTTGAAAGGAATTAATAAAAATGAGGGAATAAATTATGAAATAAAATAACTAGCTTCTAAAAATGATTTTATTATTATTAATTTATGTATAAAAACACATAGTATTGTTGATTTTTCCAAAATATAGATAAATATTTCCTTCCATAATAGATATTTCGACGAAGGTGATCAAATTTATCACCATTGTATTTATGAGGATATATATTTTCCAAAATTTATAATTATTCATACTTATACACTATAAAGACATAAACCATCCTTATGTTCCTATTATAATAATTTCAAGGGGCCATTTTACTAAAAAGAAATTTATTTAATGGAATGGATGATAATAAAATTTTTATAAAGAGAATAATTAAGTAAATTAAATTACATATCTATGTTTATCAAATTAATCCTTGTACAACCAACAAAAAATTGGGAAAAGTAGTTAATAATGTTTGAAAAATAAATTTGATATGAGTATAAAGCATTCACATAATTTCATTCATAACATCAAAATATCACAGATACTGGAATGAACTATATTAATTCAATAGTAGTACATTATAAATTTACTGAAATGTAAATTATTATAATTGATCAATGTATGAGTAGAGTAGTAGGAACCAAATTCGATCATGACATTGAAAAATCATGGTAACAATGCTGATGAAATATATTTTTGAGTGGTATGATCATATTTCATTTACCATATGGTAATTATAACATTAAATAATATCATTTTATACTTCTTTGAAATTATCCAAGAAAATATTATGGAATATAATCATTATAATTTTAAATAAATCATCAGTTAATTTAACTAAACACTAAAAAAGGCTTATATTTTTCTAGATAAGATATTTCATTAATAAGTTACATAATTTTTTACATCATAGGAAATGTAATTTATTAGACGATAACATTGAGATAATTCACATCCTTAGTTATTATTTAGTATCATGGCCAAACTAGAAGCAACATTTACCTACACATTCTACAACCATAGTTGATTATTTGGAAACTGTAATTTATTATAGAAATTGGTTTTATGGAAATAATAAAATAATGATTTTGGTTTATTTTTTATTAAAAAATGGATTATTTTAGTAATCAATAGTTTTTATTACTTTAATTTTCACAGAAAACAACAAAAATTAAAAAACCCCAAGTCATAATATATCATATACTTTTTAAAAACAAAAATATGAGATATTATTTTATTTTTCATCATAACCAATAGAATTATTTAATACATGTAACTTCTTGAGTCGTTTGTCGATGGAGATAGTACTCAGGGCTAGAGTACCATTGGGAAGTAGGCACACCTCCCCATACCCCAAATTACACCAACTATTAGAATGTGTGTAAAGAGGAGATAATTGAAACACAATACCCTCACATGGAGATAATAATAATAATAGCCTATATAAATACATGATTGGAAGAAAAACCTTAAATGAAATGAACAATAAACTTCACTAGAATAAGTTGTAACAAAAAAATTTGGATGTAATTATAGACAACAAAAACTGTAAATAAATGAACTAAACATACCATTTGTAAAAGAAAACAAAACATCCTACACCTTATCTGGTCCTAAATGTAAATAAGTAAAAAAGGATTTCTTATGGATGTCTACTATTACATACATATATTAGGAATCCAAAAACAAAAGGAAGCTAAAATGTAAACTGCAGCTCATGCAGCTAAATCCAACATCACCTTCCATCCGTCCCATGCTAACTAGTATATCTCAAACAATATGGTCCAGCTCCCAATCTGGAACCCTTACCTGATCCAAAAAACATTAAGTTTACTTGCATGCAAAAGTTCCTATATATTGTGTGATAATAATCATAGTATGACACCACCAACATGTTCCTATCATACATATATGATAAATAAATTGATCTAATTACTAATAAACATTCAACCCCTATAAAAAATAACACGCTTCCATTGTTTTGAACAGACATAGAGAAGAAACCACCTTCTTTATCCAACTATGGTATTCCTCATTCCACATAAATATATATAGAAGTTCATCAAAGTATTCATATATATAAATATAAAGGTGAGGAACCATATCATGATGACCAAGGAATACCCCAATGAAAATGAATCCTATGTGATACATTAATTTTAACAAATATATTACCACCAGAACCTCATTCCACCAAACATACTATTGGTGTTCATAAGGAAAACCCAACAAGTAACTAATCCCTTAGACCTCAACAATGAAAAAATCCATTTTCATTAAGCTCGATGTCTATGTAATGTGGATATCTATCCAAAAAACAATAAACAATGTTAATTCAACATTAATCATCTTAATGAACGATGATATTCATCCTCCCAAAAAACCTTAATCTAGAAACCTCAATATTCTAGGAGATTTATCTCTCAACAGATGTTCTCACCACTATTAAAAAATAGATCCTATCTATACTAGTGAACATCTTTTTAAATCACATAAAACCTGAAATATGGTGTACACTATCCAATGATGAAACTAACTGAGGCCTTTACCCACAACAGTGGTCAACACCACCTCATCATCTAAGCCTTTTCTATGATCACCTGACTCTGAGAGTACATCAACCTATCACAGTCAGAGGAAATCACCAAAAAAAGTACCTAATCCATATCATGTTAGCACCTCATTCCCTTATACCATGTCACCCAACCTGATTTTCAATACAATCTCATTTTCCTAGGCCCTTTCCTCAATCACATTGACCCCGTCGCCTCAATCTAACAACTACAGCAGCTAACATTTGATCAATATCACTCATAAAATCTGGGGCTCTCCAAACCCAAAAAACCACATCACCAAATTTTTATGGTCATCACTATATCAACCATTATTCCAAACCTACCATATTCCCATAGATGTAAAAAAATTATATAAACAAATAAAGTTAAATAAAAAAATACGAGAAACCAAATCTACCAAAACAATTCAAATAACCTTTTCTAACATGACTATTTTTAGAGGAGCAATAACATTCCTAGAGGCATTTCATATGATCGGTCAATTAATTTAATGGAAAATCACTATTTTTATAATGTATCCTTCTAAAATATATATGTTTTACTCATGAATTCACCCACTGTGGGGCACCGAAAAGTATACATGAAAGATAAGAACCACCTACCATATACTGGTAGACATGCACTCATTAGATATTAGATTCTAACTAAATCCTTTTGGGAATATGTCATCCATTTAGATGAACACCCTGATAATAGTGTAAAATATCTCTCATAGATTTAGAACACTATATGGAGAGATAAAAGATTAAAATAATCTAGAGGATTGATGGTCTTACTAATGTGGTTCCAATATGACTAATTATGATCAGTACAGATCTCATACATGTGATTTGGATCAAATCATAATAGGGGAATAATTTTTGAGGAACCAACTATGTGTGAGTCTAAATAACAGAAGAAATGAGGAGAAATAAAATAAATAAGGGATGATAAAATTATAAATTCTCATATCTAAGAGACCAACATGGTTTGGCAACAAAATTTGGCAAACCTTAAACTAATGATGTGGAACCCACAATCTACGAACCACACCACACATGGCTAGCCCGTACAGTTTTCCAAATCATGTGAAAACTATGTGTGAAACCTTTATATAAACTATAGATTTCCACAAACTATTCTTAAATATATGTCGAGTGAATAAATAGTTCCACACATTTATCCTTGGGAGGCCACATGGTTGGTCCTATTCAGGAAACTTTATCAAGTCTCTCTGAGCAGATTTATTTTCATCCTTCGAAACACATATGACCCACTTGAAACCCTGAGGAATATTACAAATAACTAAAACCATCGAAACGTTATTTCCTGGGTAAATAAAACTCTCAAAATTATATATTTCTTATAAAAAAGGATGATTAAATTTTCACTAAACAGAAAAAAGTCAAACAAGTTAATGAATTTGATCCTCTAAAAAATCCTGAGATGTTATATAATCTCTATATTAACAATGTTCATTCCTAAGATATTCATCCTGAACTGGAGATAGTAAAAAAAATACAATCTATAAAAACAAACAGTTTAACCTGGTAATAAAATCATTAGTCAAAATTGTCAAGATGATCTCCACCTTAGGATTTACCTATGCCAGTCACATCCTGACCAAAAACTACAATTTATGATGTTCTATTGTCCCAAGACTCAATAGACATCTTGTGAAACATCATCTAACCAACACCTCAGTAGGTTCTCAAATTGTATGCATTCAATAATTGGCACCATTCATGTCCCACATCTCAATAGATGACCATATTCATATGCATATCCTATAAAACATGCATCATATATAGATATTCATCCCCACAGAGAGTGTCTCGATGACTATGCATCACACACATTCCATGAATTCATTGATGAAAATAATATATAATTATTTCATGGATTATATATATATATATCACATCTGAGTTGATTTCAGCCTAATAACCATCATCTTATAACTCTAATGCAACTTGTGCACCTCGTACACCCAAAACTGAGCATTTTTTTAAAATGTGATATTCCAAATAAAAAATGATCCCCATTAATCCACCAGTATTTCAACTAACTAAAGTCAAATTGTAAAGCCCCAACCCCAGTTACCCAGAGTTGGTGCATTATTACATAACATTGGCATGATCACAAAAGATCAAACCTCAATAGACCAGTTAGTTTAGTAGCCTTGGAAACACTAGATACATTCATATAAGTCTTACATTACATCACAAAGTGAAAAACTACAACAACACAGTCCCCATAGTCCTCAATCATAACCCCTTAGACTATCCTTGAAGGTCAATCATAAAATAATTCATCATATCTTGGGAGAAAATAAAACATAGAAAGGGGTGAGCTCAGATTCTCATAAATGATAACAATATAGTGTAAACTTTCATAAATAAGCATAAAACTTTAAGGCAATGTATAAATAAAAAAATCCTTTTAAACTTGAACCTAATCATAATATGGAAAAAAATAAAATGAAATAATTACATTTACTTATTCACATGGATATTCTACAATTATAATAATCACATGCAATATCAATAACCAATTTTATAATGATGGAATGCATAATGCCAGACTATCATAACAACACAGCCAAGGTCTTGTGCCAAGACTACAAATAATATTTTTTCAAGGTCTTGTTCCAAGACACTAGTTTGTCTCATGAGACCTACCCCTGCACTGATGAGCTATAGCGGGCTCCACCCTTCACATACTAAGTCCAATGAATTCCTTATATGTAAAGGTTGAGACATAACATAAACATTCGTACTAAAAATAGCATACTAAATGTCAATACTTACTCCATACAACATGAATGGTATAAAAATAACACATTCACATTCAAACATATCACAAAACCTTCAATACCATATGGATGTTTTGTATCCTAATAAATCCACTATAAATTAGCTTAAAATACTTCAATTGATGTTGACATAGATGAAATCAAAACTATTTGAGAGAAATATCTCTTTTTCTAAAATAATTTAAATGGAAAATAATTATAAAATAAAATAATTACTCTGAATATATTATTATTATCTTTTAAGGGAAGCTTCGAAGATTTTATAGTGGTAGAAAATAGAAGCACCAATTGTATAAGTTAAAAAAAGACATTCTTACCTTAATTTTGTTGAAATGGTTAAAAAGGACCTTATTTGGAAAACTAAGGAAATATTCTTGTATAAAAAAATTATAAAAAGTCAAACAAGGGTATAAATTACATTAACCCATAGTTTATAAAATAGTAATAATTTTTTTAAATATATTTTTAAGAAACATGGATGTCGATGATAAAGAGGTCCTAGTAGATACTTACATAAAAACAACCTTAGATAATAAAGAGATTGTGAAATTAACCCTTACCTTGTACTTTTCCTTGGTTTATGGTAGATTAACCTCATGTATAATGTTGAAATAATTGTTATTAAATTATAAAAGAATCATATAAATTAATATGATATCATATATGATCTTTTAACATTGGTTTTTTAATAATATCTTAGTATTATCATTGTTTCAGGTGTTAACGGATTCGTTTTCCTTTATATTCATTGTTATGTGAGTCATATTAGTTATGGATGGGATATATCTTATTCAAATCCATAATGATATCAAGTATTTAAAAATTATTTATAATCATCTAATGAAAATTAGTTTTGAGTGGATATGATGGGAAATGATTCTCATCACGTTCATGGAGACGGTAATCCATACATATGCACGAGTGACAATATAATTCATTTCATATAAAAATAATATATAATTGGATGGCATATCATATATATAGAATAATTATCATGTTATATTTATTATTTACATGAAATATTCATCATTATTATACCCATCCAAATAATAATGTATTGAATAACAATTACACCACGACGTGGAGACAGTAATCCTTACGTATGCATGTATGGTAACATCACAGTATATAGAATATAATAGAGTTGTAATTTTATAATGGAAATAACAAAGAAAGAATAAGTTGAAGAAGAAAAGAACATGATAGAGGTGGTGAGATTTTTACCTCTTCTTCGGGTTCTTCCTTTTAATTTGATCAAAATGGCTCCATAAGATGGCTTTATGACTAAATTAAGGCCTCTAGGATGAAGTGAGGGATGCTGAGAAGATATTTAGTTAGGGGATGGCCGAGCCAAAAAATATTTGAAGGTGTGAATTAGAGAGAAGGGGGAGTTCCCTTTTATAAGAGGGGTGAGGGCACCTTAGGAAAAGCTAGAAATATTTTTTTATAATAAATTCATTTTCGATTTATAATGGCCCCAAAATTGATTATTTAAAGGATAAGGTGGGGATGAGTTGAACACCACTCAACCAATAGGTTTTAGTCAGGTTTGGGTAATATATTACCTTTATCTTTATGATTTAACTATTAGTTAAATAGTTTGACATTTACAATATCTCTTTGTATTTTTATATTATATGGTTAATAAACATACTATACACCTCCTAGTGAACATAAATTAGTTCATTAATAATACACCTATCATTATATAAGTCCTTTGGCAGAACCTAATATTTTTAGGAATATAATATTAATTATTAATATAATATTTTTTCAAAACTCTTTTATGTCAATTTTGACACTATTTGGTATTTTGTTTTTGATAAATTCATAAAATAATTATTACTTCTAAACAAATTCATCTAACCAACCCTAATATGTCATATTAACATAGAAAATTATTTGAAATCACAAAAATTTTCAAATTTTATTTATTTAGATATTTATAATATCAATTTTTCAACATTGTTTCATAAATAAATAAAATTATTTAACGTATAAAAATTATAAATAAAATACTATTATGTTTAAAATCTTTTTAGATTTCTAATGAATATTTATAATCAAATTTATCTTCTGTATAACACTACATTAAAAAATTGTTTCTTATTAAAAATTGATTTTAAATCATTTAACTCTTCTTTGAATTAATAATAATAAATGTTCTAATCTAACCAAGTGGACCAAATAGGTTCATATGTTATTACTATAGTTGTTTTTGGTCGAATTATACTTAGCCAATAGAATTTGGACATGTGTTAGGGTAATAATAATATCATTTTCACAATTAATTACACTATTTAATTTTAATCGTGGTAAATAAAAGTAAAAAGTTACTATTCACAAAAAAATTATTTTAATCCTATTAAACCACATTTTACTCCTTGATATTAACTGTGTCTCTTGTATTTTTGAAATTCCACTCAGAGACGGGGTAAAATTAAGTTTATGTCAATTTGCAAATTCACCTAGGTGATGAGTAAAAGATGGTGAAAAGGTTCAATATAATTTTTATATATCTAAAATTATTATAAACTGACTCCAATGAATTACATTGAAAATATATATGTATTTTGTATCTATTTTGACCTAAAATTAATTTAAGTAAAATAAATAATTATTTATTTAAAAATTCAGGTTTAAACTATAACTCAGTGATTTTTACTAATCATCAAAAATTGAAGGTTTTCAAAAATATACCAAAATTTCACCCTAAGATAATTTTGAAATTTCGAATTCAAAAATAAATTCTATATTACCAAATTGAAAACATAGAAGTTTCATTTATTAATTTAAAATTAATTCCCATTATCAAAACCAAAAGCGTATTTTAAGAAACAATAACTAGTAAAAGATTGACACTTGTTTATGTCAAATGTCAAAGTGAAATTACAAACACTGACCATTATTGGATTAAATGGTAAAAATATAAACTAATTATACTCCCAATCAATTAAAATGTATAATTCAACAATATAAATTATTTTGATTAAAAAAATCCGTTAAAATATAGTATTTTTCACTATTCTTCCAAATATAAAAGTTATCATAAAAATAGTAAAAATTTATTGAAAATTATTATGTCCCAATTCTAAAGAACAATTTTATTGTGTCAAATTAAAAATATAAAAGTTTCAAATATTGGATTTAAAAAAGGGTTCACCATAAATCGTCGGTAAAATTGCATATTTTGAAAAATTCTTCTTTCATCTGAAAAAATATATTTGTTATTACATTATGTCTAAGAAACTCATAATATGGATTCTAGAATTATAAGAATTATATAAAGTTAAAAATTTAGTTAATATTATTCATAACCGCTTTTGAATGGCCAGTGTGGTAAGTCATGGTGTGCTTGAACTCGGTGTTGTGTGTATTGTAAGTTATTGAATTACATTGAATAAATAACGTAATATAAAATATTGGGATGTTAAACAAATTCTTATCATTATCTTCACATGGAGGCCTATTTACATTCATCTGGCCTAAATCCCAATTACTCGATGCATGGCCTCCATGTGGACCTGCACCATATTCTGGCCACTGACCCCATTAGTGGGTTCCACTATCTCTTCTATGACATCCTCATGTAGTTTAATGTTGTGTATGATGTCTTTTTAAAATCATGGTATGACCTCATGTCCCTATGTCTACCATGGTCACCTGAAACTAGCATTCCAAGAATATTTCTTCCAGAAACTATCTGGATTCCCAAACTGACCACATGCTTAGTACTTCTTTGATCCCTTATCACCCAACATAAACATGTGTATCAGCTACCAAAAATGGAAGAACACCATTAAGGAATAAATACTCAATAGTGATCTCAAATCTGTAGACTAAACACCATGTTGAGACTCCTTGTGACCTCACATCTTATAATATGAAGCATCACCACTATAATCACCTAACACCATCACCCGAATTGATTATGAACAGTTTTTCAAACTTTCCACATTTATAAGGGCATGATCCGTATACTATGAGAATGAGGTCATCCATTAGAATGTTACATGTGCCTCGATGGCCTTACAAATTCCATTATCAAACTAGATCATTCTTGAGGTATCATCGCCTGCCATATTGGGTGAGAAATGAGACAAGTGTCAGAGAATAGTTGTTGAGACCATGACAGATATGTCTCCCTTTAAAATGTTAAAAATCGTTGGATCTCTCTCCACCCTCTGCGTCTCAAAATTGTTTTCTATAGGAATATGGAATCAAAATCATACAAGGAATGTCCCTATTTTCTATCTAGATAGTCAAACATGTCTCATGGTCAATATTAAGTCCTCTAATCATGTAAGTCACCTGCATCACCTTGCGACCTAGGGGTGTCTTGAGTTTTTAAAAATTGGGTTTCACTGAACTTATGAAAATTCCATCAACCCATATTCCACCCTTACCATGAAATATCATTGGTTGTTTTGAATAGATTTATTAATTCATGAATGAAATCAATATAATAGGTCCCTACTCTCCACTATTTATGCCCTATATGTCATGAACAATTCAATCCTTGAGATACTAGTAATGAAATTCTCCAAAATTTACTTTATCATGTGCCATTATCACATGTATTAGAGCTTTTACTTGTCATACACTAGTGTCTCATGATCCGTGCGTCCTATTAGGGCCTCTTCCTGACCCACTAGGGTGTCATCCCATGAATGCTTTTGTGGAACTAAATCACCTTCCTCCAGACAGTCAATGGGAGACCATTTAGGTGACATTTTTATTAATACCAATATCTTGGTAAGTCAGCTATAACAATATATATATTAAAATTATCAAAGATAGAGACATTAATAATTTTTTTCCTGATCTTACAACCCTTACATCATGTGTCACACCCTATCATACGTCCTCCAACCTAAAGACCCATTACATACTCATATCAGAATATTATTTCAAAAGTAATCTAGCCTTACCACCCCTATCCTTTCCATAATAGGGACAAACATCACATAACATCTGAGGAAGCTTAGTATAATTCCACCAAATATAAGTTATGTTAGAAAACAAACCTTAGAATCCTTTTCTAACACATTAAATAGATCACACCTATCATCATCCCTACTTACTCAGACACATTGCATGACCTCATATCACATGCATATAATCACATCAAATCACATAAAAATCACATTAGAATCATGGTCATGGCTTGGATGGGTATAATTCCACCAAATATGTGATAAATAATAAATCACTATTTAGATTCCTTTGTTGACACTTTAAACCTCCCAAACCCTCTATGAACTATCTAGGTTACCAATGATGAACACAAAAAAACTGATCACATGTTCATAAAAACCTATGAAATCATAATAAAACCTAGATATCCATACTGAGACAAGGGTCAAAATCCATATAATAGATAACACATCTCACTTGAGTGTTTCCCTAAAGATAGAAATCAAATCAACTGTAAAATGGGCAGGGCTTGACAGTAATTTCCTACCCTTGTATAGTTGGTCTGTCACCCATGCATAAGGCCACAGGAACCAAAACACAAACTATTTACACAGTCCTGACTATATCCTAGTCTCTGGTCTACATTATCTCAAGTTGTAAGACGAACAGTAAAAAAGTCATTTAATTCCACTAATATCAAGTGCAATTCAGCCACTAATTCATTTTCATGAATGGATCTGACACAATTTGTTCCACCCAAACCTATATTTCAACTATAATAGGGCTTGAGAATAGAGTACCACTGGGATATAGACGTTCCTCCTATGTGGTGAAGTATTCATGACTAGTAGAGAGGGTGTGAAGAGGTAATAGTTGGGATTCTATACCCTCAAATTATGATAATAATAATAATAATAATAATAATAATGGTATATATAAATATTAAAATGGATGACAAATCACTAAAATGGAAAGTTAGTGTTTGTAGAGGAAGAAACAATAATCAATGGTGGATGTAATGATAGGCAACTACTACTACAAATAAATGAGAAAAAAATGCCATTTTGGAATAAGAAAAAATAAACCACCTCATATCAAGTAATTCATGTCAATAATAAGAAAGGGTTTCTTGTGAATGACCACCAGTTCATAAATATAATTGGAATAATGATAAAAAGGATAAAAAAATGTAAAATCCATCTGATTAATGACCCTACTAGGCCCCCTTCCATCAATATCGTGCTAAGAAGTATGAATCCATCACTAATGTCCAGCGTTGATCTTGAACCCATACAATACATTTTTAGGAAAAATATAACTTTTTATATATTATAATATAATAATATAATTTATGTGTGATATATAAAAATGAATATATTTTACAATTATTATTTGACTATATTATAGAATTGATAACATCTAGAGACAGTGGGAGGAAATTCATTGCTTTCAAATTTGATAATATTTGTTTATAAAGAAAAAACTATATAATTCAAATATAATTACTTATGAATGTGTTTAAAACACAAAATTTCCCAAAATTAGAAATTAAATTTCATATAATTGATATAATTTTTTATTTCAAAATATCATATTTATCATAGGTTGAAATTTATGGATTTTGATGAAAATAATAATTTTCTGGATATTATTGAAAACCAAAATTTTGAACCATATATTTAAAATGTCCCAATGTTATTTAATTGATTTTAAAATTTCATTACTACCTTTATATTATACCTAATTGATAGAAGAGTTTTTTGCATGTATTTTTTGTTATATAATGGAAAATTTGTAAAAATTAATTGATGAAACTATCCAAAATTTTATTGTTTTTATGTTTTATGGCATGGTAAGAAGTTTCAATAAATAAATATAAAATATAAGACTTTACTATGGATAAACTAGTTCATACCATAATGTGAAGTTTCATGTCTTGATACCATATTTCTAAACAAAAATTTATTCTACATAAGGTTTAGGAACAAACAGATGTGTTTTAGGTAAATAATAAAGATGAAACTATTAAACAATATGTTATAAATGAAATTTACATGTAGTGAATCAACAATTAAGGACATTAAATATTTCAGAAATCAGATGTTCTAACATGAATAATACAATTCATGTAATTATTTTACATAAAATGAAACATGATTAATTCATTGTTTAAATAATACTCACATCCCCCACATGATACACATTTTGTAACATTTACATAATGTGAAACCCTTGGAATTGATGTAGATATGGGAACATTGACAAAATTGAATGGAATGAAAACATTTTGACACCCCAAGATGACCCATTATAAATATTAACTTATTAATGAATCATTTATGATTATCCATGGGAACTTTAATTCCTATAAATAATATTCCAGACTGGATTCATAAGGGGTACATTTGTGAGGTTCTCTGTAAGATGTCCTGGCACAGTTTTATTTTCATACATTCCTTTCCAATTATTTTATTCATTATAAGATGTATCCACACTACCAAACCAACTATACATCCACATATATCGATTAATAATTCATATGAGTCACTGCAAAATGGGGATTCATTACTATGTACTATTATGGAAGAAATTCATTTAAGGTAATAAAACATTTTTATTTTTCATCTACAAACTAGTTTCAATTGTTAATTCTGTTTTTAATTCCAAATGAATATTCTCTGGGGATATATTATTTTTATTTTTATTTTCTTTTTTTTTTGGTCCATGTATCCCATAACAACATTAATATACATTATTTACATATAATATTATGATTAGGGGTGGTTTTTTTGATCACCAGTACATGTGAAGAAGTGTGATAAAGACTGTTGTTAATTATGGAATACTAATTTTTAGTTAGTAATTAACTAATTTTTTTAGAAAATAACCTATTATAATTCAATAAAAATAGAAAAGAGGGTATAAACATTAATACAGATTATCAATTCCCTTACCATCCATATTTTACAATAGGGAGATGTAAATAAATATAGTAATATCTTTCTTACCAGCCAGTAGAGGTTTAATTTCATAATCTTGGAAAAATGATAGCATAACATTCGGTTTAGCTAAACTCTCACCAATAACCATATTTCTATGTTTTATTAAATCTATAAACATAAACTGATAACTATCTTCAATTTCCCAAACTAATCAAAAATAAATATTCTTAAAATCAACCAAACATTACAATCTTCCTTACATTTACTTTTCATCATGATAAAATAAAGGATAACTACTATAATAAACTAGGTAATAGTTTTTTTCCATTACCCATGATATGAGTGAATCAATAAATCAATAAATTTAACTTGAACCTACATTATGATAAATTTCTTATAAATAAATTTTATACGTACAAATATATATGTCAATAATCCCTTTTTGTCACATTTTCCAAAAATATATTAAGAGTAATTATCCCTACTTATAATTGTTCAATCATGTAAAATGGATTCCATGCATACAATAATAATAAATAATAATAAGTAATATGGTGTAGTGAATTTTTCTAATAATTAATAGTAACATTGGTAAATATTTATTAACTCCACTTCGGGTAAACCTTTGTAAATGGGTTAAAAAAATATGATTATGGATTAATAATAAGAGAAAACTATTTACTAAAACTTATTGGTTGGTTTTATTTCAATTATACCATTATACTAATCATATTTATCTCATTTTGGATCCATTTTTTTGAGTACGGAAATAATATATTATAATCTTTTGAAAATTTTCATGTTTTTCTCTCCCTTAAATATAAAAGGAGACCACCTTTCAACTCATACTCACACATCAAAGCATAAAATTTATTCCAATCCATAACAACATAATGTTTTTAACAACTCTATTGATTTCATTGAGTTCTTAGATTGATCGTATTACAATCCAATGAATACACTATTTTTAAAGGATAGGATGTTTTCTGAAGAAGATGTGTAGTTTGTAACCATGTTTTTTCCTTTTATTTCATCTTAAATCACCTTAAAATATTTTATAAATAAATTTATGTAATAAAATATGAATTTTAATTATTTTATAATTTCATTATTCTAATTTTAAAACCTCTATTCAACTCTTATAGTAGTATGAAAAACCAAATAATCATCCATGTGTAGTTACTACCTATACCTCTACATTTCTATGTAATTCATTTTTCATATCCAATATTTAATGAAGACTATAAACATTGAACTAATGAATATATATGATATTTAATAAAAATAATTCATTATATAAATAAATGATGTAGTTTATATTATTACCATATAATCCATTAAAAATTATAATATCACTAATGCGTACGTGTGGAAACCCACCTCCACAAAGCAATGTGATATATTTTTCATGTGAAACATTAAAACATTATTCTAAATATTTATATAATGAATATATGTAATATTTAATCATGATTATAAATCTATTAAATATTAAACCATGAGAATATTATATGGATTGAAACTTCAAAATAAAAACTTGTACATAAAACAATAAAATTAACACTCAAAATGAATATTTAAATAATTAATTATAATTCAAATGATATTGAAATGATAAAAATGGTGCATATATTATATAACATATATTATCTATCATTATGTGATATAATAATAATAAATTTTACATTTTTATATCGGGGCCTAAAATTAGTTATTAAACACATTAGACATAATATAACAGTTTATTTCAGAGTCTCTTCCATATTCGAGGTTGTTTATTTTGATGATTACGTGGGATGAATTATATTTTTTTATATTAATCTCCTTAAATTTTCTTTTCATATGCTCATCTTAATTTTTTAATTTATTCATTACATTATGAACAACATTATCAGTTAATTTACCATATTAATGTATTAAGGAATAAATATATATTTTTTGTTTAGAATCATTTTCATCAATGTCTACAGTATTAATTATTTGATATAATTTTGTTTCAAAAAAATTATTAATATTTATTATATTAATGTTTATCCATGTTTCACATTCTATAAATATATTTAAATTTAATCTTCTTGAAATAATCTTAACAATTTTAATTGTACCAATGTTGACAAGAGAATAATTATTTAAAATTTTACTACGGGAATAGTATTTCCCACCATCATAAAAATTCATTTCCTTGAACCTTTCATTAAAACTTTGTTCATTTATTTTAAAATTATATGATTTTACCATTATTTTATATTTTTTTATATTTAAATATATGTGATTTCAAAATGAAATGGTTATTTACCTTATAGATTCTTCTAATGAAATTTTCAAATTACATTCATCCATATCATTATTCCCATGATGAATCATGTATTTTTTTGGGAGATAACTTATTGATATGATCTATTATATTACTCTTGAAATCTTATTAACATGTTTTTTTTTTGTTTTTTAATTGAATAAATTATTCATATTTCATATGAAATTTTTTTAATTATAATTAATTTATTCAATATATATTTAATTAATATTCACCTATTAAAATGATAATTAAATTATATATTTTCTATTATGATAGATTCCAATTATAAACCCTCATAGTAGAGGTTGTTCTCAACGGGACAACCCAATTTGATTAATTGGTATACAACATAACCATTCATGAATGAGGTCTTGGAACACAGCCTTCATAGTAAGAAAATGAAATCTAACTGTATGAATTTTATAATTATGAAACTAGATTTTATTATCAATATTATTATTTATGTTTCTATTTCATCCATGAAATTAACAACCATTAACGAATATTTTTATGGAATATTTGATTAATGTTTATCTCTTCAATTTTATTAGTCATTTATTTAGTCTATATTATCATATTTTATATTCCTTCCATTATTGTGCATATGATATCACTATATTATCATGTTTTACATTCCCATGGATACCATGAGGGGTCTATGAAATATTTCAAGGATTTAGGAGAATAAAAAATAGGTTCTCAATAAAATTATTATATTTGATTTCCATGTTTTTAGAGATAATTTTAGATTCACGTATGTATCTAGTCTCCCATGGATACTACATTATTTGATACTTTAGGTAGAAATACATTTTATTTTATTCCATTATGATAATACTATAACCAAACCATGGTTAATAGAGTTGGTTTGTTATATTTGGTATCAAATAATGCTTTTTATTAAATATAAGAACTTGATTTAAGATAACATATATTACAGATCATATCCTTATTAAATAATTATAGGATAATTTTCTGAATTTGATAATATCACAATATATTGGTAATGATGAAAATTTTTTGTTTTCTAGAAAATAATTTCAAATCATACTATGGAATATTTGAAGAATTTGAGGCAAAAAATCACCATGGGGTAACAAATTTGAATGTGGAGGACTATCTATTAAGTCAATATCCACCTATGAATGATCTATGGGACTAATACTACACACATTTTAAGGAATTATTGGGGATATAAAAAAGTTTACATATATTCTCTATATAATCCATTATGTATGATTTTAAAATATTTTTATGGTTTCTGGATATTCATAATGATACTATGTTTATTATTGAGAGATTATATATGCATATATTTCTAATTATAATTAATTGTTTTAGAAGTTATATAATCAAACATTATGACTTAAAATTATTAATGTTATGAGAAAATTATGTATCATTAATTTTTTGAGATGTTTCCCATTTAAATAATTATAAATTGTATTAATGACCATAATATATATATATACGAATTTACTTCCCTGCTAACATGAAGATGATAGAGTTTTATAAGTTTCTATATATAAATCAAATTGACTAATAACTATTTTTTAATAATTTAAATTTGATTGTGATTAGAATCTTTCCCAATATATTGTAACTTTCTTATCACTAATATGGGACAACAGTGTTATATCATTTCTTTTTTTAGAAATTAGTATAATCCCATGGGAATAATAATACATTAGTTTATAGGAAAATAATATTTTCAATTGATAATATATTTTTTCATAGTGATTTTATAGAATAGATAATTTTATCATGAGTTTTATTATCTAATAAGTGATTCTGGTTTTAAGTTTATATTGACCTAGAACACAATGTGGTCCTAAGAGAAAAAATTATGATGTGGATGAATTTAAAGGATATATGTTTTGAATGATATTTTACTCATGAAAGGTGAGTTGATATGGAATGAAAATTCCTAAATCCATGTAAATAGGAGGGATAAAATATTGATGAATATGAAGTTAATATTGCATGGTTAGAAAATTGAATTGTATAACATGTATATAATCAATAGAGTTTGATTTTTAATTTCATTAATATAAAAATCTCATACCTTATACATGAATTATTATTATAGTAAATTTCATAATATGATGATATATAATCATGATCCATCAATATAGAGAAATAATTATCCATGAATTACTTTTCCCATGAAAAAATGAAATTACATGGTCAGATCAGAACACTAGAAATTAATATATGAAAAAGGAAAATATAGGAAACATGTAATTTTAGACATGTAATATTTTGGGAATAATAATATAAATATCCCTCATTTTCATACATAGATAATAAATTATTTTTTATGAATATTTATTACATTACATAATGACATGCCAAAAATTGAAATATTTTAGTGCCTTTAGAAACTTGTAATGATAAAAAATTGTATATAGGTGATCTATGACATCTCCTACCATATTCTTCAAAACAAATAACCCTTCATACACATATAATATATAATACATATCTCCATAACATGGGGAAAGGAAGTATATGAAATATTGAGATTATATTCCCAACAAAGATAAATAAGGGAGATGCATAACAATAACATTAACATAACGGTGTGATAACATGATCATAACATTTTGTAACCATTAAAAATATACTAAAGATCATTATCATGGGTCATGGAATAAATATTTTATGATTTTAACAAATGAATTACTAGGGGAACAAATAACATGACAATTGACTATTTTCTATACACATAATCATAGAAAATCATTTCAATACAAGTCATGGATCACTACCAATACAATCATATAGGATAAAGTCATTTACCGAACCAATTTCACTCAATGATCTATCCATGTATTACTAATATAGGTACACTTATCCTTCTAGTACACTTTTTAAAAATTTATTTCACTTCACATTATATTCAAATCTATCTAATTGGATATAAAGAATTACCCCATGCATTGGAGGTGGATATAGGCCCCAATAAACACATAATGAAAACTATATTTATGTGACCCATAAGATAATTAATATTCACCATACTGTAACCTATGAAATTATATTGGTATCATAAACATTTCACTATTTCATAACCTATGGGAAAAAATATTGTTTTTATATTAATTAATTATAGAATAACTCAAGAAAAGAAGCGGGTTTCATAATAATTTTTTCCTAGTGTAACCCATGGAATTGAAAATGTTTTCATAAACATAATTCCCTAAAACATTACCTATTCAGAAAATGAATATAACTTTTTTTCTTAGGTGTGTAATGGTTCAGACCTCTCTTGTCTGTTACATTGTCAAAATTCTAGGTTTCCGGTGTTCTGTATGTAATATTGACTCATTTTGGAAGTTTTCCATAATTTTAGTTTTCCAATGGTAGCTTATCGAATATTGAGTTGGGACTCGTAGGTCATCAATGGTGAGTCACAATAGTGTGTCACGATGGTGAATCACAATAGTGAGTTATCCATTGGTAGGTCGCAATAGTGATTCATCCACCGGTAGGTAGTGGTAATGTGCCATCCACCAGTAGATTGCAGCAGTGAATCGTAATAGTAAGTCATCCACTAGTAGCTTGCAATGGTGATTCATGACTATGTTTCATTAGTAGTAGGTCACCAATGGTGAATCATCCATTGGTGACTCATCAAATTGTGACTCTTCCAACATTTACTCAACCAATGGATACTCATCCAATAGATATTCATCCAATGGTGACATGTCCAATTTTAGGTCACCAACCAGTGACTCCCGATTGTGACTCACCTAATGGTGAGTCTTTTCCCACAGTTTTCCAAAATTTCATTGTTCTGCTAAAATTTCATGTTTCACCCCTCTAACATTTTATTTGACATAAAATGAGTTAAATACCATATTTAAGTTGTTTTGAAGCTGTTTTAAGTGACATAAAATATACCATTAAATTCTAAAATATTTGGAGGCTCCTAAAAGGCCATGCCACATGGTCTTGGTCCAGATCCACCATTAATGAATATTGAAAATGTTTGATATATTGATAAAGGATCTGACACTCTTAAAGACAGTATCCTTTATTTCCTCAAACATTTCCCTTTACTCATGATATAGGGCATCCTAAAGCCTTTCTTTCCTGAGGTATCTGAAATCCATGTTCCACTCCTAGATTCTGTTTTCTTGGAGCATTTCACCCCCCCTGTTTAGAACATGGAGGAGGTTCTGATTGTATGTTTTTTGAGGTGTGACACTTTGTCTCTCTTTTATTTTTATATCATGTGTGGTGGGTGTTTGAATGCACTCTTGTGGTTGATATTAGGATACCATGTTAATAATTATAATTAAATTTGTTTAAATATCAACATGTAGGTATGGGAATAAATTACTTATGATCTGATTTATTATATGTTGATGTTATGATCTGTATGCTCTATATGCCTACTTAATATCATGATAATTTTTTTCCTTTTCTTGATTACTTTTGATGGATTGTGAATGCTTGTTGATGGTCTTTTGTTAAACAATGGTAAATATAAAAATACGATTAACCATGTATACCTAGTAAAATAAATTGTTGCCTCAGGATTGAACACTCTAAAAGATAACCCCTGAATTATTAAAGTGGAATTAAAGAACAAGTTTTTTCTAAATTTGAATACAACTTTTCTGGTTTGGTATTGTTGTGAGCTATGTGTGGGGTGGTTCTGGTTGTGTGATGGAATCTCAAGATGATAGACAGACTGATTGTGGAATGGGTGGGAAGTACTGGATCAGTAGAACTATAGGTTTGGGTTGTGCTGAGTTTGTATCATTGGGTGTGATGGGTGTGGTGTTTCTATACAATGAGGCTATTGGTTTTGGTTATGATGAGGTGTATTTATGGGTTTGGTTTTGCATTGGGGGTTTTCATGGTGAGAGGAATGATTGGGTGGAATGATATTAAAGAATGATTATTTAAGTGGTTGGTATGGGTGTTGAACAGAGTGAAAATATGAAGTGATTTTCTTTACTATGGTTCTCTTCCTCTACATGGTTTATGATATGTTTCTTATTTATTTCTACAGTTTTTATTTTCTCGGGTAAGGATATAATTAGTAAATGTTTTTCATCATTAGTAATAATATTTGGATAAACATGTTGTCTGGGGGTAAGTTTTGATTTTCTTGTTTGTTTTTGAGTTTCTTTCATTTTATCAACTTCTGAAGTGTCCATTTATGGTGTTCATAAATTAATATAGTGGTGTCTCTAATGCTGGTAGTATCATAGCGTGGTAGGTTATTTGATTCGAAATCCATAGGATGGGTTTTAGTGTTTGAGACTATATATACATGACTATATATTCCTTGTATTTTCTATATATTCCTCACCCTAGTCGAGCACTATATATAGAACACCCCCATTCTTGTGGTGGTGGGTTTCTTTCCCATACATGTCATTTGGAGTATGGATGGATGGCCACCTTCTCTTACCTGCTTCCTCTTCTAGAAAGCGATATTCAAAGATTCTTGGGAATGTTGTGGTTTGTGGAGTCCATGTGTGTGATGGTGAGTTCTATTTTCGCCGGTGTATTTGGGATTAGATAAGGTGTGGTTTCCTATGTGTTTTTGGGTTGTGATGTGTTGAGCATTACCATGTTTTTTCAGGATGTGATGTTGTATGTGGCCTAGATGTCAGTGAGGGGGATGAAGTTGTGAGACCAAGTTATGTGTGGATGGCATGTGATGAGATTTGTTTTCCTAGGATGGGGGGGACAAGTCGTAAGGCCTTGGTATGTGTGGGTAGACTGTGATGTGGTACTTTCAGAAGAGGTGGGAGTTCCAGGATGTTTGTCGTTAAGGTGTGAGATTGACTAATTAGTGGGAAAGTGGTGTTGGGTACCCTATCATCAATTTTCTCAAAATTAAATTACATGACTTGTTTTATTTGGTGAGTGTGACTTTGGTGAGGTTTGGGTGGCTATAATACCTGTTTAGGTGTCGTTGGATTCGATTACTCTTTCATTGGAGCATTAGTTTGCTTCTCCACTTGTACACGAGAGACGTTGATTTTTATACTGAGTATACTTGTATTCACACACTACGTTATAATAGTGCATTCAGGTTTCTAAGTGGACTACGGTTACTATGTTGGGAATTACTAGCTCGAACTATGGGATATATACTACTTCACTTCTTATCCTTGATTTTGGGTATTAACATGGGAGATTTTCATTATTTTTGTAAATTTTATAAAATAAACCTGATTGTGGGATGGATTTTGGTTTTTCTTGTTTATATGTCATGAAGATGTTTTGAGGTTGATTCTTCTTATATCACAATCATGGTCACTATAAAAAAGGTTAATGCCTCTTATATTTGTGATATTTTCATACCGTTGGTGTTATTCACCACCCCAGGGACTACAAAAGGCCGGACTCAGGGGGTCATTATCTCTCTTCAATCATTTCAAACTCAATATTGGCATCATTGTATGTAGGGGTCATGATAGAATGGTATCAGAGTGAGTTTGGTTGAGAGATAAGATGAAGTTTGTAGTTAATAATGATGCGTATTACATGGGTTTGTAAGAAAATTGTCTCAGGTAGTATTTGTACTTGACATAATCCACATAACACTAGCTAGGACAAGGGATTTTAGGGCCCCCATGATTTCATGTAAGGACTCAGAGTCTACCAAACAACCTAGTGAGGAAACACATTTTTCTAGGTAGAGATGCTAGGATAGTTACATGCATCGTAATTACTTGTGTTCTTGATTGAGTTTGGTGTTTCGGGGAATTTAAATAAATATTGTCTTAAAATTAATCTTAAATAAAATTTCGTAGTACTCGAGCTTAGAGTTCCTTGTGTACCTTTTTCTGCCATGGCACTCAGTCATCGTCGGTGTATAGTATAGGTAGTGTAGGCTCAGTATGCCGACCTGGTTGATCGTTGGAGGTTTGATTGGGTATAGAAGGATGATTAGGGGAAGAAGATTCTACATGATTTATAGCAGCAAACTTTGGGGAAGTATGAGGTAAGAGTTTCAATCATGGATTTAGAGATTTAGATCGATGAGCTTGTGATCAGCATCAGATTTATTTGGGATCCGATGGAGTAATGAGTTCCTTTATAATTGATCTATATGATGGGATATGTGTGTCAGTGGTGAACATTGTACCTGGGGCATCGGATATCGGATGGCATTTTATTGGTCGATTTCAAGGAGTTCAAATCCAAATTTCTACCATTGACCATGAAGGTTGATATGAGGAAGAAGTCACTCTTCCACTAGTAGCGGGTAATGTAGGTTCAAGACATTGGGATCATGTTCCTGGATCTACATAATATTTCTGTAGTTCTTTTTTAGGATGAGGAGTCTCATTAGAAATTTCTAGAGGAGTCACTTTGTTCTGCCCTCCAGTACATGATTACCCGCTTCACTGTGAAGGTGTACATAGAGGTCAAGAAGAAGTATAAGTTAGTTGATCAAATTCACTCATTAGGATGTCTGACATATGAGGGGATATGTTAGGGTTATTCTAAGAGATGGGATACTAGTAAAAGGTAACAGGTGCCAGTGCCTTCTAGGTTTCAGCCAGTGGGGAATTGCCCTCAGTAGTTCGTGTTTTAGTCTTTAGGTCCATGTACCATTCTAACGGGCTTAGGGATGATGTTTTTCATATATGGATTTTTGGGTAATCTTATGAATTAGTCCTAGTAGACGTTCAAGATAAATATGGTGGAGGAGGGCAGCTCTAGCACCCTCCTCAGCAGTAGTTTCTAGCATGGTAGTTTCAGCAGTAGGGTGAGAAGGCTCACACTCCACCGAGGGGATATGGATGAGGTAGAGGCTAGGCATTGGGAGTTACTTATATACATTGACCTAGTAATGGTTTTCAAGGAACTCCTCATTGTAGGGGTAGAGGATTTGGGCATCGCAAGTTTCACAATGCATATCTAGTAGTTCGAGAAGGGCTGGAGATCATTAGATGTATGATCAGTTTGTTCAGTACTCTTGTTTTTTCTTTATTTTATTTGGGATATTTGAACTCCTTTTTGTCATCCAATATATACCATGATCTTGGAATAGACATATATAGGATTATTATTCCCCTGGAGTTTTGTATGTCAGGTGGAGATCATACCATATTTTTTTATGTGTGTTGAGGATGTAGACTGATGATGGGACTTCATCAGTCTCCTGGTGATCTTTAATGGATACAGATGCATCCATATGATGCTATTATCATCATCGAATGGGTATATTAATTTTATTTCATTGTCGAATTATTTAATAGAGTAGTTATTTTTTTCATACATGGATAGTTAGTATGTTACTTTTGTTGGTGAGTGGAGCAGTCAGGAGGTAAGTCATCTTGTGGAGCCTCTTCTTTCTTTATTGGATGAACCGCCAGTGTAATCATTGGATGTGGAGATGAAGGAGTTTCCAAGAATTTTTGGAGAATTTAAGGATTTCTTACTATATAAGGTTGTGAATCTACCCCCTTGATGTGATTTTGAGTTCAAGATAGACATGAATACCAGTGGTTCTCCGATTTCGATGGATCTTTATCATATAGAACCTTCGTAGCTATGAGAGATGATGATTTGGATAGATTATCTAATGAATAGAGATTTATCAAGTCCAGTGTGTTTTCATTGGGTGCTTCAGTATTATTTTCAAAGACGGATGATGGTGGTATAAGATTTTTGTTAGAATACCAGAGATTTAATCAGGTAACAATCATGAAATGTTACCCTCTCCTAATGATAGATCATCTTTTTTACCAGATGAGGGGAGAAATTTGGTTCTCTATGATCATTATATGGTCAAGATATCACCATTTGGGGGTGAAGGTGGGAGATATCCTAAAGACTACACTCAAATGTAGGTATGGGAATTTCGAGTTCATAGTCATTCCTTTGAATGTAATGAACTAACTAACTTTGTTCAGGGAGCTTGAGAAATATATCTTCTATGAGTTCCTAGATCGTTTAATAATTTTATTCATTAATGACATCTTTATCTAATCGATGTTATAGGAGGATCATACTGAGAATCATAGAAATTTCTTGTAGATCCTTCAACCCCACATTATTTATGGAATGCTTTCCAAGTGAAAGTCTAGGACATCAGAGGATCATTTAATTGGACATATGGTGTCACAACAGGGTATAGAAAAAGACCCATCGAAGGTCAAGGTTGGTTTTTATTGGGCATCACCCAATAATATTTCATTGTTTTGTAGTTTTCTCAATCTAGTGGGCTATTATTATAGATTTGTAATAGCTTTTTCTAAGGTAGTTGCTCCGTTCACAACCTTGACCAGAAAATCCTAGGCCTTTATGTGGACTGAGCTGTCCCATGTAGCATTTGGATATCTTAAGGGGAATTTTTTCAGTGCTCTGGTTTCTAGAGGAATGGGTGATTTTCAAGTAATTCTGTGATTCTTCCCATCTTGTATTGGGGTTCATGTTGATGTAACAATTAGTAGTGATTTATTATGTGTCTAGGTAGTTTTATCCCCCTGAATGTAACTATTCCATCCATGATATGGATTAATAAAAGTTCATTTCTGTACTGTAGTTGTGGAGGAAATATCTCTTTGGGGAACACATTTCGCACTTCACTTATCACAAAATCTCTCGGTATATCTTTTCCTAGTGGGATCATAACATGAAAAAGTGGAGGCGGATGGAGTTTCATTAAGACTATGATTTTGATATCTCTTACACCTAAGTAAAGATAAATTTTGTGGCCAATTATTTGAGAAGGAAGTCATAGAAGGAGGTTGTTCGGTAATCTACTAATTCTTAGAAGGAAATAGAGGAGTTTTATGGATTGCACCTAGATACATGAATATATTTTGGAAAAGGTAGTCTATTTTAGATGACAATGTATTCTTCTCAGATGTGGAATGTAGAGGAGTCTTAATGGTGGGACTCAGAGGAAGAGATGATGTGTGACCTTGTTTACCACGGTGATTCTCTAATTGGATGGTTGGAGGATGTTAATAATTGGATTATGATCCAAAGAACTCTATATATTCTGGTGGAAATGTGTGATGGAGTCCTCTATGAGTTTAAAATCTCATCTTTTGTATTACACCTATTAGTTTAGAAGATATAATGTGTCCTGAGGATTCATTTTTGGTGGCCCAGAATGAAACTGACAAAAGAGAAGTTTTCATTGAAGTGCATAGTATGCCAGAATGTGAAGTTTGAGCACTATGTTCACAGTGGTTTTTTTCGGCCCCATGTTTCCTTTATGTGGAAATGGGATGGAATCTCATTTTATTTCATCATATGGTTACCAAGGGCTTAGTGATGATGTGGTGTTGTATGGGTATTGCTAGATTGGATAGAGAAATTGGCTAACTTCATATACATTAATGATTCAGGTGAAGTGGATGGCCTAGAAATGATATATTTGGTTGACATGGTGTAGAAACATGGAGTTATGAGATCCATTGTCTTGGATTAGGATACACATTTTACCTCATGGTTCTGGAAGGGATTGTAGTAGGTTTTTTGCCCTCAGTTACACCTCATCACTACCTTCCACCCTCAAATAGATCGGAATACATAACGAATTATGCAGATGTTGGAGGAAACATTACCTTCTTGCATCTTGGACTATGTAAAATCATGTGTGTGACACATTCCCTCGGTCGATTTTTCTTCCAACAATAGATGTCACTCTTCCATTTCCCTAGCTCATTTTGAAGCTTTGTACAAAAGAATGTATCGTTCACCCTTGTGTTGGACTGAGGATGCAGAGATAGATGTTCTTGGCTCGAGGTGGTGTAGATCAAAACAGATAAGGCTCATCTTTTCTATGAGGGGACAGAATATAAACATGACTGTTAGAAATCATATGTCGATCACTAGAGGAGGCCCTAAGAGTTCATGGTTGGGGCCATGTATTCATGATGATTTCACCTCAATATGAGAAAAATAGGTTTTTTTAAAGGGACAAAGATTTATTTTAGGTTCATTGAACCATTTTAGGTGTTGGGGAGAGTTTTCATAGTGACATAATGTTTAGAATTTCCACTACAGATAGATATGAACCACATTGTCTTTCGCATCTCCTTGCTTTCTCGTTTTCTTCATGATTACACCCATGTCATTGACTAGGGGGATTTGGATTTCAAATATGAATCAATGTTTTTGGAACAACCAGTGGAGATCCAAGATCATTGGTAAATGGTGTTTTAGGGGTGAACTATTCCCTTTGTTCGTGTGTTGTGAATGCATGTTGTCCTGGAGGAGAGCACTTAGCAGAAATAAGGGAAGATATAATCCTAGTACACAGTTTGTTTAGTTTTTTCTTTTCGTTTCTCCTTGTAATGTGACATTGAACCTTTTTTGTTATGAGATGGGTTCTTTACTAGTTCTATTAATTGTGGAAAAAGTCATAATTCATTAAAATGAGAAGACATGATTCCTAATCTTGAATAATTAATTGATATGTGATTAAACACATGCGAAAAAATTAGTGTCATCCAATGTAGATAGTATCTTGATAAGGAGGAAGGAATTCCCTAATTCATATGTCCGGACAATGTGGTTTTTGTTGCATGTGTGGTGTGTCTTATGGTCGGTTAGGGTAGTAGATGTTGGGGTATTTGTTATTTGATGTTGAGGATTGACTTCAGCTTTCAAACAGCATAGGGTGGTTCATCATTGGACCTTGGTATTCCTAAATAGTAGTAGTGTTCCATGCATAGAATTATCCTTGAGAGGCATCTTATGGGGTGGTTGTTCAGACCCCTCTTTATGCTAGGTTTGGTGTTGAATTCTCAACAGTGAGAATATATTGATAGGTATCTAAGGTAATGGATCCGACCACTCCAGTCCATTAATTTGTCTCAAAATTTTCTGTTTTTGTTGTTCTGGAGGTAATGGTTACTAATTTTAGGAGTTTTTCAAAATTCTGGTTTTCATGTGGTAACTCATATAATTTTTAGTCTTTACTGATAGGTTGGGAACGATGTCTCGTGACGGTGAATCATGATGGTGAGTCACAATAGTGAGTTATAAAATATTTGGTAACAATGGTGCGTTCTCCATTGTAGGTGATGACAGAGTGTCATCCATGGGTAGCTCACAATGGCGAGTCGCAATAGTTATTCATCCACTGGTAGCTTGCATTGGTGAGTTGAAACAGTGAGTCACTAACTGTAGGTCACAAAAAGTAAATCATACAATGGTGACTCATCCAATAGTGGCTCATCCAATGGTGAGTCATCCAATGGTGATTCATCAAATAGTGACTCGTCAAATAATTCTTCATCTAATAGAAGTTCACTCATCAGTGACTCGTGATAGTGACTCACCCAATGGTGATACATTTCTAACAATTTGTCAAATTTCCTATTTTCTACTAGTTTTTCTAGTTTCCATCCTCTAACATTTCAGTTGACATAATATGAGTTAAATTAAATATTTAAGGGGTTTTGATGCCATTTCATGGGATAAAAAATATACTATTTAATTCCTAACACCCGGGAGGCACCTTAGTGACAAAGACGAGTGGTCTTGGCCAACATCCTCCATTAATGGATTTCAGAACTATTTCTTTCATAGATATTGGATATGGTCCTTCTAAATTTGTGGCCCTTTAATCCTTGTATATTTCCCATTACTCTTAATGCCATGATTCCCCAAACCCTTCTTCCTTGAGGTGACATGCATCTATGATGAACCCATAGATCATGTTTCCCTAGACCCTTGTGCACCCCCTATTTCGTGCAAGGATGTGGTGCTGATTGTTTTTTTCTTGAGGTAGGGACCCCTTCATCTCTCTTTTATTCATGTATCATGATGGGTTGGTGTACTGATGTGCTATTGTTGTAGATTGCTGGATACAAAGTTAATAATGATAAATTAATCTGTTTAATGATCAACGTGCGAGGTTGGAAAAATTGGATTATGTTATTCTATGTTACATATTGATATCATGGTCTGTATGGGCTATATGACTACTAAAAATCATGGCCATTAGTGACTATTTATTGTCCAAATTCCATGGATTTTGTGTTCTTGTTATATGGTTTCTGTTGAACGAAGGTAAATATGAAATTCATAATAGCCATGTATACACGGTTAAATAAATGGATTCCTTGGGTTCAAACTTTCTCCTTGATAACCGCAGAGTTATCAAACTGTAATTAAAGAATGATTGTTTTCAAAATCTAAAAACACATTCCCTTATTTTGTGTGGCTATGTTTTGTGTGTTGGGTGGTTCTGGTGGGGCGATAGAATTTCAATTTGAGATATTGATTGATTGGGTAATGGATAGGCAGTGTTGGTGGACTGAGGATGCAAGTTTGAGTTGTGCTATGTTTATGTTTCTTGGCTTGGTGCGTGTAGTGTTGTCATATAGTGGCGATGTTAGGTTTCTTTGTTATGAGACTTTTTGAGAGGTTTGGATGTGTTTTGGGGGTTTTCTGTGTGATATTATGGATAGGTAGGAATGAATTTTAAGAATGACGGTCGCACTGGTTGGAATGGTTGTTGAATACACTTGAAATAAGAAGTGAGTTTCTTTATTGTGGTTCTTCTTCCTCTACATGGTTTATGTTTTGTAAATTTTTTCATGATGTGGTTAGTAGTTTCCCAGGTAGATATGGAATTAATAAATAGTTTTCATAATAAGGAATAATATTCACAAAAATTAGTTAGTGGGGTTCAGGTTTGAGTTGTCGATTGTGGTGACGAAGCTTTCATTTTATCAACTTCTAAAGTGTCCTTTGCTGGTGTTAATAAATGCATTTAGAGGTACCTATAAAGTAGGCAGTATCATAGGGTGGTTGGTTATTTGATTGATATCCCAAATTTTGGTCTTGATTATTTCATACTATATATACAAACCAGTATTTCTCTTGTGTTTTCAATATGCTCCCCACCCAAGTTGAGAACTATGTGATGAACACCCCCATCGTCATAAAGAGGGTGTTTTTCCCAAAAATAATGGTGGGTGATGTATGGTTGGCCACCCACTCTTCTCTACGACCTCTTCCAGGTAGTGGTATCCTATGATTCTTCGGGCAATTTGTGGTTTGAGGGGACTAGGTGTGTGAGGGGGAGTTTTGTTTTCCCAAGTGTGTTTGGAATTAGATGAGTTGTGGTTTCCAATGTGTTTTTTAGATGAGATGTGTTGTGATTTCCCAGGTGGTTTTTGTATGAGACATTGTATTTGGAATTTAGTGTATGTTTGTGGGATGAGTTTGTGAAGCCTATGTTCGTGTGGGTTAGATTTGTTGGGATCCCTTTTCCTAGGTTTTGGGACTAGTTTTGCGGCCCAAGTGTGTGCAGGTGGGTTGTGACATGGTACTTTCAGTGGATGTGGGAGCACCATGAATTTTAGAATTAGGGTGTGAGAGTGGATAATTAGTGGGAATGTTGTTTAGGGTACCCTAACATCGATGTTATCTATATTACTTTACTTGAATTTCATTATTTAGGGACCATTCCATTGGTGAATTTGGGGTGGCTAGTATACCTTGTTAGGTGTTGTTGGTTTCCTTTGTTCTCTTATAGGAGCATTAGTTTGTTTCTCAACTTGTGCATGAGAGAATTATGTTTTCTTACTGATTATACATGTATGCTCACCTAATATTATAAAATACATTTAGTTTTGAAGGAGGACTATGGGGACCATGCCTGGAATTACTGGCTTGAACATTGGGACAATTTTTGTGTCGCTTCTTATCATTACTTTGGGTTATTTACTTTGGATCAGTTCATTGAATTTTTAATAGTTTTCAATTAAAAATGTATGTGAGATGGATTAACGTTTTTATTTTATATAAATATTTTACTTGTTTCGGTTGATACATCTACTCTGCCGATATTAGTTACTATAGAAATGTTAATTCTTTCAATTTTGTGATATTTGTATACCCTTAGTGATAGTCCCCACCCATGGGCCTAGTGGCGGTGGGACTCATGGGTCATTATCTCTATTTCATCATTTCTAGCTCCGGAGGGACATCTTTTGAGGGAGTGGTTTGGGATAGGGTACCAAACACAGTAATTCATAGGTAACTCTACGATATGTAATCTTATATGGAAAATAATTTTTAATGGTCATTTAAAACATTTCTTGAGGAAAATATCCTTTCAACATTTAAAAACCACTGTTAAAAGATAAAAAATTTTAAAAAGTTTTTAATTTTAAAATAACATTGAAAAATATAAATAATTATTCAATGAAATAATATTTCTTGATGTCACAATAATCAATTCATGTTTTATAAGAAAATACAATGACTCCATCAATATTTTGATAAAAGAGAGATGTTAATTACTTGAAAATGAAATTAGGATTCCTTTCTGATTTTTTTTTAAAAAATATCAATAATAGGTAGAAAAATTTAAAAATAAAAGTGCGTGATAAAATATTTTTGAAATCATTTTTAGAAAACACGGTTCTGAAATAAATTATATTTTTAACCGGACATAAAAATAATTTCATATTTTCTTATAAAAATTCATAAATTTTGATAAGTACCAATGAGTGGAAAAAGGTACCATTGCTTGAAGATTACATGAATAAAAAAATGGAAGAAAATTCATTAGAATTATTGAGATCTGGAACATTATATTACATAATTTTTGTCTTAATCATAAATAATCTCGATTAATGATTGGATTATTATATAAAATATTTATCACTTTTGTAACATTCAATCATAAGGCCCATGAAATAATATAAAAATATGGAAAACAAAATATCATGATGGTAAATAAATAAATCATATTACATTTAAAAGGTTATGTATATACACCTCATAATTGAATATATGTTCATAAAATAATAAATGTCTCAGAGAAGTAAAATTGAGAAAAAAATTAACTTAACTTAAGACATGACTTTTGTCATGACATTCATACATCCTGTATAATAAATATATGTTTTTTATAAATATTTTCCAGATTTATATTCATAGTTCTCATAACATATATGAATCTCTTTTAACATTTTAATTTCCATTTATTAATGATTACATGTTAATGTTTTGTTTTAGGTAATAACTTCTTAATTTTTCTTATATGTTTTTATTTGTTACATTTTATGTCCTATAAAATTAATGATAATTTAATAATTCCTAAAATGAATTACATGATATAAATACCATATTTAATTCTCATGTATTTATTTATAGTAATCCATAAAATTTATTGATCGGAAATGAACTACATAGATCATGGAGATGGTAGGTTGTACATATGCGTGAAAGATGTTTGCTTTTCCCTATTAGATTGAAAAAAAGAAAAATATATGATAATTTATAACCACAGAATCATTATTCTATCATATTTAACACATATGATCATTAAACCAAAATTAATACATTCCATTTAAATAATTAAGGACTGACATCACTTTTTGAGGCAGTAGTCCTCCATAACGATGAACGCCATTATCGTATTACCACAAATTGGACATCATAAAGAAATTTGTGATATAAAAATTACATACTCTTAATAACATCATAAAATTCATATATTTAATATATAAATAATGAAATAATCTTTAATACCATCCTTGGGAGGCCATAATTGATGAAAAAATTACATCAGTTCGTGATGCGGTAATAAGTTGTATGCATGAATGAAGATTTTTTAAAGCCTTTTATAGATTTATGTGTTGTTATAGGTAATTAATTTAACATAATAAAATTTATGTATATTTATGATACTTTGGATATTAATTATTTAACATATAAAAATAATTAATTTGGTTTGAGAAAGAAAGAAAGAAATATAGTTCATTGATTAATGTTTCCTCTTCTTTGGTTATCATCTTTTGGTTTCAAATTAAAGACATAATAAGAAAGATTTATACCAACAACATGGCTTCTAGGGAAACAGGAGGATATTTAGATGTGATTTTCTATTTTATTTTCTAACCCAAAGATTTTTATGTTGTGAACTAGAGTGAAGATTGGCTTCCCTATCATATATGAGGAGTGGCATTCTTATAAATTTTTTAAAGAAATAATTCCACCCAATTTCATGATATAGTAAATGAGCCGAAAATGGATAAAATTAGAACCTTAATAATTATCATGTTGAAATATAGACATCCAATAATTGTTTTTACAATTTATATATAAAACTGACACTATATTCTTAGTTTACACCAGGAAATAAATTTTTTACCTTAATAATGGAAATTAATTTTTATTACATTCATAACTAATTTCAATCAAAAATTTTGTTTTATAAATTTTAAATTTTAAATTTTAAATATTCAAAATATGAAATCCTTGTTTCCAAATTCTATTCATAAAATCGTGTAAATTGCATTATTATTGAACTCTTGGACATGATGAGAAATTTGATTTACCATAAAAATTATAAGATGTTTAGAATGGATTTATATATACTTCCATTGTAAAATTTATTCCAATAACATAACTTGAATTAATAGAATAATAATTGAACTAATTTTACATGGAAAAAATTATTATATATTTTATCTTTTAAAATAAATTTAATGAAATGTAATTTTTCAATTAATATTTAGTAAATTTCCTTATTCATCAAAAAGTTGAAACCTCCCAGAAAAAATTCTGAAAAACAACAATAAGAAAATATTGAATATAGAAATTAAAATTACTTTTTCATGTAATGCAAACTAAGATATCATTTCATATGGTGAAATAATTTGTAGCTGATTCAGGTATCACGATCTATAAATGAAATTAAATTTATTTGATAAAATATTAATTTTTAAAATCATGATTTGATACATTCTATCCCACATAAAACGAATTTCACCCACAAAATACGTTATTCTATCACAAAAAATAGGATACTTGTTCTTCATAATAACCTAAAGGTCCAATGTATCTTCATTAAACTATTAGTTATACTAAAAAACTTTTTCCAGTTGAGTGGTCTTGTTTTATAGAACCTTCTCTATATGATTAAGAATCTCAATCGATTACTCCTCATGAGAAATATCTTACTCCAATAGTGTGATCTTTTTGAATTGTTATAAAGACACAACCATATTACATTACATAATCTTGAATTTTAGTCAAGAACTAACTTACTTTTATACTTATAATCACATAAAGTTTAGAGTTTCAAAAAATTGGGATATGATATGTACATAACATTCAACATTTATATAGTGAATATAACACATAAACAATATCCATTTCTTCCAAAACGTAAAATTTTCCAATTAATCCTAATTATCTTGAAAAATCATCATTACCTTAAACTTAGATTCCTCCTTTTTCATACACAACCTTATAACCTCAAAAAGTATATTTTAAAACATATGATGATAAAAAAATCTCAGTAAGGGATATAAAAAAATGTGAAAAACATTAGTCTGTGAATACTTGTAACATATGAAAACATTTTCAAAAAAAAGACTTACTTGTTACCCAAGTAAACATACTTTGTGAAACTTGATATTTCGATGAGATTTTAAAAAATAATATAGAAAATAAATAGAACCAAAATGTTGTCATGAGGAATTACATACATAATCGTGTAACCCTATCAGCTACCTTATAATTTGCAACCCTCGGTGCTACCTTACAATTTGTGTAACCATCACAGTTACACGTGGAGTAACCATATGGCTGACCTACAACATACACATACCCAATTCATTGGATGGAGATATGGTTCCCACCATTCATCATAAAAAATTCCCAATACCTATAACACAATCATACAACATGAATAATTTCATAAAAATAATGCTTTTGAATTTTGTAAAACAAAATTTTAAAAGAGGTTTTTAAAAAAGGAATGCCACTTATAAATATCATATAATCGAAGTGAGACATAACAGAGTGGATGGAATGTGTATATAAACTATAAGTAAATGTATTTAAACAAAATATAAAAAAAATCATCATATAAATAATCTTCAAACCAGAAAATTCATGGAGTAGAAGGTAAACCCAAAGAATGGAATTTGGGTTAATAATTCCCTTACTATGGGTTTTTATTACTTAAAAGTTTATAAAACGTCATGTATAATGGTTAAAAAATATTTATTAATATCTTAAATAAACGTATTCATGTCTGTAACAACATATATGATCATTTAATAACATCATTTCCAATTTATTTATTAGAATTGTGTTCCTTCCATTATTTTGGTTGTGTTCTTTATATGATTTTCATGGCCAGTTTGTATTTGATTTTCATTTAATATGGAAATGAAATTAAAAAAGTGGATTGAAATGGTATTCATATGTTTCCATAATATATAATTATACCACAAATAATTATCATATCATATATGATGATATATCAGAAGATAAAACATTAATGATGTTTTTAGATCATTTTTTGTGGTTCCACGGTAATCATGAAATTGTTTCACTATATAATTTAATGTCATGGATAGTAGTTTATTCTAGAATATAAAATAATTTAAAACATAAAAATTAAATTCTGTTTCAACCATTAAAATGGGTTTATGATCATCTTTGAAGTATTGAATGGATATTGAAAACACATCATCAATGATTTGTTAAATCGGAACATCATGGAAAATGTTTTTATTTTTAAAACAAGAGGATGTGGAGAGGAAGGTAGATGATGAATCATTTACATGAATATTGTAAAAAATAAAATATATAAGTTTATGGATATTTCATTCCTCTTGGATAAGTGTAGGGAAAGATAGTATATGAAAATAAAGGAATTGGAAATAAAATACAAGAAAAATGAAGAAGATTTTTACCTCTTGACCTATTCACCTTGAGATCCTCTTTAAATCCATTGTTTTTGGCCTTATAGTGAGACCATAAGCTCTAGTACATGTTAAAGATCAATGGGGGTGGATTTGGTAAGATATATACAATTATCAAGGACTGAGAGGCGTGAAAAGAAGAGGGGAATGAGGGTGGTATTTATAGTGGAGGAGAGGAGGGATTTTACATTTTTTAATCATTATTTTAGTATTTCTACTCAAGACTACAAATAAAATTGATTTGTGTGACCTAAAATATTAAACATGGAATTTTAGTTTGAAAAATGTTGGTTTAAATCAGCCTTGCATCACTTATGATATAGTAAAACATGTATTTATAATTTATCATATTTTATTATTCATCAAAAATTCAAGAATTTTATAAAAATCTCAAAAATTAACTGTAACCATTTATCAGGATCCATAATTCAAAAATGAACTCCATTTTTAAAAAATAATATTCTAAATATTATTCATTTAATATTTAAATAAAATAATAATTTATTCAAAGATTACAATTTTAAAACTATAACTAATTTTTAACACCGTGAAAAAATAATCAACATCTAATTATTTTATAACATTAAGAAAATAAAATAATAAAATGATTTACTATTCATAACGGTTATATAACTATTCATATTACTATTCATAAGGGTATGTTACTATTCAAAAATAATCAATTTGGTTCAATTAGACTACAAATATCTTACTGATCACAATTGTAAATGACCATTTTCAAAATTCAATATATAGAAGCGACAAAATCATTTTTAAGGGAAAGTTTTAATTATCTACATAAAACACACTTGCAATTATTTTTAAAACCATGGGGTGTTATATTATCCCCAGCGTCTATAAATTGTGTCCTCGTGATTTTATTTACTTATTAAACAAGTTAGGGTACCTATCCTTCATTGCATTTAAAGAGTACCTTGTTACTTTTCAACCATGTGGTTTCCCCACATAAACAATACATAGTGGATTACTTTATTCTATAATACTTGTTCCCATTGATCAAGAATCTGAACTAGTTTCTCTTCGTAGGAATTATTCTCTTATAGATA
This sequence comes from Viscum album, assembly GCA_963277665.1. Classification (NCBI taxonomy): domain Eukaryota; kingdom Viridiplantae; phylum Streptophyta; class Magnoliopsida; order Santalales; family Viscaceae; genus Viscum; species Viscum album. Next base: position 1,707,388,667 of record OY728157.1, on the reverse strand, counting down.
AACTACTTCTGGGCTCAGGACCAGAGATGAATCTGGCACGTACATTTTCAACATCAAAACATTAAACCATTCTGTACCTAAGATAAACTTAGAGTCAAAGCTACTCGATAGGTGACTGGTCCAACCATCTACATGATTTCATAGGGTCCAATGAATTGTGTTCTTATCTTTCCTTTCTTACCAAAATTTATAACACTCTTCCATAGTGAGATTCTAGGAAATACATGATCACCTACCTCGAATGAAAATTCTCTCCTACTATTGTCTAGATTAATTTTTTGTCTACTCTATGCTATCCACATGTGTTGCTGGATCAACTAAACATTCTAAGCTACTTTCTCTACTAATTCTGGTCCCATCAACTTCCTTTCCCTGACATCATCCCAAAAAGTGGGAGTTTGAAAATGCTTCCTATATAATGGATCAAAAGGTGCCATCTGAATACTGGAATGAAAACTATTATTATAAGAGAACTCATCTAAAGAATGATTCTTATCCTAACATTGCTGGTATTCAATTAAACTAGATTGAATAATGTACTAAAAATTCGGAATCATTCGTTCTAACTGCTCATATAATTGAGGATGAAAAGCTGTATTGAAATTTTATACATAGCCCAATAAATTTTGAAGGACCTTCCAAAAGTTAGAAGTGAACCTAGGATCTCGAGTAGATACAAAGGAAATAGGAACTCCATGTAAACTGGCAATATCATTGAGGTATATTCGATAAAGTAGATACAAAGACATTGTATCTCGAATGGATAGAAAATATGATGATTTTTTCAGCCGATTAATAGCAACTGAAATCACATTGTTACATAGAGAATACTTATTTAATCCAACCATAAGATCCAAGGATATATTCTACCATTTCTGTAGCGACTCGATTTTTTGGCCCTGTTAGACTTTGGAATATTTCTACGAATAATTCCAGAGCTAGGCGCGAAGACGGCGTGCGATTCCGAGGCCCGGTGTGCCCGGAATTAATTTTATAAAAATATTAAGTATTTTTGTACTATGCACTTGGAGGGGGTGTGATATCTCCTAAACAGTAGCTCAGAACGGGAATCTGAGGGCACGGTTGCGTCCGGAACGTGTCGTTTACCCTAGGTGGGGTGTAAACTTTGCGGGCGCGGGCCTACGGTGAGAAACGCCACCAGAGGCGTTTCCGTAAATAAGTAGCAACTTAGTGGGAGAGCGTTGGCTCGAATAACTTCTGAACGGAGTCTCGGATGGAAAATCTGAGACCGCCGTTGCGGTCAGAACGACGCGTTTACCCTAGGGGTGACCTTACTTTTGTTCGCATCGGGCGTCGGGTCCGAGGCGAGTTTGGCGCCGGCGGGCGGCTTATATAAATATCAACGCCCCCCCCCCCCCCCCCTTTTAATCGTTCTTCATCGTTCTTTGCTGTTCTTCGCCGCCACTCCGCCGAATCGAGCAAACGGAGCGCCCACGAGCTCAGAATTTGATGGCGGACGTTCCAGGAGCGTGCAGCGGAAGCTCTGGAGCGCAGATCTGAGGCAGAACGTCGGCGTTTCGCCCGTAAGGTAGGTGGTTTGAGTTTTACAATCCCGAATCCCGTTTTTGTGTTGTTTTCTTCAAATTTTCATATGGGTTGTATAGTTCGGGTCCCGAGCTTTCCAAAACATGTTTCGGATCTGAATTTGGAGCACCGGGGGGCTCTCGGTGGCTCCCGGATGTTTTCCGGCGAAAACCCAGTTTTCCGGCGGCGGCCATGGCGGAATCCTGCGACGGCGCGGCAGCGCGGCGGCGGTTTCCCGTGGCGGCGGCGGCGGCGCGGCGCAGTCCGGCGGCGGCGCGGCGCAGTCCGGCGGTGGCGCGGCGGAGTCCGGCGGCGGCGCGGTTGTTTCCGGCGACCCTGCGGTGGTCCGGCCAGTTTGTTCCCGGGGTTCTTTAAACCCCCGTAACATGCAAACCGTAACTCCGATTTGCGAGCCGTTTGCGGCGACGCGCTCCTTGAATCGAGACGGACCTTTTGAAATCACTTTGAGAATTTTATGGTTCGGGATCGTGCCCCAGGAGTTAGAAACGTCGTATAAAATAATATTATTTTATTATTTTACGATTTTGGGCCGTTGTAACTTCTACCCGGAGCGTCCGATTGACGTGCCGTCAGTGGCGTTGTGACCCTAATGGTGTAACGGACTTTTTGAGATGGCTTCCGGGTGTTGGGACTGCGAACGGGGTGCGGGCCCCATTAAGCCGGGTTTTGGCGTTTGCGGGGAAACGCAGCATTTACACCAGGAGACCGATTTTGGCGGATGAGTAGTCGATCCTGTGAGTTTTTCCCAGAGGATCGCAATGGCGTGATCCGTTCGATGAGTTTCGGAATCCAGGCGTGGGCCCCACCCGAGCCGGCCTCCGGTGAATAGTACCTTTTTCACCGGGTGTCCGTTTTGGGCGAGCTAGTAGTCGATTCCGCTTGTTTTTCCGAGGGGATCGCCGTGGTGTGATCCGCCCGATGGGTTTCAGGATCGTTGTGTGGGCCCCGCACGAGCTAGCTACGGTGAATAGTGTCATTTTCACCGGTGCTCCTTTTCGGGTGAGTAAACAGCCTATCCTGCGTGTTTTTCCACGTGGAACGCGATGGTAGCCTCAGTTTTGGCTTCGGAGGTGCGCAGTGTGGCTTTGGGGCGAGTCGCTCGGGTTAGGGACGTTTGGACCAGCAGTGGTTGAGGGTTCTCCCTTGGTTCGTTCCTACGAGGGTTCGTGTGGTATCACAACCTTCATATGGGTTTGTGATCCTCTCGTTGGGATGTTTAAACTGTTAGAGTTGTGGTATCCCTCCGGTGGGCCCGGAGTGGATCCTATAGCATCTTTACCCTATATCGAGTTCTTGGTATCGCTGTGACCGCTTATTCACGGGCAGTGATCCCCTATCTAGCAGGTTAACCCCGTAGGGTTTGAGGCATCATCGGGAATATGATCCCCTACGCGGTGGGTCGTGCATAGTAGGGTTGTGGCATCGTCGGGTTTACGATCCCCTACTCAGCATGATGTTTATCGTAGGGTTGTGGCATCGTTGGTTATACGATCCCCTACTCAGCGCTTGGTGTCGGTAGGGTTGCGGTATCGTTGGTTATGCGACCCCCTACTCAGCGCGTGGTTTCGGTAGGGTTGTGGCATCGTCGGTTTGATCCCCTACATCGCGATTTATCCCAGATAGGGTTCCGGTATCGTCGTGACCATATTTATATGGACGATGATCCTCTATATGAGTGTGAAGCTTCTATCGAGTGCAGATCGGGTTGTGGTATCCCCCAGCAGATCCTGGGTGTGATCCCCCATCTGTGAGAACTACGTATGCCAGATCGGGTCGTGGTATCCCCCAGCGGACCCTGGGAGTGATCCCCTATCTGTGAGTTATGTATACCGGAGTGGGTCTTGGTATCCCCTAGCGGACCCTAGCAGCGATCCCCTCTCCGAGGAGTTTGGTGGTTATGTTGTTTCAGCGATGTTTCCTCAGTGATGCTATCCGATGAGCGTGGTCTCTCGGGTGAGCGTCTGTGATGTTTGCGAGTATTCCGATGGAGTGTATCTCTTGGATGAGTGTCATCTGGTATGACAGTATTCGTGGTGTACTCTCCTGGTTGTGGACAGTTGCTAGTGATGAGGTCGGTACCTCTTGTGGCTTTGTCGTGTGAGCTGTGTATATCTGGATTGTTCAAGGTGTATGTATGGGCATACACCTGAGCTGAGCTGACTAGTTGTGTTTAGCCGAGGATGATCACGAGATGGAGTTTCTCTCTCGTCTGGGTTCCCTCTGGCTGGGTTGAGCGGACTGTTGCCTTTCAGTTGCTCCCTTGGGTTTTGGGTTTTTGGGGTTCCTACTGAGTATGTTTATAGTCACCCCTGCATGGGCTTTGCCCGCACATGTTTGTGTCTCGTGCAGACCACAGGCCTTTTGACGGAGTCCTAGGAGGACCCGGAGCAGGCGGAGCTTAGTGAGCGAGTTTGACTGGGGTGTTTACCGGAGCTATGCCAAGGGAGCTTTCCGGCGGGTGTTTGTGGCAGCGTTTCCCTTCTTCAGAGCAGGTTGGACGTGCTTTGTAGTTTTCTTTTGGTGGGCCTTGTTTTGCCCTTTGTACTTTCGCTGTTGCTCTCTGGTTGTGGGATAGTGTATGCATGCATTTACTTTCCAGTTTCTATATCTCTGCACTATTGCATGGAGGTGTTTGTGGGTGCGTGTGTACAGGTACCTTAGGCTAATGCCTCCCATGTGTGTGATAGCCTACTCGGCGCTGGTCTCCATCCCCTGGCTTATTGGAGGCGGGCTTGGGGAGTCGCGGCTCGAGCCCCGTTGGGTCGGGTCGTGACAGAGTGGTATCAGAGGAGGTTCCACCTTTGGGATCTCTGAGCGTAGCTGGTCTAGCTGTGAGCTTGTTTTGGGTTTCATAGCGGCAGTGTTAGGATGTTTCGAGTTCGACTTTCAGGCCAGGGATTCCAGTGTTGGTGCGGCGGCCGACGTATCCATACACCAGGACTCTGATAACCTGCCTTTTGACTCGGGACATTCGTACACTGGTTGCGGGGAAATAATGGTACATGCATCATATAGGACTGGGTTTTGTGTTTTCTTTGTCCTTCTTGAGTCAGCTCTCCAGATATACTCTTTGACTGTGGTGTGTCTTGAATGTATTTCAGGATGCCTCCACGACGACAGCCAGTGAGGGTTCCGCAGTAGGATTGTGCTGATGACCCGCCCCGTGTAGTGGCTGTGGAGCAGGGCGCGGGTTCTGAGGTTGCACCTCCAAGTGGTCTGCCAGTTGAGCCACCACCTGTCGAGCAGCTGGTTGTGCCGGCGGGGCAGGACGAGGTTGCGCGCAGGCTGAGTGTGCTGCACGAGTTCCAAAAGCAGCAACCTCTGAGGTTTCGGGGTGATCCAGACCCCCAGGCAGCTGATGACTGGCTTGAGGCAGTCACCTGAGTTTTCCGCCTAGTGAGGACACCTACAGATCAGATGGTGGTCCTAGCGGCGAGCCTTCTGCATGGTTCTGCCGGGAGATGGTGGATTTTGGTGATGCAGTCCCATGATGAGGAGACGCTCAGGTGGGCAGAGTTTGAGCGGATCTTCAGGGAGGAGTTTTATCCGGTGACACTGAGGTCATTGCGGATCCAGGAGCTTCTGCAGCTTCGTCAGGAGAGCATGACTGTGTCGGAGTACTCAGTGAGGTTTACAGACCTGTCGCGCTACTCCCTGGATATGGTTCGAGACCCGTTCTTTAGGGCTCGGACCTTCGAGCAGGGCTTACGCAGGGATATCCGGGGAGGTGTGGTTTCCTTGTGCCTGCCCACCTATGCTGGAGTGCTGGAGCGAGCGCTGGTGGTGGAGAGCATTCTGGCCGAGAAGATCTCGCTTGTTAGTGTTGGGCACTCGAGAGCTGAGACTTCGTCGGTCGGATCGGCATCTGGTAGCCGACGTCAGACTCAGGGGTCTGGACGTGGCCGACGATATAGGAGGCGACCCCAGGATGGAGGATCTGAGCCTCAGGGATCACAGGGCTCGCAGGCCAGTTTTGGTCAGCCGCAGGAGAGGCGGTGTTACGCTTGCGATGGTCGGGGAAATCTTGCTAGAGATTGTCCGACCCGACGTGCTGCTGAGAGGGAGCCGGTCGATGGGCCGCCTTGGCAGAGGGAGCGTCTCGAGCAAGGAGGTCCGCATGGCGGCAGACGTGGCGTCGGAGCTGGTGCAACGGGAGGCGGTGGTAGACAGTACCAGTTGCCACCACCCCCACCCCCAGGTGGTCCACTCCAAGCTCAGGGAGCTGGTGGTCGAGGGCGAGGACAGCTGCATGCCCTGGAGGCTGTTGACCCAGAGGCACCGCAGATGGATAGAGGTACGCCTTGTGTCTTTTCTACTTACTGCAGTAGTTTGTCAGACACTGTTTAGTGGTAATATTTCCTTTTTTTGCTTGCTCGAGTTTTATTCAGGGCGTTGGTAAGACCCTGAGTGGTTGTTGTTGGTGAGCTCGCTGGTGTGTGAGAACCAGTTGAGAGTTCAGTCGCTTTCCTTGTGCTTGGGGCTTTTCGGGGACGAAATGTTCTAAGGGGGGGAGGATGTAGCGACTCGGGTTTTTGGCCCAGTTAGACTTTGGAATATTTCTATGAATAATTCCAGAGCTAGGCGCGAAGACGACGTGCGATTCCGAGGCCCGGTGTGCCCGGAATTAATTTTATAAAAATATTAAGTATTTTTGTAGTATGCACGTGGCAGGGGTGTGATATCTCATAAACGGTAGCTCAGAACGGGAATCTGAGGGCACGGTTGCGTCCGAAACGTGCCGTTTACCCTAGGCGGGGTGTAAACTTTGCGGGCGCGGGCCTACGGTGAGAAACGCCACCAGGGGCTTTTCCGTAAATAAGTAGCAACTTAGTGGGCGAGCGTCGGCTGGAATAACATCTGAACGGAGTCTCGGATGGAAAATCTGAGACCGCCGTTGCGGTCAGAACGACGCGTTTACCCTAGGGGTGACCTTACTTTTGTTCGCATCGGGCGTCGGGTCCGAGGCGAGTTTGGCGCCGGCGGGCGGCTGATATAAATATCAGCCCCCCCCTTTTAATCGTTCTTCGTCGTTCTTCGCCGTTCTTCGCCGCCACTCCACCGAATCGAGTAAACGGAGCGCCCACGAGCTCAGAATTCGACGACGGACGTTCCAGGAGCGCGCAGCGGAAGCTCTGGAGCGCAGATCTGAGGTAGAACGTCGGCGTTTCGCCCGCGAGGTAGGAGGTTTCAGTTTTACAATCCCGGATCCCGTTTTTGTGTTGTTTTTCTTCAAATTCTCATATGGTTTGTATAGTTCGGGTCCCGAGCTTTCCAAAACATGTTTCGGATCTGAATTTGGAGCACCGGGGTGCTCTCGGTGGCTACCAGAAGTTTTCCGACGAAAACCCGGTTTTCCGGCAGCGGCCATGGCGGAATCCGGCGACGGCGCGGCGGCGCGGCGGCTGTTTCCGGTGGCGGCGGCGGCGGCACGGCGGAGTCCGACGGCGGCGCGGTTGTTTCCGGCGACCCTGCGGTGGTCCGGCCAGTTTGTTCCGGGGGTTCTTTAAACCCCCGTAACTCGCAAACCGTAACTCCGATTTGCGAGCCGTTTGCGGCAACGCGCTCCTTGCATCGAGACGGACCTTTTGAAATCACTTTGAGAATTTTATGGTTCGGGATCGTGTCCCAGGAGTTAGAAACGTCGTATAAAATAATATTATTTTATTAGTTTACGACTTCGGGCCGTTGTAACTTCTACCCGGAGCGTCCGATTGACGTGCCGTCAGTGGCGTTGTGACCCTGATGGTATGACAGAATTTTTGAGATGGTTTCCGGGTGTTGGGACTTCGAACGGGGTGCGGGCCCCATGAGGACGGGTTTTGGCGTTTGCGGGGAAACGCAGCTTTTACACCAGGAGTCCGATTTTGGCGGATGAATAGTCGATCCTGTGAGTTTTTCTGAGAGGATCGCAATGGCGCGATCCGTTCGACGAGTTTCGGAATCCAGGCGTGGGCCCCACCCGAGCCGGCCTCCGGTGAATAGTACCTTTTTCACCGGGTGTCCGTTTTGGGCGAGCGAGTATTCGATTCCGCTTGTTTTTCCGAGGGGATCGTCGTGGTGTGATCCGCCCGATGGGTTTCAGGATCGTTTGTGGGCCCCGCACGAGCTAGCTACGGTGAATAGTGTCATTTTCACCGGTGCTCCGTTTCGGGCGAGTAAACAGCCTATCCTGCGTGTTTTTTCGCGTGGAACGCGATGGTGTCCTCGGTTTTGGCTTCGGAGGTGCACAATGTGGCTTTGGGGCGAGTCGCTCGGGTTAGCGACGTTTGGACCAGCAGTGGTTGAGGGTTCTCCCTTGGTTCGTTCCTACGAGGGTTCGTGTGGTATCACAACCTTCATATGGGTTTGTGATCCTCTCGTTGGGATGTTTAAACTGTTAGAGTTGTGGTATCCCTCCGGTGGGCCCGGAGTGGATCCTCTAGCATCTTTACCCTAGATCGGGTTCTTGGTATCGCTGTGACCGCTTATTCACAGGCAACGATCCCCTATCTAGCAGGTTAACCCCGTAGGGTTTGAGGCATCATCGGGAATATGATCCCCTACGCGGTGGGTCGTGCATAGTAGGGTTGTGGCATCGTCGGGTTTACGATCCCCTACTCAGCATGATGTTTATAGTAGGGTTGCGGCATCGTTGTTTATACGATCCCCTACTCAGCGCTTGGTGTCGGTAGGGTTGCAGTATCATTGGTTATGCGATCCCCTACTCAGCGCGTGGTTTCGGTAGGGTTGTGGCATCGTCTGTTCGATCCCCTACATCGTGAGTTATCCCAGATAGGGTTCCGGTATCGTCGTGACCATCTTTATATGGATGATGATCCTCTATCTGAGTGTGATGCTTCTATCGAGTGCAGATCGGGTTGTGGTATCCCCCAGCGGATCCTGGGTGTGATCCCCCATCTGTGAGAACTACGTATGCCAGATCAGGTCGTGGTATCCCCCAGCGGACCCTGGGAGTGATCCCCTATCTGTGAGTTACGTATACCGGAGTGGGTCTTGGTATCCCCTAGCGGACCCTAGCGGTGATCCCCTCTCCGAGGAGTTTGGTGGTTATGTTGTTTCAGCGATGTTTCCTCAGTGATGCTATCCGATGAGCGTGGTCTCTCGGGTGAGCGTCTGTGATGTTTGCGAGTATTCCGATGGAGTGTATCTCTCGGATGAGTGTCATCTGGTATGACAGTGTTCGTGGTGTACTCTCCTGGTTGTGGACAGTTGCTGGTGATGAGGTCGGTACCTCTTGTGGCTTTGTGGCATGAGATGTGTATATCTGGATTGTTCAAGGTGTATATATGGGCATACACCTGAGCTAAGCTGACTAGTTGTGTTTAGCCGAGGATGGTCAGGAGATGGAGTTTCTCTCTCGTCTGGGTTCCCTCTGGCTGGGTTGAGCGGACTGTTGCCTTTCAGTTGCTCCATTGGGTTTTGGGTTTTTGGGGTGCCTACTGAGTATGTTTATACTCACCCCTGCACGGGATTGGCCTGCACATGTTTGTGTCTTGTGCAGACCACATGCCTTTTGACGGAGTCCCAGGAGGATCCGGAGCAGGCGGAGCTTAGTGAGCGAGTTTGACTGGGGTGTTTACCGGTGCTGTGCCGAGGGAGCTTTCCGGCGGGTGTTTGTGGCAGCGTTTCCCTTCTTCAGAGCAGGTTGGACGTGCTTTGTAGTTTTCTTTTGGTGGGCCCTGTTTTGCCCTTTGTACTTTCGTTGTTGCTCTCTGGTTTTGGGATAGTGTATGCATGCATTTACTTTCCAGTTTCTATATCTCTGCACTATTGCATGGAGGTGTTTGTGGGTGCGTGTGTACAGGTACCTTAGGCTAATGCCTCCCATGTGTGTGATAGCCTACTCGGCGCTGGTCGCCAGCCCCTGGCCTATTGGAGGCGGGCTTGGGGAGTCGCGGCACGAGCCCCGTTGGGTCGGGTCGTGACAATTTCTACTTTGGAACAGGAAAAGGCTAAAGCATCCCCTTCTGTAACAACTGATCTTCTTTATCCTAGTGACATTTCAAACAGTTCATGGTAAAATATACAATATCTATTTTCGTTCCATCCCACCAATAATACTCCCAAAATTCATTGTACATCATAGTTATTCTATAAAGAACTAAAAATGGAGAACTATTAGCTTCACACTACATATATTTCTTCAAATGGGAATTAGAAGGCACAAAAAATAGTTACCAAATCATAAAACATAGTATTTATCAAGGTAAAATTCTAGAAACTTACTAATTTTAACCAATTATTCTTTTTTCTATAGCCCACGATCTTCCTTCTGTGGTTGCATGATTATATCTGATAAAGATTACTGCACTGAAATTTAAAAAATTTAATGTATTTCATGAACCAACAACTTCTACGTCAAAATTCATCAAATTATTAATCAAGGTATCATGTTCCAAACGTAACATGGTTAATGATGCATGATGTTTTCGACTCAAGGCACATGCCACATGGTTTTCTTTTCAAAAATAGTAATTGATTATGAAATCATAATCCTTTATTAGTTTAAGAAATCTTCCCTACCTCATGTTTTATTCAATGAGAGTGAATATATAGTTCAGAATTTTATGGTCAGTATATATTTGACATTTCGATCCATATAAATGATGCCTCCAAATTTTCAAATAAAAAAAACATACCTTCCAGTTCAAAATCATGCGTGAGATAATTTAACTCAGTAGTTTTTATTTTTCTTTAATCATAAGCAATTACATATTCTTTCAATATCATAACAAAACCAAATCACTTCAATAAAGCATCAATTTAGATTAAAGACTCACCATTTCTAGAATGAAATTCCCGAACTGGAGCATTCACCAATCTCTTCTTCATTTCTTCAAAACAAACATCACATTCTTCTATCCAAATATATTTTAGACCTTTTCATGTTAACTTAGTTAGCGGGAAATATAACCATGAAACATGTTTAAAAAATCATTGTTAATAACTTGAAAATCCAATAAAACTATGAATCATTGTATCATTCATAGGTCTTGGACATTCATCAACTGCATTTGTTTTCAGAAGAATCAACTATTATTCCATACTTATTTACAATTATCCCATGAAAAGAAATCTGTTCCATCCAAAAATCTATCTTGTTGAATTTTTCATAAAGTTTATTTTCATTGAAGGCTTGAAAAACATCCCTTAGATGTTTTTTCATGATCCTCTTTACTTATAAAAAATACCATAATGTCATCAATAAACACAACCATAAACATATCCATGAAGTCATGAAATATTTTATTCATAAGATCAATGAATATACTTTGTGAATTAGTTAACACAAATGGAATAACAATAAACTCATAATACCCATATCTACTACCAAAATCTATTTTGGGATGTTATCCTTCTTCAACATTAGCTTATGGTATCTAGATCTCAAGTCAATATTCGAAAAATATTGAGCGTCATGGAGCTAATCAAACAAGTCATCAATATGAGGAAGAGGATACTTATTTTTAACAATGATGTTATTCAAAGATCTATTATCAATAAAAAGTATCATTGAACCTTCTATATTTTTAACGAACAAAACAAGTGTTTCCCATGGTAAAGTACTATGATGAATGAACCCATTCTCAAGAAAATACAACAAAAGATTTTTCAATTTAAGGAGTTCCATTTGATACATTAGATATGGGGTTTTTAAAATTTTATTAACATCATGAACTAAGTTAGTTGTGAATTCAACTTCTCGATCAAGTGTGAAATTGGGTAACTCATCATGAAAAACATCATGGTATTCATTTACCACTAGAACATCATTACTTTGAATAGTTCCTTTCTTTTCAACAATATGAGAAAGATAACATTCATTATCATCATTCAATAGATTCTCATCTTCCTAATATGATATCAATGTTAGGGTTTTGTTCGTATATAAAAACTGAAATCTTTATAGAAAACAACTTCTTTATCTCTATAGTCAATCGTAGCATGATAAATAGAAATCCAATCCATTCCAAGAATGACATCAAACTCTACTAAGGGAAAACAACAAGATTTTTAGGTAAATTATTATATTGACCATAATAGAAATATTTTTATAATTACTCTTTTCTATAATATCTCCCCCTAGTGTTTTAACAGTAAGTTCCAATCTTATTTTTTGAGGTGATATATCCAATTTACCATATTATTCCTTAAGAAATTAAGAAATGTGTAGAACCCGTATAATAAACATTATAAAAATAAGAGTAATAAAATCACCTGATAAAAAATCATTGGATGGCCCACTATCTGCCAACATAGTCACAAAGGATCTCACTACACCATTCTTCTTATATTCTGTCTTCTTTTCATTATTCAGATCTCTCTTTGGGTAGAAATTTTCATAAAGACCCATCTATCCAAATTTAAAACACATTACAGTTTTCATATCAGGATTAATCTTAGGTTCATTTTCATTACCATCATGGTCCATATGTCTAAAGACACCACATTGAAAAAACATACTAGTTTTTGTAAGGCATTTATCATGGTGTTTTTGGAAACACTTTTCAAAAACTAGAAAATAGAATATCTTACCATCAGATTTCTTTGGAAGATTCTTACCCATCACATTCCATCTAGACCTCTTATTCTCTTTTTTCAACGTGCATGTGTTTATCATCAAACTCTATCTCTTCCCTCTCACCACATCAGACAAGTTTCTCATATATTTTCAATTCACGGGAGGCCAATACCCTTTGATACCTTGGATTTAATCTTGAGTAAAAGTGGTTTATTTATCTATAAAGATCCCAAATAAGAATTGGAGAATACCATGCCAGTCGGGTGAAGTTTCCTTCATACACATCCATTGAATCTTCTTAATTCTTCTACAATTAAAGGAATTTCTTCTCTATCTTATGTCACACCACCATAGAAAAATATTTTTCAAGGAAAATAAAATTAAATTCATCCCACTCTAAGGCATCAATAACTTCTCTATACCTGATATTATTTACCATTAACCACCACTAATCATCTTCACCTTCAAAATTATAAATGTAAAGACTTACCTTTTTATTATATGAACAACACATAACATGTAATATCTTTTTAAGTTAATTAATCCATCATTTAGCTGCTACTAGAATAGATGATCCATTAAAAGCAGGGGGTGTTTTCTCATTAATTTTTCCACTACCATCATGTTATGTTGTGGTACCTCTAGTTGTTCTCTTGCATGGATGCCACCACCATTTATTTCCTGTTTCATATTTGTTTGGTTAATTATTACTCATCTATTTCTATCTAGACCTATTCTTCTCCTTTTATTCAATGTTCATGTGATTATCATAAAACTACATCATTACCCTCTCAACACTTCGGAAAAGTTTCTCATAACTTTTGTATTCAAGGGATGTTAATTACCTTTAAAACCTTGGCATTAATCATGAGTAAAAGAGGTTGATTTTTCTATCAAGATCTAGAATAAGTTTTGAGCACACCTTACCTGTCTGGTGATGTTTCCTTCATACAAATCCACTAAATCTTCCTCCTTTTACATAAATTCAAGGAATTTCTTTTCCATCCTATGTTGCACCAACTTAGGAAAATATTTTTCAAGGAAAATACTTTTAAATTCATCCCACTCTAATGAATCAATATCCTCTCTATCGCTATTATTTTTCACCATTGACTACAACTTATAATCTTCACATTAATAATGATAATATGATAGACATACCTTTTGATAATATGAATATCCCATTACATCAAATATATTTTCAAGGCCCTTAATCCACCCTTCAGCCTCTACTGGGTCAGAAGATCCGTTGAAAGAACGAGGGAGTTGTCTCAAAAAAATTTCCACTATCATCACACTTGATTATGTTACATATGGTTTTTCACATTCATGGATGCCACCACTATTTATTTCCTACATCAGTTGATCCATTACTTCCACAAATATCTCGGTTCTAATCCATACCATTCTGAGTTGCAGATTTGGAAGGATATCATTTTATCGGTGCCTCTCCTCTTCAGATTCCTTATTTCAACTACAAAAAAACCATTCTGAAAAAACATATCTTAGTTTAATCACCATGTATATATTTAAATGATATATCATTTCAAATTATACATAAAGTATAAATCAATTATTGTATTCTGTTAACATTATCCTAACCCCTAATGTTATCTAAACCGTCCTTTGATACCTACTTTAAGGACATGGCCTTATTACATTACATAAACATAAATTTTAGTTCTGATCTAAATTCCTTTAATATTGGGGATCCTTTCATGTTTAGATATATAGAGAAGTTTTATATAATACATACATGAAATTACACATTCATATAGATAAGATATCACATAAACAATATCCATTTCTTCAAAAATATATTATTTTTCAATTAAAACATGATTTCCATGAAACATCATAATAACATTTATAATTGCTTCCTCTTTTGACATACACAACCTTATAATATGTTTCAATAATATAAAGCATGGGATGAGCACAAAAACCTCTTTAAGGGATATAAAAATAAGTAAAGAAAACATTAGTCCATGAATACTTGTAACGTATGAAATCATTTTCCAAAAAAGACTTAGTTGTTACCCATGTAAACATACTTTATGAAACTTTAGAATTACATGAGATTTACAAAAATCATATAGAAAATAAATAGAACCATAAAGGTGTTTTGGAGGATTAGTTAAATAATCTTGTAACCATCTTAGCTACCATATAATTTGTAACACTCACGACTACATTACAATTTGTGTAACCATCGCAGGTACTCATGGAGTAACCATTCAGATGACCTCCCACATACAGATACACAATTCATTGGAGGAATATAAAGGTTCTAAAAATTATCATAAACAATTAACAATAACAAGAACAGAATCATTAAACATTAATAATTTTATAAAAATATTTCTTTTGAATTTCGTAAAACATAATTTTAAAAGATGTTTTTAAAAGAAATGTCCCTTACAAATATCTCATAATTGAAGTGAGACATAATATAGTGGATTTAATATGTATATAGTCTAAAAAAAGATAATAAAACATAAAATAAACAAAAATTCATCAAATATATAATCATAAAATGACACAATTCATAAAGTAGAAGGTTAACACAAAGAATGGAAATCGGGTTAAGAATTTCTTTACCTCGGGGTTTTCTTACATAAAACATTTTTAATCCTACTGTATAATGGTTAAAAGGGTTTTATTAATATCTTATAGAAACAAATTCATATTTATAACACCTTATATTATCATTTCATAACATCATTTCACCCTTTAATTATGTGTAAATTGTTCTTTCAATTGTTTTGGGTGTGTTCTTTACATGATTTACATGGCCGATTTGTATTTAATTTTATTGTCATATGGAAATGAAATTACAAAAGTGGAATGAAATGGTAATAATATATTTATGGAACATATAATGATAACATAAATCATTTTTTATCATAAATGATGATGGATCATTAGATAAAAGCTTATTGATTTTTTAGATCATTTTTTGTGGTTCCTTAATAATCATGAACTTGTTTCATTATATAATTTAATGTCATGCATAGAAGTTAATTAAATAAATTAAAATTTCTTACAAAATATAATTTAAGTTAATTTTATACCATTAAAAGCGTTTTATGATCATCTTTGAAGGATGTAATTGATATTAGAAACAAGTCATCCTTGATTTTGTTAAATCAACACATCGTGGACGGTTTTTTTGTTTTTAGAAAAAGAGGGAGAAGAGAGGAACGATCAATATTAATCTTTTACATGAACATGGTAACATACATAATATATAATATTATAGATATTCAATATCTCATGAATATGTGGCGGTAAATAGACTGTAAGAAAATAAAGTAAAATTGGAATGAAAACTCATGGAAAAGTAAGAGGATTCTTACCTCTTGATCTATTCTCCTTGAGATCCTCCTTAAGGCCATTGATTTTGGACTTTTGGTGATACATGAAGCTCTAAGACGTGGGTAGGATCCTTTCACAGTGTATTTTTATGAAATTATACATTTCTAAAGGCTTGATAGGTGTGAGAGGAAGAGGATAATGAGAGTGGTATTTATAGTGGAAGAGAGGAGGGATTTAAAATTATTTTAATCATTCTTTTAATATTTCATCTCAAAACTATGAATAGTCAAGATTAATGTGACCCAATATAGTAAATATTAAATGTTAGTTTAAAACATGATGGAATACATCATCTTTGCATCACCTATGATGTTGTAAAACAAGTATTTAACAATTATCCTAATTTTTCGTATTTTACTATTCATAAAAAATTCATGAATTTTAGAAAAATCCCAAAAAATCACAATAAACATTTTTGAACTAGTATAATTCAAAAATGAACTCAATTTTATGAAAATAAAAATGTATATTATTTTATTAATTTTACAATAAAATCATAATTTATTCAAAAATAACCATTTTAAATCTATTACTCATTTTTTTAACAACTTGCAAAATTATTCAACATCTCATTATCTTATATCCTTAAGAAAATAAAATTATAATATGATTTAATATTTATAAGGGTGATATTACTATTCATATAACTATTCATAAGTGTATGCTACTATTCACTGAAATTTATGTTATTTCCATTAGGCTCCAAATAACGTACTGACCATAATTATAGATAACTGTTTTTCAAAATTCAAAACATGGATGTAAAAAAATTGTGTTTAAAGTCTAGTTTTAAATACCTACTTCAAACTAAGTTTTATTAATTTATTTTAAAAATATTGGGGTGTAATAATTTTATATGTTATGGGTTGGGTATATACTTCCTTAGGAGAGATACATGGAATATATAATGGAGTTGATAGAGGGTTGGTGGAATATCCCAAAGATAGTCTACAGTCTAATTATGATCAAGAATTTAAATGTGACCGATATATATTGGTATGAGTTTCCCATTCTCAGTAATCTAATATCTATATACCATTGAAAATATCTTAGAGTCACCTTATCACTAACTAATAATTATAGATCATGTAAGTGAATATAAAGAATTTTTTTACCAACATAGCTATATTTTTATATTATGATGTATTGTTCTAATATTTTTAAATTTTATTCACCCATCTCATGTACAAATAAATTTCATTCTCGAATATTATTCATGCACATTAGAGCTCTACATTTCATTTCAAAATAATATTCATAAGGTTTCATCAAAATACTTGAGTGAAATCTATTGTTTGATGAAATCTCATATAGATGAACATGATGATCCCAACATCCATTGAAACATAAGGAACATGATATCACCACATCCTCTGTGATTTTGAATTTTTAATTCCATTTAAACATCTATCTATGGATTATAAGTAGTGTTGAAACTCAATTCCATATCAAGTTCTTGTTTAAATCTCTTCCAAAACTATAAGGTAACCCTTAGATCCTGATCATATATAATGAATGTGGTACATCACACAACCTTATGGAATCATTAATAAATATCGAAAAATGTTTATCCTAAGATATTCCTTCTTTTATAAACACAATATTTGGTGATTTATAAGGATATTAGTTAAAACCCATATAACACTATTCCGTTTAGAGGTTTTGTGGATTCCTATGACACAATACATTGTGATACTCTATAATTTCCATTCTATTATGGATAATTGATGAAAATTACCCTTAAACTTGTATAATTCATCCTTAACATGTTTCTATAACATTAATTGAGAGATAAAATATGTGATATCTCTCTCTATTCCATCCCACTAGATGTATTATTTCAAATCACGTTCATATTCATACATCTAGGATGAATAGAGAACGAATAAATATGTTCTTCCTCAATAAAACCATCAATTCTAGTGTGTATTAAATGAATACACAGTTCTAGATGCTTATAAATCCATAATGATCAAGGTTAAACTCATAAACATTTATAACCATCATTAATAACTCAGAATTATTGTTTTGTGTGTCGTTAATCATTAGATGGATAGATGGTTGAACGTTCAATTTAAAAAAATGATATTTATTCCCTTCCTTCATGATTTCTATATCCACCATTTGAAACTCTATATATATTATTTATTTTTTATCTTAATAGCTCAAAATCATTGTTTTTTGTGTCGTTAATCATTAGTTGGATAGATGGTTGAACATTCTGTTGAAAAATATAATTTTTTCCCTTCCTTCATGATTTCTATATCCATCATTTGAAAATCTATAAATAATAATTATTTCTTATCTAGATCATGGATATTATAGCTTCATAGTTTTGACACAAAATGTCAAAAAACTTGTTCACATTCACTAGGTGGAAATAAATTGAGAATTCATAATAATTAATTAGGTCTAACAGCTTCATATGATTCATGTTCAACTCATTCTATGTGAATAAATACATCAAAATTTTTTATTGGTATATATATGAATATTTTCTCTCAAAGGATAATTTCTCCATATATTTAATGAAACATTTACCAAAGATAACTCTAAATCATGAGTCGGTTAATTTTTATAAAAAATGCTCAATTGTAATTAGTAATAAGCAATAACAATGGTATTCTACATAAGAATACATCCAAACCCCTTCTTTCATTCAGCACCACTGATTAAAAATACTTTTTTACTATAATGTAATGTAATAAAAGTTGAGTTGTATAAAAATATATTTATTTCCTTGAATGTTTCTTCATATTAATATATCTATAAGAATATGTATTGCATCTAGGTTTATATGGTCATATAATTATATATTTTTATGAAATTATCCAAATAATTGTTGATAATATCACACTAAAACGAAAAAACTATGGATATATTTCCATGTGGTTGGTCTTTTCACGCATTATATATTATTCACCATTGATTGATCTACTGATATACTCTCCCTTCAGATTATATGATTCACAAAATTAAATCATCATTTGCCAAAATCCCCAGAATGTATATTTAGCTTTGATTTTGTCCTTTCTTAGAGTCTTTAGTAAAATTAAAATGTTGTCTTCATGATATTCCTTAATATTTTAGTATATAAGAATATCATATATATAGACTTACACAAACTGATAGAGGTAATCTATAAGACTCAATTCATTAAATCCATCAAGACTGAAGGGGAATTAGTAATGCCAATATTTATTACTGTATATTCATAGAGTATATAACATGTTTGGGATGTTATCTTGGGTAAATCCTCTTTCATGACCCTCAATTAATGATATATAGAATGAATTTCAATCTTGGAAAAGTATTGAGGTCCACACAGTTCATCATACAACATGGATAATATGATACATGTTCTTAATTTTGAACTTTTTCTACACCTAATAATAAATAAAGAGTAACATTAATCCCAATCTATTTTCCACAAAATGAATAAATGAACATCAAGGTGAATAATATGGACAAATGAATCCTTTATCAATGTATTCATTTAGTTTATTCTTCAAATCGTAAAACTAAATAGTGACAATTCAGTAGGGAGTTATTGAAATTAGGGTTGTAGAATGTATGGGTTCTACTAAAAAATCAACTTCACATTTTGGTTGAAGTATTGGAATTTCTTATGGATAGACAACAACAAATTCCCAAACAATAGGAATGTTATTGATGTCGAGTTACCCATAAAATATTTTAGAGAAACACCCCTTTTGAATGTGAATTAAGACTAATACAATGAATGTAATCTATATTGGATGTTTATACACATCGTCACATTGACAATTTTCATAGGTGGGTTTGGAATATCAAAAATAGCATCACTTACTTGAAAATAGATGTGGGATATATTGAGAAAAATATAATCCATCCCTATGATGAAATAAAATTCAATCAGAGTTGTTTCAGACACTTTCGCCGGGGTGCGCGCCCGTCCGTCCGTGGGGGAGGACGCGCGGCGCTTTTGTTGCCCCGCATTCCTGCTTTCCAAAGGCGGGTGGCATTCTCTCCTTATTCAGGGACGTCTGCTCCTTGATCGAAACGGGATGATGGGATGTCGGTTCTTCCTCTTGTGAATTCCTCCTCAGAACTCGTCACCTAGTCCGGGTCTCCCTCATAGATATAATACATCATTCGTGAAACTCTTCCCAGTGCCATGTTTCCATGGACGCCGGTTAATTACACTGCTTCTGTCGGGACATTCCAAGGGGTCCAGTCAGGGCAGCAACCTTCAGTCAGGGGAGTAGTCACGTTGAGGCATTAGTAGCGTGTCTAGATGCAGGGGTACCTGGCATGTATGTCTGTTATCCTTGGACACAAGGCTTCTCGAGGGCGTGGAGGCCCAAGGAATCCCACATCGAGCGCGGGGAATTATATGTCATAGACACATATATGAGGTTTTCCTCAGCTTCCCGTGTTTAACACAGGGTATCCGCAAGTTTAACGTCCAGCAGAGACGGACCAACCCAACCAGAGCATTAGCTAGGATAGATCGGATTGAGGGATCCTCCTTGAAGGGATATCAATATAGGGGCCAGCCCATGGGCGGCTGTGAAGAAGAGCGTACCGACATGGTCTCACCGGGATAAGACGGTCCAGGCGAGAATCGGGATGGGTGATAGGTTGATGAATGGAGTGGAGGGAGAGTGAAATGGGACCATCACAGGGGCGACAGTGAAGTTGGGCTTGTGCCTTGAAGAGGCTTCCTACGTATCCCTGTGGCAGGGAATCAAAGTCCGCGTAGTTCGGGATGGTGCTGGTGAACTGAATTGATGGTGGACCTTGGCCCGATGGATGTCGTCAGCGAAACAACATAAAGGTGGACCTTGGTCTGATGCGTCAGCGAACCGACGTGAAGGTGGACCTTGGTCCGATGGGCATCGTCAGCGAACCGACGTGAGGGTGGACCTTGGTCCAATGAGAGATGGGCTTGAACCTCGGGGAGACTTCCTATGTACCATGCCTTGACATGGATCAAAGACCTCGTAGTTCAGGTTGATTGATGGAATACAGTTTAACGTCATGCGGGACGGTAGTGAACCCTGATGTGAATAAACGACGGGTAGTGGGTGTTGGTGAACCGACGTAAATGAGGGACCTTGGTCCGATGGGAGATGGGCTTGAACCTCTGGGAGGATTCCTACGTACCATGCCTTGACACGGATCAAAGTCCTCATAGTTCGCTGAAAATTGGGGGCTTGGCACACCGACAAGAAGACGGTTTGGGATAATGTTTGTTGGGCTTGAACCTCGGGGAGGCTTCCTACGTACCATGCCTTGACATGGGTTAAAGTCCTCGTAGTTCGGATTGGGAAATGCAGTTTAACGTCATACTGGATGTAGGTGGAACATGACGTGAATTGGATGATGGGTGGGCTTGAACCTTGTGGAGGCTTCCTACATACCACGCATTGACATGGATCAAAGACCTCGTAGTTCATATGGGGCTTTGTCGATGGACCGACGTAAAAGTGGACCTTGGTCCAATGAGTGGTGGGCTTGATCCTCTGGAAGGCTTCCTACGTACCATGCCTTGACATGGATCAAAGACCTTGTAGTTCAGGTGGGAATGGGTGTGCAGTTTAATGTCATTCGGGACAAGAGGGGCATGCAGTTTAACGTCATACTGGACGAGGGCGAAACTCATCGTGAATGAATGACGGGTGGGCTTGAACCTCATAGAGGCTTCCTACGTACCATGCATTGACATGGATCAAAGTCCTCATAGTTCGCTAGATGGGTCGCAATGGCTTGCCATTGGACCGGAATGTAGTTTAACGTCATGCTAGATGGGAATGAGACCTGACGTGAGTAAATGACGGGTGGGCTTGAACCTCATGGAGGCTTCCGACGTACCATGCCTTGACATGGATCAAAGTCCTCGTAGTTCTCTAGATGGGTCGCAATGGCTTGCCATTGGACCAGAATGCAGTTTAAAGTCATGCTGGACGGGAATGAGACCTGACGTGAGCAAATGACGGGTGGGCTTGAACCTCATGGAGGCTTCCTACGTACCATGCCTTGACATGGATCAAAGTCCTCGTAGTTCTCTAGATGGGTCGCAATGGCTTGCCATTGGACCGGAATTCAGTTTAACATCATGCTGGACGGGAATGAGACCCGACATGAGTAAATGACGGGTGGGATTGAACCTCATGGAGGCTTCCTACGTACCATTCCATGACATGGATCAAAGTCCTCGTAGTTCTCTATGGGTGGGGGTCAGGTTCGGTTCTCACTCTAAGCCCACGTGAGTCATGCTTGGTTTGAGAAACAAGAGGTTGCAAGGACTTGACGATCACATCGCGAAGGAAGTGTCCGTGAGAAGCGAAGAGGGGCTTACGCGTTAGGCGGACCACAGTGCTGGGACTTACTCCAGGATGGAGGCCCAAAGTGTGACAAATCGCGGGAAAGATGGACCTTGGTCCGACGATGGGAGGTGCCTCGTTCCCTATCACGCCCTCCACTGACCTTGGTAGTGGGAAGTACGGAGTTGCAGAGGTGCAGCCATCCGTTGGGGAACTAGGGCCTCCCTTCTCCTACGAACATACGCCACTCTGACAAGGAGGATCTCATCCCATGTGAATGGGTGATTCCATTCCCGTGGAGACGAGTGGTGTAAAGAATGTTCGAGTTGGGGGGAACCTTCGTGAGGGGCACGAGGCCGGGTCACAGTTTAACGTTATGTGTTAAGGACGTGGTGCTTGGCAGTTTAACTTCCTGCATCTCGAACGAGGTGGGTTCACTCCACACCCCTAGGACTTACATAACTGGTACCCTCTAGTCCTTGGGGAGGGGAAGGTACCCGTAAGGCCATGGTTAAGGGGGGTTGCGGAACGAACCATCGAGGGGTCCACGTTAGCGTGGCTATGCGAAGAAACAATAGTCGTTAGCGTGCCTATGCGAAGAAGCATTAGGCGAAGGAACGATACGGGTGGTATTGTCCATGGGACTTTGAAATCACATCATGAAACCTGGAGGGTCGCACGGGAAGAGTAATTTCTAAGCAAAGGAGTGTGCTTCACAAAGTGGAGTGTCGTGGCCTTAGCATGGGGAATAGGTGTGAGTGGGAGGTGCTTCGCGAAGTGGAACAGTATTCGCGGAGCACTGCCTCGCGAAGAAGAGGTGACTCGCGGATCAGGGTCCTGCGAAGCAGTGTGCTTCGCGATGTGCAGCGATCCCGCCTTAGCATAAAGATCACTAGCATGGGTTGGCTGTTTCGCGAAGCATAAACGCTCCGCGGCTGCCCGGGTTCCCTTGGGAATCCCCTTCCTTCGCGAATGCCCTTGAGCTTCATGAAGGGCATCCCTCTCAGAAGAGGGGCTCAAAACGAGACAATGCAGAGGAGTCTCACGAAGTAGATGTACCTCATGGAGCTCATGATTCCCGAGGCAAAGCGTGCTTCGCGATTCAGGAGAGGATAAGACGAAAGGTCATATTGTACGTCCCCTTTTTTTTGGGGACTCAGGGGAAGTCCAGTATTTATAGGGAAGGGGCGCCGCGAAGCAGAACTCGTGCACCGCCTTCGGTGCTTCGCGGTGCGCTCGCGAACATCAACGTCGTCCGCAGAGCATTACCGCCTCAGGAGCTTCGCGGCGGCTCGCGAACGTCAAATGCGTTCACGGAGGATTACCGCCTCTGGAGCTTCGTGACGGCTCGCGAACATCAAATGCGTTCGAGGAGGATTACCACCTCTGGAGCTTCGCGGCGGCTCGCGAACGTCAACTTCGATTGCGGAGGATTACCGCCTCTAGAGCTTCGCGAGACAACGATGGTCGGGGCGGTTCGCGTGGGTGCTTCACGGCGGCGCTTCGCGAGGCAGCACGCCGGCCTTCTTTTTCGTTCCTTTCTTTCAGGCCATTTTTTTGGCGCCAAAAAATGCCCCCCCACAGACATGGAGCCGTGGAGGGAGAAGGGTCGAAGTCTGAAGAAAAATCGCCAAAATTGTCTGTGGTTCGCGAAGCGTCTTCGCGAAGGGGGCCCGCGGTGCTGACCGGGGCCACAGATCCAGACGCGCCGCGATGCTCCGCGCGGGTGAGGCACGCCGCGATGCTCCGGGGTCGCCGCCTATAAATAGGGGGTCGACCTCTCTTTTCTCTTCACGTGCCTTGTCTTTTTGTGCTCTCGACTTCGTGAAGCTCCGCGTACTCCGCGACAGCCCTCCGCGAATCGAGCTTCGCGGCGAACCGCGGGTCTCCGACTCCGCGTTCGCGCCAAGCGAACCTCTACTTGTCGGCCTTGGCCAGATTTCGCGGCTCAGTCTCGCAACCGATCTTCGCGATCCGGCTTCGCGATTCAGCTTCGCGGTCGAGCTTCTCGATCCAGCCGAAAGAATTCTTTTCTGAGGGCCAGAGTTAAAATGGCCTATCAAGAGGTTGTATTGGGGGTCCTTGCAGATGCTGCTCGCCGGGATGAGATGGCCAACTTTCCAGGCCTGGGGGAGATGATCTGGAGCCACTCGGACCACACTTCTTTGACAGATCTTCTCTCGGAGGGTCAGAAAGATTATCCGCAGTTCAAGAAACTGCCGTTGTACGGCTTCGGGCTGAGGGATGATGTCATTATCCCTGAGGCGAAAAGGGATGAACCAGCTTGCTGGTTCAGGAGCACACCGTGCCAGCACCAATGGTTCAGGGCGGCCGATGGTCATGTGCGGGAGGACTTCACACCCGTTACCGCTGACTGTCTCTACAACCATGTGAACGACATTGACGGGAAGCCATTGCAGCCGGAGACTTCCCCTCCCCTCTACCGTACCATGCTGAAGGAGGCTTTGCAGGATTCGAAGAAGGGATGGTCCGATGAGTGGGACCTGGGCCAGGGAGGAAACTTTACTGATGACTGGGCCTGGGCTTACTGGGTAGGCGCCTCATACGAGGAGTTTGAGGCCGAGCTGAGGAGAGTGCGGTTGTATGAGGCGGTATGGGCCTCCTAATTCCACATTTACCAACCGAACCAGCTAATACCGGAGTTGCTGAGTAGATGGTCATCTAGGACCAACACTGTTCACCTGCATCACGGGGAGGTGGGCATCATCCTGTGGGATGTCCACCAGATTTCTGGGGTCCCAATCATGGGGGCCATGTATGAAGAATTTCTCCATGTTGTCAGCGCAAGGGGAGATGCGGAGCAAATGCCGCGACTGGCGTCGGTGCTGATGGAACTCGTCCCTGGAGAGGACAAGGAGGTCGTGAGGGACGTACACTTCAGGAGGTGGTGCAAATACTTCCTGAATTTCCCAGAGAATCGAGATTTCCCTCCGAGGCCTCGAACTTGTCCAAGGGAAGCCCAACGGGGCAAGGGGCACTCGTATTGGAGGGTCTTGGAGGACAGCCAATGGAAGACTTGGGGTTTCAGCGTCAGCACTGAACAACAGCCGATAGTCAGGCTGGCGGCATTCATCGCGGCTCCCATCTATGGCTGGATCCTACCGGTGAGGGATACAAGCATGGGGGTACGACCCAGCTCATTTATCATGGCGTCGATGTTGGCCATGGGTCAGCGGATCAACCTGGGGATCCCGATTCTCAACAAACTGTACAGAATGTTGCGGCATATTAGCGAGGGCAAGAAGCCGCCAAGGATATGCGGGCCCTTACACCTCCTGTATGGGTGGATCATAGTGCATATCAGGGGGATTTACGAGTATCCAAACCCCATTTCGCCGCCAGGATCGAACTTCCGCCCCTCCATCCTGAACACGGTCGGGATCTTCCCGTTCAAATTAGCCATGCCAATGGTGCTGAATCGGGTGTGGAGGGCGGATGAGTTCAATTTTCACCCATTCCCATTGCCGACGGGGATGCTCACTGATGACGGACGGGGAACGGAAGAACATCAGGCTTACCTCCTGGCCTTCCAAGGTGGAGTTTTGGTGGCATGAATAGATCGTGAGTCGCTCTGTGAACCGTACACTCTGCATCAGTTTGCGAGGCAGTTCCGGTGCCTCCAGCGGCTGACCCCGCAGGTCTACTGGGAGGTGCGTCACGAGGAGCACCCGTGTGTGATGAGGCAGCTGTGGCTCATGTTCACACGGGAAGATGGAAAGATGGGGATTTCATTGCCTCTATCCACCGCCGCCTTCGGATTAGTGAAGGAGTACGCCATCAGTTGGGAGGCTGCTTACCCGGGAGAGATGCTGAAGCAACCAACTATTCGGGTTGGTGACAGTGGGCCTCCTCTATCTCGAGGTCGGGGTCAGAGGGCGGCTAGGGCCGCTCGCGGTAGCGGGGCTGCCATGGCGCGAGTCCCGCACCGTCCGAGGGTGATTCCGGAAGAGCAGGGTCATCCGGAGGGGCGTCCACCGAGGGGATTTCGTAGGATATCCACCCAGGCTCCGGGGAAACGCCTGCGTCACATTGATATGGCAGAGGATGTCGTCTTCCCTGAAGCTTGGGACATTTGGTATGTCAACCGGCAATTCCTCAGCCCACCCGAGATATGGGCCCACCTGAATCGCCTCGGGATGGAATTACCGGGCATAGGCCTAGTCCGGGCTGGATTCATGGCGTCTCCGGTGGAGGCCGCACAGTACATGGACGAACTGGAGGATTACGTCCACTCCAGCGGTGTCCCTCACCCAATGAAAGACCGGGTGAGGGTACTGTTGAATCAGACGGTCCACCCACAGTTATCGGCTGCCGATATGAGGGAGCGCTTCCCCTCACTGGAGGAATCAGAGGACTCCTCTCGGGAGGATGAGGCTAGAGGAGGGAGCCCGCTGGAGGAGGGCGAGGTCGGAGACCGAGGCTCAGAATCCGATGATTTCACGGAGGCTCTCGAGGTAGCATCCCGAAATTCTCTCCTTACAATCTGTTCTTGGGTCCCTATGGACTTCTCACCAATGTTTGAGCCATGCAGGAGGAACTTGTTCACATGCCTCGTTCTCGCTCCTTGGCGGGTGATGATGCGGGACCTTCAGAACCAGCGCCTATGGCTGCGTCCAGTTCCGCATCTGGTGGGACCAGGGCGGCTGAGGTGGATCCTCCAGAATCTCTAGACCTTCCAACAATATACGGGGGGCCTCGTCTCGGGGTCCAGTCAGTACCGGCTCAAGAGCAGCACTCGGAGGTTTATCTCCGTAAGTCTCCTCTACCGGTCTCCTCGTTGTCACATGTAGACCATGCCAACTAACGTTTGTCCCTCTCTGTCGTACAGTTCTTCGACTGGCGTGGGCCGCTGCGGCAAGACTGGTCAGGATGTCTGGTGGAGTCCCTCTTAGGGGCATGCCGGTGATGGTGGAAATAGTCCCTCCATCTCCTCAAGCTGCGACGCACATCATCACTGGCGGGTCTACCAGCAGGGCCGTACCCGAAGTCATCGAGGTGGACTCCATGGAAGAGGATCAACCGATCGGTCCCAGTTCTATCGCGCCCGCTTCGGCACCAGGTGTCGCACTGGATTCAACACCGGATGTTGATCCTGCCGAGGATTTCCTGCGGGCGTACCCCGCATATGAGCCTGCCAATCGCGCAGACTGGAACAAAATGGCCTCCGATGAGGAAGACAACAGCATAGTCCGCCACTGGTCGTTGAAGCTGATCGCGCGCTTTATCTAGGACACTCCCCAAGCACAATGGGTGGCCGAAATGGATAGGCTTCACTCGTGGTTGCGCGAACTGTGTGCTGGGGGAGTGGATGCCCAACGTCCTTACGCACTCATCCGAGATCTTATGGCTGAGAAGATCCGGGAGCATGATCGCGGGCTCAGCGTGGGCTGGCAGTGGAGGAAAGCGACCAACATCAAGAAGCTCCAGGAGGCTGAAGGCGAGGTTCAACAGATGCAGACCCGGGCAGACGATCTTTCAGCCTCTCTTAACGCACAATCTGAGCTGGTCTCACGGTTGAAGGCCCAGCTTGCAGAGGCAGAAGAGCATATGAGGAAGACCTCTGGAGAGATGGTTGTCATTCAAGGTGGCGTGGAGAGGTCCAAATCGAGGATTGAAGAACTGCGCACCGCCGCTGTTGGGGAGGAGCAGGAGCTGATTCAGCGGCAGCAAGCCTTGGATGCTGCAAGTCAACGGGTGGCGGAGCTACAACGCTCTTTTGACGGGGTCAACCCATCCATGGGGGAAGTCGACCCCCGAGTATTGTAACAAACCCAAAACCCTTTATTGGTACCTTCGTGCTTCCAAATTTTACCTTTGTTTTGAATGCCGTACCACGCAAGATTTCCACTGTCGAGTTGCCTTGCGAAAATTTCCTAGGCCCACATGGGTCGAGCCCGATGTTTGGGATTCGGATTACCAGTACAGATTTCTTAATGGCGAGAGGGGATTGATGGGGGAGGAACTTTCAGGATGACCAAATTACCATTTCTTCAACGTGCTCTTATGCACGAACGGGGAAACGCCAGGGGCGCTGAAATAGGTCCAGACAGATGATAATGGGAAGCGTGAATTACGATACCCAAGATTCAGAACACTGTGGGGATGGCATGACAATAAGGGACAACCATTAACCTTAGAGGAAAAGCGCTACCCTTACTGCGTTAGCCTGTAATGAGGACGTCAAATGAGGGTTGACCGTTGACCATGTTCAAAACACGGGACCATGTCGCAAATGTTGTTATTCAATCCTTCGGGATGTTGGCCCAGGACAGTTGGCGGACCATATGTCAAAAATCCATACTGTTAGGGGGTCCTTCCAGATATGACTTGTCTTCCGGAACATTGGCCCAGGACGGTAGGTGAGCCGATGCGGCATGAGACCAGGCCATTAGGGGGTCTCGTGAGACATGAAAGGGGACGAGGGTCCGAATAAGGGGCGCGCAAAGCGTGGAATATGGAGTGACGGTCTGTCCGAACAGAATCAAACACTTAGGTAGTTACACCACCGTGGTGGGAGCATGCCAGATAGGCGCATCGGTTTGATCATGGATCATTCCTTCTTTCAGACATGGCCTCTCTGGCGAGGGGATCCGTCACTTCCCAGTGGTATCCTGGGGCATCCTGAACTTGTTCAGCGTAGAACCGCAGTTTAATGTCATGCGTTGAGGACACATAGACTCCTGTAGTTTAAAGTCATATGATAAGACGTGGAATAAGAGGGAAGGAAGCGTGTGGCGCGGTAGATATGAAACCGACGTGAATGAGGACTTGGAGTCCAACTCATACCACATACCCCCGGAGGAAATTCTTCAGGTCGAGGGACCAAGAGTGAGGATTGGGCTGGGCCCGAAGCAGAGTGGCCGGGCGTTCCTACGTACCCCATGCAGATGGGAATGAAGCCATACGTAGTTCGGAATGCACATTTTAACGTCATGCAGGACGAGGAGCAGCCTGACCGCATTGGTACACATCCCGCTAAAACTACTAAGCCTGCGTGAGTCGTGCTTGGTGTGGGAAACAAGTAGTGGTGGTGGGAATTTCCCGACACAGAGAGGGGAAGGTTAGGGAAAAGGGTCGCTCAGTGAATATCGGCCCAATGACACTGACACAGTCATTTAGTGCACCTAGATGCGCGAAGAGAAAGAGTCGAGTATGATGGAATTCCACTTGAACATGAGGAAGTGGAAATGTGTGAATCATGGTGCTCGAGATTCATATCACGATGATGGCGGCGTGACGATGGAGGATAACTGCTGACCATGTTCGCAACACAGCATCCTGTCGCGTTAGCCTAGAATGGGGACAGAAAAATGAGCATCGACCGCTGACCATATTCGCAATGCCGGATTTTATCGATTTTTTGTCCAATATCCGTAGGGACGTTGGCCCGAAACGATTGAAGGGCCCTTAGGTCCAGCATTCATGGAGAGCCCTTAATCCTAGTATCCATGTCGTCTTAGGGTCCTTTTGGATGTGTAAGAGGATGAGGATCCAAATAGCGAGCTCACGAAGCTTGGTCATGGGACGAGGGGAATGTCCCTGTGAAAATCCCACACTTCGGGCTCTTTGTCAAAACACATCTGAATACGGCAATGAAACGTATTAGAGAGAGGGAGAAGATTCCTTTCCCTTGGGGGGATCATAGTTTAGGGTCGTAGAATTCGGACCATGGGTGAGAGGAAACATAAGAGGCACATGGTGGAGTAACTCAAACACCTGGCGTGAACGGGACTAGAAGGTGTGTACGGCGCGTTGAACAACTCGACGTGAATGAGGGCACAACCCCATATCACACCGCGCAACATCCTTGGGAGAGGTTTTTGGCCAAGGGACCGAAAGGGAATGTTAGGCTGGGCCTGCGGGGAAGTGCCCGGGCGCTCCAACGTATCTCATGAGGATGAGAATCAAGCCATACATAGTTCTGAAGGGTTCCTTTGACCATAAATGGGTAAAGGGAGCAGGGGACGCATGGCATCAAGACCCGACGTGAATGAGGACCTAAGCCCTACTTACCATGCGTTCTCTGGGGAAATGTTCGAGTCGAGGGACTGAACACAAAGGTTAGGCTGGGCTCGCTGGTAAGTTCACGGGCGCTCCTACGTATCTCATAAGGATGAGAATCAAGCCACACGTAGTTTTGGAGGATGACATGGTAGGATACCAGTGCCAGGGGAAAAGGGGAGTACGGGCGTGGCACTTGCACTAAAAGAAGCGGAATTTGATGTATCTTGTTTGTTCTTTAAGGTGAATGGTTTTTTTTGTGAAGCGACAGGCCCAGAATTGTAGGTTGTGATGTCACCACAAGGATCAAGCCGTGATGGGCGTTGACCAATGGCATGGCACGTGACCAATACCCAACGTGATGTCCTCTACAACGAGGTCACCACAATGCAATGTTGTTTTTCGTCGTGCGGCCAGGATGATAATGTCACAGTTTAGGGTCGTATTATAGGACCAAGCATGCATTTTATCGTCATGTAGTGCAGACGTAGCAGAGATGATGCTAGGCGGGAAATGTGGCAGTGTTATAAAACACAATTGACAGAGAGATGATCCCACATCATATTGTACGCCATTCGAAGTGGAAAACCTTAGGCCGAGGGGCCTATATAGAGGTAAGAGGTGAAACTGGGGGAGAAACTGGCTCTCTAAATGGGTTGTACCCGAAGACAGGGTGTTCGGGCGGTCCTACGTATCCCATGAGGATGGGAATCAAGCCTCACGTAGTTCTGAATAGATCTTAGTTTATGGTCTTAGAGCTCGGACCATGGGAGCCCTGAAGGACGCCAGATTGCATCTTCGTCCCCCTGACATGCAAAGGTGCACTGAGGGATAGCGCCAAAAGTGTCGAGATTCCACCTGGACATGATGGGGTGGAAAATGATGTGAATCATGCAACCAACATTCAAGGATTGAAGGGGCTGGCGTGACGACAGAGGATTACTGCTGACCATGTTCGCAACACAGCATCATGTCACGTTAGCCTGAGATGAGGACAAACAAATGAGCATCGACCGCTGACCATTTTCGCAACGCGGGATTTTATCGATTTTTTGTCCAATACCCTTGGGGGTGTTGGCCCGTAACGGTAGGAGAGCCCTTGGGCGTAGTATCCAGGCCGTTCTTGGGGGTCCCTCTAGGTTTAAAAGGTGATGGAAGCCCTAATGGAGGGGAACACGAAGCTTGAAAAGTGGAAGGAACTTGATCAAGTTGAATCTGACACTCTTGGTCCTAGACCAGAGTACTCTTAATACATGGGTGAACCACTACAAGGAGTCAAGGGACTCAACCTTGAGGGTGATCGAGAGATGGAAGATTCCCAGGGGAAGGGGGGAACGGTTCCCAAAACATTTTATCATACCTACACATCCCCCTCCTGGAGAGGGATAGACCGAGTGGCCCAGGTGACCGGGAGATCCGGAGTTCACTAGGATGTGGGGCTGGACCCAAATCATAGACATTCAGGTGGTCCTACGTATCCCATGAAGATGGGAATGAAGCCACACGTAGTTCTGAAGGATGCCTTTTAATGTCATGCAGGACAAGGAATAGGAGGGCTAACTCTCAGAACTAGGTGTGTGTGGTGCAGCTATTGCAAACTCGACGTGAATGAGGACGTGGTCCTACACTACACCACATGGTCCCGTGGTCGGGGTCCTGAAGGCAGGACCAAAGAGGTGAACGTGCTGAACTCAAGATGGACCCAAAGACAAGGGGTCTTGAACGTAGTTCCAGACGAGAATCTTAGTTTATGGTCTTAGAGCTCAGACCGTGGGTGGTGACAACTCCCGAGTAAGCACAGACGTCAACCCAATCCCTAAGCCCACGTGAGATAAACTCAGTGTGGGAAACAAGGGGGGAAGATCCTTATCGCAATACTTGGGGCGTCTATCAAAGGGGAGTTGGCGGAGAGTTTCGAAGGGCACCTTTGATGCAGCTTGTTCTCCCAACACGCAGACGTGCACGAATGAAAAGTACCAAGAGTCCTGAGACTCTACTTGGACATGATGAAGTGGTGAAGGGTGTGAATCGTGTACCCGACATTTTGGGCTTAATGGGTTGACGTGGCGATAGAGGAAAACAATTAACCATGGTGGAAACACAGCGTCCATATCGCGTTTGCCTGAGGTGGGAACAACAAAGGAGCATCGACCGCTGACCATATTCACAATGCAGGATTTTATCGATTTGTTGCCCGGAACCCTCAGGGGCATTGGCCCGTAATCGTAGTAGAGCCCTTGGGCGTTGTATCCAGGCCGTTCTGGGGGGTCCCTCTGGGTGTGAAAAATGATGAGAGCCCTGATGCGGGGATACTCAAAGCCTGGAAAGCGGGTGCGGACGTGTCCGAGTAAAGCTTGGCATTCCAGGTAATAAACCAGAGTACTCTTAAGCACATTGGTGAACCGTCGAAAAAGGGATCGACGAAACAGCTCAGTAGGGGGGGGAGCATGGCGTGGTCATTACGAGACCATCGTGAATGAGGACATAATCCCACACCACACCATATAATCCTCTCATGGAGGAAGGATAGGCCAAGGGTCCAGGATGGGATGAGGATTCCCGAGAGATGGGGCTGGACCCGAATCTTGGACATTCAGGTGGTCCTACGTATCCCGTGAGGATGTGAATCAAGCCACACGTAGTTCTCTATATGCAGTTTAACGTCATACTGGACGAGAAGGGGAGCAATATACCCCTAAACAAGGGAGGTGTGTTGTATGGCGAAGAAGCCAACGTGAATGAGGACGTAGTACCACACCACACCGGACACTCCTATAATAGAGGTCCTGGGTCCTGGCTCGGAAAGGCCAAGGGGCCTGATGGTTAGGCATTGGTCCGGAAGACCTGACCAGTTTGCAGTTTAACGTCTTACAAGAGGACGAGGGTCGGGGACCCGAGAAGGCCAATGGGTCTAAGGCTGGGCCTCGTAAAGGGAGGGCGTACAACATGGTACATGATCCCGACGTGAATGAGTAAATAGTCCCACGTCACACCGTACACCCTTATGAGGAATCCTGGGCCGTGGGCCCGATCGTTAGCACCACCTGGGGCAAGTTTGTCACATCAGGAAGGGGCAGAATGAATCACTGCACTCGATGTCTGGTACATCTCGGGGTGGACCCAAAGATCCAGGACACTGTTGACCATGTTCAAGACACAGCGTTTCTAGGGTGAACCGTATGGGAGAAACAAATGAGCGTCGACTGCTGACCAAATTCACAATGTGGGACTTGTATCGGCTTGTTTCTTGAAAACCCTCGGGGGCGTTGGCCCGTATCGGTAGGAGAGCCCTTGGGCATTGTATCCAGGCCGTTCTTGGGGGTCTCTCTGGGTGTGAAAAATGATGGAATCCCAGTCAAGGAGTGGGTGAAGCATGGCTGTATCCATCTACGAAAGGGGAAAACACCTCCAGGGGGAATGTGCAGTCGGGTAGTGGCTTTCCCGATGTGGGTCAGGGAAAAGTGTGCACCATGCCATGTCTTGGCCCGAGGGGAAGATTTTGGCTTTTGGGCTGGGTCAATGGACGAAATGTCCGGGCGTTCCTACTTATCTCATAAGTATGAGAATTAAGCCATACATAGTTCTTGATGGCCATGCAGTTTAGCATCATGCGCTGAGGACGTGGAAGGAATAGAAGAACGGGAGTGGGCACATGGTGCGACCCTTACAATCCTTGTGCGAGCAGGGTTGCATAAGCGTGGCCAAGAAAGCCTACTCCATACTACACAAATATCCTACAAGAAAACTATTCCTAGGGGGAATAGTGGAAGGGAAAAGCTTGGGGCTGGGCTCAAGAAGAGGTGTCCGAGTGTTCCTACGTATCTCATAAGGATGAGAATCAAGCCATAAATAGTTCTAGATATGCAGTTTAACGTCATGCGGGACGATAAGAAGCATCTTATTTGGGGATACGTACGGTATGACGAGTAATCCGACGTGAATGAGGAAGTAGTCCTACACCATACCGCACAATCCCGCAAGAGAATAGATCACGGAAAACCAGGGGGCCTGAGGCTAGGCCACGGTCAAGGAGACCTGACCAGCTTGCTGTTTAAAGTCTCGCGGTGAAGACGGGGCCAGGGGCTTGAGGAGGCCAAGGGGCCTGAGGCTGAGCCTCGGTCAAGAAGGCCTGACTAGCTTCCAGTTTAACGCCTTGTAGAACGAAGATGCAGTTTATGGTCGTGCAGGACTTTTTAGTTTAGAGTCATGTTGGACCATAACGTGCAGTTTAAGGTCATGCGGGACCATTTCACAGTTTATCGTCTTGTAGGTCGAAGATGCAGTTTAAGGTCGTGCAGGACCATTTTGTAGTTTAGGGTCGTGCAGGACCCTTTTTTCCCTAGGCAAAGTATCGCTTGATGGGGGCCGGGGGCCCGAGGAGGCCAAGGGGCCTGAGGCTGAGCCTCGGTCAGGAAGGCCTGACTGGCTTGTAGTTTAACGTCTTGCAGTAAGGATGGGGATGTAGTTTTGGGTCGTGCGGGACCATCTCGCAGTTTAGGGTCATGCTGGACCTTTTTTCCCTAGGAAATGTATCGTTTAAGGAATTTGGCATTGGTGGGAGGGGTTATACGCTCCCCATCCGTGGTCACCAAGGAGTACGCTCCATTGGGGTAAACCTTATGGATGATATAAGGCCCTTCCCATTTGGGTTCTATCTTGGGCGGTTTCCTATCGGGAATCATTGGTGCTCGAAGGGCCAGTACCAAGTCGCCCTGTAGAAAAGAGCGAAGACGAACCTTCTTGTCAAAGGCTCTCGTTATCTTGTCCTGATGCCTCTCCAGATTGTGCAGGGCATGAAGCCGGTTCTCATCCAGTGCTTCTAATTCAGCCAGACGGATCTCGGCTACCTCATCTGATGTCTGGTGGTCATAAACTACAGTGTGTAATGATGGCAGCTGGATCTCAATGGGTAGGACGACCTCAGCTCCATACACCAGGGAATGTGGGGTCACCTGTGTAGAGTTGCGAGTCGTCATCCGGTAAGCCCAGAGGGCGTTGGGGAGCTTGTCCGGCCAACTTTTCTTATTATGACCAACCATCATTTACAGAATGTTAGAGAGGGTCTTGTTGAACGCCTCGATCTGTCCATTCGCCTGCGCGTGGTAGCGGGAGGTATGGTTCGACCGGATGTCGTACATAGCGTACAATTTCTTCAATTCAGCTGCTCGGAAGTTGGTGCCGTTATCGGTGAGGAAGGCGTGAGGTACCCCAAACCGGTGGATAATGTTGGAGATCACAAAGTCAACGATGGAACGGGCCTTGACCTCTTTGAGCGGAACTGCCTCTGCCTACATGGAGAAGAAATCTGTAGCAGTCAGGATGAACCTACACTGGCGGGCTGTTGCTGGTGGATACGGTCCCACTACATCAAGTCCCCATACCACAAATGGCCAAGAGTACTTGGTGGGGTAGAGGGGCTCCGGCGGCCGATGCAAGAAGTTGGCGTGTACTTGGCATGCGTGGCATCTCTTGGAATATCCAATACAATCGTGGATCATAGAGGGCCAAAAGTACCCTAACCTCCGGATTTGATGGGACAGTTTTAGCCCAGCTTGATGGGCGCCACAGGAACCGGCGTGAACCTCTTGCATAACATGAGGTATCTCCCCTCCTTGGAGGCAACGGAGAAGGAAACCATCGAAACTCCACTTGTAAAGGATTTGTTCAAGACTGGGGCCTCTCTGGAGGGTAAATTACAGCGCGCGGCGTCGGATTCGCTCCCGTTCGGCCCGGTCGTCCGGGAGCTGACCATTTTGGAGATACTTGACAAAAGGTGCTCTCCAGTCGGGGGTGGTTTCAACCACTGCGTCTAAAAAACCCGAGACTCTTGACGTGGAGGGTCCGACGGTGAGATGACTTACCCGCAGGCTATCATGGTCCTCTTGGGTGACAGGGGCAATGACTCTCCGGTGGGCCACATGTTTGGCCAAATCATCTTGCTCGGGTTATGCGAGCGACGCGGCTAAACCAGACAAGGCTTCTTCTTGGCCGTTCTGCGACCATGGGACATGGGTAACCTCTGGTCGAGAAGAGAACTGGGCCATTAGGCGGAGGGTGTACTCCAGCAACGGTGCGAGCTCCGGCTTCCTGACAACGTAGTCACCATTAACCTGTTTGATTACCAGCTCGGAATCCCCCTTCACATGTAGATGGGGCACATGGATCTGAAGGGCCAACTCAAGGTCGGTGATGAGAGCTTGGTACTCCGCCTCGTTGTTCGTACATCCTTCTGACAATATGAACGAGTATGGCAGGACGGCTTGCGCCGGGGTAATAAAGACAATACCCAGGCCCACTCTGTTGAACTTGGGATCGTTGAGCCTCCTACTGGTGGGGATCCGGGAGGCGCCGTCGAAATGCATTTTCCAACATGGGGAAGCATGATCGATTGAGAGGATCGCCTCATCAGGGAAATCCATGTCTAGGGATTGATCCGCAGAGGTTGGATGGGCAGCTAAAAAGTCTGCAAATGCCTGTCCCTTAATGGACTTCTGAGGTACAGACCTGATATCAAACTGCTGGAGAATCACCGCCAACCGTGCTAGTTGGCCAGTAAGCATAGAGCGATTCAGGATGTACTTCAGAGGGTCCACCCGGGAGACCAATTGCACCTCATGGTGCTACAGGTAATGTCGTAACTTCTTCACGGTGAAGACGAGCGCAAGGAAGCTCTTTTCGATAGGGGAGTATCTGACCTCCGTATTGAGAAGCATGCGACTGAGATAGTAGAGACTGTTCTCAGTACCCTCATTATTCTTCTGGGCGAGCAGTGCACCGAGGGATCTCTCCAGGGCGGTCACATAAAGGACCAGCGGCTTTCCAGAGATGGGTGGCATCAAGATCGGAGGTTGGAGCAGATACTGCTTGATTTCTTCGAAGGCGGTCTGAAACTCCTCATCCCATTAATAGGTGGCGCCCTTCTTCATGAGCCGGGAAAAGGGCTCACACTTGCCGGCCAGATTCCCGATGAATCGGCGTATATAGGCTAAGTGGCCTTGAAGGCCTCGAAGCTCCCGAATGTTGCTCGGGGGAGGCATTTGGCTGATGGCCTTGATCTTCTCCGGGTCGATCTCGATACCTCAGTATCTGAAAACAAATCCTAGAAACTTTCCGTACGTGACCCCGAAAGCACACTTCAGCGGGTTCATCTTTAGGTGACGGGAACGGAGGAAACCGAACACTTTCTCAAGGTCTTTGAGATAGTCCTGGAGCTGGCATGATTTGACTACGAGGTCATCCACGTAGCATTCCACTAATGTCCCGAGAATCGGTTTGAATATGCGATGCATGGCCCTCTGATAAGTGGCACCTGCATTTTTCAAACCGAATGGAATTACCTGGTAGCAAAAGGTACCATGGGGAGCCCTGAAGGCAGTGTACTCCTTGTCTTCGGGGGCCATCCGGATCTGGTTATACCCGGAATACCCATCCATGAAAGAGAGGGCTTGGAA
The DNA here is from genome assembly GCA_963277665.1 of Viscum album. Classification (NCBI taxonomy): domain Eukaryota; kingdom Viridiplantae; phylum Streptophyta; class Magnoliopsida; order Santalales; family Viscaceae; genus Viscum; species Viscum album. Next base: position 1,707,351,420 of record OY728157.1, on the reverse strand, counting down.
ACCGGCTGTGGTGTCAATCAACAGCTCCATCACCGGGAGTGGGAAGTTTTCCTTTGGGAAGTGGTGATTAAGATCGCGGAAGTCGATGCAGACTCTGATCTGCCCATTCTTCTTCCTGACTGCCATAATGTTGGCAATCCACTTGGGGTACTGGACCTCAATGACGAAGTTGGCTTTGACTAGCTTGTCAACTTCGGCCTCAACCATACCACCATGATAAGGGTGCATCTTCCTGGGAGGCTGCTTAAACCCACGATGTTTTGCCGGGAGGCCCAAACGGTGAATGACTACCTGGAGATCTAGCCCTGGCATCTCATTGTAACTCCAAGCAAACACATCACGGTGCTATTTGAGGAAGTCTACGTACAGCTGTCGTTCCTTGGCGGACATGGCTGGACTGATCAATGTGGGTTTCGGATCTGCCTCGCTACCAAGGTTCACCTGTAACAGTTCATCAACCGTGGTAGAGACCCCTTTTTCAAAGGCTGGGGGAGCATCCTCCAAGTCTTCCTCCCCACCCGTGGGGGGACTTCCCGCGACGGGGGGTAATTCTGGGCTATCAGAATCCGAGGGGCAGCTCGTGCCGGCTTGGGCAGCAGCGGTCATCACATCGGGTGACTCGCTTGCCATTGAGACCATAGCAATGAAGGCAGTCAACCCTATCCCATCTGGCCTTCGGCCTAAAGGGCCACATTTGATGATATCAATGTAGTGGTGACGTGTCGGCCTGAGTCGGTTAATTCTAGCCCGGTGGAAGAGACACGTATGGCGCACCACCGTTGTCATAAGCTTGACGTCCCGGTACCGTACAGGGGTAGGGGGTTCCGGGATGACTTGAGCCAGGTTGATGTTGGAGTACGAGGTGATTTTCCGTCTTCACTTGGACACGGGAACATTCCTTCCGTGCGTACCTGAAACAACAAAAAATTGTCCCTTGTTGGGGGTCATGGCCTCCAACCGGTGGATCGGGAGTATGTAGGCATCATCCATGTTTTCCCAGGGATCACTTGTGACCGGGGCGGGTTCATCCTCGCTTTCCAGGATTTGCTTGTCCTTACATTTGTAATAACCTACATCTAGATAGCGGGCCTCACAAGAAGCACAAGGGGACGCGTCGCCTTGGAGCACGCCTACTCGACCATTGAGCGAGTACTTGAGGCACTGGTGATACGACGAAGGGACCGCTGCATGCAGATGGAGCCATGGCCTACCCATCAATGCGTTGTAGGCGGTGTCCTGAGAGACAACCATGAACTTGGTGCTGGCAATTAAGCCACCGAACTGAGTCTTCCGGTGGATCTTGCAGATTGGGGTTTGCACTATCCTATCGTACCCCTGGATCCTGAGGTCAGAGGGAGTTAAATCACCTTCGGACAGACCCAGTTTTCGTAGCGTCCGGGTCGGAATTATATTGATTCTGGAACCTGTGTCAACGAGACAACGGCGGACTTCCACACCATTGAAGTGGCCAGTGATGTACAATGGGAAAATGAGCCCCTGTAAAGGAGGGTCCCTATCTTCACCGGAGAACGAGATAACCTCCTGACATTCGGCATTTTCAATCTTCTCTGTATGGAAGGCTTCCGCAGCTGCTACCTCCGTCTCGAACTGGAGGGGGCTCCTTATGGCCTCGGAAAGTGCCTCGTGCATTTCAAATGACAGGAGAAGGGCCTCAAGGATTGAGAGCCTTGCCGGAATGCCGGCCAGGTGCTTCAGGACATCATACTTTCGTGCCAAACGCGAGCCTCTGCTTATAGGAGGTCGTTCGGCATTTGGAGGCACAGTGGGTCCGGCTGGTTGAACCGACGATCGGCTAGTACTGGGCACACTTTTCTGCCTACTAGTAGAATCCTGAAGAGTAGTCACCGGAATAGGATTGGACAGGGGAGGCTGTCCTGTATCCGGGAAAGACTGACTGTGATACAAACAAGGCGGCTCCCCCCGATCCAATAGCACGAACAGCGGTGGAGGTAGAGCCGAGGGTGTTAGATGGGTTTGCACGTGCTGAGATCTGCGCTGAGCCTGTTGCCTGGTCTCGGTAGCGTGCACGGACTTGGCCAAAAGTGCCTATTGACGTACCTCGATGACCGGCACGATTGCGATTCCGCTGACGTTGACGTCGGCTGGAAACGTTGGGGAGGTCTGCTTGGCGTCCCCCCTCGTCAGGGGTCATATAGGGCTTTACCAGCTCCACGGTGTTAACCGAAGCGTACCCCTGGCTGTCGCTCGATGAGTCATCCACCGCTGGGCGGATTCTGGGAGGAATCCCCATTTCAGGGGGCATAAAGTTGCCGACAGTGCTGGATGACGACGACACTGGCGGTGCGCGTTGCGTGTTGCTTCTTCTTGCGTCGCCGTTGCTTGCCCTTTTGGGAAGAGGTCGACTGTGAAGACGATGCGGAGGCACCAGCTACTTCTTCTGAAGGATCTGACTGCATCAGGAACGCCTGGATGATACCGTGGGCACGGACGACGGTTTTTCGAGCCATCCAGTCGTCGTATTTCTAGGACCCGCGGCTGGGGACCTGCTGCCACTGGCCTTCGCTGTCGCTGCCAATCTCTGATCCTGTAAAGACAACTGCAACTTGCGCTGGTGCTGGGCCCAACATGACTATGTTGTTGTTGACCTGGTCCTGAAGCCATTATTTAAACATGTAGCATTGCTTGAGGGTGTGCCCCAGGATCCGATGATAAGGGAGGTAGTTGGGGTGATCGGTGAGATGTGCCTCTGCCGGCCTTCTGCACTCAGGCAGACGCACAATCCCTTGCTCTAGAGCACTTCGGAAGTAGCCAGGGACCTAATTTTCGATGAACGAATAGGTCTGGTACCTTCTTTCCGGATAGGGGGCCCAGGGGGCCTGGCCCTTACGAGGGGCCGGAGGGGCCTGCCGAGGAGGCGGTGCCTGATTGTCTCTCCAATGTGGCGGTGGCGCGTTGCGCGGGGGAACCTGTCGGTTCTGAGGCGGTCGCTTCTGGGCAGGATCCTGTGCTTGAGGTGGAGGACCTCTGCGGGGTTGCGGGGGTGGTGCCACCGGAAGCAACTCCATCTGCCTCGGGGCTTCTATTTGAGCCACCGCGGTGGGTTATGCCCTGGCTGTCCTCCTGGACGGGATCATAGGGGGCAACAAACGTGCCTGACTGGCCTGTTGCATTGATTCCTCAAGGCGTTGAGCCTTATCCGAGAAATCTCTGAACCCTCCAGGGTAGTTCTGGGTAATCAGGGAGGGTACCAGCTCTGTCTTGACGTTCCCCACACACATCGTCAGGAGTTGCTCCTGATTCAGTGGCATATCGAGGGAATACGTAAGTCCCTTCCATCGGGTGATGAAATCTGCAACCCGCTCATCAGGCCTTTTCTTGCACTTGAAGAGGTCTGCAATGCTGGTCTTTTGCGTGGCGGAGCTGAACTGGTATAAGAACTGCCGGCAAAGATCCTCCCAACCGGTCACCGATCCGATAGAGAGATGGTTGTACCAGACGAATGCCGGACCTTCCAATGTTTGTACGAAACATCGGAGCTTGGCGGCTTCTTGCTGAGCCGGGGTCCCCAGCATGGGGCCACACCTGGAAGAAAAATGATCCAAGTGCTGCGGCGGGTCCCCTATCCCGTTAAAAGGCGAGAAAGTGGGGTTCCCAAAACTCGGAGGTGCGGGCATATCATCCACCCACGCGGGATAAGTCTTGCCATACGGTGGGACCGCCACCTGCCGTGTTTCCAACGCTTCGAGGCGGGCTGTGAGCGCTGCGATAAGATCCTCCGGGTGGGGGTCCCTGTCTTGACGGGGATCCCTAACCACAAGTGCATTTCCAGGTTCTTAAACACGGTAGACGGCTTCGGCCGCTCGTGGGTCAACTGGCTGGACGACCTGCAGGGCGATTGGGGGAACCCGGATTGGATTCTTCAGATTGCCCCATCGCTCGAAGGTATTTGGCGAGACGTATCGCGCCCTCTTTCCATACATTCCGGCTTCTGCCCTGTCTGCGGCAGTAGCATGATTAGGGTTTCCCGGAGGCATATCACCGGGGGGGAATTGATCTTGCCCCTGCTGCCCCGGCCTGGGATTACCATAGTCGGGTCGCCGCTCTGCGGCGCGCTCAGCCAAGAGTTTATCAACCAGCTTTTTCTGCTCAGCAAGCAGCTGGCGTAACGTGGCCTTCTTGGGATCTTCGTCCATTTTCTGCACAGAGGCGGACGGGTTGGAGTGCATGACTATTCCGACGTGCTTTTTACTCTTGCCAGTGTTTCGACCGAGTACCAGCGACTCGGTGGGTACGGGGAGACCTAGCAGGTTCCTCTACTGACGAGGAACTCTCCTTGATGGGTCGAACAGCGGCGGTACGCCCTATGGTGGCAAGTTTCCATTAAGGAATTCAAGCTCATCTTCCTTATCCACAATGTCAGCCATGTGGACTGCAACCCCTCTTGAGGGCATGTCCTCGATGTCGCATAGCGAATCGGGCTGCCGTCGGATAGGGTCGAAGTGGAGAGCGGCATAGTGTCCCCAACCACAGACTTGCACATGGGGGGTGGCTTCCCTGACGATTCTACGGAGTTCTTTAAGACTCTGAACGCATTTTCGTTGAAGGGCGCTCTGGTGGCCTGGCAACTCAGGGTGTTGGGCCACAAGAAGTGCGGCTGCATCTATCAGGTGGCACTGCTCGCCGATTTCTTCGAAGTGCTATCGACTTCTGGGGTACACCACTCGTTCATAACGGAGGCAGAAGTGTGTCACCCATAGGGTTCGACAAAAGAACCCCATGTCTTCAGGGGTAAGAGACTCTGGTATGCGGAAATTCAGCGCCGCCGTCGGCCAGAAATTCTCCGGGAAGTAATCCGCTGTAAGGATACTCCAGAAGCTCCTAGGCTCGGACTCAGGGTCTGGCCTTGTGTTGCCCCACTCTTCAACCGTGGGCGGCTGAGGGACCGGTAGCGGTACCAAGGCGGACCTCTGGGATAGTATGATTGGCGGTGGAGAATACGGGAAATGAGCTGACTGGCCACCGAATTTCGGGCCATCCTCCGAAGAGTGAGGTGACCTAGCCACGATGTCACGATATGACGGGCTGATAACCCCAGCTTCCGGAACAGGAGCTGCGGCTACCTGCGACAGGTCGTGTCGTTACTCTACCGTCGTTGTCCCCCAAAAAAACTCTCTGTGATCTCTGGTAGAGGTAGAGGGCTCTTCTGGTGACAGAGGAGGTGGTTGCGCAGTCGAGACCTGCGGAATTCCCAAGATTTCTTCCTCTTGGATGTACCTGCGGAGAGAGACTGGAATCTGGTGGACCTCAAATTCTAGGAGAATTAGGCTGACGCGTCTGGTTCCTGCCCCAGTCCTTGATACGGAGGAGCGAGGAGAAGGTTCCATCGCTGAATCGCATTCCGCTTCCGAGTCGGAGAAGCGGGCAGTTTTGATCTCCACCTGGGCCTTCCCAGGGTTCTTCTTGTTGCGGCGACGACCCGCTCTCCTGCCCCGGGGTGGCTCTTCGGGATAGGGTTGACCCCTATCAGGCAGCCTCGGGGCGGCGCTGGCGCCGTGTCGGAGAGGGCCCCCACTCGAGATATCCGGGGTGCGAGGGGCACCGGGGAAAATGTCGAAGGGTACATGGGGAAGACCTCCATGAACAGTACCCATGTGGATGGGGCCTCTGTTGGAACCGGCAGGAGCATGGGGAGGACCTCCATGGTCGATGCGAGTGGAGCGAGGCTGACCTTCACTCCTTGAGTTGCTGGGGCGAGGAGGACCTTCTCCGGTTGTAGAGAGGACGTAGGGAGGGCCCCCACGTTGGAGAAGGACCGGATAGACGGTGCCATTAGGTTGGGGGTCGGGGGAAGGAGGATGGACTCCATACCCTGTATAGTGGGTGCGGGATATGTTTCCGCCCTGAGCGTCACTGCCGCGGGGCAGGTCTTCCTGCAGGATGGGGGTAGCACGAGGCATGCCTCCATGACAAACCTCGGAGCGGGGAAGGCCCACACTCTGTGGAGTAGTGGTACGGGAAGGACATCCGTACAGGGTGACATTACCGCGGGTTAGCTCGCGGCAATCACCACTTGGTCCTGCAACCCAGAGAGTCAACCCTGCCTGCCCGTGGGGCGGTTGGGGTCTCGATCCTGGTTGGGTGAAGGAGTGCCCTTGCTCAGTGTATGCATGGGCTTCACTATGCACGTCGGCGGTGGCTTGGGCCACTGTAGCTGTCGACGTTGACGCGCCTGGGCGAGCGTCCTCAGCCCGGGCCCAGCGCTGACGCCGGGTCAGGTGGGGTGGGGCAGGTGGTGCAGGGACATAGCCTGCCTGCTCTTCCTACGGGGCCGGACGGCGGCGCTGACGCGGCCGGGTAGGAGCTCTCGCCTGGAGCCCTCGAGTCGGGACCCTGAGCGGGCTGAGCTGGATGGCGCCCGCCTCTTCAGCGTAAGGCGAGGATTTGTCAAGGCGTACCGGAGACAAGCTCCCGAAATGGTTGAATGTTGGGGTGGGGAGAAGGGGCTCCCTACGCGGCCTGTTAGGGCGGCGTTGACGGCGGGGCCTCGAGGCCTCCAGGTCTAAGCGGGCCATATCCCGGGTTGGGATGACCCCTTCTTCCTCGTACCTGAACACGAGGTTGTTGATCACCCTTAGCTGGATGACCTCTGATGGGGAAAGGGGACGTGGGCGCCCCGTATCCCGCGATGTGGCAGCCGTCGTGGCGGTAGCGGCGTTACGTGGGGTGGCCGTAGCGGTGTTGCCCCTTCCCCTACGTGGGCGGGGAACATACGGTGATCGCGTCTCTGTAACAACAACCTAGTTCCTGAGAATAAAGGGATCAACTCATCAGTACTGAGAGGAAAAGGATTGAGAGCCAGCGCCCCAGCGTCCTTTCATTCTCCACGTCTGTAAGAAGGATCCATGCCAACACGCTATAGAACGGAGTGCCCCACGTTCTACTGCCCCGACTTCCGGTGAGTTTCACGACAGGCCCGCAATTTGCTTAGCAGGACCAGGCACCAGATATGTGGATCCGGTGACACATCAATCTACTGGTGTATCGAACGCTACTAATCTCCATATTGAGGAGAAGAATTTCACGTCGGGTTCACCATTTCTGTTTCCGACGCTTTCCCCAGGGCGCGCGCCCGTCCGTCCGTGGGGGAGGACGCGTGGCGCTTTTATTGGCCCGCATGCCCGCTTTCCAAAGGTGGGCGACATTCTCTCCTTATTCAGGGATGTCTGCTCCTTGATCGAAACGGGATGATGGGATGTCGGTTCTTCCTCCTGTGGATTCCTCCTCAGAACTCATCACCTAGTCCGTGTATCCCTCATAGATTTAATACATAGTTCGTGAAACTCTTCCCAGTTCCATGTTTCCATGGACGCCGGTTAATTACACTGCTTCTGTCGGGACATTCCAAGGGGTCCAGTCAGGGCAGCAACCTTCAGTCAGGGGAGTAGTCACGTTGAGGCATCAGTAGCGTGTCTGGATGCAGGGGTACCTGGCATGTCTGTCCGTTATCCATGGCCACAAGGCTTCTCAAGGGCGTGGAGGCCCGAGGCATCCCACATCGAGCACGGGGAATTATATGTCATAGACACATATCTGAGGTTTTCCTCAGCTTCCCGTGTTTAACACAGGGTATGCCGCAAGTTTAACATCCAGCGGAGACAGACCAACCCAACCAGAGCATTAGCTAGGATAGATCGGATTGAGGGATCCTCCTTGAAGGGATATCAATACTGGGGCTAGCCCATGGGCGGCTGTGAAGAAGAGAGTACCGACATGGTCTCACTTGGATAAGACGGTCCAGGCGAGAATCGGGATGGGTGATAGGTTGATGAATGGAGTGGAGGGAGAGTGAAATGGGACCATCGCAGGGGCGACAGTGAAGTTGGGCTTGAGCCTTGAAGAGGCTTCCTACATATCCCCGTGGCAGGGAATCAAAGTCCGCGTAGTTCGAGATGGTTCCGGTGAACAGACATGAAGGTGGACCTTGGCCCGATGGATGTCGTCAGTGAACCAACGTAAAGGTGGACCTCGGTCCGATGTGTCAGCAAACCGACGTGAAGGTGGACCTTGGTCCTATGGGCATCGTCAGCGAACCAACGTGAGGGTGGACCTTGGTCCAATGAGAGATGGGCTTGAACCTCGGGGAGGCTTCCTACGTACCATGCCTTGACATGGATCAAAGACCTCGTAGTTCAGGTTGATTGATGGAATATAGTTTAACGTCATGCGGGACGGTAGTGAACCCTGACGTGAATAAACGACGGGTGGTGGGTGTCGGTGAACCGACGTAAATGAGGGACCTTGGTCCGATGGGAGATGGGATTGAACCTCTAGGAGGATTCCTACGTACCATGCCCTGACACGGATCAAAGTCCTCGTAGTTCACTTAAAATTGGGGGCTTGGCACACCGACAAGAAGACGGTTTGGGCCAATGTTTGTTGGGCTTGAACCTCGGGGAGGCTTCCTACGTACCATGCCTTAACATGGGTCAAAGTCCTCATAGTTCAGATTGGGAAATGCAGTTTAACGTCATGCTGGACGTTGGTGGAACACGATGTGAATTTGATGATGGGTGGGCTTGAACCTCGTGGAGGCTTCCTATGTACCATGCCTTGACATGGATCAAAGACCTCGTAGTTCATATGGGGCTTTGTTGGTGGACTGACGTAAAAGTGGACCTTGGTCCAATGAGTGGTGGGCTTGAACCTCTGGAAGGCTTCCTACGGACCATGCCTTGACCTGGATCAAAGACCTCATAGTTCAGGTGGGAATGGGTGTGCAATTTAATGTCATGCGGGATAAGAGGGGCATGCAGTTTAACGTCATGCTGGACGAGGGCAAAATTCGTCCTGAATGAATGAAGGGTGGGCTTGAACCTCATAGAGGCTTCCTACGTACCATGCCTTGACATGGACCAAAGTCCTCGTAGTTCGCTAGATGGGTCGCAATGGCTTTCCATTGGACCAGAATGCAGTTTAACGTCATGCTGGACGGGAATGAGACCAGACGTGAGTAAATGACTAGTGGGCTCGAACCTCATGGAGGCTTCCTACGTACCATGCCTTGACATGGATCAAAGTCCTCGTAGTTCTCAAGATGGGTCACATTGGCTTGCCATTGGACCGGAATGCAGTTTAACGTCATGCTGGATGGGAATGAAACCCGACGTGAGTAAATGACGGGTGGGCTTGAACCTCATGGAGGCTTCCTACGTACCATGCCTTGACATGGATCAAAGTCCTTGTAGTTCTCTAGATGGGTCGCAATGGCTTGCCATTGGACCAGAATGCAGTTTAACGTCATGATGGACGGGAATGAGACCTGACGTGGGTAAATGACGGGTGGGATTGAACCTCATGGAGGCTTCCTACGTACCATGCCTTGACATGGATCAAAGTCCTCGTAGTTCTCTAAGGGTGGGGGGTCAGGGTCGGTGCTCACTCTAAGCCCACGTGAGTCATGCTCGGTGTGAGAAACAAGAGGTTGCAAGGACCTGACGATCATGTCGTGAAGGAAGCGTCCGTGAGAAGCGAAGAGGGGATTACACGTTAGGTGGCCCACGGTGCTGGGACTTACTCCAGGATAGAGGCCCAAAGTGCGACAAAGTGCGGGAAAGATGGACCTTGGTCGGACGATGGGAGGTGCCTCGTTCCCTATCACGCCCTCCACTGACCTTGGTAGTGGGGAAGTACAGAGATGCAGAGGTGGAACCATCCGTTGGGGAGCTAGGGTCGCCCTTCTCCAACGAACATACGCTACTCCGACAAGGAGGATCTCATCCCATGTGAATGGGTGATTCCATTCCCGTGGAGATGAGTGGTGTAAAGAATGTTCGAGTTGGGGGGACCCTTCGTGAGGGGCACGAGGTCAGGTCATAGTTTGGCGTCATGTGTTAAGGACGTGGTGCTTGGCAGTTTAACGTCCTACAGCTCGGACGAGGTGGGTTCACTCCACACCCCTAGGATGTACATAACCGGTACCCTCTGGTCCTTGGGGAAGGGAAGGTACTAGTAAGGCCATGGTTAAGGGGGGTCACGGAACAAACCATCGAGGGGTCCAAGTTAGCGTGGCTATGCGAAGAAGCAATAGCCGTTAGCGTGCCTATGCGAAGAAGCATTAGGCGAAGAAACTCTACGGGTGGTATTGTCCATGGGACTTTGAAATCACATCGTGAAAACCTGGACGGTCGCACGGGAAGAAAAATTTCTAAGAAAAGGAGTGTGCTTCGCGAAGTGGAGTGCCTTGGCCTTAGCATGGGGCATAGGTGTGAGTGGGAGGTGCTTCGCGAAGTGGAACAGTATTCGCAGAGCACTGCCTCGCGAAGAAGATGTGAATCGCAGAGCAAGGTCCTGCGAAGTAGTGTGCTTTGCGATGTGCAGCGATCCTGCCTTAGCATAAGGATCACTGGCATGGGTTGGGTGTTTCGCGAAGCATAAACGCTCTGCGGCTGCCCGGGTTCCCTTGGTAATCCCCTTCCTTCGCGAATGCCCTTGAGCTTCACGAAGGGCATCCCTCTCAGAAGAGGGGCTCAAAACGAGACAATGCAGAGGAGTCTCGCGAAGTAGAAGTACCTCGCGGATCTCATGATTCCCGGGGCAAAGCGTGCTTCACGATTCGGGAGAGGAGAAGCCGAAAGGTCAGATTGCCCGTCCCCTTTTTTTGGTGACTCAGGGGGAGTCCAGTATTTATAGGGAAGGGGCACCGCGAAGCAGAACTCGTGCACCGCCTTCGGTGATTCGCGGTGCGCTCACGAACGTCAACATCGTCCGCGGAGCATTACCACCTCAGGAGCTTCGCGGCGGCTCGCGAACGTCAAATGTGTTCGCGGAGGATTACCGCCTCTGGAGCTTCGCGGCGGCTCACAAACGTCAAATGCTTTCGCGAAGTATTACCGCCTCACGAGCTTCGCGGTGGCTCACGAACGTCAAATTCCTTTGCAGAGGATTACCGCCTCTGGAGCTTCGCGAGACAGCGATGGTCGGGGCACTTCGCGTGGGTGCTTCGCGGCGGCGCTTCGCGGTGGCGCTTCGCGAGGCAGCACGCCAGCCTTCTTTTTCATTCCTTTCTTTCAGGCCATATTTTTGGCGCCAACAAGAGTAAAAATGTACATACTTGAGGGTAACACAATCTCACAACCATCAATTGAAGATGAATCATATGGTTTAGTTGTGATCATTATACTATAAATGGTATTTTACTTCTAATTACTCATGTAATCATTTAAGAGGAATATTTATACCCTTATATAATTCATTAAACAAGAAAGAAGGTGTATATACAAATTCAAATAGGAAATTATTATTTCTATAGTAGATGGTAAGCGTACCATTCTTTGTATTATTATTTTAGCCCTCATCAAAAAAGTGATCACAAGACATTTCCCAGTGTCCATCACATTACGAACTTTCTTACTATGATCATCATAATTAACCCTTGGGTTTGGTCACTAGTTAATGTAATTACAATTCTCCATACACATGATGATGTAATGTGTCAATGGAGCATTCTCTGCAGAAATCAATTTAATGGTATTGTTAGAAATTACCCACCCATTACTTCAGTAATCCATTTCATGATGACCTTCCCTTCTAAAGATGAAAAATTTACTCTTCCCCCTAATTATACTTCCCCATGGTTTATTCCCACACCAAGAGAATAAATGGAATCCTATATTTTTTCCTCTATGGATGTTGGATTTTCCTTTAAACTCCATCTTCCAATTCTAGTAAAAAACCTTATATTGATACTTTACTCCAACTTCTCTAGGGGTAACCATATAATCATGAAAAATAACCTATAGTTTGTATATGTTCTAACACATTCATTAATCAATCGAACCTTAATATTATCCTATGAAATTTTTAGTCATATTCTATTTAAATATGTAATAATGGTTCATAACAAGTTTTTGAATTTCCAATGAATATCTCTCGGGTGTGTGAAACAAGGTGTGAAGTATTCCCCATACACAATGACCAATTCTCCATTGATTCTAATTTGATATGATTATTTTGAGGTTGTAATCCCTATTAATATCTTTTCTAGAGACACATCAACCATTACTATCTAGTCAGGGATGCATTGATATGAAACTAATTTTTCTCTCCTTTAACAAAATTCAGAACAGTTTTCTTATACTGTGACTCATCCTTATAATTATCATTATACATATCCTTAAGGATATCAACAAGGTTTACTTATCTTATATTTCAAATTAAAACTAAAACTCTTACTCTGATATCAATTATAGTGACCTATTATTTTTATACAAAGATGTTAAATAATTTTTAATGAATATTTATTATATTTCATAATTAGATGCCTGAGAATAAAAATAGTTGGGTGCCTTTGGAATGATAGATATATAAACACATTTTTATATGTGTTCTAGGAAATCTCCCATTAAATCCTTTCTAACATTTCACCATTCAGGTACATATCATATATAATATATATCTTCCTAAACAACTGAATGGAAACATAAGATAGGAGGAGATCATATGATCAGTAATGGTAATCAATGGATATAAATAAATATAAAATTAACATAATGGTTTGGAAACATCATATTAACTTTGGATAACCATTCTCTACATATCTAAGATCATTGTCATGAGTCATAGAAAAAATACCATCACTCAGAAAGAAATGAATTATAAATGAATAAAAAACATGATCTGGGATAGTATAATACATCGTATTTGTGGCATAAACATTTTCATAGAATTTAATTTAAATATTAGTCAAAGAACACTACCTTGTCCATCAAAATGGAAAATTATTAGTACTATACCAGTTTCACTCTCCATTTTATCCATATATTATTGAATCATGTTGCATTCAAATTCCACCCTTGTCTTATTGAACATATATCACTCAATGTTTTAGTCTTTTATATGAAAAGAGATATAAATGTTTTCTCAATGCATTGGTGGGAGATATAGGTCCCACCTATAACATCATTAAAACCATAATTTTGTGTGGAAAAAATTCAAAAAAATCATCATATTATAACCAATGGAAGGAAATTAGTATCATAATCATTTAATCATATAATAACCTATGGAAAAAAGACTGGTTTTATAATCTTTTTATCATTACATATCCTGTGAAAATAAGGGTGTTTCAAAATCAATTTATCTTAGCATAACCTGTGAAAGATAAATAGGTTCCATTAACATCATTTTATAAAAATATAAACTATTCATTGAATGATTATTAATGATGTTCGTAGATCATATCTTCATTATGGTATATGTAACACCAATGGATATCATATTTTATAGAAAATAATCTTGATATTTCATTTATAAATATTCTTAAGGAAAATATCCCTTCTTCATTACAAACTTATTTTAAAATGAAAAATATTTGGGGAAAATTTATTATAAAATAATAATAAAAACATAGAAAATAATTTTTAGAGAAATGACTGGTCCTTATTCCAATGAAAATCATCTCATGTAATATATGTGAAACCAATGATTTATTCCACATTTTCTATAATATATATATGGGTATTTTTAGAAAAAAATATGTGAAAATTGTGTTCAATTATTTTATATAAAAATTCGTGAATATTTCTTTTCAAAAATATAAGATAATAACAAAGTATTTTTGAAAACATTTTTTAAAACATGGTTTTGAAAGCAAATTGAAATATGGAAGAATAGAGAAATATAATAATGGTTTATTATGAACAATTTCATAAAAAAATAAAAAATATTAGAAATGGAAACATTATGTAAAGATATCATTGATAAAAATGGAGAACATTTGTGAAAAATTCAAAGAGGTAGAACATGATATTTCACCATTGGATAAAAATCATAATGATTATCGATAAATGAATATATTTTAATATAAAATCATTACCAATTTAGAAATGTTGAATCAAATTCCCTATGAATGAATAAAATAAAATGTAACGGAAAATATAATGAGGGTAAATATATTCATGATATACCGTGAAAATGTTTATTTATAAACACCATCATAAATGAACACTAGTTCATAACATAATATACGTCTTAAAGTAGGAAAATTGAGACAAAATTCTCTTACCATATATATTCACATCTGTCATACTCATTATATAATCATGAATAATAAATATAAGTAAATAATAAATATATTAAATAATCACTTTCATATATATCAACCATATAGGATTTGATTATGAGTTTTTATTACCCATTTATTTAGGATTCCATGTTACAGTTACATTCTAGGTAACAACAACACATTTTTCTAATATGTTTTGTTTTTTATATTTTTGGATATATTATAGTAATAATTATTTAATAATATCCAAAATTATAACCATGATATAAATTTAATATATAGTAATTTTATATGTATTTACAGCAATCCATTAAATTATGTTATAGGAAATCAAATACATAGTTCATGGATATAATAGGCCATACATACATATAAATTTTGTTTCCATTTTATTTTCAGATTGAACGAAAGATAATTTATTGATAAATTACCCTAAAATTATAGTTTCATTTCTTAAATATAATTTTATTTATGAAAATCTTCCTTAATTAATTTAATATGAAGTTTAAATGAATCACACAACTTTTTGGGGTGGTAGTCCATCGTAGACAGTAATGACGTTTTTGTATTCCCACAAAAGTGAAATCATGAAGGTATGTGTAATATAAATATTAAATAATGAAAATAAAATCTTAATAATAATATATATCTTATATAAAAAATAAATTAATTATTATTGCCATCCATGAGTGGTAGTAATAGACTAATTAATGGCATCGGTTCGTGAGACGGTAGTCCCCTATACATGTGAATGATGTATCCATAACAGATTTTATTGAAGGGTCCATGGTTGTAGGTTGTTCCATTATCATAATTACATCTATGTATGTGGGATATAATTATGATTTTATATAAGTATGACATAAAAAAGTTTTATAGGGTTGAGGAAGAAATAAAGAAGAAACATTTATTGATGAATATTACCTTTTTTTAGGTATCCTCATAATGTTTTCACTAAAATCCATGATAGTATAATATTAATCCCAAAAAAATATTATTGTATGAAGGGAGTTAATTTTTGAGGTTATTTATATGGGGCCTTGGTTATATAAAATGTCATGCTGAGGTAAATAAGTGAGGAGATTGAGTTCCCTTTTATGTTGATGGGGTGTGACATTCATGTAAATTTTCGAATGTGATAATTCCCCCAATATTTTACATATTGAATAAGTGTCCAAAAATGCATCATATTCGAAAAGTAGATAATATAGTGTATAAATATTCTTTGAAATTTCTTTTTGAACATTTTATATGTATATTTTACTATTTTCTTCACACTTTATAGGTAGTAAACACATTTTAACCTAATCCACGGTAGATAATTTTTCTTGTAGTCACTATTCATTTTAGGGAAAAAATTATTTTGTCCTAATTAGACATTATAAATTTTGATTAATCCAAATAAATATTAGTTTTTTCGAAACTATTTTCTCATAATTGGAAAAAAAATAATGTAATATTAATCTCATAGATGTGATGATTAAATCCTTTTTTAAGATCAAAAGTCTTATATGTGTTTGTACCCAATTAAAATGTGAAATTCATTATAATGTCATAAATGTGATTAAATGATGTATAATTGGAATATTTTAAATTTGAAACAATTGAAAATATAACTTCTCATTATAAATTAATTAAATGAAAATGTTTTTTTCAATTAAAATTCAATATTATTCCGAACTCATTAAAATATTAAAATTTTAAAAAAATCAAAAAAATAAACCTTTAAATAATTTTCTAATTAAAATTTCTTAAATAATTTATATTTTAAAAAATTAAAAATGTTAAAATGTAAAAAACATATTATGAATGATTAAATAATAATATAAAGATATATTTCTTATGGATATATTATTTTTAAAATCTATAAATATATTATTGAAAAAAAAATTAATTATTAAGAACATTGTATAAAATTAAAAAAATAATTATAAGAAATTTATTTATATTCATATGAATAATTTAATAGTTTGGTTATAAAGTTCATGTACAACTAACTATATTAATAATATATCATGGTTTTGTTAAAATAGTGTGTTACATGCAACACAAGCAATGAAACTATTATGTTTATAGAAATCATAAGATGTGTTTGTCCATAATGAAATCTGTAAATGATAATTTATTTTTCTGATAAAAATAATTTATAATAACTTAGGGAGTTACAGATACAATGTTGAACATGCATGCTAGGAATTGGATTTTTCTTCATGTATCGATCTAAATCCATTAGGATGATGATTTATTTTACAATAAAAGAGATAAAAATTTCAATGGAAAATTGTCAAATATTTGTGAAAATTTCTAAATTATTGAACCCAATTTCGAGGTAATTTTCCCCACAATGGTTAATGTAACATTTCTATGATTATGTTATTACTACATTAGAGATTGAGGTTTCTAAAGATATAGAAGAAGATTTGCCAATTATACTTTCACATTTAGTAAATGATTTAGTTTATTATATAATTTCATACTATCATTTATATTCCATGTTTTCTGTGAAAATTATATATTTCCATATCACCATATGATTATAATTTCTTTCCAATATTCATTACAGAATACTTATTGGAAAATGGGAATTTTATTAGTTCTAATTATGTCAAAAGACAAATGAAATTTTATAAAATGATTACTATCTATATAGTAGACTTTTAAATGTTCCTCATAATTTATTTTCATTTAAATTTTAACATGAAATTATATTTTAGAAAGAATGATATAAAAAATGGATGGATATATGAAATTCATTGACTTTATAGGGGAAACTATATCATCTGAATCATTTCTAAATGCACCTATAAAATAATTCCTTAATGAAATTCATAAATATAATTATAAATTAAAAACATGATTGAAAATTTTTATACACTGTGAATTTATTATTATTCATATATAAAATAAGTTTCTTCAATAACTTGTGATACACACAACTTCTAGTTTTAATGAACCATGGGATAAAATGTATATTATTTATTAGGCAAGACTGTTATTACCTAGAAATAATACATTGACTTATTAATCAAAATAACCACATTATGAATATTAATTATAATAGTTTTATATAAATAAAATTTAATAATAAAAAAATACTTAGTTTTCAATAAATTCATTATATGTTTTCAAAAAACTATTTTCTATTAAATGAATTTTATATCGTTTTTTGAATAATAAAAAAATATTTACTGTGCAATTTTAGAAAATGAATATGAAAATAATTTTTTTTTAAAAAATTGTCAAAAAAATATCATATGTTTATATTTTGGTGATTTTAAAAGATGATTATATTTTTATTGAATAGTGAAAAATAAATATTTTTACTGTGTATATAGTTTCCTTAAAAATATATAAAATATTCCTATTTGTTAAAAAAATTGTTCAATTGTAAAAATAAGTTCAATTATATTTTGATAAATTAAATTTAGGTGATTTTAATCATTTTGTAATTTCCTTTTAATATAAATCCTTTTTGACCATTTGAAAATTTTCTCTTTGAAAACATGATTTCTCATCACTTAAATGTGTTTAATTTTAAGTTAAAAATTTCAAATTCTATGAATTTTATTAGGAATTTTTTTAAATATTTGGATTCATAATAGTTTATATTATGTCATAATTTAACTTATTTTTTTACCACAATAAAGTTTTTAAATAGTAAAAAAATTTACAATGATTAATATATAAGTTGGTTTACTGGGGGTTAAAATAAAATTATATGGGTTAAATATGAAAAAAATTCAAAAGAAACTCATTGACATATTTATACCAATTCATGTCTATGTCTAGTTATTGGTCCATTTTTTAGCCTTTGGGGTTGTGAAAAATGTGGGTACAAATTTTTCTTTCCAAAAATTTCATGTGTGACATTCACCTCAAATAAAAGAAATCCACGCCTTATATTATCCTCTTTATAAATAAAAAAATCCTAGATCATTCCTACAAAAATATCATATTTATTATCCTCACATCAAACAAATAATTTTATTTTGGTCACAAATACAACTTATGGAGGCTAGTAATGGCCCGAAATTTTCCATCCCATTACTTTGTTAGAAATTTTGTGTTTAATGTTTGATGGGATGTCATGGTGACTCCTTTAAACAATTTTAAAAATACATAGTTTTCCATGTTTTCTAATGGTGCCTTTTTCCAATGGAACCCCATTCTAATGGTGTCTCACCCTGATGGTGGCTCACCATGTAGTGGCTTTCTAGTGGTGTCTCACCCTATTGATGGCTCGCTAGCAGTGTCTTGGCTTGGTGGTCGCTCATCTATCAGTTCCTCATCTAGTGCTGCCTCATGACCTATGGTAGGTCTCCCTAATAGAGTCTTGACTTTTGGTGCCACGTTAGGCCTTATCTCATCTGGTGGTGTGTCATCATGTTGATGTCTCATCCCGGCAGCATCTCATCCTAATGATGTCTCATCCTGGATGTATCTCATCCTAGAAATTCATCATCCACTATATCTGTAATTCGAGGTTATTTCTAATCCTAGTGGGGTCTAATTTCCAACCATTATCCATTTTTCTAAAAAAATCATTTTTTTCTAGATTTTTCCTTTTCAGGTCTATTTGAAGATAAATGAATTTAAAGACATAATTAATAGTTTTTTAATCAATTTCAAAGTCTATCAATATAATCCTAAATTTTTTTAGTGTCTTTAGGCCTTTATTTTCTCAAAATGTGTGGTCTTGGAAAGATCCACCTTTAATGAAAATTTGAAACCATATCTAATCTCGAACATTTAATATCTAATCTTTATAAATGAATTATCATTATTATCCTCCTTCAAACCTGACATCCCTTTATACAGGACACATCAGATCCCTCTTCACAAAGGATTTGTCTAAAATATTTAATTCAATTGGTTTTTTATTCCTTGGAGATTTTACAACTATACACATGCCCATGTCTTGGTGTGATAAGGCTGTGTCGACCATCTTTCTTCCATGTAACTTTTTCCTTCATTTGTCTTTATGTGTATCATGCGGTGTGGGTTTGTTATTATTTACTCATATGAAAATTGTCGAATCCAAATTAATATATAAAATAAAGTGGTATAAAAATAATTTCATGGGGTAGGGGAATATAAATTATGATTGTACAATTTCATATTGATTTGACTATATTCGAATTGATATTATGATCGCATGGCTGTTTTCCCTAGATAAAAAGTGTGTCTGTTTATGGCACGATTATGCGGCAACAACTTCCTTTTTGAAATCCAATTTCATTTTGATTTGATGGTATCATCATAAATAAATAAATCAGAAACCATATATATTAGGTTAACTAAATGGATTCTCCAGAATCTTGTTGCTTTTGTGATCCCAACCATAAATAAATAAGTGAAATTGAATAAGAGCCCCCCTTTTCTAAACCTGAATGTTTTGTTTTGTGATATATGATATGATGTTTGGAATTGATGTGGCTTGTGTTTATGGGATTAATTTAATTTGAAGCAGATATAATTTTATATGTTTGTGGGAAGTGTTTGATATGTAGTTATGCAGTGGGTTTGTAATTGTTGGTATGTTACAGTGGGGATGTGGGGTTGTGATTATGGTTGGGGTATTGTTATGTAGCGGGGTTGCGAAACGTGGTGTTATTGTAAAGTGATTTGGATATGGAAATTTACCTGAGTTGATGTGCTTATGCTGTGTGGTTTTTTCTATTACATCTATCCAAGTATTAATTTAATTAATAATAATTTTTAATACTTTCGACTTAGTATGTTTAATGAATAAATTTAAGATGGTATATACAGATTAAATCATATGTTTTTTATATATAAATTAAATTTTTGGGAATGTAAAATATTTATTTTTATAAATGAAATGTTTTTCCTATCAAATTTTCTTTACAAAAATTAAAATTTTTGTTAAAGTGAAATTTATTGATATAAAAAGACTCTAAAATAGCATAAATACTACAGTATGATCTTTAGCTGATTTCTTGTATGTTTTATTTTATTCTTCTAGATGTGGTAGTGAATGTATAAATTTTGTTAGATGGTTTGTTATTATTGTAAACCCATGGGATTGGATTATATTATGTAACTATATATTTATATACACTTGTATTTTCTTTTGATTTCAATATACACCCCACCCACATTGTAAACTATGTGCCAAAAAATCCCACATCATCATGAGGAGTGTCATTCCGAAACATTTTTGGGGGAGGATGGATGACTGGCCACCCACTCCTCCTTGATCACTCATCCATGAGAGGTAGGTATTTCACATGTTGCGGTGTTTGGTGGTCTATTAATCCATTACATGGTGGATGATATGTAGTTTCTCTGGTGTCTTCAGGATGGGTTGTGATGTGATGTCCCAGGTGTCTTCAGGATGAGTTGTGATGTGATGTCTTTGGTTTCATTGGGATGAGATGTATTTTTTGTTATTCCCAGGTTCGTGGGGGTATAATGTGATGTGAGGCTTAGGTGTGTGCGGGCGATATGTGTTGTGAGGTCTATGTGTGTGTGAGAGTGATGTTTTGTGAGGCTCAAGATTGTGTTGGTGGGACATGTTGTTAAGCCATGATGTGTGTAAGTGGGATGTGATGTGGTACATTCAGAATATGTTGGACCTCTAGGATGTTTTATGTTGGGGAGATAGTAGCTAATCAGAGGGAAATTGTTTTTGTTACCCTATCATAAAAGTGATTTATAGTATATTATATTACATGTACGTGTTATTTTTTTAGTGATCCTTTGTGAGGTTGGCGTTTTGGTTAGTATACCAACTTAGGTGATGTTTGGTTCTACTACATTCTCATGTGTCCATCAGTATACTCTTTTCACATTTTCATGAGAGGATTTTGTTTTCCTATTGATTTTACATGTATTCTCACCCTATTTATATAAAACATGTTTTAAGGATTCTAGGAGGACATTTGGAACCATGTTGGACACTTCTATTTTGAACCTTCTGATATGTTTCTATTCCACTCCCTTAGCATTTGTTTATTTTGGGATATTATTTTGGAGAAATTCATATGTATTAGTTATAATTTTTATTTACATTGTTTGATGGTTTTATTTATTTTATATATGTCATCATGTTATTTATAGATAATACATTCTATCTTCTGATAATTTTTTATAATTTTTAATGCCTCCTATAGTGTGAGATTTGTACACCCATAGTTCTGGTCTCCATATAGATCCTACTAGAGGTGGGACTCAAGGGTCATTATTGAACTTTATTTGTTTTTATCCTAGGAATGGTATCTATGGGGAAAGGGGGTTGTGATAGGGTGGTATCAAAGCCTGATTTTTTAGAGATTGAGTGGAGTTTGGAGTTAGGAATAGTGAGTATTAGATTTTATGGTATATCAACAGTGTCACTTGGCCTTTGTTTATGATAGAGGATAGGAATATCGGCTCGTATATGAGATTTTATGGCCCCTCGTGATCTAATTCAAGGACCCTGAACCTTCCAAACGTCCATTTGAGGTCACACCTCTTACAAAGAATAAACCTAGGATTTGTACATGAATCCTGATCACAAGTCTTTTAATTTTAATTGAGTGATAATTGGATGTAAAAATGAATAAAAAGAATCATGAAATTTTATGATTGTTTCTCTCACTATTCCCTTTATATTATTTCTAATAAACTATCATTTTATGCAAAATTATTTATATAACCTAAAAAGAAAGAGTAAAATTATACATAACCGAACAATGATATTTTATTGGTAACTTCAGGAAATTTGAATGAGTAGTTTCATTTCTTTTAATAGCATTAATCTTAATGAATATTATATTTATTCCTTTAAAATAAATGTACTGCATTCCATCTAGTTTGTCTAATGTTTGAAATTTTTAGAGAATCATTCTTACTTAATTTTTTTGTGATCTACTACTAATATTTTGGATACCCATTTTAAGCATGTATCCTTGAAGTATATTTCACCCTATAATTATATTATATGTTATATTTAAACCATTTCTAGATATATTCTTGTTTCCTTGTTATTTGATATGTCTTGTGTTGCCTTCTATTTGTAATTATTCATTAGTACGTGTTATGAAACTTTATTATAAGATGGTTTAAATGTTTAAATTCTTAAATTTAGTAAAATGACCATCTTAATTATTGATAATTAATTGGAATTTAAAAACATTGAAATAATAATTATCTCATTATTTGGAATCAGTGCAGTTCTGAAGTATTGATATTACCATATGTTATAAGCATGGGTTCAGGTGGAAGTTCTTGTGACATTTCTTTCTAAATTTTTTTAAATGATAAGAATGCCTTATTGAAACTTGTTGAGACATAAAATTGTACAAACAATTAATTTTTTTATGACTACCAGGGAATATTAATTAATAAAATAACACAACCTCTCATGTAAGGTTAAGATTATTTGGTCATAAGAATAATTCTAAAGGTATGAACCTTTTTATTAGTAGCTAGGGATGTTCTAGAATGTGATACCTAAGTATGTATCTTGTTTAATAAGTTATTTTTAAAATATAATTATAATCATGCTATCCTTATTACATTATTTAATTATGTTCCTCAGAGAAATGAAATAAGTAAGAAATTTTCTAGTCTAAGCATGATAAATCTAAGAACAATATAATACAACATGCCCTATTTTAAATTTTGTTTTCAAAAAGGATCTTTCCTTGAGAGATTAAATGATTTAATAAAGTTTTTCTTGATCTTGAAAAATCATGAAATATTGTAATACAATGTGTGTAGTGTTTAATTTCATGGTTACAAATCATTTTTTGTTTTTGTTATTTTATAAAAAATATTATGTATATAATTAAGTATATGAATTTAGCACATGAACCATTCATGTGTATACTATCAAGTGAAAATTTAAAGTTTATTTCCTTGATAATATGGTGAAATTACAATTTATTGTTTAATAATATTAAACATGGTGAGTGATAAAACCTTTTTATAGATCTGTCATTAACTTTGACATATATTAGAACTTTTTAAATTTCAAATAAAAATATTTTTCTACAAGTAATCTAAGAATGTTGTGTTTTTTGTGGTTTTATTGTAATCATTACATTTAATTGTTGATATTACTTGCTGGAAATACTAGTAATTGGAAACCATGAATGTGTTGTGACTTCTATGGATTATGAGACACTTGATATGAATTCCTTTTTAAACTCACCATGCATTTAAAATAGCTAAAAACATATACGATGTTAATGAACTAGTTTCCCAATGAATATTTAATATTGTGTAAATAAGAACCCATTCATAAATATAATATGGGGTAATATAATCTCATTGATAATTAGTGAAGATGATATGTGTTTCTGTAATGTTTATTTTTCCTTGTCGTGTTTCCTTAAGAAATGTAGGATTAAAAAATCAATAATATGAAGAAGGGGAAACATGATCCTAAATGGAGACATTCTATACATTGATGAAATTAAAACCAAATTGACAAGTCAGTCCCACCCAATTTGGATACTATCTTGACATGGTAAAATGGATTCCATGATTTGTGTGTTTGAGGATTTATGGGTAATATTAGTGGTCATATTTGTTTTGGGAAAAGTGTAAGATAAGGCGGTAAATATTTATATGTCAAAAAGGTGGTTTTTTATGGACGGTAAGGTGGTGTGGGGATGTGGTTGTCTGGAATGTGTCCTGATATTTTTCATTGGATAGTAATTTTTTCCAATGGATGTTTTTTGTTGTGGTGGTGAAGTGTGGTGGTAAAGATGTTTTGTAGTTGTGGTGAAATGAATTGTGTTTTGTTTTTCTATTATTATGTTAATGGAATACCTCAAAAAGAATTAAATAGTAAATAAATAAATTTTTTTAATTAAATATTAATGTCATTTTTGAAATCATGAAATAAAAAAATATAATTTCCTCTCATGACTAAATTATTTTATAGAGAATGTGTTGAAAATGTTTGAAAACAACCATGTTTGTTGTATTTTTTATGTTTTATCTTATATTGATGGCATGTGTTATGACCTCAATCAAATGAAGGGAGATAAAATATTTCCCATAATAAATATGAGTTATATTACGAGACATTTTGGAACTATTTGGGTGAGTCAGTGCCACCCAAAGAGGACAATATTTTGGTATGGTGGATAACATCCTTTGATTTGTTTGCTTGAGGTAGCACTATCTATATTAAAATATGTGTTCATATTGGTTGAGGAATTTTATCAGAAAATTCTTCATGTAATGAAATGAATCTATGGAAAATTTATGACAGAAATGTTTAACCAATTTTTTATCCAGAAGTATGTTTATAGTAATTAATTTTTTGATGAAAAAACTGGAAGTATTTAAATCTAGGATAACCTAGTTTTTTTAAAACTCATTCCATGTTTGTGATTTGTACCATATGTTAATTATAGTTTTCAAAATCTGATATTAAATTTTATTAATATTTAATTCATAAAAGGAATTATAATGTTCTATTTGTAGAACATATGAAATTTTGTGAACTAATGTAACATTCCAATTTAAGTAGGTTATCATCAGAAAGAAATTAGCAAAAATTTTAAAAAAATAGGCGTATTTTCACAAAGATTATTTGGATAAATAAAATTATATAATAAGGATTCAGAAAAATTGTTTTATTCAAAGTGGTTTTCTTAGCCTACTGATTTTTTTAATACAATATTTTTCATGGAAATGATTTAATGGGAATGTTTTAATTCATAACATGCTTAAAAATAAAATGCTGAGATATATTTATAGAAGGTAAAAATAATTTTAAAAATCATTCCCAGATTCTAAACTCATTCAATGATATGAATTAATAAAACTATTACTCAATAATTCCAATCTACTTTCTTTGTGATACTTTAAGAATGATATATTTGAAATTTTTTGAATTTAAATTTTATGGATTAAAAAATGAGGATAATTTAGGTATAGATATTCATACAATTTCATGTCTAATTATTCTTGTTGAAGTAAAAAAGGTATAAAAATGTAATCACTTGTCTAAAATCTAATCCTTATGTTTATTATAATGTAAATAATGTTTTTTAGTATGTTCTGTTACATGGTTTTAATATTTTTGTTTGATTATCATAAATTGCATAATAGAGTTTTTATACATATCTATGTGATAGTGTCCTTTTTTGGAATGTATCTTCCCTGATAGTTGGTTTTAGATTGGTTGTTTTTTCCCATGTATAATGAGATTCATAAGAGTTATATTAAGGTATTGTTGTTCAAACCTACACTATATTTCCATTTAATATTTTTTGTTTCTCAAAGATAGATATTTGTTTTAGATGTATCTAATGTGAAAGTGTGGGTAAATCCCAATCCAACTTTTTCATTCTAGAGTGTTTTTACTGATAATTATTTTTAGGGTACTTATGTTTGTTCACCTATTTTGGGTGTTAGGGGTAACAGGTTTATTTGATGGTTGGGTTTCTGTTGTAACAATATTTTCACAACCTGCCTTCACCAAGATGCGGGAAGGGATAGAAGATTGCCAAACCCTTCCTTATTCAAGTTGAAGGAGGGATAATGATGCCCGAGACATGCCTTTAAAAGCTCCCAAAGTATAAACTAGCACCAAGGGTATGGAATTACAAACAAAATAAAAGGCATTACCCTTTTTATTTAGTAGGATCAGAAGATAAGATAGTATGTCCCAAAAAAACCAAAACTAAAATTAAAAGTAATGCCCAAATAATACATTCCCATATGCATGTTTCAACAGTAAGTGCTACAATACAAAAAAATTCCAAAGGTAAATACTAATTAAAGGAAAAACATCAACAAAAACTGTCTCAATGTATAAACTAGTTGGGTACCAGGTGGTCCCTAATATCCTCCTAGAAAACTGAAAGTAGTTTTATATCTAGAGAGTGGGTACAAAGGTATACTCAGTAGGGAAAACCAAAATCTATCATGCATAACTGGGGAGGCATTATAATGCCCTGTGAGAAAAGGAGATAACCAAGAACCTAATAAGAAGAAAATCCACCCAAACCTCATCAAGGAACACTACCAAAATAATTCAAGTCATGTAATTTAATAGTAATAACACATCAATATTTCGGTACCCCACACCACTTTCCCACTAGTTATTAAAGACATTATATGCATCAGACCTGTCCTGTGATTCTGTAACCGCAATCCCAATTCCATACCCCGCTCGCACGCACCTGGGCTACCATAACCTCACATCTCGCCCGCATACACTTGGGCCTCAACAACCACATGTAACCACACCTCTAGACACCTGGCCCAAAACCACCACCACCACGTGAGAAGACACTTGGGCCTGAACAACTACGGCCACACCAGAAGCCACATTGTCCTTATTCTGAAGACACATAGGAAAAAACCTACCCAAGAACACACCTAGGACATCCACCAAAACAACCCTACTCGAGGAATCAAGGTCTATAATAGACCTCATTCCGCCACAACCAGCCCGAAGATTCATGGACTACTTGGGAAAGGGAGCAGAAAATAATCTAATAACCAGCCACTCATAAGAGTGTTGGGTAAACCACCCTACCCTATTTAAATGGGGTGTTCGGCATGATGTTCTCAACTTGGTTTTGGTGAGAATAAGAAACATTAGAACTAAATTATAAATATAGGTATAAAAGCACTCATCCCAACCTAGGGGTTCCAAAACTAGCCTATACACAAACACCCTCATTACTATTCATTCATAAAAAAGAACACCAACCACAGCCAAGTCACAACTCATTATTTGAAAACAATTTCACATTGAACCCATTCTTGTTATCACATTAGAGTGGTTCTATTTTAAATAATTCTTCACTAATGGAAAACCAACAGGCAAAGCCACTAGCCAAGGAAGGAAAAACAACCAAGCAGTAGATTAAGAATTCAATCTCGGTTCTCTGGTAATGTTAAAAAAACTAAATTGATCTATGAGATCCCTCAATTTACTACATCCAAACCAAGCCCCACCATATGGCCCCAGACGGCCTTAGATCCAAAAACCATCATCTACACCACAACAGGGGACCCCATCAAAATGCATGTCACCCCACAAGGATCAACAAGAACAAACACACATATTACCATGGTAGAGGAAGGGAGTTTACAGATTCTATCACACCATTCATTGAGTTTATTCTTTATGTTTGGTTAACTGGGTTGTTCACACAAGGATTCTTGTTCACCAGACATTATTTTAATCAACTGAGATTATGTGATTAACCAATTTCCATCTTACATCGATTCAATCATCACAGAAGAAAGGGGTCTATTAATGCGCAATGAAAGATAACCAAATGCCATGATTTTCAGTGGACACAAGCCCATAAAATTCACAACATATTAAAAACGGTAACATAGTGCAGCAACAGCATCAAACACACCCATTTATTCTTTAAAATTCCGTTTATTATCTTCATTACGGTTTGGTTACATCCATCCCCATAGAAACATTAGCATACCCACCTCACCTAATACATAGTAAAGAGAGACGAAAAAAGAACCCTATTTGGATGATCAACGATCGATGTTCTTCTCCACACACTATGAACTGGGTATGCGCGACTTGTAGGGGAGGAACTCTAGGGGCTCCAAGAGTGGGCAGAAAAGGCTCCACCACAGGCGCACCTCTTGCCTCAGGAAGGGGGGACTCCAAACTCTCAAAGGAGAAGAAGGAAAAGATACCAACCCCAAAGAACAAAGAATTACAGTACGATATGAATGTGAGATCCTGGAGTTATGGGATATCAAAATCCTGAACGTATTTAATGTAGAATCATGGTTTCACCCCGCGGTTCAATGACTACACACGATGGAATTAATTTTAATTTACCAATTCTCATCAGAGTGGTGGCCATAACAGTTTTGCATTAAACTGTTTCCTTTATTCAGAGGAAAATATGTAATAGGGGTGGAATAGGAAATTGTGGGGAATGGTGTGACACAGAGGAAAATCCACACATTTTGGTAATTCAAGGGTCACCCAAATCATCAGGGATTTTAGATATCATTTATGGGCTTTTAAAAAGTCTTCAAAAGGGGTATTAAAATACATTTACATCAAAATATGTGTTATAAGAGTGGAACTAGAAAAAGAAACAAGGGTGGGACACCATTTTTGGAGACACCATAAGCGGTTCCAGGGTCATGGTGCCACCTTCACAGTGCCAGCCTCATTGTGCCACCGTAAGCAGTGCCACCATTTTTGTGTGAGACAATGACCGGTTCCACTATTTCTGGCGAACCATTGGATGGAACCGAGTTTTAGGAAAAATATTTAATGAGTCATTTCCGGGGTCATTACATCAGATACCCCTCAATTTATTATTTCCATCAATATCAAACTATACTTGAAGAGAAGAGAGGGGTCCGAACAACCACCTCAAAAGATACCAATCAGGGGAAAACCTCCTTGACATCTTGGAGCATCTCTTCGAAAAGTAACCACACAACATATAAATGTGTCACTATCCAGACATATGGATTAGGGAGTTCTTTCCCCCATGTCAATATATTACCCTCTTTGAGTGGCACTGACTCACCCGCATAGGTGAAATCACATCCACTTTAATGCGTCTTTAATTTGGATCGGGTCCTCCCTTCCCCACATTCGGGAACCTTCACACACATTCATAGAAAAATAAAAATGACACATTTCATTGTTAACAAGGTTAAGAACTACATCACAAACAAGTACAAAACAAAAAAAACAAAACTAAAAATATCTCTGAGTATTGGGTTGGCATTTGTGCCTCCCTTTCCCAGGTACTCTCCTCGAGTCCACCATGCCCCCATAACACATGAACCAATGGAATGGTTCTTCCACGAAGCACCTTCACCTCAAAACCATTGATCCTCACTGGTCACTCTATGAACATCACATCATCCTTGATATCTAGTTTTCCCTAGTTGAGGACATGAGAATCATCGTGTAGATACCGACGGAGCTGAGACACAAGGATGGCATCATGCACTCTCAGTAGCGGAGGTGGTAGAGCTAGATGATAAGCCACTTCACTGACCCGTTAAAACACTTTGAATGGTCCAACGAACCGGGGAGAAAGATTACTCCCCCTGAAGAACCTCTGTTTCCCACACCTAGGGGATACCATGAAGAACATGTGGTCCCTGACCTCAAACTCCAACAGTCTCCTCCTATTAATAGCATACGACTTCTTTCGGTCCTAATCCTCCTTCATCCTCTCTAGTATAAATTGAACCTTCTTTATCGTTCTCTGCACCACATCTAGGCCAAGAAAGACTACTTCCATGACCTCTATCTAGAAAATAGGTGAGCAACACGGCCTCCTGTACAAAGCTTAGAATGGATCCATGAAAATGATAGAGTGGTAGCTTTTGTTGTAGGCAAACTCTACCAGAGGAAAGTGTCACACCCACGATACCCTGTAGTCCAATACTCAGGCCCGTAGCATATCCTCCAATGTCTAGATGGTTCTCTCTATTTTCCCATCAGTATAATGGTGGAAAGCAGTGTTGAGGAATAGCGGGGTTCCAAGAGAATGTGGAAAACTATTCCAGACCCATGAGGTAAACCTAGTATCCTGATCAGAGAATATGGACCTCAGAACTCCATGAAATCATACCACATCATCCACATACAGCTGTTCTAGGGAATCCACTGCACTTGACTCCTTGATTGCAAGGAAGTAAGATGATTTCATCATCCAGTCCACCACTACTCTGGTGGCATCCCGACCCCATGAACTCTGGGTAGTCCTACGAAGAAATCCATCAATATGTCATCCCACTTCCACTCGGGGAAATATAAAGGGTTTAATAAACTCACATGGATGTGAAGTTCATCCATCACCTACTGACATATGAGGAACTTCACCACAAACTCTGCCACTTCCGGCTTCACCCAGGGCCACCAAAACTGACCCCTCAAGCCCCTTTACATTTTGGAAACTTCGGGGTGCACTTACAGGGGTGAGTTTTGGAACTAACCAAGAACTCTCTTGAACATATCCATTGGTATGAACAACTTCCCATGAATCATTATATGATTCTACCCATCTTCTGACCATCATCTTAGGGCATCACCCCGGCTAACACGATCATGCATCACTTCATCCTATTTGTCCCCCCCCCCACTGAGACTCCTCCACATGTATCAATTTAGAGGATTGACCTGTCATATGGAGCGGACAACCTATGTCATCCTCCACCCTTGAATCCAGGTGTAGGGAAGCTAGCTCCTCTATCGCCTTCCTAGCATCTCTCGACTCTTGAACGACATCCTTCTACGTCTTCCTTCTTAAGGAATTATCCACCACATTCCCCTTACCTTCAGTGTATGAAATTTATAAGTCATAGTCCTGAATAAACTATATCCACCTCGACTTCCTCATGTTTAGGTCCTATTGGGGGAAGATACACCTCAATCTCTTGTGATCTGTGAAGGCCACAAAGCACTCCCTGATGAGGTAGTGTCGTCAAAAATTTAGTTTGAACACAACCGCTGTGAAATCCATGTCGTGGTTGGCATATTTACACTCATGGTGACATAACTTCTGACACCCATAAGAGATCACCCCCTTTTGTTGAATCAACACACACCCCAAGCCATTGCCCGAAGTGTCATAGAATAACTCAAACGTCACTCCTTATTCTGGAAACCCTAATATTGGGGCACTAACCAGCCTCCTCTTCAGATATCCAGAGGCTTTATGGCACCACTAACTCTATACCAAAGCCTGGTCTTTCTTGGGAAAATTTTTCAAAGGTGCTACAAATCGGGAGAACTTGGGAACGAACCTCCTGTAGTAAAATTATAGACCTAGGAAACTAAAAACTTCTTTCCACATTCTTGTGTTCTGCCCAAGAAACCACCTCTTTGACCATAAATGGGTCCACTGTTATCCCATGCATGGACACCATGTGTCCAAGGAAGTGCACTTCTTATATCCAGAGCTTGCACTTGGATAATTTCGTGTAGAGCCGGTGCTATCAGTGGACCTCTAAAACTGTCCTTAGATGCTCAGTGTGATCCTCCTATGATCTTGAGTAGATCAGGATGTTGTTAGTAAACACAGATAAAATCCAGTCTAGATATTATATGAAGAAGGAGTTCATGAATCCCATGAACACGGCCGGTGCGTTCGTAATGCCAAAGGGCATGACTATGAACTCAAATTACCCATATCTTCTCCTAAAGGTAGTCTTTGAGATGTCACACTCTTTCACCCTAAACTAGTTATATCCAAACTATAGGTTTATCTTGGAGAACCATCCCTCCCCCTTCAGTATCTCAAAGAGATCGTATATCCTTGGGAGAGGGTAACAGTTCTTGACCATTACCTGATTCAGTCTCCAATAGTCTATGCACAACCGTATACCAACATATTCCTTCTTTGCAAACAAGATCATAGCGCCCCATGGTATGTGATTGGTCAAACAAAACACTTTTTCATCAGATTATCAACCTGAATCCTAAACTCCTACATCTTAGATGGTGACATCCGATAGGGAGCCATCAAAACATGATTGGCACTAGGTTGCATGTCTATCCCAAACTCAATGTCATGTCAAGGGGGTAGAGTCACCTCATTCTCAGGTAAGATGTCCATCAACTCACTAACAATCCCTGAGACATCCACAATATCTGTATCCACCAAATATACAGACAAATTGGCTAACAAAGAAGAAGGGGCTCCACTCATCAGCTGCCCTCCAAGCAACTCCTCTCACCGACAAAGGTTACACGTTGTGTGCCCACATTTGAAAACAAAATTCCTTCTTAAAAAGGATTCAATAACAGAACATATAGAGAACAACTAGTTGATTCCTAGAATGACATCATACAACTGCATCTGTATTAAATGAGGGTCCCCACATAACTGATGTGGTCCCAACACCAGTCTAAATTCTTGAAAAACATGAGACAAGCTATTTTGACCTCCGAATGGCATACTCAAGACCAGAGGTATGAAAAGTGTCTCTATCACTATACCCAAATTATGGGCTAGACTGGGTGAAACAAAAGATTGTGATGATCTAGGATCAAACAAGGCATAATTAAGAGTAGGAAATAAGCAGATCGTACCTCGAACGACTTCTGGCCCTGCTAAAACTGCTACCTTTGCGGCGTGTAACTTCCCACACCCAGCTCTTATGCCCCTCTATTATCGGTCGCCTCCCCGACCATTCCATGGTTGAGGTCCCTGGGGAGCACCCTGGGGTTGGAATCCTCCTGCATCATCTACTCTTGGAGGAGCGGGAGCTCGCTGTCCATGTTGTTGCTGCTAAAAGGGACATGTTGGAAACTGATACTGCTGAGGTGGGCACTGAACCGGACCACCCCTACTGTACTACACTTGGTCTGGTCGCTGATCATGATGGTTCCCACAGTTTCTATAGATGAAGCATCTCGGTCCTGGGCCCTAAAAGAATGGGTGAGGACCACGAGGTTGAAACTGGAATTACTAAGGCCTACTCCCCACTTGCCAAAACCTAGATGGACCTGATGTTGGATGTCTACTACTGATGGACTTCCCCTTTGACAAGCCCAATTGGCTCCCCTCTCATGGAACACCTCCCAGCATGTGCATCCTCTCTACCACATCAGCCTTCTTTTGGACCTCCAACTACGTTGGTAGAGTGAAGGGAGTAACATCATACTGAAGAGAAGTTCGGAGTTCCACCTTTAAATGCATCTCCCCAGACTACACAATAGGGAAGAGGTCTAGAGAAAACCAAAGGAGATCCATGAACATGATCCCCCACTCTCTCACAGACATACTCCCCTATAGAAGGGAGAGTAGGTCCTGCCCCTTCCCATCCTTCTTCGTGGAATAGAGGAATTCCTCCAGGAACTCCCTCTCAAAGTCACTCTACATAACATCTGCCTCCCTCTTCTCCCAAAGATAGATCTTTTAACACTGACATGCTACTCCCCACATCTAGATTATATCCAGAGGAACCCAGTACTCCGTTAGATCCTGAATCAAGCTGAATGTAATCACCAAATCCTTGATTCCTCTCTCTGTCTCCAATTCTGAGACGTTTCCCCTATACTTTCTGAGGGTCTTCCACTGAAAGGCACAAAGAATAATGTGCCACCAATCGTCCTCCTCCTCTCAGTAAGCCCTCTACCAATTAGAGGAATCAACCACCTGGGCCCCGATCGCCTGCACTACTCATGGTCGTCATCTAGGTGCCATAGCTGCCAGGTAAACAATGAATTCCTAAGCCCAAGTACTGTAGAATCATGTTGTTCAATTTTCAAAGACTTCTTTCTAATTTTAAATCCCCAAAATACCCAAGGAACACAAGAACACACAAGTCATTATGATGATTTTACATTTTTTAGGGTCTCTACCCTGCAATCTGTGTAGCCTCCCTTATCCTTCGGTAGACCCATAGTCCTTACATCGGATCACGAGGTTGCCTAATATCCTTTGTTCTAGCCGACCATCCCTCTCCAATTTCATGCACCAGGATTTCCTAACACCATTCCCCTACCATCCCACGAAATCCTCACTGTTCTTATCCCTCATCTCCATCTTTTCTTTCAAACCTCCCCATTGATACCATTCTTTAATGACCCACCTTCACAAAGATGAGGTAAGGGACAACATTTTGTCAGACACATCCTTGTTCATGTTGAAGGAGGGATAATGACCCCCAAGATCCACCTTCAACAGGTCCCATAGTGGCTACTAGCACCAAGGGTATAGAATTATGCACAAAAAAGAAGGCATTACCCTTCTTATTTAGTATGATTGGGAGATGAGAAAGTAAATCCCAAACAACAACAAAACTGAATGTATAAGTAAATCCCAAACAATCCATTCCCATATGCATGTTTGAATAGAAATTTTTACAATACTACAAAACATCAATTGCAAATACCAAAGAAAGGAAAAACAACAATAGAAATTGTCCCAAAATCCAAACTAGTACGGTTCTACACAGTCCTCGAAGTCTTCTTGGATACCTGAAAGTAATTTTATATACGTAGGGTGAGTATAGAGGTATACTCATAAGGTAAAAACAAAATCTCTCTTGGACAGGTGGGGAGGCATTCTAATTCCCCATGAGAAAAGAAGATAACCAATCACCTAAAAAATAAATTATCCCCCCAATCCTCACCAAGACACACTCACCAAATAACTCAAGCCATGGAATGTAATGGTAATAACACGTTGATGATTCGGTACCCCACATGACTTTCCCACTAGTTATTGAAGAAATCCTATGCATTAGACCTCTCCCAACATTTTGTCACCGAGGTCCCACTGCCAAACCTCGCCCACACACACTTAGGCTACCACAACCTCAAATCTCACACACAAATACCTAGGCCACAACCACCACACATAACCACGCGTGCAGACACCTGGGCTAGAACAACTACCACCATGCACGAAGACACCTAGGCCTGAACAACTACTAGCATGCCCGAACACTCCGGGCCATGATCCCAAAGACACTTTTGAAACAACCTTCCCATGTTCACACCTGGTCCAACCACCAAAATACCTTGCCTGAATAATCTTGGGCTATAATGGAACTCAGGCCATCACAGCCCACCCAGAGAGACCTAGGCTACTTTTGAAAGGGAGATGAAAACGATCTAATAACCAGCCACTTATGTGGGTGTTGGCTAAATCTCCCTACCCCAATTAAATGAGGGTGTTCAGCATGAAGTGATCAACTTGGGTGCGACGTGAATAAGAAACTTAAGATCTAAATTATACATTTATGTAAACAAGCACTCATCCCAATCTAGGGGTTCCAAAACCCACCTATACACAAACACCCTCATTACTATTCATTCATTAAAAGAACACCACCCATAGCCAAGTCACAACTAATTCCCAAAAAAACAATTTCCCATTTAATTCTTTCTTTTTATCACATTCGAGTGGTTTAAGTTTAAATAATTCTTCACTATTGGGAAACTAACAGGCATGGATACTAGCCAAGGAAAGAAAAACAATCAAGCAGAAGAATAATCTTTTACACCCAGTTCTCTTGTAAAGTCACAACAACAAAATGGATCCATGAGATCCCTCAATGTACTAGAACCAAACCAAGACCCACAACACGGCCCCACACGACCTTAGATCCAAAAAACAACATCTTCACCACAACAGGGGATACAATCCACATCCATACCACCCAACAAGGATCAAGTAGAACAACCACACATATTACCAAGACAGAGAAAGGGAGTTTTTTGATTCCATCACACCATTCATTGAGTTTAATCTGTTCATTTGGTTAAATGGGGTGTACACACAATGATTCATGTTCACGGGTCATTCATTTAATCAACTGAGTTTATGTGATTAACCAATTTCCATGTTACCGCCACTAAATCATTAGAGAAGACAGGGATCCATTAGTGTGCAAAGAAAAACTCCCAAAATCATTGATTTTTAGTTTACATAGGCCCATAAAATTCACAACATATAAGAAAAGGTAAAATAGTATTGTAGAATAATCAAACACACCCCTTCATTTTTTAAAAGTCCATTTATTATCATCATTAAGGATTGGTTTCATCCATCCTCATATAAACATTAGAATACCTGCCCTGCATGATACATAGTAAAGAGAGATGAAGGAAGAATCCTACCTTGATGATCAATAATTGATGTTTTTCTCCATGTGCCAAGAATTGGGGGTGCGTGAATTGTAGGGGAGGAACTCCAGGGGCTCCAAGAGTGGGCAGAAATGGCTCCAGCATAAGCGCAACACTTTCCTTAGGAAGTGGGGAATCCAGAATCACTAAGGAGAAGATGGAAAAAAGTCCATCCCTAAATAAGAAATAATTCTCGTGCATTAAAAAAATGAGATCCTAGAATTATGGGATATCCAAATCCTGAACAGCTTTAAAGGCAGATAATGGTTTCACCATGCGGTTTGCTGGTTACACATAATGGAATTAATTTTCATTTAATAATTCTATTTTTAGAGGTGTCCATAATAGTTGCTCATTAAACAGTTTACGTTATTCATAGGAAAACACATAACAGGGGTGGAACTATAAAGTACAGGAAAAGGTGTGACACCGAGGAAAAGCCACACATTTTGTTAAGTGAAAAGTCACCCAAATCATGGGGGATTTTAGATATCATTTATGGGATTTTAAAAAATATTTTAAAGGGATATTGAAATACTTTTACGTCAAAAGATACATCGTGGTAGTGGAATTTGAAAAATAAACAAGGGTGGGACACTGTTTGGTAAGACACTACAAGCAGTTCCACGGTCACGGTGCCACCGTCATGGTGCCGCCATCAGAGTGCTACCCTCACGGTGCCACCATAAGCAGTTACACCGTAAGCAGTGCCCCCATTTCGGTGTTAGACGGTGACTGGTGCTTCCGTTTTGGTGGAACCATTTGATGGAAAAGAGTTTTTTGAAAACTCTTTATTGATTCATTGCCCGGGCCATTACAGATATCACAAAGAGGTATCTAGATCCATGGTTTTTTGGGCCATTACTATATTTCCTTATATGTTGGTTTTGAATTATTAAGGGAGAAAATAGTTTTAGTGGAATCTAATGTAATGTAACAGATCGTTCCAGCCTATTACCTTGTTCCAAATATGGTGTTTGAGGTGTCAAGGGATGTCAAGGTTACACTTTTCAACACTCTTCATTATTTCCAGTTTTCCAACATTCCAAGAGTGCCTCATCCCAATGGTGCCTAATGAACATTGTTTCTCATCCCAATAGGGGCTCACCTGTGGTATCTCACCGAATTGTGGATCACTGGCATTATATCACCCTGGAATTGTTTTTTTGGCAGTGTCTCAACCTGGAAGTTTCTCCTACGATGGTGCCACATCTAACGGTGCTTCATTCCTGGTGGTAGGTCACCCTGGAGGTATCTCATCATGTGCTTCCTCTTTTAGGGGTGTCTCACCTACCGGTATCTTATCGTAGTGATATCTCATTTAGGTGGGGTCTTATCATTGTGGTGTCTCTTCCCAATAGTGTCACATCCTGGTGGTGTTTCATTCCTGATGGCGTCTCATCTTAATATTGTATAATTTCCAATAGTTCACCATTTTTTTATAATTTTCTTACATTTTTCAGTTTTTCCCTTTTTATGTCATTTTGGATTATAAATGAGTTTAATGGAATAATTATTGGTTTTTAAATATATTATAAAGGATTTCGATCATATCCTAAATTTCTCAAATGCCTAGATGAATTTATTTTGTCGAAACACTTGGTGTTGGCTAGATCCACCTTTTATTGAAATTCAAAACTATATCTAATCCTAAATTTTCATGATCTAATCTTTATAAATATATGATATTTTATATCCTATTTTGGACATTTTTTCTCTTGATATGCTGAATACTAGATCCCTATTCCCATAGGAGAAATCTAACCTAGTGTTTTTAATTGGTTATGGATTTCTTATAGAGTTTCCTACTATACACAGGCATATGTTTTAGCGTAATAAGTTAATGTCGACCATCTTCCTTCTAATAGGATTTTTTCCTTCATTTATCTTTTTGTTTATCAAGTAGGGTGGGTTTATTATTATTAATTGTTATGAACATGGTAACATCAATATTAATAAATATAATGAACTAGATGAAATTGAATTTAAAGTGGTAGGGGAATAAAAAATATGATGGTGATATTTTGAATTTATTCAAATTGATTTGATTTTATATTTTGATCACATGTGTGTTATCCAATGATTAAAACATTGTCTGTTTGATGAAATATAATGTTCTAGAAACTTAATTTTTGAAATACTATGTTTTTTTATTCAATTATATCATCATAAAAAATAAACATTAACAACATATATTAGTTTAATTAAATACATTCCCTGGTATCATATGGAATATATAGTAACACCCTTAAAAATAAGTGAAATGGAATAACATCCCTATTTATCTAAATCTGAATGTGTTGTTTTGTGATATATGATGTTATGTGTGAAATTGTTATGGTTTGTGTTTATGGGATTAATTTAATATACAGTAGCTATATTATTATTTTTATATGGGAAGTGGATGAGATGTGGTTCTGAAATGGGGTTGTTTTTATAGTTATGTTACATTGTGGTATTGGGGTTTTGATAGTGGGTGTGGAATGGTTATGTAGTAGGGATGTAAAAAATGGATGTGGATGTAACATTATGTGGATGTGTAAATTAGGTTGTGGTGTTTTTCATATATTGAGTAGTTGATTCTATCATATCTACCAACGTATTAATTAAATTAATACTACCTATTAAAAGTTTCAAGTTGTCATATTTATTGAGTAAATTGATTATGGGAAATGTTGATGAACTAGTTGATGTTTATATATAAACTGATGGGTTGGGAATGTATAATAAAATTATTCTAAAAAAGAAATTGGTTTTCTAAAAAATGTTGTATAAACAAATTAATTTTACTATTAAAGATAAGTATATTGATATATAGACATTGGAAAATTCATTAATGGATACAATATGATCTTTTTATTTTGCCTTATTTGTGTGATTTTATGCGTCTAGAGGTGGAACAGATTGTGTAGACTATGTGAGATGGTTAATTCTTATTTTAATCCCACCGGATGGGCTTTTTTCAATAACATTATAGTATATACACTTTAATTTCCTTTGGATTTTTATACACACCCCTCTATGTTTAGAACTATGTGTCGAATGCCCACATTTACATACTAGGGGTGTCATTCCAAATAATTCTAGTGGGAGGATGGAAGGCTAGCCACTATCTCTCCCCTAATCACTCTTCCATATGAGATAGGTATTGCACATTTTGTGATGTTAGGATACATGTTAGTGTATTAAATGGTGGATGTGATGTGGCGTCCCTATAATTTTCAGGATGATTTGTTATGTGGTGTCCCAAATGTCTTCAGGATGAGATGTGTTGTGTTGTGTGGCCTAGGAATGTGCATGTTGGATGTGTTTTGAGGCCCAAGTTTGTGTCGGAGATATGTGTTTTGAGTCCTACGTGTGTGTGGGAAGGATATACTGTGAGGACCATGTGTGTGAGGTTAGTTGTGTTGGGAGGACCCTGTGTGTGGGGGTAGGATGTGTTGTGAGGCCCAAATGATAATGGGTGGGATGTTTTGATAGTCCTAGGTATGTGTGGGATGGTTTTGATGTGGTATATTCAGAAGAGGTGTGATCACAAATACATTTCCCGTTGGAGTGAAATTGGCTAATTAGTGGGTATATGGTGTGGGTTACCCTATCATCAATGTGATTTATAATATATTAAATTACATGGAATATTTATTTGGTGAGTGAGACTCGGTGAGGTTAGGGTTTTTGTTAGTATATCTATTTATTTGTGGTTTGGTTATACTACTTTTACTTTAGTGCATAAGTATTATCTTTTCACATGTGCATTATAGACATTGGTTTTCCTATTAATTATAGATGTATTCTCATCCAATGTATATAAAAATTGATTTTTTGGATTCTTCGAGGATTTTTTGACCATACTAGACATTTCATGTTCAAACCTTCATAGCCATTATTGTGTCGATTCCATAGCTTTTGTTTCTTTTGTGATTTTGATTCATAAACATTTAAATGTATAATATTTTATTTATACATTCATTGTGTGATGGTTTGGATTTTAACTATATTTTTCATGGAGTTTATTATGTTTGATACATCTTATCTCCTGGTATTTTTATCTTATAAAGGGTAATGCCTCCCATATTTTGAGATTTGTACACCATTAATGGTAGTCTCAAAACTGGGTCCTATAGGAGGCGGGACAAAGCAGTAATTATCTCCCTTTCTTCATAAAAAGATCAGGAGGGGTATCTGTTAAGGGAGGGGTCTTGATAAGGATTTTGGTTAAAAAATAAATGGGTTAACCAAAGACAAGGTAATATTCATCAATGATAATTTTTATTTTAATTCATCTAGAACCTCAATCGTTTATTATTAACACATGATTATATAATATCATCAGTATATTTTATATTCATATATTTCTTTATGTCAATGTAATAAACTAAAACCATCTCCTCCTTAATTAAATGGGACACAAAATCATCAATTTTGTTTACAACATACTACTGCCTTATGAACTGATCTTATTAATTTTCTATCACCATCTAGAACAACAAGATATAATAATGGATTAAATGTTCACATATTAAGTTTATTATTATTTTTTTATTTCATTAATTATTATATATCATATATCATTTAAATTTATTTTTAGGTTCTACATGATATTTCACCCATTTGTACGGTTTTCTATGTCCTTGAAAATAGATGTGATTCGTTGATGCCTTTCATTAAAGTTATTAAGGATGGGTATTTTTAACATATGTGGTATATATGAAATAAAAAGGTGTTTATATTGTAAATTTATTATTTAAATTTATTTCTTATAATTCATTTGGAAAATGAAAGCAACATTCATGCATAAGTATGACCTATCATATCCATAAATAGCCATTTTCATTTGCTATCACTAAATTTTATGAATTAAACTAAACGCATATTTACTGAAATATAAGATATTTATATAATGGATAACATTATAGAGATTATGGATCTATGATCAAGGAATGGGGGAAATCACAAACCAAATAGTACCCAAAAAACATAGTAGTAATTACCTACAATGTGACATTCACATAGAATTTTTAATAAATTGGAAATAAAAGGTCGTGAGTAAATTATATATTGAATGGTATATATATGTATGGTTTATATATATATATATATAATAAACTTTATTTAATATTTAATGGTATTTAATGCATGTTAAGGAAGTCAAGCCTTAGGGTATGGGAATTTTTCTTATGTTTTATTCATTGAGACAACTATTTTGTTATAAATTTACCATCTTTTATTAGCTACATATATAGCCCATTTTAAATTTATTTTAATGAATTTATTTATTCTAATGAAACTATATTTCTATTTAAAATTATATATTCTTGGGGATTATGTATGGATGTTTCCAAATTGGCAAGGGTTTTAATTTATAGTCTTAACTATTTTTGAGACTTCTCCTCATTACACTTATAATGAAGGAATTTTATAATATATCTCCAGAGAAACTCATATAATTTAATCTCACATTGTTATTTATAGGTAATAAATCTTTTACCATAATTTTTCACTCTTTATGTACTCAATTTTTTTAAATAATGTTTTTTGGGAATGTCGTCTTTATTTCCCCCTTCTATCGAAAAATGTTTTTCTTCAAAAACAATGTATTATAAAACATATTTAAAAAATGTTTTTAAATAATCATTATTTTTTATTAAATAATTTCGACCCATGTTTATATTTATAAAGTTATTTTTGAAATCAATCTTCATGATGTTATCCTAAAATGGTGCCATGTTATTTTTAATAAAAATATGAAGCTAATCTTTGTTTTAACATATATATAATGGATGAAAATTTACTGATTTCATGAAAATTATTTTCATTGAATATTTCTATATTTTTTGAAGTTATATTTTCAAATAAATGTATTTCTACAATGTTTTATGTATTTATAGTTTATAATAAAGTGATCTTCAATAGCAGAATCGTTTCAACTAGAAACATTAAAAATGGTTTTAGTTTCAAAATCACTTTCTTTTTAAAATAGAATATTTTTATATAACATATTATTTAATGGGTAAATGATCAATGGATAACTGTCATAAAATTTCTATGAATTGATTATTTTTAGGATAGAAATATTTTTTTGAATCTCATTTATCTTCATTGATAAAATGATCATAAAACCCGCTTCTTTTTCTATGAGATAGGATTTGTGGAGTTGATTAAATTATTTGGAAATAGTTTTTTCAATAGTTAATTTTATGATATTGTCTTTTAGAAACAAATTAATTTTAATGGGTTAAAAATATGATTATTTTTTGTGATCTTGTCTCATACATATGTATGATTTTCATTATGTGGCGGGTGGGACCCATATGTCCCAAAAAAAATATTTATAGATTGATA
Source organism: Viscum album (assembly GCA_963277665.1). Classification (NCBI taxonomy): domain Eukaryota; kingdom Viridiplantae; phylum Streptophyta; class Magnoliopsida; order Santalales; family Viscaceae; genus Viscum; species Viscum album. Next base: position 1,707,309,457 of record OY728157.1, on the reverse strand, counting down.
TCTCACGATATAAAAAAGACTAGAATGGTGGTGAACCATTTTTTTTATGGAATATATCCACTATGATATTATTTTTAGTGAACCTTGACTAATAAATTAGATTAGTGAGAGAACCCAATCCACTATGATTATCCGAAAAAGGATTCATGGACTATTGAAAAAATTATTTTCTATTCTTTTTTTTATAAAATAATCTATCATAATATTATTCTCTAATGGTTAATTTTAATTGATTCAATTGTGATTCATATATTATGAACATCCATGATTTTATCCAAGAGTCTTTTTTATAAACTAATAAATGAATGGATTTGTTTTCAAATGTTATTATCATGTTATCATTTTCTTATGCTCATGATATATTGATATCAATTTTTTTTACTCTTTCTGGGAATTTGATATCACCGATTATTATAATTCTATTCCCCTTGTAATGATTAATTTTATTATGTATGTTATTTCTAAGAAGGTTTCTAGTTATTAATAACATTCTGTGAGATGTTGTAGCGTAGTTATGAACCATTTGTTTATTTGTCCATAATTCCATAGGAACTATACAATTATTATCTTTTGACACGTGTTTGGGTAGTGTAAAGAATATTCATATAAAATTGTATTAAATTGGTATGAGATACATGGGTTTATAAATATGAAATTAGTTTACTGGTTTAGCTAACCATGTAAAATATGATCCAAAAATATTAGGGAGAACTATGAGGATATGTTTGAGGAAAATACTATTGATGATTCAAATTATAGGAAAATGACAACGAGTTCTGGTAAATGATAGATCATGTAAATTACCTAAAATTACATCTCATTTTTGATACAATAGGTTGATCTATGTCATGGATGTAGGTAACTAGGAGTAAATACTATAAAACGGGTTCCATGATGTGGACTCGATCATAACTTGGTGAATGACAACAGGCCTAGCTACAAATCTAGTTTAAAACTACATGGGTATATACATTGGTAATTAATTTTTTCCATAAGTCATAATAATGTATCTAAGTAGTTGATCAGTATAAATGACAATGTAAAAAAACTATGTTTTCATAGATTGAGAATAATTTTCTTTGAGTTATACAACTTATAACTAATTTAACCTAATTATGGGGTTCCCCATTATGATTATAGTTTATAATAAAATGATTATTTATTTAATTCAATAGTTGGAACTTGAAGGAACCATGTTAAATATGTGTGGGATAGACAATGCAATGATTTTCCTCTTAAGAATCAAAAAGTCCTGAGACCTATAATGAAAAATCACATTGTTAATCTCAAAGACCGTTCTCAAGATAAGAATCATGCTAAACCTAAAAATGAAAAATTGAGGGAATGAAATTCGGTTGATTCCTTCATTACGAAATATATTCATTCTTTTAGTGGTTTCTATGATCCTCTAGTAATTTAATTGTGAATCAATACCACTAAAATAATATTTTAATTTATCTAATGTTATAAACATGAAAATTTCATTTTTGATATCTATCAATTTCCCGGATAGATAGATAAATGGTGGAGTTTCTTTAATATTTTAAGGTATGTTGTTATAATTGAGTCTATACTTTTGGAACATTTTAATAACATATTTTTCAATATAAAATTCCTAAAAATATATCATAAAAAATTAGATAAGGAGTTACATAAGCTATTTTAGAATGATGACCACTATGTTGGTTCCTATGAGTAAAACATAACATGATTTTGGAGGTACACACCTAGAATTATCATCATATCTTAATGTATGGTTCAAAAATTAATCTATTTTTCAAATCCAAGACTCCAATGGGTGTTATTCATTCGGTACTTCAGAATAAAAGATGAAATCATTCAATTTACTCAAATAGAGGAAATGTATATTGATGTTACCCATTAATCTCATAGTTTTATATGAAAAAGAAGATAGAGGTCAAAGGAAAATCTAAATACCTTATTGATAAAGAGATGAGATTTCCTACATTTTATATGTGTCATAGAAAACATACAGGTAATTTTTATAATGGGACTAGTGAATATATTATGTGTAGGAATGATATTTATCGATAAATTGATTATAAATTTAATGGGAAAGTGTTATATAATGATGGAAATAGATAGAATGTTTCACAAATAAACAACCCAAACTATAATGTTTAAAATTCAATAAGTATAGTAAATATTATAATCCACACCCAAATATAAATGTTGATAATAATGATCAATATTATGGTCCTCTTTAGTTTTGGGACAATGGGATATCTCATGAAATCACGATTTCTATCAAGGGGTTAGATAAAGACATTGTGAATGGTACACTTACAATAAATTATGGAACTATTAATTTGTTATTTTACTCTATGTCTACCAATTCCTTCATATCATAAAAATTTAAAAATCATATCAAGATGCCACAAAAATGATTAGATGATTTAATTGAACAAAAACCTTTAATTGTATGATTATCACATATCGAGTATATAATAAATCTCCAATTTATGTTTTTCATAATGTTTTTCCAGAAAATAGTTTCATTCTTACTATAGATAAATATTTTGTTATCTTTTATATGGATTGTATTTTCTACATAAATCCTACATCATTTTTTGAAGAAGGGATGACTCATTTGATATTCAAAACAAACCTAAAACTATTAATCAATGTGATTATCTTCATGAACCTCTAATGGATACCACATCCACTATATGGGTGTTGCTTCCCATTATAATAGGGATTTAATCTTAATTGGATAAAAAAACCAAACATCAATGATATACAAATTTTGAGGTAATTTTTTGATGTTATTTTAGAATATTTACCTCATTATACAACGATTTTGGATGTTGTGTTTTCAAACGAACTCATTCATAGTGCCATAACAATTTCAATTAATACCTATATAATTCCACATAATTGAGTTAATTTAATTAAATAAGAAACTCTCAAAGGACCCTAAAAAGGGATTCATAAGGCAAAGTGTGTAACCTTGGGGTGCACCTATAATTGTTTTTAAAAATATTCATTGATTTATGATACTATTTATTGATTATAATGTGGAAATACATATAATTATAAATAAAAATAATCTTATACCTAATATTTATTATCTACTTTATCAACTATATGAAACTCAAAATTTTTCAATTTTTAACTTTGTTCAATATATTATCAATTGAGGTTTATGAAGGTTGATATAACAATGGAATATATCTGTAAAAGGCATAGAAACATTTAATATATTTATATTCTATTTTTTGTTACTAATTTTCCACCTATATTGAAGGATTTATTGAATACAATCTCAAGAGATTAAAGTGATCATTTGGTGGTGGTAATTATTGATGATGTTCTTATCAATTAAATGTTCAAGGAATAGTATATAAACCATATGAGAATTCTTCTAAAGACCATAAGTAAGGAGAAAAAAATGAAAAATTTTAAAATCATGCATTTTATTTAGAAATGGTTTCATTTTGGTTCGTAAAATATAATGATGGAGTATAGTAGTAGATCCATCAAAGATGGAGGATAATAAAATTTGGCCAAGACCATCCTCAATGAATGATATCCATAGATTTACTGGTCTAAATGGATATTAATTATATTATTTGGGGAATTTCATGAAGACTATATTGTCAACTCAACAATTTATCTTATGAGCGATCCATGTTTCACTATAGAGATGAATGTGAAAAACACTTCATGGAACTAAAGATAAGATTAGTCAACATGACTATGAAAGCAATAACCCATAGTGGAGAACACTTTATAATTTGTAGTGTTTCATTCATGATGATATTAGAATGTTTTTTATACATAATTTAATGTTCATATATTCTTCATTGTGGAAATTAAATGTTCAATAGAAAATTACCCAAATCACGATTTAGATTAAGATATATTAATATTTTCTCTAATGATATAGAGGAAATTTATTGAAGAAAAGATTGAAATATAAAATAATAATGAAATTAAATGAAATTTTCTCGTAGAATTATTTGAATATGGAAAATATAATATGGTTAGAGATGTCAAAATATTATGATTTATAAATAAATTATCACCCCACTAGAAGAGGATACATCTTTTCTTTCTCAACTGAATGTACAGTCATCTATTTATGTGAATATTAATGTGTCATAAAAATAATATGTAGAGATGTAAAATAAGAATGGAAATTTTATTTACTATTAATTTGATAATTATGGAATAATATGTTTTAGGAACTGTTTACATGTTTCATCTATACCATATTTTATGTAGTATTTAGTAAAATCTTATAGTTCTTCATTCAATATTCTTCTTGGAAGTGTAAATATGGATTGATATTTTAAATTGTATTTATGGTGGGATTGTATAAAGAGATATATCATAGAGTTTGTATCATAGAAATTGGTATGTTGGTAAGATAAGGCTAATAGTGAAATGTCTAAAGAGATGGTATATACATTACCGATACTATAATGTAAATTGGATAACATCACTCTTGATTTTTTCATTAGACTCGGTAAGACATACAAATGGAATAATTATATATGTCTTGTTATAGATATATCTAGAAATATGGCACACTGCAACACTATAGGTAATGATTTATTTCTTGATCACATTTTCATGATATACATTATGTATATAGAATGGTTTTACGGATTACCACATTAAATTTTATCATATTGGGATCAAATGTTTACCTAAATGTTTTGAAAATTTTTTCCATAAACACTTGATATAGAGTTGATATAAACAAATTTGTATCAACCTCAAATTTATGGTAAGTCCAAGAAAAAAAATTTATCACTATTTTATATATTTATATCTTATTCCTTAGATTTTATAGGTTGTTGGAATGAACTTATTCTTATTGTTGAGTTTTCATATAACAATAGGTTTCTATGGATCATTACGATAGATCCTTATAAATCCTTTTATGGAATAAAATGTAGAGATCAAATGTGATGGAATGTATTTGGAGGATGAAATGTATTGGGACCTGAAAAAGTTTTTGAAATGGTAGAGATGGTTAGATCCATTCTGAAACACTTGAAGGAAGCTTACAGTGGGAAGAAAAAATATACATACAATAATTGGAATGATCTATATTTTGAAAATTATGACCAGGTGTATCTATGAATATGTCCAAGGATGAAGGAAGTAAGAATTATGAAGAAGGAAAATATAAGACCTAGGTATATCAGTCCTTTTTAAATTATTGATCGTATTTTGATGGTGTCCTATTATTTGGAACTTCCACCAAAATAATGAATTTTTTCATGAAATGTTCCATGTTTCTCTCAAGAGAATGTACATAATTGTTCATTAACATGTAATTAAATGATTGGATTTAAAACTATAAAATATCATTATTTTGGGAAATAAAATGAGGATATTATGTATTACATATAATATTTTGAATGAGTCACAACCACCTACATGTTCAGTGTTTTGCGGTGAAACCACGTGTTTGAAGAGGATAGGTGGGAAATTTTGGATATTATAAAGAAGAGGTATCCTAATTTTATAGTATTATTGTGAATAATTTTTCATGTATAAATTCATTTTATGTTTGTGGTAAAATTTCAATCCTTTATTTTTATGAATTTTTTAATAAATTAAATACATTTGATATCTTCCCTAGTATGCAACCGTGGGTTTTAATGAATTGTGAAAAAATATTAAAATTATTATTTAAAATAATTTGTTACTATGAAATTAAAATTGGAGAAATATTATATAATTACCAAATGTTAAATATTATGAGTAATGTTTTTATATATATAAAACATATTCGTTAAAAAATATTTAATTCTCATTAAAATCATTATACGATTTGAAAAATCATTTTTCCTAAAAAAAGAAGTTTTTAATTATTTTTATGAACAATAATAAAATAATTTTTTTTATTTTAGAAAAAATGAGAAAAAATATACTTAATTTTTGAAATCATCATAAAAACTATTTTTCTGTGATTATTTGGAATTTTTTGATGTATGTATTTTTTTATAAATAGAGGATAAAACAATTTTTTATTGACAATTTCCTTTTCATTTAATGATTTTATGAGGATAATTTTTTTAAATGGATTTATAATTCAAATTAGTTTATTTATATTTAAAATAATATAATTTTGTTCATTGTAGTAATTTCATGTTGGATTTTTATGTAAAATGTTATTAAACATGTGAGTATTTTTTCTTTGGTAAATAGCTTTACCTTCCAGTTTGTGGGTTTATTATAAAATTAAAATTTTCCACTTATTTTAATGGGATTCTATAAAATGAATTATATATTGGAATAATAATAATATATATGTTCTTATGTTAGAAACATAATTTTTACCATAATTAGTATTAGAGAGAATAATACAATTATTTATCGTAGTTATGGATAAAATGGGTTTACTAGGATATGTGATAAAATATAAAATGGAATGGATTCAAAATGAACCAAAAATAATAATAAAATTATTGTATATATATTGAAAATATCATATTTATGTCTTTATAGTATTCAATTTTTTGAGCCTTGTGACTTGTGACAAATGTCGGTACACATTTTTCATTAAGAAAATTACTTGTGTGTCAGTAACCTCACTTATAAAAGGACACATGTTTTCATCTCATATTGATATATGAAAGACCATTTTATTAGGTAAATAACACACAAATATATTATTTATATACCTCTTATTATCTTAGAATTCATATTTTTGGAATAAATTCATCTATGTGGGCTTTCGGTGGAAATTTAGACATTTCTAGAATAAGAGGAAACATTATTCAAACATCATTTATATTTAATTTTCATCTACGCCAAATATTTTTATAATTAAATAATTATAATATAATAACATATTTATAATCAATATAATATAATTTTTTAATCTTATTGTAATGACATAAAACAATCTCCACTCCCATAATCTATGATATGAAAATATTATTCATGTGTATAGGAAATCACCACCTCCCAACCACATGTTATTTGTTTTCCATCACAACCAATCATGAAGAGATACAATTATTGACTTAATTTTTATATTCTATATTTATGATATTATTATACTTCATGGCTTATTATATCACATATACCTTTGTACTTCACATTCATTGTAAATACAATAACGTAACTCATGTTTACGACATACTACTGCCTTGCGAAAAGTTCTGATTTGTTTATGCTTTACATCGAAGGTAAGAAGGATTAGTTTAGCTAATATATGTATTTTGTATTAAATAAAAATTATTTTCAATGGTAACATTTTATTTCAATTTTGTTCTTAAATTCATTGAGAGAATGTAAACTTCATTCATGTGTATGTACGACCTCGTGTCCCCAGGAACAGTGTATTTAATTTTTTATCTGAGACATTTATCGATTACTATAAAAATATATATAAGTAATATATATAATATTTATATCATGGATAAAAAATTTTATATTATAGAACCATTATCAAACTAATATGAAAAAATAAAACATCAAATCTTACATGAAAAACAATGTAGTTATTTCCTAAAATGTGATTTTAATATCAAATTTTTAGTAAACACATTATAAAAGGTCATAAGTAAATAATATATGGCATGGTATATATATTTATTGTTCTAATAAATTTTTATAATAAAATTATTTTTATTAAAAGAAATTATAGAATGTGTATGAAAGATTTCGACACATTATGTACGAGAATTCTATTTTTATTTCCCTTCTTTGGGATATATGTTGTGTTCTACATTTAGTTTCTTTCATGATGTGTATATACATCCACATTGACTTGTAATCACTTATATTTATTTAATTTCATGATATTATATTTTTCATTTAAAATAATTCTATCTCAGTGCTTTTGATTCAAGGATATAGATGTGGAAAGCGTATTATGTTATAATATCATCATTTATCGAGGTAGATCATTATTGTTCCTCAAATAAATTGTAAGATCAATATCTCAAGGTATTATATTATTTTCATGTACTATAGTTGTTTTTGGATAATACATGTTTCCATTAATTTTCCTCTCATTTAATACTAAATATTTGAGAATATTTTTTGTGAAAAAACATTTTTATTTCCATTATTGATCGAAAAACTCATTTCTTTCAAAACAATTTTCCGTAAAAAAATTTCAAAAATTGATTTCAAAAAATAATTTTAAAATTCTCCAAATGAATCATTAATAAAAATTTACATATGTTTGAATATTTATTAAATTTCTTCATTGGATTCAACATGTTGTTTTTCAAATAAGGTTCTTTTCTCATTTATTGAAAATTTCAAAGAAATTATTGTTTTCAAATATATATAATGATTAGAAATTTACTGAAGTCCTAAATAATTATTTATAATATGATTTTTTATATGTTCTTTATTATTATTTTGAATTAAAATTATTTTGAAAGTAAATTCTAAATTTTTATTTCAATAAAAAAATTTTCTAATGAAATGATATTTTCTTCAAGAAATGTTCTAACTGACTATTCATTTAAAATCATTTTATATTAAAGATGTTATAGTTTTATGTTACATATTCATTACAATGGATATGATCCAATGATAAAATTTTTACTCATTATTTGAATGGTATATGTTTTTAATCAAAATATTTTTATAAAACCTTTTTATCGTCAGAAGGTTTTACCATTATAATATTATTATGAAACCCACTATCTTCCATGGGATATGACTTGATGAAATGATGATATAATTATGAAACATAGTTTTTTTAAAAGAAATATTTATGAATAAATGATTATAAAACTCATTCCATTTCACCAGTTCTGATATGATTAATGTTTTATAGTCCTGTTTCACATAGATATATGATTTTCATTATTTGATGGGTGGGACCTATATATCTCTCTAATTAATTGGGTAAAAATTGATATATAATGACATTAATAAGAATATATGTGGATTGAATCTACTTTATTAAAGGGATTTTTCCACAATGATATTATTGGGGGTGAACCATGAAATGTACTATTTTTTTGAGAGAGATACCAATACTTTTTGATAATCCAATAAATGAGCCTTTAACTACTATTGAAATAATTTTATATTCTTGTATTAATGGAACAAATATAGTCCAATGATATTCTATCTTATTTCATATTCCTTGGTTCTGTTATAATTAATGTAATATGAAAAACCATGATTTATTCAATTGCACTTGTTTATGATATATGATACGCATGGTATGGTTTTATAATGTCATTCTCGTGATCTCATACCCATTTTCTCATGATATGTTGACATTTACCTTTATAACCTTTACTATGAATTTGAGATCATCCTTTACTATTTTTCCTCTCCCTTTGATATCATGATAGTTATTATATATGATATGTCTAAGAATGGTTTGAGTTATGAAGAACTTAGTCAGAGATAATCTATCTTACTTATTTTACATGTGCCTCATCCCAATTGGTGAGGACTCAGAATGTGCATTCAAGAGACTCAAAATTAAATCTGGAGGGAGCCATATTTTTGAGGTACTATAGTTGTACTATAGCAGGAACTATAGCCATCACTATAGTAGTTAATATAGTAGGCACTGTTCGGTATTGTGGCAGCTATAACTATTCATGCATCTAGACCTCTCGGCCACTGGTTGGGTCATCGAGTCCTACAAGGCTTTCTGGCAACCCAAGGCCTTCGGGCTAGTTGTATCTCAAGGCCTTCAGGTCATCCCAAGGCCTTTGGGCTGCATTAAATTGTAGATTTACTGGTCATACTAAAAGTTTCCAGGCTCCAGATGAGGATTCAGGGCAGTGGAATTCCCAAGAGCTGAGCTAACCAGAATTGGAAGAATGAGAGGTTTTGGAATTTCCATCGGTACAGGGTCTTTTCAGCTCTACATAGGAAAGCTAGCAGACTAGAACTATGATGGTGGAGTGTTGATATTGTGACAAGTGCTGGGGTGGAGTAGTTCCAAGTTGTATTGTCCAGGTGATTCCCTCTAAGACCTATGGGTCATGTAATTGTCTATAATCCTTGGGGTCTTGTAAGGGTTCCACCACACCCATTCAAAGATGAATTATAATAAAAATCAAGGTCTTTGGCCCATTCGGTCAATGTAGATCACTTATAAAGCAGTTTTTTATTTTTCAACGATTCTAAGGGTCCTATACCATAATAATCCTTATAAATTGTTTTATTTAATGTAATAAATATTCATATAAAACGATGAAATGTTTATGTATGAAATGTTTGGTTCATTATAAAAATGGTATAGTTATATTTGGGTATATACATGTTATGATGGAGTGAATAAATGTATTCATTGATTAACAACCATTAAAATAACCATGGTATGATCTCCATTTTTTATTTATCACATCTTTATGGATATAATATATAAAAAACAGCTTACTATAAAGACACATGGGGATTATTATAAATTGAGAAACAACTATTGGAGTTTCATGAAAATGTATTTATCCTTCATATAGTTTCACCATGGGTATACTATATTAATTATGTGATTAAAAAGGACAAGTATTTAAAAGTTTATGCCAATTACAAGGAAATAGAACACAATACCATATATAAAAACTATCATCTTCCCAAATTAATTAAATATTTGGTCATATTTAGGTAGCTAAATATATTTTGTTGATTTATTGTAATTCTTGGTATCCTGATTATTGATTAATGATAGAATAAATTACAAATTTTTCATTTCATATGAGGTATAAATAGTATGAATTTATTGTAATTCCATTTAGATTGATTAATGAAAAATATTTTTTAAGGATTTCATGATTAATGTTTACAATTATTATATCAGTAATTATTTTTGTGATATTTTAGGATTCTGTCATGATATAGTTTAAAATCAATGATAACCATTGGGTCATATTAAAATCCTTATTATCAATCCTATATAAAATAATTTATATAGGATATTTAATGAATTTTAATTATTTCTTCAAGAATTTATATTTTTTAGTATATTTTATATAGATATGGAATTTTTTTTTTCAACCCAATGTAAAGGTTGTGATTTAATGTCTAAGGTCAAAAAAATAAAATCAACGATTTTATTTTTGTTGGAATAGTTGGTTACTAATCATGATTCGTGGAAAATATTACACAATTAAAAATCATGATAAAAAATTTGTCCTGAAAAGTAATTATTTTCATATGGGTTGATGAAATTAATGAATGTTTTGTAAACATTAAAATGATATTTTTCAATGCAATAAAATGAAATTATCATCAGGAAGAGACATATTTATTATATTTATTCATGCATCTAATAAGGAACATTCCTTTCTTTTTATGTATAAAAATAGAGTTCTTTATCTATGCACCATGGAGGTTGATAATTCATGAATATAAATATCTATACCATAGCCTTATGTTTTAATTTTAAATGATTGAATTGAGTATATGTAGGAATAATCATTATAGGTATTGATTCAAAATATAAAAGGATTAAATAATATTGAGGTAAAAATTTTCATAAAACTTTTTCATCAAGAGGAAAGGGTGATGGTTAATTCTTCAAATAGATTATAACTTGTCAATACAGTAACACTCTAGAGAGGATAATATTTTAGAGGATGAATTATGTTGAAAATATCATGAAGTTTTGACTAAATTGATAACTGAAAAATATCATATTTTTTTGAATTAGTAGTGTTCTTTAGGGGAAAAACTAATTTATATGAAATATCTCATCTATTCCAAATGATATCCATATCATTGTTATTAGATAAAATTAAATGTTCATATCTTGATGATGATAAATAATAAAAGAAAATCATTTCCATGAGTTATGGGAATTTGGTTCTTCTCATCTATGATGATGATATTTTAAAATTAAGAAAGATAATATGTGTTCCATCCGTACCATAGTTATAAGGAGAATTATTAAATGAATTTTGAATCCCAAATATCTGACAAAAACATGTAGTAAGTAAATATTTGAATAATAAGGAATGTTTTTAGTGAGATAATTTGGAATGGGAAATTGTATAGTATCTTAAATGTTACTTGGTTTTTCAACATATAATGGATGAGAAAAAATGTTTTAAAGGACTCATGCAAACTCTACAAACTCTTATATGGAAAATGGATGACATTATTGTAGACCTTATTGACATCTTTAAAAAAATCCTATAAAATGATTATATATGGGTTATTATTGATCTTAATATCAACTCCTCTCATTTACTTACTATAAAAAAATATATATCTCTTTGGTGCTTCATGGGGATCTAGATTAATAATGTTCTATTATATCAGGATGTACCCATTTAAATTATATATGATCATGATCCATATATTACATAAATATCATACAAAATTCTTCCAAATGATTACAATAAAGATATTTATTTCAATTCTACCATCATTCCTAAAACTATTGTTCACATTTAGAGGAATATTGATACATTATAATATATGTTGAGGCCATTATCAGATGATATTCTCAGTGTGTTGTATTAATATTAAACTTTATTATAATTTTAAAATAATAATATATTTTATTCATCCATTTATATGAATGAATATATATCATTTTATAAATATAGTGTTTTACTCTATTTTTTGGGTCTGATATGTTGAATGGAAACATTTAGTCCCAGATGTCATAGAGGAGAAAACAACTAACGTGATAACTATTCAGAATCAAATTTGGGTATATCAAAGTATAAAATTATGTTATCCCAATTCCAAAATTAATGATTTATAATTTCATATGGGAGATCTTATTTTCATAGAGGAATATCTATGCAGTAGTTCTTTGATTTTCATCATTAAAAATATACAATATCTAATAAAAATTAAGAATTTTGAAGATATGGAATAAGTGGTAGATGTGGAAAAAAATTGAACGATACCATATATCCCCAATAATTGTCATAATGTGTTCCATATCTCAATTTTAATGAAGTATATTCTGTACACAACACATGCTCTTTACCTTGATAAAATATAACTAGAACATGCTTCATCATACCATTAAAAGACTATAATTATTTGTTATTGTAGAGAATAATTATTTTGGAATCAAATTACATGGATGATATATGTAAATTGGAAAATTAATATAATAAAATAAGAAACATGTGAACCTGGAGATGTTATGTTGAAGGTCTTGTTAAAAGAAGAAGACATGATGAGATAATGTTTTTTTTGAATATATTATCTTTAGAATAAATAAGAATAGATTTGATTTTTTTGAGATCTATAAATTCCTTGATAATATTAGAGCCATTGTTATAATTATTCTTGATGATAATTTTATATACATAGTTAGATGAGGTGAAAAAACTATGTTTGAAAAAATTAATAGATAAATTGGGATCTTGAAAAATGATATTATTTAATTATATAATAATATTTATCAAATATAGGTTGTTGGAAAAGTAAATAGGGTATTTATATTTTGATTATCAATGTTCCAAACACATTTTTTAAACTATACTATTCATTATTCTCTATATAGATGGTTAACGAAATAACATGGGGTATGTAATGTTTTTGAAAAAAGGAATGTGATTATTATGTTGTGGATGGGGATACGAATTAAGAAATATTTTCAAAGATTGAAAATTACATTGGATAAGGACATCATAATAGAAGGAATATTGAAGGTGTTTTAGATATAATATAGTATAATGTCTATATAATGATTATTTCATGTCGATCCTAATATATTTTAAAATTTTCATCAAGAAAAGTTCATTGATGTCCATAATATAGAGAAACTCAAGAACATCGCATCGTTTTTATTTCTTTCGAAAAATGAATTTTACAAGACAATTCGAAATGATATTGTTTGAAAATCTCCAAAAAGAAGAAAAATTAATAACTATTCATTATTTCATTAGATATAATATTTTATTAGAAAATATTGGTTTTCTATTTCCTATCATATTCATTGGAAATAGATTCTCTAGTTGAGAAATTGCATATAGAATTCCATGTAGAGTCTTTAGAATGATATAAACTCAAATGTGAAGAACCCAATAAGGATTTATGATAATGAAGTTGATTTAAATATGACCTATATGTATATTTTTGGAACATTAATATTTTATTAGTAACGATATTTAATGTCAAAATGATAAGATGGATGTGTAATGGAATAAAAAAAATAATGTTAAGTCTTGATAATATATAATATTTTATGAAATTTGATGAAGATAGTAAAAACCAGGAATTAAGGAATGATTACTACATTGTAATTTTTATTCCTATCATTTAGGAATATTAATTGTGGTCAATTTTTATTTTAGTGGATTGTGATATGAAAACTATTATAGGGAATATTGAATTTAATTTTTCTCTTCCCCATAAGTTTTCGGATATTATATTCTTATATAATGTGGAGATTGTGTTGTGTGTAAAAATGTTGTTGTTGCTAATCGGATAAGTATTGGAGATTTAAGGTGTTCATAGATGATATTGAGTGATTTATTTTATCATTTCATGAAACATGGTAGAACTAGATGAAGTCATACCAAATTGAGTTTATATATCATCTAGTCTCTGATGAACTGGTTAAAGAAATGATCTGTTGAATATACCTTCAAATGGTATTAGATTATGTGGTACCAAACTGAGTTTCTATTAAATTTAGTATAATTTCATCCTGGTTAATTTGAAAATGGTATCTAACCATAGAACACAGACCATGTTTACTAGATAGAGGACATCGAAAGGAAGATATTATCTGAATATATTAATAATGGTGTTCATGCTCGCAGATGTTCATGAATGTGACGATAATGAAGAAAAACACACTTTATGTAATAAGTGAAAAATTATAAAGTGTCATAGTAATTATTGCATATTCTTTTTGGTTAATTATCTTATTGATCTTAAATAATATTATTAAATAATATTATATTTATAAAGAGATAAATCACTTTCAAATGTCTATAGTAAAATATAAGTGATGGACAGTTTCTTATTTTGTAACTATTAAAGGATAATTTCCATGTGGTTGTGTGGTCTAAGAATAATAATGAACCAATAAATTTTATTTATAATATTATTAATTCATGAATATTTTAAATTAGAATATTCATCTTGGTGTGATGATTCCTTTCTATTAGTTTTAATTATTAAATAGTGTTGATTCTCATTAACCAGAGTAAATTGTTTCTCCCTATGTAAGAAAACATATAATGAAAATATTGTAGTTTTAACCCCTTCTCTTATTATTGATCACATATATCATGATTAGCCCATTAAAATAGTAACAATGAAGGGTTTTTTATTTTAAATATTCTCTAAATAACAAAGAAAAGGATATTTCCATGCATGTTCAAAACTCATTCAACAGTTAGGAGATATCATTTTATATGGAGTGAACTGTTATACAAATAGAGGAAAAATTATTATTGTATCTTATATCAATTTTCAATTATCTAATTGAAGCTACTATAGATTTCATCCATCCTCATATAGTGGGTGTTCCCATACCAGTTACCAATAAGAATAATTTAGAGAGTATTGGGAATGCCAAAATGTTCTAATTTTTTCATATTATAAATGTCAATTTTTAGGGAAAATTGTACTAGAATAGTAATTGATAATGAGATAAGATTCAAAAAATTTACAATTCAAATAATATTTTGAAAATTAAATATTTTATGTTTTATGATTGAATTATGAATATTATAATATAAATTATAATTAATATTTTGGTGACTTATTTGCAAGATATAATTACATTTTAAGAGCCAAATATTATATAATGAGATGTTATAATATTAAAATGTTGTATAAATTTTTGTAAGAATGATTCTATATAGGTTTTACAACATAGAAGCATCAATATAGGATAATTATCATGATATTCTATCAGTGGATGATTTATATAGCATTATCATCACATAAGACATGAGAAGAGAAAATATTTTTAGGGATAAAGAAATAATTTTTCATGAAATAATTTTCTAACATTAACTCATATAAATTAATAGAATTTTTACAAGGATGATATTAATGAATATAATACTTAATAAGTTGTTTTTAAAAAATAGTTAATTTTAATTATTTTTCTCTGTAAATTTAAAAAAGGAAACATTGATTTATAGAGGAACATTATTTTTAATGTACTTTGGATGCTGATACATTAGAAAATTTTCCGAACTTTTACCCAAAAATAAGAAAAATGATGATAGTAATGAAGAAAATAGAAAATAATTATTATTATTTTTGAAGATGAATTGTGAAAAAAAGATTTCAAATTAAATGGGAAAGAATAATTATTTTTATAAAAAAATAGAATAATTTTTTCATGATTGAGGAAGATGATAATAGTTATTTTGAAAAGGAAAACATCAATGATGATGATGAAGATAAATATATATTTTATAATTTTAATAATATTATATTTATTAGTGATGAAATATGTCATTATGATGAATGAGAATAAAAGACTACAATGGATTATATTCATATAATATATTTGATATAATTTCATTTAATAATTATTAAACATCCAAGAGGGAAAAATAATTTTATTAAATAAGATTATTCAACATATAATTAAGAATTATTTGTTATTTAAAAAAATCATGTTTCTATAATTTGAATATTTACATGAGTGATTGAGAAACCATGACATCATGTATAAATAGAACATATGAGTAAATAAAAATGTTCTTCATCTTAATTGATAGAAAATTGTTAATGATGGTAAAGGGATCACATACCTTAGAAACATAGTTACAAATATTAGTGAATTTTTTTAAAACTTTGAAACTCATAAGGTTAATTGGATATCATCATATGAGGATAATTAATGGGATGAATATAGTTTGTATATGAATAATTTCAAAAATAATGTAAAGGTATCCAGAACTTGTATGGTAAAAAATTATGAGTCGTTTGAGAAAAGAAATGTAAAAGAAAAAAATATCTAAAATTTGTCAAATTATTATGACTGAGAATATTTCTAATCATTAAACTGATGCTGGATAGAAAAATGATAGAAAACATGTTTTCAGTACGAAACAATATACACGATTGAGAGGAAATTGAGATTTTTGTGGTTAAACAATGTAATTTGATAGATTTTGGAAAATATAAATTTTATGATTTTTTAATTATAACAACCATAAATAATATAAAAGATATCTTAAACTAACATTGAGTGGTAGTCAAACCAGATAAGGAATATCAAAATAGAATGTTTTTTTTGAAATTCAAAATATATTTCAACCTATAGAATATTTTTATAAATTATTTAATCATCCTAGAAGTTGTGTTAGATAATTTCAAGCAATTTTTATTAAACATGGAAAATTATATAAAAAATACAAAAATATTTTTGATAATGAAATGAAAGTAATGTATTATGCCTCAATGGTTAAAATTGATCTCAAAGATACTAAACGATTACTACCATAGATATGTGATATCTGTTTTATTCAATTATAGGAATAGTATGGATGTTGTTAAACATTTTTAATTATCACAATTAAGAGATGGTTATTTTTTAAAATTTTTATTCTTTAAAAATAAATAGTATAATTGCATATCTCATTAGAAAATAAATGCCAAAAAACAAAATAAACTATATTATTTATTAAATGAAACAAAAAATGAGAATATTTTTACAACTAAATGATGAATGAGATGATTTAGTAGAAGGAACCAGAAATAAAACATTACATAATCCTGAGTTTTAGTAAACAACATACATTCTTACACATCGAGGATCATTTCATGTTTAGTGTTTTAGTTTATTAGGACATAAAACATACATAACGTCGCATAATCATACATGTGGATACTATTAAAATAATAGAAATTTTTTCAAAACATAAAACTTTTGAAATAAAACATAATTCCTTTGACAAATCTTGTTGGCATTTAAATTGAAATCCTTATTTCTCTTACAGATCCTTATAAACTATTGGAAACAAAATTTAAATTTTTGATGAGCACAAAAAGCTATGTAAGGGATATATGGAAAGATATCATTAGTCATGTGATAGCATAAAAACTAATAAACCCCATTTCATAATAACTCATTAACATGCATGGAAACATTGTGTAGTTTTCATGGGACATATTTACCACATCACTCTTAAAATCTCCCTTACACATGGAATATCCATTTGGTCAAATTCCACATCTCGAGTAGCCAATGCATTGGAGAGATATACTGGGGCTCACATGTCATATCTTGAGCTATAATGGGCTCAACCCAACATATATTGAGCTATATTGGGGCTCAAACTGTCATATCTTGAGCAATAACTGGTTCAACCCAAAATAAACTATGTAAAAGGAACATTTCATGGTAATAAATAATCATGAAATCTAGAAAAACCACTCATTCAATATATATATATAATCATTTTTAAATTTATTAAAGAGACTTTTAAAAGTATTTTAAATGGAATGTCCCATAAAAATATAGTAGGAGTGAGAATGAATAGAATTAAGTGGATATTTTTATTTACATTAAATACACATAATAAAACAAAAAATCCGCAAACCAATAATAGTAATACTACATAACTGATATAGTAGTTGATTAACCCAAATATTGGAAAATGGGTTAATAATTCCAAAACCTTGGGTTCTTATTACATCAAATGTGTTTAAACCTCCTCTAGATCTCTTCTCTTTGATATCCTCCTAAAGTCCTTTGGTTTTGGCCTTTTTATGAAACCAGAAAGTCTTGGATATAGGGAAGGGTCTTTGGAGGATTATTGGGCATAGCTTAGGCAATCCTCATGGATTGAGAGGTGGGGAGGAAGAGGGCGGAGTGGGTGGTATTTTTAGTGGAGGAGAGGAGGAGTTTTACATTATTTTAAACATAATTTTATTTTTTTCTCAAGACTATGAGTAGTCTTCATTCATATGACCCCAAATAGTAAATAGAGAATGTGAGTTCAAATATATTATACATATATCATTCTTGATTTCATAAATAGTGTATTTAACTGATAATTTATACACAACATTTTACTATATTTCAGTATTCATAAAAAATTCACAAAATTTATAAAAATACCTAAAAATCACCCAAAACATTTTTTTGACATGTAGAACTCACAAATGAACTCCATTTTTTCAAAATACTTTTCCAAATATTATTATTTTATTTTCTAAATAAAATCATACTTTATTCAAAAAATTTCAATTTTAAATCTATAACTCATTTTATATAACCTTGAAAAATAAATTAAGATGTCATTATCTTAAAGTCTTAATAAAATAAGATAATAATACATTTTACTATTTATTATGATCATATTACTATTCATATTACTATTCATATTAGTATGTTACTATTCACCAACAATCAAGTTTGTTCCATCAAACTCTAAATAACATACTAATCCAAACCATAGATGACCATTTTTTGATATTGAATTCATAGAAGTGGAAAAATGATGTTTAAATTCTAGTTATAACTATCTACATAAAAAATTATTTCATGCATTTCAATTTATTTATAAAAATAGGGGGTGATTCATTACCCTCGTCTTCTGAAAATTTCACCCTATAGGTTTTATTTACTTATTAAACAATTGAGGGTACTTTTCTATCACTTCATTTCCATATTCCCACATTGCTTCATCTACCATGTGGTTTCTCTACAAAACCTTTACCTAGTCAAGTATCATCTTCTACAGTATATGATTCGTACCATCATGAATCTGAATAGGTTTCTCTTCATAATAAAGGTTCTCTTCCATCTAAATTTCTATTGGGCTCAAGACATGAGATGAATCTGTCACACACTTTATCAACATCACAACATGAATAACATTGTGCACCTATGATAAACTCATAGTCAATAATACAAGGTAGGCGAATGGTCCAACTTTCTCTAGGATTTTATAAGGTCAAATGAACCATGGAATCATCTTCCCTTTGTTACCAAATTGAATAACACATTTCTATGGTGATATTCTAAGAAAGACATGATCACCTACCTCAAAAAAGAAATCATTCCTCTTATTATAGGCATAACATTTTTGTCTTCTCTTAGATGTCCTCATGTCTTATTGGATCTTCTTAACTTTCTCAGCCACTTCCTCTTCTAATTCAGGTCACATCAACTTCCTTTCCCTATCATCATCCCAAAAAGCTAGAGTTCAGCACTACTTCTTATACAGTGCATCAAAATATACCATCTATATACTATAATGAAAAGTGTTATTTTAAAAAACTCAACTAATAACCGATGTTGATCCCAATATCCCTAGTAGTCCATCAAACAATATCAAATCATATCCTATAAATTCTAAATCATTCATTCAGACTGCCCATCTTATTGAAGATGAAAAGTTATACTGAAATGTAATTCTGTTCCCAACAACATCAAAAGTCTCTTTGAAAAATTAGAAGTGAACCTGGGATTCCAATCTGATTGAATGGAAAGGGGAACTCCATATAACTTGATAATCTCATTGAGGTGAATTCAATAATGCAGATCCACAAACATTGTATGTCAAATAGAAGGAAATGTGAATATATATTTAGTCAGTTAACAATAACCTAGATGGAATTATTACCTCTAGATTTCTTTAGTATTTCCACAACAATGTCCATGGATATATTCTCCAACTTCCACATTGACACTAGAAAAAATTGAAGCATCCCCTTTGGTAACTGCTACTCTACTTTAACCTATTGACATGTCAAACATTTCATAGTAAAATTAGAAATATCCCTTTTCATTCTAACCCACCATTAAAACTTTAAAAGTCTTTTTTCATCTTATTACTACCAGGATAAACTGAAAATGTAGAACTATTAGCTTCACACAACAATTCGTTCATCAACTGGAAATCACAAGGCACACACTACCTTTTGAAAATATTAATACACAATCTGTATCACAGTTAAATTTTAGAATCATACACATCTTAACAAATTCTACCTTTTTCTGAAGCTCAAAATCTCCCTTTTATACTTTCTTAATTCTATATGATAATGATGATTAGATTAAAACGTAAAACACAATAGAGAAATTTCCATCACTAAAAACATCCTATCAAAAGTTTATCAAATCATTTAATAAATTATCCAATCCAAACGTATCATTGTTAATATTTTATGATGTTTTTGAATCAAGGAATCTTCATCTTTGTTTTATTTTGTCATATAGTAATTGATTGTGCAATCAAAATCTTTTATTAGTTCAAGACATCTTCGTTTACTCAAGTTTATTTCTTCCAGAGTAAATATATAATTCAAAAATTTATTGTTAGTATATATTTGACATTTAGCTCCATATAAATGGTTCCTCCATATTTTCAAAACCTTAACCACAACTTCTAATTCCAAATCATGTGTGGGATAATTTAACTAATGAGGCTTTAGTTTTCTTAGATAAAAAATAATTACTTAATCATTCTAAATCAAACCACAATAAAGTCCCTTTAATAAAGCGTCACTATTGATGAAAAAACTCACTATTTTGGGAAGGCATGGCCAAAGATGGAGAATTCACCAATGACTTCTTCAGTTCCTAATAACATACATCACATTCTTCTATCCAAAAAAATTAACCCCTTTTCTTGTTAACATAGTTAGTGGGCTAGATAACCGTGATAAGTTTTTTACAAACCATCGGTAATAACTTACTAATCAAAGAAAACATTGTATCTATGTAGCATTTCTTTGGTATTTTCCATTCATCAACCACTTTTTTTTGGATAGATCACTTATTATTCCATATTTATTTACAATGATCTCAAGAAAAGAATATTTTTGCAACCAGCAATCACACTTTATGGATTTTCCATATAGTTTTTTTCTTTTTAGTATTTCAAAACAAACCTTATATTTTTTCATGCTTCTATTTTCTTATATAATATAACTGAATGTCATCAATAAACACAACCACAAACTTATACAAAAACTCATGAAATATTCTATTCATAAAATTGATGAATACAAAGGGTACATTAGTTATCCAAAATGGCATAACTACAAATTCATAATGAACATATCTAGAACAAAACGTATTTTTCAAGATGTATGCATCCTTTAATTTCAACTGATGGTACACCAATTGAAGGTTAACCGTCAAAAAATACTACACTCTATAGAGCTGATCAAACAAATCATTGATATAAGGAAATGGATACTTTCTTTTAATAGTAATACTTTTCAAGGAACTATAATAAAAGCAATGTCTCATTGAACCATCTTCTTTTTTAACAAATAAGATAGGGGCACCTTATGGTGAAGTTCTAGGTCAGATGAATCCTTTATCTACTAATTCCTGCAACTTCTTTTTTAATTCTAGAAGACTCATTTGGGCTATTTAATAAAGGGGTTCAGAAATTGTCTTAGCATCAAGAACTAATTCAATAGTAAACTCAACTTATCGATCAGGAATAACACTAGGAAAATCATTAGTAAAAATTCCTAGGTATTCATTTACCACTCGTACATCATTAATCATTATAGTTCTCTTATCTTTAAAAATATGATCATGATAACTTTCATTTCCATATTTTATAAATTTCTTAGATTCTTGATATATTATCAATGATATATTATTATTATTTTAAACATACTAAAACTCTTTATTAAAACAACTTCATTTTATTTTTATTATTTCTTTGCGTGATAAAAATGAAAGCCATCCCATACTGAGAATAACATCAAACTCCACTAGAGGAAATTAAATGGAATTTTCAGGTAAAATCCTTCAAAAAATAAGGATAGGTATATTCTTATAATTTACTCTTACAACAATATTTCCTCCAGGTGTCTTTACCATGAGTTCTGGTTTCATTTCATGAGGTGTAATTCCCAATTATTTCGAAACATTCTCGGAAATGAAGGAATGTGTAGACCGAAAATCAAACAATTTTTTTTAAAATCTATAAAAACAAGAAATTTACATGATACCACATCATTTGATGGATCAAAATCTACTGAACTAGTTAAAATGGATTTTACCATACCCTTCTACTTCCAATCGTATTTATTCACTGCATGAGTGACTAGCTTCAGAAAAATGTTAACAAAATGACCAAATTCCTAATAGTTAAAGCATCTCAACATCAGCTTATCATTAATTTTTAGATCATTTTACTTGAACTTGTTATATGTGTTTCCAAACATTCCAAAATGGTACCATTTCCTATAATTTATAAGATATTTACCATGATTCATTTTACTACACTTTTCCCAAAAAGTTAAATTTATTTTTATTATCTCTAGATTTATTTAACGAAGTCTTCCCTAAAGCCTACCAAATTTAATGATTCTTATTCTTGTAATCATGATGGAAATACGTGTCAAAAAAATATATCTCCTCCATTTCAGCACCACGAAAAAGTTTCTCATATCTTTTAAAATCTCTTGTAACCAAATCTCTTCACAAAAATGGTTTCAAACAATAGAAAATTCTACTAATTTTACTATCAAAATACCAAGTAAAATCTGGTACGTGCGTGGATAGTCTTATAAAATTGGATTCATTTGCTAACATAGAATCATCATATTTATTCTTATGTGTTGGTTAGAGTAGACACTCAAGAGGGGGGTGAATTGAGTTCAAATTAAAATTTCTATTAAAAATATTTTTCTTAAAACCCCCTTATTTAAAAACAATGTTATGTTGTAGTGAATTTATACAGACTGTAAATGTTCAATTAGTTTCTGAAAGACTGATTAGGTCTCAATTAATTTACTTTGAAGATTAAATTGACTATTGAAACTAACTTACTAGTTTACAATAAGTATAAACACTTACTAATTTAACTATCAAAGTAACTTTAAAACAAATTATATTTCAAAATAGTTAGCAGTAGAATATGAAATATATATAGTATACTTATGACATAAACAGAAATTCACAGCATGTAACCAAGAGGTTCAGTCTCAAGCTGAGACTTAGTCCTCTCAAATTATTTATATTTATTGATCTACAAGCTGGATCATGGTAAACAATAGTGAACACACCGTCCAGGTACAAAGACCTCCAACATAGTTCTACGTGGAAAAACAAATGACAGCTCACCGCTGTCCAGGTCTTTCTCGACCTCTACCACCATCCATAGTGGGATATAAGGATTTATTGAGTTTGAATGAGGATTTAAGAATCCTCTAGCATATCTCAGGAGACATTGTGTGTGTAAAATAAATAGGGTACACAAACTGCTGAAAAATGTAAATTAAAGATTCACTAAATAAAGTATGAATGAGTTTAGAAAGGATTTAGTGATTGGCAGTGTATCTCTAGACTCGTTTGATTGGTCAGAAAAGCTTCTGAGTCCTTATCTAGTTTTTGTCTGAAAAACAGAGTGTCATTTTCTTCCATGGTTCCAGGTTCAGCTTATCAGCCTGAGTGCATGAAGTGGTTTTTGTATTTCATCAATTGATATACAGCTTGTGTTCTCCTCTATAAATCAATTTCTTCGTGTATGTCCAGTGTACTTGGAGTATGGATGCAACCATGTGTTTAATTCACCGCGTTTAGAAATATGTTGAACTTTTCCCTTTTTCACCCTTAGTATGCCTTCTTAGTTTCTTTATGCTTTCTCTTTCATTCGATCTCTGTGTTCACTGCACTTTTTTCACTACACTTCTTTCAGATAGGTCTTTATCTTCCCTTTTATAGCATTCAACTCCGATAAAAAAGAATGATTACTTTTTTCATGGGTACTAGGTACAGTTCCCTGACATACAAACAGATATCATTAAATAACATTAACTGCATTAAAAACATCAAATGTAACCATTAGCTTAAAAAATGAATAATATTGAGAGTATAGAGTTTGACTGGTTGGTCAATCATTAGTAGCCTTCTGTTGGTAGATGTGTACGGTTGAATTTGTGTAACAGTGACCTTCCATCGGTAGCTCTTTGAACTTGTATCTGTAGCTCTTTGAACTTGTATTGATAGATCTTTGCATCGGTAGCACCTTACTCTGTGTATCGGTAGCTCTATATATATCAATATCTCCTTCTGTCAGTAGACTTACTCAATCGATAGCTCGATACACTTGTTCTATTAGTAACTCTGTCTATCGGTAGCTCTTGGTCTATCAGTAGCTCTGCGTTGTATCAGTATCTCTTGGTTAGTTCCAGTGATTATGTGTATCAGTAGACTTATGCACATCGGTATATCCATTCTATTCTATCTGAAGACTTTTTTCCTTGGTAACTCTATATCGGTATCTTGTTCTGTACTTGCCGGTAGATTTGTACATATTGGAAAATCTGCGTATCGGTGACCTTAGCTGTTCGGTTTTATGCAAAACATATCGGATTGAATTTGAAATACTTCAAAACAAAGATAAACATTGAATAACATATTTCAAGTATTATTTTAATATTTTTATAATCTTGATAATATAATATCATAGATTTAGTGAATTTGAATATAGACAAACATTAATTGAGATTATCCAAGTATGTGAAAGCATAATTGGGATTATCAAAACAGGTGAGGTCAACAATCTCCCCCTTTTTGATAATCACAACTTATGATACTATAGTTTTAAAACAATGAGTAGTTAAATCATATGATATATTTGTAAATGCAATTATCTCAGAGAAAACATTATGTTTTAGAACAAAATGTATCACAGGAAGAATTAAATTCAATGATATCAGAGGGGAACAGCATGGTAGCTCTTCCTTAGATAATATTGCTCCCACTTTGAGAACAGTTCTCCTTCTTTGATACTGTGATAATATTTATCCCCCTTTATGATAATCAACAAGTTGGAAACAATAAAGGGAAAAAATAACACAATGACAAATAAATGTCATCCAATTGTATTATATGTTGCAAAAGGGTACATAGAAAGAAAACAAAATACAAGGGATTCCTATCAAACATCTTAGCCACTTGTTCAATCCATATCCTCAATGTGATATTTTCACTTTGGATCAAAAGAGGATTCAGACTGTGTAGATTATGGTGAAGGTTTAGGAATTCCGGAAATGATCAAAGGAGGCTGAGCCACAGAAACTGTGCTTGGCCTGTACTGAGGAGTTCACTGAGTGATCATAGGTTTAAGGCTTTGAATTGCTTAGGCTGGAGTTAGTTGAACAAGAGAAGTAGTAGAGGCAGAGTTAAGTAAAGCAGGAGGTACAATCACTGGCCCAACATCAACATACAGGAAAGGTAGAAAAGGATTTCTGAAATACATAATTATTCCTCCTCCTCTCTCCATAGCAGATATGAATTCATCATTGTTCTCCATGAATTTTTCCAAGGCTGGAGTCAATTCCCTTAGTTTTCTAACTTTATCTCTGATGGTTTGATTGACATGAGGTAACTTAAAGTTTTCCAACAGAAGTTTGAAGTGATTGTTGAGTTGATTCTTGGTGTAAGTCTTTTGGAAATAGGATTCCACCTTATCATTCACTTCTTTCTGAGAGGAATAAGCTTCTCTCATATAGTCTTGAACTATCTTCATTATTTCTCACGCTAAATCTCTAGTAGAAATCAAAACTTTTCTCAGGTCAGATGAGTCCACAGAACCACTGGTTGTTGCTGAACCAATCTCCTCCTTCATCAAATATCGAAATTGATCCATATCCACTAAAGGTCTAGAAGTAACAGAACCAATAGAGAGGGTTATTTTTTCATTGATGTTTTTGGTCAACCCACTGATCAGATTTTGGACTTTGAAATCCTGGGTTTTAACATGATCTCTCATGGAGGTTTTAAAACCTTAAAACACTAAAACCATCTGGCTCACAATACTTTTGAAATAGGTTAAGTCCTTGTCTACTTGGGATATTGAGCTCATGTAGGATTCTAAAGAGATAACCGATTTATTTGGAGCTTCAACATCTGATTCCAGTCTAGAAACTTGAGTCTGGCAATTTGTAATTTCTTCCACTATTTCTGCCACAATGGTTGACAAATTAAAACCTAGAGAGAGATCAAAAAAAATTCCAAGATACTCATCTCTTCAACAAAGCAGTGCTTAATCTTATCAATAGAAACACTAAAGGACTCTTTCAGATCATCCTTTAAGGATTCAAGATCAGCTCTGGTGATCATATCAGTAGGAGAATCTGCAACATGTACTCTTTAAGATGCTAAACTGACCACTGAGTCAGTCATGATCGATTGAATTAAAGACACTAGATAAACTTCCATCTTCTATACCTCTTCTACAAAACTGTCATTCAGATTTTTTTTCAAAATATCCAGGTCATGCATTCTGACCACATCTTCAGGTAGAAACTCAGATTCAACATCATTAAGGATTTTTGGTCTATTGAGAGATGCCTCATTATCAAAATCAGGATAATCTAATCCATAGACCACAAAACCTGGGTCTTCTGTATAGTCCTCAATATCAACAGCCACTGAAACACTTCCAAGTTTGGATTGATGATCCCCCTAAATGGGAGCAATCTCTTGTACAGCAAGGGAATTCTCAGAAGTTCTTTATTCCTGAGGAGAATCTTCTACAATTAATTCCATCTCTACAACAGCTGGAGGGTCCCTTGGATTAGGTACAACTTCTTCTATTTCTCCTACTACAACCTCAGTAGACACAAATGAGCTTCCAATTTATGGACTCAGACTTAAACATGAAGAATTAGAAGCTTCAGATTCATTCTCCTTTTATTCTCTATGCTCAGGGACTGGATGTTCTTCCTCATTAGCAGGAGTCTCTTCTTCTTCTACGGTTTCCTTTTCTAAAGATACAATTTCAGTAGTAGGACTTGGAGGCAAGTCCAGATCTCTTCCATCATTCATATAAGTTTATTCTTATTCAGTCTCATCACTATACTCAGGTTCTTCTTCATCATGTCATATATCTGGATCCCTCATATCCTTATGTCT
Source organism: Viscum album (assembly GCA_963277665.1). Lineage (NCBI taxonomy): Eukaryota > Viridiplantae > Streptophyta > Magnoliopsida > Santalales > Viscaceae > Viscum > Viscum album. Next base: position 1,707,281,697 of record OY728157.1, on the reverse strand, counting down.
TAAAGGATTATCCACAGGATTAAATTTATCATATACCTTCTGGCCATCATTAACCCACTCTCCTTTCCATGGGTTCCAATTTATCTTCATGTATTTTCAAACTGTGGTTGTGATAAAAAAAATTATTCCATACTACAACCGTCTCATCTTTAGAATCAGCTACCCCTTTCACTATTATCATCCCTGAGATCAACTTGGAAAAGAATAGGGCATTTGTCTTTGATTTTGGACTTTTAATGTCTTCCCTTTAGATCATCAGAATTCTACACAGATTCACTTTTACACAATGTCTCAAGATATGCAGGAGATAGATATCTTGATATCATAAATTCTCAATACCTCCTCCCCTTGGTATTAATACATTCTGAAATAAAATCTTTAGCAATCTGTTCTCTCCATCCATTTTAACAGCCACTACTTGTTTTTGATTTCCATCATCGGTGATATCCTCCAAGGCAGTCTCATAATCAAATTTATCACTTGTAGGCGGCATATATTTTGAGACATATCCAATTACAGCTTCTTGCAGAACCTTCATGCATTCAGCCCACTCAACAGATGAAAAAGAAATCTCCTTTCCATTAACAAAAGTGGTCACTCGGTTCTCATCTTCAGAATTCTCAAAGCATACAGAATCATAAAATTGTGTCACTTGATTTGGATAGTAGGGACCATTTTTGTACGAAAAACAATCTAACCAATTTTGATCTTCCAGCACTTTCTAGCACTAATGACTTTATAGGCAGCAACCATTCCACGCACAACTCTTTTTCTATCACAATAACTCTATTATACAAATGAGGGTTCACTGGTTGCCTACCTGACCGATTTCATCCGACACTACCACTTGCTTCTGACATGGACTTCTTCTTCTTTTCATTCATCTCATCAATGTCATCTCTGATGGTAGGAAGTTTGGTTTTCTCCATCACTAGTTCTAGGGATTTAGGGTTTTTGAGTGATTCAGGAGCTAAGGATTGAGGGTAAGGGTTTGAGGCTCGGTGGATTGAGAAGTAAATAGGACATAGTTTTTATCATTTAGGAATTATAAAATAAATAAATAAAAAGAAATAAAATAAAAATGATTCTGATTCTGGAGGCATACAAATGTTTAAAACAGTGCACTAATCAGTAGAGTTTATCAGTGAGAATTCTTATCAGTGAGGTTACATCGGTGAGGTATCATATTGGTGAGGTTACCTTGGTGAGGTTTCACGTCGGAGAGATATTCACATCAGGGAGGTTTCCCATCAGTGAGGTAGCTACCGATCAAGGTTAATCATTCCTAACTCATGTCTAATGTAACTTATCCTATCCGAAGTTAAAGGTTTGGTGAAATTGTCACCTAATTGATGTTCAGTACCAACAAATTCAAGAGTAATATCACCCTTTTTGTAATGATCTCTCAATAAATAGTTCCTTACATCAATGTGTTTAGTCCTAGAGTGAGAAACGAGGTTCATCAAAATTCTAATTCCACTAGTGTTGTAACAGTTGATAGAAACATGCTTAAAATCATATCCATAGTCCAAAAGAGTGTGTTTCATCCACAGAATTTGTGCACAGCAACTACCAGTAGCTATATACTCTACTTCGGTAGTGGAAAAAGCTACATAATTCAGTTTCGTACTACACCAAGATACTAAGGATTTTCCCAATAAATGACATGTTCTAGATGTGCTTTTTCTATCCAACTTGAAACCAACAAATTCAGCATCTGAATAACTCATTAACTCAATGGATTTTCCTTTTGGGTAAAACAAACCTAAGTTTACAGTGTGTTTAAGCTACTTAAAAATTATTTTAACAACAATTAAATGACATTCTTTTGTATTATATTTAAATCTTGCACACATACATACACTAAACATAATATCTAGTCGAGTAGCAGTTAGGTAAAGTATGCTTGCTATTATACCTCTGTAACTAGTTTGATCAACTGGTTTCACAGTTTGATTTTCATCCAATTTACAGACTGTACTCATAAGAGTATCACTTTCCTTAATACTATCCTAACCAAATCTTTTTAAAATATCCATTGTATATTTACTTTGATTCAAAATAATACCATTTTCATTTTAAAAGACTTGAAATCCAAAAAAATATTTTAGTTCTCCCATTAAACTCATTTCAAATTCATTTTTCATACTATTTGAAAATTGAGTAAATAAAGAATGTTTAGAAGATCCAAAAATAATATCATCAACATAGATTTTTACTATCAAAACATCATTATAAATTCATTTAATAAAAATAGTTGGATCAGAAACCCCTTTAGTAAAACCTTTTTAAATAAGAAAATTACTAAGTTTATCATTCCAAGCTCTTGGAGCATGTTTCAATCCATATAAAGCTTTAGATAGTTTGAAAACTAGATTTGGAAAATGAGGATTAGTAAATCCAGGTGGTTGTTCAACAAAAACATCTTCAATAATAAAACCATTTAGAAAATCACTTTTGACATCCATTTGATATAACATGAAATTCAGATGTGCAGTATAGGAAAGTAGAATTATACTTGATTCTAATATAGCTATAGGGGAAAAGGTTTCCTCATAGTCTATACATTCCTCTTGACTATATCCTTGTGCAACTAGGCGAGCTTTTTATTTATCTATCTTTCCAGACTCATCAACTTTGTTTCTAAAAACCCATTTAGTTCCTATTGTCAATGTGTCCTTGGGTTTGTCAACTAGTTCCCAGAAATTGTTTCATTCAAATTGATTTAACTCTTCTTGCATAGACATTACCCAAAACTCATCGTTGATTGCATCATTGACATTTTTAGGTTCTATATTTGAATGAAAGGCTTGATGTTCAACTTGGTTTCTTAGAGAAGCTCTAGTCTGTGCCCCTCTATCAAGATTACCAACAACATCATCTAAAGGATGATTCTTTAGAATACTAGTTGATCTACTAAAGGTAGGACTATAAATTTAAGGTTCATCTAATGGTTTGGTTTCAACAGAAGCAGATTCTGGAATATGTCCAGAACTGGACAATGTTACAGTAGGTTCTTTAGATTTATCATTAAGGTCCAGAACAGTCAAATCTTCTTCAAGATTTTCTAGAGAGGTTTTAGGCTCATGTGGATCAGTTTCATCAACCATGATGTGAACATATTCTTCCACACATTTGGTTCTTTTATTAAAGACTCTATAGGATTTTCTAGTGAAATAATAACCAATAAAAATTCATTCATCACTCTTAGAATTAAATTTTTCAAGATTATACTTCGTATTGAGAATAAAAACATTATATCCAAAGACTCAAAAGTATCTAACATTAGGTTTTCTATTATTCAATAGTTCATATGGGGTCTTCCTGAGAACAGGTCTAATCAAGACACTATTAATAATATAACAAGTTTCATTCAGAGCTTCGACCCAAAAATAAATAGGTAGGTTATACTCATTAAGCATGGTTATTGCTATTTCTTGAAGGGTACTATTCCTTCTTTCTACTACACAATTCTGCTGAGGTGTCCTAGGGTCATAAAAGTTATTACTATAGCCATTGTTTGAGAAATAAGATTCAAACTTTTGATTTTAAAACTCACGGACATGATCACTTCTCAGGGTTTTAATCTTAAGTCCACTAAGGTTTTATGCAGACATGGAGTATTTAACTAAGTAAGAACAAGCTTCACTTTTGTGATCCAAGAGGCATAACCATGTACATCTAGAAATGTCATCTACTAGGACATAGACATAGTGCTTACCATTTGAACTAGAAACTCTAGAAGGTCTAAACAAGTCCATGTGAACCAAATCGAGAGGCTGAGATGTTGATACATCTTTCTTTCATTTAAAAGAAACTTTATGTTGCTTTCCCTTTTGACATGGATTACAAAATTTGTCATTTTGGAATTCAAGTTTGGGTCGGTCTCTAACTAAGTTCTTCCTAGCCAATTTTCTAAGTGAATATATTTTTTAGTGTCCTAATCTTCTGTACCACAGCCAAGACTCTTTATGAAAATCATTTAAACAAGTAATTTTTTTCTTAGCTAAAGAAATAAAATCGACAACATAAATATTTTCATTTCTTAAAGCAGAAATCACTAAAATATTTTTAGAATTAAAAAATTTACAGGAATTATTTTCAAACATCACATTAAAGCCATCATCACATTACTAAGAAATACATAAAAGATTATATTTATGTCCATCAACAAATAAAACATTAGAAATCAAAACTGAATCAGTGTTATCAATCTGGCCTATACTGATGATTATTTTTTTATAATTATCACCAAATGTGACATAGCCTCCATCAACCTTTATTAAGCTTTTAATGCATGAGTAATCTCCAAGAATATGTCTTGAACATCCACTGTCTAAGTACCATACCTTTTTTAGAACACTTCAAGAAGGTTTCCTAGAAAACATATTTAGATTGGAAATGATTTTGGTACGCAGATCTTCTTGGGTCCAGAAAGGTTACAAATCAAAGCTTTAGGTATCCGGATTTGTCTTATGGGTCTCATATAATTCACAGAATCAATATATTTTGAAAGATAAACTATATTTGATTTATAACAATATGAATAAGTAGTTGAAGCACATGTATTTCTAGAACTAGAATAAGAAGAAGTTTTTCCAGATTTAGGAATAAATAGTCTTTTGGTGAATTGTCTCTATAGAAGTTGGTATCCTAAACCAGTAGTGTATTTTGGTGAAAATTTTTTACCTAAAATTTGAGTTAGAGTATCCTTTCCATTTTTGAATTTTTCTATGTCCTTTCTATGTTGCTCATTAGACATTTTCAGTTCAGTATTTTCCTTTAAAAGTTGAGCATTCTATTCTTTTTCTATATCAAAGGCAGATTTAACATTGACAGTGAGATCATGTTGTTTATTTGGTTACTTATATTTGTCCTTAAGTTTATTAGATGTTTCATCCATCATGTTACAATATTCAAACAATTTAGCCTTAGAAATATCTTCATCATTATCTGAATCACTATTATTTCTAGGATAATAATCATTCAGCATTGGGGAAAAAGGTACCTCAGAGGTATTGGTCATGAAGCACATGATGGCATGACTCACGTCAGAATCAGAAATTTTAGATTCACTTGTGTTGTCTTCTAAAGCACTCCAAGTAGCTTTCATAGCTTTATTGTACTTCTTGTCCTTATAATCATATTTCTTTTTGAACATTAGCTTCGGACAGTCATCCTTGATGTGTCCCTTCCTTTTTCATTCATAGAAAACTATATCATCTTCCTTGTCAGACTTATGTAGATCCTTCTTTCAATGACCATTATTGTCATACTTTTCATTATAATTAGATTTTCTGAATAATTTCTTTTTCCTATAAAACTTCATCAATCTCCTAGTATTTGAGCCGTTTCAGCATCACTTCCAGAGTTTGAATTTTCACTGGTTGAACTTTCAGTAGGTACATGTATTTTTTCCTTATCTTTTCTCTTTGAAGCAGTAGACTTGAAGCCACGGAATTTTTCTTGGGTTCATCATCTTCTTCCTTATTCACCTTGATTTCTTCCTCATACATAATTAATTTACCAATAAGATCTTTAACAGGAAGAGCTCCAATGTCACATGATTCTCTTATGGAAACAGATGTGCCTCTCCATATCTTCAGAAAACATCCCAGTATCCTCATGATTTGTTCCTTTTCTAGAACAACCTTTCCAAGTGAACTCATTGTGTTGACTAACTCATTGAACCTGAGATACATGTCAGAAATAGTTTCATCAGTCTTCATTTTAAAATTATCATATTTAATAGTATAGTAATTTAATCTCATTTCTTTAACATTGGTTGTTCCTTCATGAGAAACACCCAAAGTATCCCATATTTCATAGGTAGTTTTGCAAGAGGATATTCTATTTAATTTCTCATCTCCAAAAGCACAATACATGGAATTCATATCTTTACAATTATTATTGTAAGTAGTCTTTTTAGGTTCATTCCAAGTAGTTATTTCAGTTTCTGGAATTTTATTATTGTGACTCTATATCAGTCCAAATATAAAAACCCATACATTATAAATTAATTTTCATCTTAAGTTTCCACTGGGCATAGTTTTTACCATTGAATAAAGGTGGAATGTTAGTAGTAGCACCTTCAAGTATATTTTCCATAGCTAGAGTTTAGATAGGATATTTAAAGAGATAAACTTAGAAATAATAGAAATTAAATATCATTAATGATGCAACTAAAAGCACAGTTGAAAACAGAATGTTTTGAAAACTTGTATTAATAAAAACAACCTTTGATACCAAATTTTTTTCGGAGTGGACACTCAAGAGGGGGGTGAATTGAGTTCCAATTAAAATTTTGGTTAAAATTATTTTTCATAAAAATCCCTTATTTAAAAACAAAGTTAAAATGTAGTGAATTTATACAGAGTGTAAATGTTCAATTAGTTTCTCCAAGACTGATTAGGTCTTAGTTAATTTACTTTGAAGATTAAATTGACTTTTGAAACTAACGTACTGGTTTACAATAAGTATAATCATTTACTAATTTAACTGTCAATGTAACATTAAAACATATTATATTTTAAAGTAGTTATCATAGGAATATGAAATATATATTGTATACTTATGACTTAAACTAAAATACACAGTATGTAACCAAGAGGTTCAGTCTCAAGAAGAGACTTAGTTCTCTCAAATAATATATATAAATTGATCCACACTCTGGATCAGGGTAAAAAACAGTGAACACACTGGCCAGGTACAAACACCTCTACCACATTTATACGTGGGAAAACAAACAATAACTCACAGCTGTCCAGGTCCAGCTCGACCTCTACCACTATCTACAGTGGGATACAAGGAGTTATAGAGTTTGAATGAGGATTTACGAATCTTCCAGCTTATATTAGGAGGCAGTGTGTGTGTAAAATAAACAGGGTACACACACTGCTCGAAAATGTAAATGAAATAATCACGAAAGAATGTATGAATGAGTTTAGAAAATCATTAGTGATTGGAAGTGCAACTCTGGACTCGTTTAATTGGTCAGAAAAGCTTCTGAGTCCTTCTCTGGTTTTTGTCTGAAAAATAGAGTGTCGTTTCCTTCCTTGGTTTCAGGTTCAGCTTATCAGCCTGAGTGCCTGAAGTGTTTTTTGTAGTTCTTCAGTCAAGATGCAGCTTGTGTTCTCCTCTAGAAATTAATTTCTTCATATATGTCTAGTGTAAATGGAGAATGGTTGCAACCTTGTGTTGAATGCACCACGTTTAGAATGATTTTGAACCTTTTCCTTTTTCACCCTTCATGTTCCTTGTTAGTTTCTTGATGCTCTCTATTTCATTCGATCTATGTGTTCACTACACTTTTTGCACTACACTTCTTTCAGCTAGGTCTTTATCTTCCCTTTTATAGCTTTCAGCTCCGGAAAATATGAAAGATTAATTTTTTCATGGGTACTAGGTACGGTTCCCTTACATGAAAACATATGTCATTAAATAACATTAACTGTATTAAAAACATCAAATGTAACTGTTATCTTAATAAATAAATAATATTGAGAGTATAGAGTTTGACTGTTTGGTCAATCATTAGTATCCTTATGTTGGTAGATGTGTACGGTGGACTTTGTTTAACAGTGACCTTTCATTGGTAGGTCTTGGAACTTGTATCGTTATCTCTTTGAACTTGTATCGGTAGCTGTTTGCATCAGTAGCTCCTTACTCTGTGTATCAGTAGCTCTATATATGTCAGTATCTCCTTATGTCGATTGACTTACTCTATTGGTAGCTCAGTAGACTTGTTCTATCAGTGAATCTGTCTATCGGTAGCTCTTGGTATATCAGTAGCTCTACGTTGTATCGGTCTCTCTTGGTTAGTTCTAGTGATTATGTGTATTGGTACACATATGCACATCGGTAGCTCCATTCTGTACTATCATAAGACTTGTTTTCTTGGTAACTCTGTATCAGTATCTTGTTCTATGCTTACAGGTATATTTTTACAAATCGATAGCTCTGCGTATCGGTGACCTTAGCTTATCTGTATTATGTAAAACATATCCCATTGAATTAGAAATACTTCCAAACAAAGATAAAAATTGATTAACATATTTCAAGGATTAGTTTAATATTATTATCATCTTGATAATAGAAAATCATAGATTGAGTGAATTTGAATATAGATAAACATTAATTTGGATTATCAAAGTACGTGAAAGCATAATTGGGATTATCAAAACTGGTGAGGTCAACATTAAGTTCCAAGAATTGTTTCTCCATTATGATTCGATAGTTTTGGGAAAATATTTTTTGAGAAAAAGAATCTTAAAAACATCCTATTCTAGACTTTCAGGATCATCTCTTTCTCTCGTATTCTTAACCAAATACCACAATTGATTAGATTCACCTTCGAAATGATAAATTTCTAGTATTAAATATTTATGTTCTGGTCATACCATGACATAAAATATCATTTCTAGAGCATTGATCCATCCTTTAACTATCACTGGATCTGTGGTTCCACTGAATAGTACAGGATGTTTCCTTGTAAATTGTTCTATAAAAGACATGTTTCTTCATGGTAGATCATTTTCCTCTCTAGCATGGATACCATAAACATTTATTTCGTGAGTCAACTGATCCATTATTGTAAAAAACTGCTCGATTCTAATTCCCACCATTCGAGGATGTAGATTCAGATAGACATCAGCAACTTGGTTCCTTCCTGCATCAACTTCCCTATTTTTCTGTAGGAAAAAATTCTGAACAGACATAACATTGATGAAGAAAAATGGTAATCTTTTAATGTTATAACATTCCAAATTACCATAGATTAAAAATCATTTATGGTATAATTTTAACATTATCCCAACCCCTAAATTTATCTAAACTATCCTTTGATACCAACTATAAGAACCTAGAGTTATAACATTACATAATCCTATGTTTTTGTTAAGAACATACATTCTTACACATGGAGGATATTTTTACATTTATATTTCTAGTTAATTATGATATAAAACAAACATAACATCTCACACTCATACATGTGGAAAAATTTAAAACAATACCCATTTTATTCAAAATAAAAAACTTTTAAAATGAAACAAAATTATTTGAAAAATTTTCTTGAAATTTAAATTGTCTTCCTCCTTCTTATTAAACAGCGTTATAACCTCTGAGAAACATTTAAAAACTACGGATGTGAAAAAAAACATTTGTAAGGGATATAAGTAAATAAATCACTAGTCATGTGATAACATAAAAATAAATAAAACCCATTTCATAAAAACTCATTAACATGCATGGAAACATCATTATGTTTCCTTGGGAAATATTTACCATATTACTCTTACAATTACTCTTACACATGGAATAAACATTTGATCAAATTCCTCCTCTGGATTACCCAATGAATTGGAGGGATATAATGGGGCTCACACATCCTATCTTGAATTATAATGGGCTCAAACGAACATATCATAAGCTATAATGGGGCTCAACTCGTCATATCTTGAGTTATAATTAGCTCAACCCAACATAAACTATGTCTAAGGAACATGTAATGGTAATAAAGTATCATGAAATTAGGAGAACCCACTAATTTCATACATATAGTGAAAAATCCTTTTGAAATTTATTAAGGAGACTTTTTGAAGGGTTTTTTTAAGGAAAGTCCCATAAAAATATAATTTGAGTGAGAATGGATAGAATGGAATGGATGTGTTTATACACTGTAAATACACATAATACAATAATAATTCATCCCACTAGTAATATTAATACCAAATAACTGATAAAATATAAGGTTAACCTAAATATTGGAAATTGGGTAATGAATTCCCTTTCCTTGGGTTCTTCTTACTTCAAATGTATTTAAACCTCCTCTTGATCTCTTCTCCTTGAGATCCTCCTTAAGGCCTTTGGTTTTGGACTTTTGGTGAAACCAGAAGGTCTTGGACATGGGGAAGGGTCTTGGGAAGAGAATTGTGGAGTTATTTGGCAAGGATAAGGGCTTGAGAGGTGTAGGAGGAAGAGGGGGAGTGGGTTGTATTTATAGTGGAGGAGAGGTGGAATTTTACATTATTTTAATAACTATTTTATTATTTTTTCTAAGGACTATGAATAGTCATGATTTAGGTGACCCCAAAAATTAAATAGAGAATGTAAGTTTTAACCCAGCGTGCTTACAACATTCAAGATGTCTTAAATAGTTTATTTATCTAATAATTTATATATACGGTATTTTACCATATTACACTATTCATCAAAAAGTCACAAAATTTAGAAAAATCCCAAAAAATAACCCTAATAATTTTTCAACCTCTAGAATTCAAAAGTAAACTCCATTTTATAAAATTATTTTAAAAATGATATTAATTTAATATTTAAATAGAATCATACATTATTCATAAAGGAAAATTTTTAAAACTATAACTCATTTTATATCACATTGAACCATTTGTCAAAAATGTCATTATCTTAAATCCATAAGAAAATAAAATGATAATGCAATTTAATATTTAATAGACTAATATAACTATTCATATTACTATTCATAAGTGTATGTTACTATTCACCAAAAAACATGTATGTTCCATTAGACTCCAAATAACTTACTGATCATAACCCAAGATAACTGTTTTTTGAAATTCAAATAAAAAAAGTGGAAATTTTTTTTAAATATAGTTATAACTATCTACAAAAAAAATAATTCGGGAATTTCAATTATTTTTAGAACCATGGTGTTTTACATGTTGTGTTAAAAATGATGGTTTTTTGTAAAAATTCCTATTTATATAAATGTTAAAATAAGATGGAAACAAAATAATTGAAACATGTTTCAACATATTAATACACAATATCTATGTTATCTATCTGTGATAGAAGTAAATATGTTTTGGGATAATATTATTAAAAATATGTTCTACAGTAATATAATCAATTTGATAATGACATAATTTGTTATTTATATTCATAAAATGACTTGAAAAAGATATTTATGATGTATAATTTTTCAAAAGGGAGGATTACTAACATTTTTTATGTATGAGTGTTAAGATACATTTAATTTTTTAGTTTCATATTATCCATTCATAAGTATGAGGTTCCATTAAAAATAAATAAAAAATGAGGATAAGTAATTTATTTTTAGTATTAAAGTATTAAAAACATTAAATGTGTTTTTTGAAACATATTTCAAAATCTCGAAAAATATTTATGAGTTTCAGTAGATGTGATCAAATTATTTTTTTGGATATTAAATGTAGAAAATATAAATAGAAATTTTTTTTATTACACTACTGGGAATACCACAGGACATCATGAAAAAAATGGAATTTTACAAGAAATTTATTCACCTTACACACTAGAGTATAATGTGTTTTTAGAAAGAATAATTATAACAAAATATAAGGTGTAATAGACAATACGTATTTAATATTTTCATTATGAAATATTTTAGAGGAAATATATTATATATTTATTTCAAATTTATAATCAAAATTTTAATGCACATAGATTTATTATACTAAATATTATATGTATTACAAAAAAACCAAGCTCTGACATACCTAAGGCTGTTTGAGATTCTATGAATTATAAAAGTCTAGGGTGTGAATATTGTGATGTGTCATAAATTTTTTATATACATAGTCATTCATGAATTAAATCATATTTAATTAAGATACTGATTATATAATAAATAAATATTAAGGATTATTGATTCTATATGTGTGAATCTACTTAAACGTTTTGATAAAAAGGTTTTTTACTCTGATATAGATACAAGAGAATGTAAAAATGATTTTTTAATATTAAAAAAAAATATGATTCTTATATTATTAATGATATAAAAATGAATAAGAACAATATATGGGTTGTATTATTGAAATTGATGATGTAAAATCTCATTCATCTCGTCCTAGGATGAGAAAAGAGTTGTAAGTCCAAAAAACCATAGGATATTAAGAAAAACATGTTCAATATGGGGTCATATTGAGGTTAGATTCACAATACTCATTATATTCACAGGTTCAAATGTCACATGTTACATAATAATTTGATAATCAAGAGTGGATTAATGTATTCAATGATGAATTTAATCAGATCATGAATAATGATATATTATAAATAATACCCAAAAAAGATAATAAGAATTTGATTCGAAGAAAATTAGATTTTTTAAAAATGTTTAACGATAAAGGTTTAGTGTTAAGAAACAAGGAAAGACTAATTATTAATGGTTAAACCCTGTTAAAATGATTTAAATTTAATAATACATTTCTTATAATAGAATAATTTAGAACTAATAGAATCATTCTTATTATTGTTGTACCACAAATTTATATGAAATCGCATATGAATATAAATTTGGAATTTCATAATGGAGATCTGGAGAATAAGTTTACATTGACCATTCATGTCTTATTTCTTATTCAAAATAAATTATATTTTTTTATATTAATGAATTCAATGTATGGGTTGATCAAATCTCTGGGTAAAAAAATTATAAAATTCATAATTTCATGAGGAAGGATAATATCAAGGAATAATGATTTATTTTAACCACTATGTAAAATAATATCACATTGTATACCTTGTTATGATAGTTTATATTGTTGTTATAATTTAATGGCAGTGATAAATTAACAAGTGAAATGTTTTCTAAGGTTTTGAACATCTTATTTGAGATTTCAATGTTAAGTAAAATGAAATACTACTATTGGTTAAAAATAACTAATTATAAAATGTATCAAATTCATTTTATGATATTTATTCTATGTACTTGTTGAATATATTTTTCATTAATTATTTAATGATATCATCTTGAACATTTTTTGTGGGAATGTTGTGGGGAAAATATTTATAGTGAAATGAAGTCCATGATAAAGAGATTTTGAAATTTTATTCCAAAATTATTACATGAAAAAAATTAAATTACACCTATATTGTATAATGTGCCACATTGTTCTATGTATTATTGTAATATTAAGTAATGTCATCTAATATATTGGAAAATAATTCTCAGATATATTATTTTTATAGTTGATTTGGAAATTAAATATTATAGAACAACGAAAAATGATCTATATGGTTACAAATATTCTAATTTTTAATGATTTATTTATGAAAGAATATATATATTAGGTGGAGTGTAATTATTAGATGAAATATGTGTCATTTATAATACTATTAATAATTATTTAGAAACTCTATGAATTATTTGAGGTGATTATGTAGCACCTACAGAAGATGTAATAGAAATAATATAGTTGATGAGACAAATAATTGATTTGTTAGTTGATGTAATTATCCCGTTCTTTTGGTTTATGATATTCATATTTTTATAAATATCACCAATAATCCATTAATAAATTATTTATATGTGAAAATTATTATTAAATACCACAATATCAATGTGAATATGTAATGAACTGGACAAAATTTTGTTTTCCCCCTAAAATGGATTAGGATGATGATATATTTTATAAACCATTGTCGATGCAAGCATTTTAAAAAATAATTTTCATCATGGGTGGTAAAAGTCACCCTCATCATGTCCACAATATTTTATATCTTCCCCTCAATCATATTGTCTTTTCATGTTGTTTTCTATAGAGAATAAAATATTTATCATACATCCATCATTTATATGTTTGTAACCATTTTTTGGATATAATGTTTTTTAGGGGTTTAAATGGGGTAAAATATGATTTTAACATGTGATATTGCATAATAGTTTATAGAAGAGGATACAGAAATTACTTCATTCTGGTTCTATTACATGGAAGATGAAATGTAATATTTTTTTTAATTTATGAATCACTCATTAATGAAAAAAATATTATTATTGTAATATAATTAATGTTTACTTAAGGGAGTTAAAACAAAGGGATTAGAAGTTTTTTATATGTAATATGTTTCTCATATTCTAATGTTTTAGTTATTTGTGTTCCTGAGTTGTTAAAAATAATCCAAAGGGGTTGATTTTTTGACCAATATGATGTGAGTATCTATTTTGATAAGTTGAATATGGTTGAGAAGTATGATAGTTTCAAATATTATTATCTTTTATTTCCCCATAAAAACCATTTAAAATGTGAAAGACATTGGTATAAATTATATGCATGATAATATTTTGAATAAAATTGAATAATGTGCACAAGATAATTCTAACTGACTATATTTATAATATCTATACCTTTATGGATATTCCATGTTCTCATCATTAGGTGATCATTTACCCTTGTTTGGGTTATAAATTTGATGAGTTTTGATATAGAGTTTTTTAGGCTGAAAATGGAGAAATTTGGAATCCCATGGGGAATTTCATGGTACGAACATGATTAGGGAATTCCAAAAAGATTTCCTCTAGGAAATCATGTTCCACTTTTTAGAGACACATGATGTGCTACATGGTTTGTCCATGGATTGGAAAAACTGTATGGCCTCCCTCCCCAAACTGTGAACCTTAAAACAGAGGGTATTTTTATGGTGGGTAATTTTTTTTCAATCTGTGTGTATATAAGAGAAAATTTACACTGCATGATTACGGGTCCATGGTTTATTGGCACAGTTTGGAAAACAATGCTCTTCCAACTAGGAAACTGTGCACATAGGTTAGAAACCAGTTCGAAAATATTATTAAAATTCAAAAACCCAACAATATTTATTATTATTAGTCCAAAATAGATTTATTATGATTTTAAATGGTATTGGATTCTCATGGAATGATTCCAAGGCTCCATAAAAAACTTTTGGTGAAAATTGGTGATCTAGTGTAAAGATTCTACACCCCTTCAGGTATGTGATATCATTCTATTGGGATTCATTTATATCCATTTGTTTCTATTTTCAATTAGAGGGATTATTACCCATATAGTCTATGATTTTTTATCTAGGATTTGTGGATGGAATCATTATGTACTCCAACAATCATGATGATCATTCCCAACATCTTGAAATCATCTGGATAAAACTAAGAGAGAATCCATTATAGACTAAGATATCTTAGGTTTAATTATATATCGGTGGTTTAGTTTTATTGGGTCAATTCATCTCGGATGAAAGTATTTTAGTGGGCCAAAAGAGTGTGATGAAGTGATTTCTTGAGAGTATCCCAAGAATGTTTTTGATATCTAAAGATTTCTAGGTTTGGGGTATTATAATAGGTTAATCCATAACTTTTCCCTTTTGGAAACACCATGTTCATGTTTGACCAAGAAGGTTGTCATGTTTGAATGGAATTGATCATGTGATAAATCTTTCTATGAGTTGAAGAAGAGTCTAGTTACCATAGTGATTTTGGTCATACTCCTTCCATGTGAGGAGTATACCATGTTTTTTGTGATTTGGGGTTTGGGAATGGAGTAATGTTGATTTAGGGGGATCGATTCATGGTGTACTGGTCATACCACTTGTGGCCTCATGAGTCAAGCTACCCTACACATGATCTTGAGTTATATGTGGTGGTTTATTTTATTAATTGTTTTTCAGAATTATATATTGGGTGAAAGGTTTATTATTTATAATTACACAAATAGCTTAATGAATGTCCTTTTAGAGTGACATATAAATATATAGTAGTGATGATGGGTTGAGTATACGTAATCTTTTGAAATAGATGTAGTATATAAACTTGTATAGGGGAACAAATTCCAGAACATTAGATAGGAAATCATATACTCATGCTATTCAGGGTTCGAGTTCTGAGTGGAATATAATGATTTTTTTGTTGAGATGCACATTAATGTTCAGGAGGTCCATGAGCTAATGACCCTTGTATCCTTATCTATTACATCCACACTTCAGATCTAGATATGGGAGATAATGTATCAATTTCCATTGTTTTTGTCCCGGAGGGAAATCATTGATGGTGGGGAGACTCCTTCCGATTGGACTATAGATGATGATGAGATCATCTATGTATTGATTCAGACTATTGTGACTACAAGTATGACATAAGATATGATGGATGAATTTCCTACCTCAAACTGGGATTTATATACTTTTTTTAAGAAAATGTACCATGACTTACATCGACCGTATCGGTGGTTTGGTATGAGAAATGATATCATAGGTTGGGGGACTTGTTTTCAAACTGTTCAATAGGTGATGGAAAATATCAATGACCTAGTGGGTTGACATATCAATTTCCCAAAAGATATTGAATGTCGGGTGACATGATTGTGGACTTTAATGGTTGGACATTTGAGGGGATATCTGAATAATGATTCTTTTTGGGAGATTTTGGACTGGTTAACAAATGTATCCAATTTATTACTTATCTAGGAGACTATTATCATTGAATATTTTTGTAAATTTAATGGTTATGATATAGAATATTTTTACGGGGTACCACGAAACATTTTTATATATTTGAATCATGTTTTACTTCACACTTCTAAAAAGGTTTACATAATATAGTTTGTATGCGATTTTTTCCGAGTAAAAGTTTCCTCTCATTTGAAAATAAAAAATCAATGTTTATTATTTATGAAATATACTAAATAATAATATCAAATGACATTGATTAGGAGGGACTTGGGATAAGCACATAGTGATATTTCTGTTCACCAATATCAATAGTTAATATAATACAATTTAGAAATGTTACTATGAGGAACTTTATTGTTGTCTAAGTATTTCCCCTTAATATTTGATAGAGGTGGGTGTGTTGGAGTTGTTGGGACTTTGTATCATTTATGAGACATTAAATTTGGTTCATCTGATTATAAAACATATGATAATAGTCCAGATAAGGAACAATTCATATGATGATATTCGTTGATGACCTTTTCTGTTTACTATAGGTAACTGTGTATTCCATTGGATCTCATTGAGATTGGATCACCATTGGATTTAGAAATAGAACATGTTGGTTTCCATGTTTATTGGTCCTTTTTAGACAGTATAAAGGATTGGAATAGTGTAATATCTATTGTCTCTTATATAGAGGTGTAATGATATGAATGATTTATTTCATAGGTAATATCTGTGGATGCGTCATCCCGAACATTCTTGTGTGACCAATGTTAATGATGTTGGGCTTGAGGTCTCTGCATACATAGAGGAGAATCTGATTCGTGTTATGTATAATAGTGAGAAATTTTTGTAGGGAAATACTACAATTATAGTTCATGTGTTGTGGAAGAATCAATTTTTTCCAGAGAAAACAAGGGAGAGGGAAGCAGATATGTAGGCTCAATGGCCTAATATTTTTCCTGCATAATATTAGTTATTCTATAGAGTGCATCTCAAGGATGAACTATTATAAGTTGGGGTGATTTTATGATCTTGACCATTCTATAGATGCTTCATACTCTTCATCAGGTAATAATTTACTATTTTATTGGTTATACCTTTTTTGGTATTTTTCATGGGTTTTTAGGTTAAATGGGATAAATATTGATTCCTATAGTGTTTTGCATTGTCGGATCATAGATAGGGAATATCATATGATTTTATACAAGACATTGTGCTCCCCCATTTTGTTATATAAGAGGTGGTTAATAATTTTTGCATGATTTTAACAAACCTTGTGGTCTCCCTCACTAAACTGTAGACCATAAAAAAGAGGGTATTTTAATGGTGGGTGCATAGTTTGTCAAACTGTGTTCCACTTTGGAGGAAATATGTACCCCATGAGTAAGGGTAACAATTAAGGAACATTTATTTGTGTCTATGTGAATAAATTGTGTGGAACAGTAAGTGGAGGTGTATGATTAGTATTGAAAATGAAAAGGGGGATACTTGACCATCTTTGGTTTTTTCTAAAAACTATAGTGGGGAATAAGGGATACACATGTTTTTTCCAAATCATGAACTTATCCCAGACCCATAGTGCCACATAGATAGTGGAGCTTCTTGTTTTTTCTATAGTTTGTCCAAATCATGTGTCCAAACACTACGACACATTAATTAAGGGAAAATAGTCCATTTTTAAATTATTCTTTTAAATTCACTATTCTTTTTCTTTTTTCATTCCTCAAAAAAAATTCCCCATAGATGGTAGATCCTCAATGCATTCAACAATAATTGGAACTCAGTTCATCATCCAACATTTTATTCTCTCACTATCTTTTATATTTAAAGAATACCAATGTTAGCATCATTTTGTTTCCATCCATTTAAAGTTGATCATTATGTATTTGGAATAATTTATAATCAGGATAAAATTACACATTTTAAGGATATTCATCTATTAATTTATTTTCTCGCATTCTATCCCAAATTGTAGGTAAATGTTAGATCATTGTTCCTCTACCACATGAAGCATTGTTGCCTATAGAATTTGTCAAAATTTCTAACACATTTTTAAATTTTTTCCCACATTCCAGAATCTATAATTATTTCCTTATAATTTTGAAATATATTAAATAAATTTTAAGAACAATAAACATGACATATTATGACACCCATTGACCGTATTGGATGTCAAACCCTCACTAAAGATGATTCCTTTGAGTTATTTGATATTGTAAAAGAGTATAACAATCCTATTACAACTATTAGATTGACTTTTAAAGAGGAACTTTATTATGTTATAACAAATTTATAATTTTTAGATGTTTTTTAATGTACCATTCACATGGAGCTTCTTTTTTATACATGACATTATTAAAATTTAATAATTTCCTTATGAAACACTTTAATTTATGAATAAAAATAAAATGTTGAATTAAATTTAATGTAAAATGGAAATGGATAAACAAATGTCATGTGATAATTTATAAATGATTCAAAATGATTATTAATATTAACCTTAATAATGGATTGGTGATTCATTATATAGCCTTGTATGGATGAGTGAATGAAATTAGAACTCAAATGATGCCACCTTGAATCATTGAGTCGGTTACCAAGGAAGTTACAATTATAGAAATTTTTCATTGTATTATTATTAAATTAATTCCTCGGTATAATACCAATGATTCATTTGATTCACATTCATAAATTGATATTTCATGGATTATATCCATGGATTCATCTTCATTTATTCAGACATGTTACCCTTAGGATCATCCCACTAGGCTCTAGTCATGCATAGCTATAGATTTAATCTATAATTTCTCAAATTAGATGGTTATAAATTTTACTCTATTAAAATCCCATGGGTGTTCCCTTTATATTTTACATAAAGAATGTATATAGGTTGTATAGTTATTTACTATTAGATAATCTAGTATTCTATTGTAATGTTTTCCTTGGTTTCACCATAGTTCCTCCATCATTATTTATATTACATTTTTACTCATATATAGTTGTTAGGATCTTGATTTTTAATGGTTACATATTCTAAAACATCTAGCGAAGTCCAAATTAGGTATGATTTCCTAGTAATCCCTTGAATAATCCAATCTTGACATGGTTAAAATTTCATTATTGATTCTACTTGTTATCATCATTCTTTCACACTAAATTATTTATAAATAGATTATGTATTTTATATAAAAACATTTTGTGGTGAACTAATGAATTTAAATCATGCCATTTATGGGCCACCGATTGGTACCCATGAAGACTTAATTACTTAAGGTGTGTAATAGTGTATAGATCCATCTTTGAATGTTTGATTCATGAGATATAATTATATATAAGATTAGGGGACATCGAATAATATTTGGATTATTTTTGGAGTTCTAAATTCTTAGTCATTCCAATTATGTTTTTTTCATTTACTGAGTATTTCTGGATTTTAGTTGTTTTATGGTATCTGTATAAGATAATAAAAAACATTTTGTACATTAATTTCATTTAATATCTACCATATATTTTTTCATGGTCTAATGACTTACATATTCTAATTATATTTATTTAGTATACATCAAAAAATTTTATTCTATATTTCACTGTTATGACCCACTATGACATGAATTTATAGTCACCTAATGGATAAACTATATGCCCTCATTGTTAGTAATCATCCAGTAGTGTAAGGGGAGGCTTTCCGAAGTACATGTGTCCAATTGGGTTAAATTAACTATGAGTGAACCATGTCAATGATGTTACAAAGTATTATTATATCATCTACTAACATTCATAATTTTTTAGATGGTTAGATAGATCATTTGGAAGATTCAAATTTTTTAAATTAATCGATACATGGAGTAACCAACCCAAAGACAGTAGAATAGAAAAATTTCTTAGCATGTGATTTGTTATTTTGTATTGTTAATATTACAGTTTTATTGAATAAACCATTGGGCACTGATCCATTATTCTTATTATTATTCCATGATAATTTCATTTATTTTCTTATCGATTGTTGTGGATTTTTCATTCAAATAATTTATATATTATTAAATGATGCGCTGAGTTTAAATTATGTGATGGTTGTTAAAACCATGATTCAGATGCGTGGGGGGGGGGGAGGGGGCTAGCTTATTAGTAGTTCAACCCATGGTACATACAGTTTAACATCCTATTTTAAATGGACATGGAACTAATTCCTAGTTTGATGAAGGTTCTATACACATAGTAAAGTCAGTGGAGGGATCACCATAATCTACAAGGACTATATCAGGGCTGGTGAGGGAATTCAACTAGCATTATCTATCCAATTTCTATAGAGTTGAATACCCTATAGATGTTGAATATTTATTACAAGTCGTATTATCTATCATTTAGAATACTGATTTTCTTCAAAAATAGAGGGTTAATCTAACTACTTTTATATATAATGGGTCATCCATACACTATCGGAATGTGAGAAAAGAGTCTGAGCAAATTTATGGTATTGTTTAGGGATATATCCATTCAAACACATATGACTATGTATTTAAATAGTTTGGGGGAGATATAAAAAAGTGATAGTTCAAACACAAAGAGAATGAAACTATTTTCATTATGGATTATTCTACTATATTCATATTTCTTCGATGCATTGAGTCTACTTTTCCAAATTAAAAGTTATCCAAAATAATACATTTATAGTAATGTTACAATTATTATATATATTCACGATTAAATATATTTTTATTGAATAATAATTTAGATATTGTAAATTATTCCCTTATTACTGAGCACTTCTTGAGAGATGTTGATGGTACATGGAATAGAGGTTCATCTCCATGATTGGGTAGTTCACTATCCGTTATAAAGAATTATCTGTAGGGTTATCAATAGAGAAATTGAAGTCATAATATTCCTATTTTTAATTATGGTATATAATATCAGTCTAGGTAATATTTTCATATAAATCCATAGTATGATTGATACCCAATAGAGAGACAAGTCTACAATATAATGGGCTATTATTAGAGATTATAATGACCCGTTCCATCTATTCTGAATAGAAGTGGAAATGTATGAGATATATATTATAGAACAAGGTCAGTAGATCCACTTCATTAAGGGAGATGGTGTACCACTAGCCATATAGGTTGAGGAGGGTGTAATGGTCATGTCGTCCAAACCTAGCATGTGCAACACCAACAGAGTGGACCAACTCTAATTAGTTTGGTTGTGGCTTTGGTAAAAGGGTCATGAAATAACTATTCAATAAATACAACAAATTATGACTTGGGTATTTTATAAAATACAGTTTTAGGCGTGATCTTAGTAGCCTCTACATTGGTCTCTCCTTTATTTTACATTAGTGTATCACAATCTTTAATCTCTTTGTCTTTCATGGAAAAACCTGGGCATGATGTTTTCTACATATGTGGGGAAATAAAATTGGATACTCTAATGGTAATATGGTATTATAAATTATTTTAATATGTATAATTCCCCGTTAACTTTGATGGTTATCATTGATTATGGAGACACACCCTCCTCAAAATAACAGGGTTCGACATCATTCTTGAGATGGACGTATTAGTTCATTATATTTTATATTTTATCTCTTATCACCATAGCATATAATTTTCATCCCTAGAGTGTTATTTGTATATTCATAATGTAAAATTGGATGTACATGAAATTGGATATTGACCTGGGAACCAAGGGTTGGTAGGAGTGTCACATCATATTACACTTCTGCTTTTGGATGGTCTGTGAATACTAAACACCCATTTTCCTATTGTAGTATATCGATTTCGAGATGGCTTCCCAATTGTTTTTTCTAGAATACAACCTAAAATTATGGTAAAAATTACAACTGGGATAGTTCATAAAGTATAAATTTTATTAATTTATCCTAGATGTATAGAAACAACTGAGTTCTATGAGCTTAAGTGGGTGATATAAGTTATTGAAGATATGGGAATTTTATAACCTAATTATTTCATTTGGGGATGACCATTACATTACTAAAAAGTGTATTGATACCCTTATACATTTTGTATATTATATTTCGTTGAATTAGAATACATTTATTAACCGGTATCCACCACATCATATAGATGATTAATTTTATCATCACTGAGCGAAGAGTGATTTCTAAAAGATGGATTTGAGGTTGGTCTATCACCATATGTTTATTAGAAAATTATAACTAATATAAGGATATGGCCTTAAACAATACGTAATCTTGAATTATGTTAACATTTCACATTGAGGATCCTTTCAGGTTTATATTTTTAGATAAATAGGCCATAAAAATTACATTACATCTCAAAAATTACAAAGTAGATTCTTATACCCAATTTCCATTTTTTCATAAAATAAAAACTCTTAAAAAACATATCTACTTCCATGTTTAAGATACATTGAATTTTCCTTGATCCCATCCTTGACCCTATTCATCTTTATTTACAATGAAAAACATTTCAAAACTTGGTATAATCATAAAATGATTAGTAAGGTTTATAAAATAAGAAATGAAAATATTATCCCATCAATAAATACAAATCAATGAAACCATAATTTTCAATGGTAACATACCTTATGAAATTATAAGATTTATGAATAACACATAGAAATAATAAATAATAAATTTAACTTATGGCATACAAAATATACATACTTTTAGCTTTCAGATCTACGTCGGTAGTTATGTATGGAATACCCATCATAGTATATTAAATAAAAATATTAAGAGAAAAATTAACTTTTACCTCTGTCATTTTACCCAATGCATTGGTGAGCTATCTCAGTCTCACCTGCTCTAGGTTTATCATGGAACCACCCATATACGTAAATAATGTCCAATAACCATAACATATTCATAATGCATAAAACAAAAATAAAGGAAAGATAACATTTCCACATTGCAATCACAATATATCATTTCAAGATGTGGACATAATAAAATATTTATCTAACCATTTTCAAAATCATTTATATTATTTAATTAAGAGATTTTTGAATCAAAGGGTCTCATACAACATTGATTATTTTAAAGGATTAAACATTTTAAAACACTAATATCTATATAAATAAATCCTTAAATATATTTTTTGAACATATAAATTAATTATAAATATTTAGATGAATAAATCATTAAAACATTTAAAATGATATTTTAGTTAAAGTGTTTTTAACCAAATGAGATTTTTTTGAATAAAACTAATTGAGTAATAACATTAATAAGAGCATAAAATATCATGAGAATAAAGAGATTAATGATATAATATGTCAAATGGAATAATATACACCATATAAAATTGAATTGTTGTATAAAAACAAATAAGTTTCAATGGAATGTAAATTGAGACAAAGACCCTTGAAAAGATCATATCCTTAGATTAAAGAAAAATCATTTACATGATTATGTGTGAAAAATAAGAAGACACACAATATATGTTTATATTAAGTGTAAAAAATCATAGGTCATTTAAAAATATTCATTACCTGACATAATCAATAAGTATAAGTTTAATCCAAATAAAGGAAATTGGGTTAAGAAATTCTCTTACAGAAATTCGATAGCCAACCGACGTCACTTTAAAATTCATAAAAGGAGTTGATGAGAGAGGAATGAGTATCTCATCAAATGAACATAAAAATATACAAAACTAATGATATATAATAACCTATCCCAACATAATAAAATAAAACTTTAAAAGACATAAAATATGTCTTTAACTACAAGAGTGCGGTGAAAGGATCCCTTACGATTTGGTGACATACGAAACACAAACTGCACGAAAGAAGGAGAAAAAAATTAAGACTTAAATTCAAATAAATTAAAGTATATTAAACAAATAATACAATAATGGTCAATAAATACAACACAAAAAAGTAAATAGTGATAAAAATAGCATGAATCTCATGGGAATAAAAGTGAGATGAAAACCCCTTACCTCCAGTCCGACTTGTCTTGTATGTTACTTGTTCTTTCTGAATAATAAACATAAGTAAATTTAAACTTGATTAAGAAAAGTTCTCAAGTTTATTATTCCTTTTATATCACTTATTACCTTTCTATAAAAATTAGCTGATTATTTTAGTTCATCTCGGGCATTTTATCGATGTTCTAAGCTTGAGTTAAAAATGAACTTCTTATAATTATAAATTGGCCATGTGGTTGAAATTCCATTATATATAGAATTATATTCATGATTTATATATCATATATATAATATATATCCTGTATTTATTTATCTATAATTGTTTATATCATTTGGATATATGAAAATCAAATTCATCGTTCATGGAGACGATAAGCCGTACATACGCATGAACGCTTCTACCATTTCATTTTTTTTCATTTTAAAGGGTATAAAAAATTGATACATAGGTATATTATTATTACATTATAATATTAAATTTTATATATGCTATTTATGTTCACATACACTATCTTTTAATAGTTCAATGTATGGTATGAACGAGTCATACCACATTGAGGGGGTGATAGTCCGCACTTCCTCAAATGAAATTATCATATTTACCCAATATGGTAACCATAAAGGTATGATATAAATAAAAAATACAGAAGAATATAGAAAACATAAACATAATATATATCATATATAAATATAATTCCAAAATATTGGCCACCATGAGAGGCGGTTGGAGATATTTGAACAATCATCGTTTCACGAGGTAGTAGTTCGCCGTCCACAGAAACAGTATATTCATATCCATTAAATGAAGGTGTGTTGAAGTGTAGTTTGAATAATTCTCATTAAAACAACATATAATATTTAGGATACATTTTTTGTTATAAAATAATGTAATAAATAGATTTTAGGGGTGTGGAGAAGAAAAATAAAAGAGAATAACCTAAGAGAAGATGTTGCCTTTATATCGGGTAACTCCCTTTCGTTTGAACCAAAATGCTTCCTTGATGTGTATTCTACCTACGTTAAGGATTATATGAGGAATATAGGGATAAAGGGAGATTAATTGGGTATATTTTGGATGAGTAAAGGGGAATGAGAGGTGTGAGTAATGGGTTTTACGTGATGTCTTTTTATAAGGGGGAGAAGGGGCTCTTTAGGAATGTTTGAAAATATTTTGTAAACTGATTTTCTGTATAAAAAGGTCCAACAGTCATTAAATTCGAACATAAGATGACTATTTTAGAAATAAAATCATCCAATAATATTTGGATATGTTTTGGTTAGTTTTTTAAATTTTATAATCTCATTTATTAAAATCATTTATTAATAAGGTAATCAATGAAACATCATTGTGTCATAAATAATTTTATTTATATGATGTCTTAAAATTATAAATAAAATACCATGATATAGTATATATTTTTATCATTAAAATTTATATTTATATTCAATGATATAACTTATATTACCCCGTGTAAAAATTTATTTACTAGAAGATATATGTTTATGTAATTTTTGTCTTTACATTAAATTAATTAATATAAAGTGTCATTATCACTCTTATGTGGCTCCATGAGGTCTCAAAATTGACCCAAGGATTCACATGTTCAGAAATGTATCATCCAATAGAGTTATAAAAAGTGTAAGTATAATTTAATATTTTTATAATATTACATTTTACCCTTATTTTCTAGATTTACCCTTTAAAAATGGTAAATTAAAATATTTACTAAAGAAAATATTCCTAATGTATAAAAATAAAAGATACCAATTTAAACATTTTAGACAAAATGATTCTATATATGGAATCTATTTTTCAAAATTCAAAACATAGAAGTGGCATAAAATATTTTAAAATTAATTCTCATTTTCAAAACAAAAAGCATTTTTTAAAGAAATAATACCTATCAAAATATTGACACTCTATTTTGTTCAATTTAAGAGTGAAATTACTTCCAATGAAAAAAATTGGATTATAGTGTAAAAATATTACCCACTTAAACTTTAAAACAAATTAAAATAATATTCAATCGATATAAATAAATTAGATAAAAACACAATTTTGAATTAAAATGTAGTATTTTTCACTATTCATTAAAAAAGGAACATTATCAGAAAAATACCAAAATTTCATAAAATGTAAATTTTGATGTCCCGATTCAAAATTATAATTTTATTTTGTCAAATTGAACATATATATGTGTCAAAAACTTTATTTAAAAATGTTTCTCCATAAAAAAGCGGTAAATCCACCTTTTAAAAAATATTAGAGTGTTTGTGCTTAAAATAGAATTCATTCACATTTTAAGCTTCTAACTTTTATTGGATAAATGTAAAACCACGTATAATCATATTTTAGTTAGTAATGTTCATTCCATCCAATACAATGGTTATGTGTTAAATAACGTTTAATATAATATTATTATTATATTATTTTTCTGTATAAATTAACATTGTGTGTAACGTAAGATTTCCAAGAAAATCATTGTTGCATATTGGGTACGCCACTAAACATGGAATCCCCATTAAAGAAAAAATTAATAATTAATTCAAAAATATTAATAAATATGAAAATTTTATATTCTTTATTGACCTAGGATGTTACACCAAACATGCACAACATTGCATAAATTAAATTTCCTTTATTATTATTTGATTATTCTCTTTTCTCTGATAAACATATCAGTTTTTTATCTAATGTATCCGATTTTTTTCCAGTGTTTTTATTATTTTATTGTAGTCATTTCTTTAATACGTCATGTAGTACTCACATACATTTCATGAATTTTTAGAAGATCATGATAAAATGTTTCATACACTAATGAGAACTAGCTATTTTCTAGGTTCACAAAATTCAACATTCTTTTCAATAAGGTAAAATTAAATATTATAATATTCTTGGAGGAAGGAATATCTATGGACCTAGAGATGATGATGGTCTTGATATCCTGTCAGTAGCCATATATATTTTTTAATACAAAATTTATAGGCGAAATTTGGGTACTATGGTCATTTTGTTCTTAAATTTTAATGCCTAGTAGAATATATAATCGGATTGAAAAATAATGTAGTGAAATATATATGGTATAAATCCATTGAAACTATATATCCGGAGAAATAATTTGGAATAAATTTAGTACTAATCTATATTTTATAAGAGTGAGTACAAATCTATAAAATTTATTATGACGCAACAAATATTATGATGGAGGTCATTTTGATACTGGAATATTGATTCATGGTGTATGGGTGACCGAGTTGTCATGACACATCAAATTGATTATGTTTTTAAGGTTGATTAATAGTCTAGGGTACACCCTAGGTTGTCTCTCAAGGAGCGTTGGTAGGTTTAGAGTGTGTATTTTTAATAAAAATGACTAAGAGAGGGGGTGGTTTTGTAAGGAGTTTAAAACAATGACTTAGTTGAAATAACATAATAGTTGTGTGACCTTGTGTATTTTGAAAAATATGAGATAAAAGGGTTGATGTGATTTCACTACACACATATCATGTTCATTGTTCATAGAGATTCATCTTAGGTTTAGAGTAATTCTTTGGTTGGAGTTAATTGGAATCTCGATTAATTCCTAAGATTTTATTTCAATGGTTTAAGGACCAAACCTTGACGTAAAAATCGTATTCTCAAGGTCCCGTAATTATGAATGGAATAATATATTCAAAATTATATTTAAATCTCAATAAGGTGGGTAAGAAAAGGATTCTTCTGATGTGCAATCGGGACAACACAAGTCACGCACTCAAAACCTCACACCGATCAGTTAGAAATTAAGAGCATAACACTCACATGCACCAAATCAAGAATTCAAATCAGAAATAAAAATAGATACATGGAATGAAATGTTTAAACACCCAAATTACTCCAAACCAGCAGCAAGTGTATGCATCGGAACTCCCTTGACATGTGTGTAGCTCCCTCACAACGAACACCCAACATTTAGCTCGACATCGGGAGGAGGAGGAAGCACGGGTGGAATTCCTTCTTCATCCTTGATTCGCCTATGAGGATAGGGGCCTCCAGAACATCTTGGATGGTGAGAGGAATCCTTTAGGTCTCAAAAATAGCAGAGTTTGTCTCTTGGTTAGAACTTTCAAATGAGGTTTTCTTGGTGCCCTTTTATAGGAAAATTGGATGGTGGTTTTAGGGACACAGACTTAATCAATCCAATTGTACCACATGTTTCAGTATTCAGACAGCTTTATCATGCTTTGTAGAAAATAGAAACGGTGTATCCCTACTTCTTGACTATCTCCACATAATGTTTGGAACCATTTGGACAACTACAGCTCAAGATATTGATAAAATACAGAACACCACATTTGACTTGGTCCAAATTCGGTGTCTTGGATAGATCAGTTTAGATGGGTCCCATAGAAGCCGAATCAGGATTGGGTGTTTTAATATGAAATGTATCCTATTAAATTTTGGATAGGTCCACATTATTTCAGCCCATTTAGATGAATGTATTTTGTCTACTATGCAAAACAGTGGACATATGTCCATGGATCCATGCAATTGTTTCCCATTTTTCTTCCACTTCATCAAGGGCCCTCCAAATCACCTCCACCTACATTGAAATAATAAAAACAAGTAACATTTCCCATTATAATTTTGATTAAAATTAATTAAATGATTCATAAATAAAGAGGAATTTATTATTATATTTGGAATATTCATTACAAAACAAGTTTAAAACAGTAGTGTAAGGGTGGAATAAAACAGTGAATTGTGGTATGATCACACCCCCACACCTAAAAATTTGTACTCTTGAGAAAAGTCACATATCCAAATACAATGATGCATATATATATATATATATCCAAAATCCTGAAGATTTATCATTTGATGAAATTTTATTTAATGTATAGTGATCAATGCACGAGCCACACCAAGGAGTTCTTCCTAATGAAAATAGAAAAAGATGTATCATAAATCATATAATAGAGAAATTCAAAAAGATTCGCAATACCCAATTGAGAAAGTAATTTAGAAGTAAACCATGACACTAACTCTCCAAGTGTGTGTGTGAAAACCATTCCATTCTATTCTTTCCTCTTGCTATCCAATAAATATGTGTTATTTTAACATTTTTCAGCTTAAATGATTTTGTCACCGAACCTGTCCTACGTACTTTGCAATAATATTTCAAGACCCACACATTTAAGTATTCCTAGAAGCCAACCCGTATGCTCCTGACCTAGATATCCCTATATGTTGCACATTTCATCACTCCCCTCATTTATTATATTTTTTTGAAGTTGAAATTGGAAAAAATATCACACTCATCTCTCAACCCTTGTTTGATCTCCTCACGACACTAATTGAAATATTAATAACAAGATCAAAGGTTGAGGATGAGTGGTTTTTGACCTTCCCAAGACACAAATTTTTTTTGAGGGCGTAGAATAGTCAGATATTAGGTACACACGCATAGGTCAATCTGGTACAGTAATGAAACAGATCAGATAAGGAACGAACGTATGGAAATATCATTTAAATATGAAAAATATTAACCAACATATATTTACCTTATATTAAGTAAAAAGTAATCACACATTATGGTCTGGTGCAAAAATTTGTGGAGATATTAGTGACATAATTTTCCCAAAACTACTCACACAGGGGGCATAAATCATCTCAAATGTTTCAAAGTGATACAACCATTTATATCATTGACATAAAACCAATTCACTAAAAAATCACTCCTTGATGGTAAATTCATACACATATTCTTTTTAGCCTACATTATGGTATTTTTACTTTCTCCCCTTTATGGTTGCCAAATCATGGAACCTCGAAATTATTGATGGGGAAAATGAAAATACCATAAAGAAGGCCAAAAAGAGAAAACAAAAGGAGAAAACGATGAAAATTCCTAACTAAACCAGGAATGTATCCACCCCCCACACCTAGAGTATTAAGTGTCCTCACTGTAGTAAAAGAGAATGTGGGAATGAAGTATAAAAACCTAGTGGATGTCATTCATAGTGTGCTTCTTTGTATTGGAGTTCCTCCATTGGGGACTCCAGAACGGGTTCATGAAAGTGCCTCAGCCGCTGCCCATTGACAGTGAATGTTTGCTTGGTTTCTTCATTTTGAACTTGAAAAACACCAAATAGAGAGACATTAGTAACAATGTATGGTCCAAACCAGCGAGAACAAAGCTTACCCGGATGCAACATTAGCCTTGCATTATAAAGGAGTACCTTCTACCCAATATGGAACCGACGATGAAGGATAAGATGGTCATGGGCAGCCTTGGTTCTCTATTTATAAATCCTGGGATTTTCATATGCATCTCTTCTCATTTCCTCTAGCCCCTGAATCTGCAACTTCCTTTGAGCACCTGCACCAGAATGATTTGATTTGCATTGGTTGATGGCCTTGTATGACTGGTTCTCAATATCAACGGGGAGGTGACAACGCTTTCCAAACACAAGACGATAGGGTGACATTCCAATACGAGTTTTGAAAGTAGTACGGTAGGTCCATAATGAATCATCAAGTGTAAGACTCCAATCCTTCCTATTGGGTTGAACCATTTTTCCAAGAATTTGTTTTACCTGTCTATTTGACACCTCAGCTTGACCATTGGTCTGTGGATGATATGAAGTAGAAACTCGATGAACGACCCCATATCGATGAAAAAGTGATTGCATTATTCAGTTGTAGAAATGAGAACCCTGGTCAATGATGATGAACCTAGGTAATCCAAACTTACAAAATATCTAAGTGCTGAAAAATTCTACAGCTGTTTTGGAATCATCTGTCCTTGTAGCCTGTTCCTCTACCCATTTTGATACGTAATCAACGTCCAAAAAAATGTAAATGTTGCCAATAGAAATGGGAAATGTCCCCATAATGTCAATGCCCCAAACATCAAAAATTTCATGAAAGTGAAAGGGTTGTTGTGGAATTTAATTCCTTTTAGAGATATTCCCCATTCTATGACAATGAGGACAAGATTTACAAAATTCATGGGCATCTCGAAAAAGTGATGGAAAAAAGAGACCAGAATGAAAAAATTTCGAGCAGTCTGTTGGAGACCAAAGTGGCCCCCAGAAGCAAGAGTGTGGAAGAATCTAATGATCGATTGAAACTCGCTAATGGGAACACAACGCCTAAGGACCTGATCGCTACATGTGCTCCAAAGGAAGGGTTCGTCCCAAATGTACCAAAGAGACTCATGTTTTAGATGACTGGCTTGGTTCTTGTTGAAATCAGTAGTAATGTAAGATGCTACCAAATAATTTACAATTTCAGCATACCAGGGAGTAGCATCATTCACTTTGTACAATTGCTTATCAGGAAACATGTCATTAATTGAAATACATGGGGATGAGACAATGTCCGAGGATGGGGGGATCCTAATGATATGGTCTGCCACCACATTCTCTTCTCCCTTTTTATCTCTAATTTTTAGATTGAATTCCTGAAGGAGGAGCATCCAACGAATTAGACGTGGTTTGGCATCCAGTTTTTTTAGGAGATAACGGAGGGCTTCATGGTCTGAGAAAACGATTACTTTGGACTCTAGAAGATATGAACTGAATTTATCCAAGGAAAACACAATGGAAAGAAATTATTTTTCAGTGGTGGTGTAGTTTTCTTGGGAAGGGTCCAAAGTACGTGAGGCATATGCTATGACATGTGGAGCTCGGTCGACCCTTTGTGACAAGACTTCCCTAACTGCATAGTTAGAGGCGTCACACATGAGCTCAAATGGTAAATCCCACCGAGGTGTTTGGATTACCAGGGGTGATGTGAGACTCCATTTTAATTTATTAAAATATTCTTAAAATTATTTATAAAAAACAAAATCCTTTTCTTTTTGGAGTAAGCGAGAGAGGGGAAGTGAAATCTTACTAAAATCATGAATGAAACGACGGTAAAATCCAGCATGACATAGGAAAGACCGCACATCACATGCATTTTTAGGGAATGGTAGGGAATAAATGACATCCAATTTCGATTTATCTACTTGGATACCATCCCCAAAAATGACATGTCCCAAAACTATACCTTTTCTCCCCATGAAATTGAATTTCTCATAATTTAATACAAGATTATTTTCAATACAGTGACATAGGATGGAACCAAGACTACTTAAACATTCATCAAAAGTGGATCCATAAATAGTAAAATCATCAATGAAAACTTCCATCCAATTCTCCAGGTAATCCAAAAAAATACTAACCATACATCGTTGGAATGTATCTGGGGAATTGCACAGGCCAAATTGCATTCTTCTGTAGGAAAATGTGCCAAAGAGGCAAGTGAAGGTTACCTTTTCATGATCCACGGGAGCAATATGGATCTGAAAGTATCCAGAATAACCATCAATAAAACAGTAATGGGAATTCCCCGCTAGCCTATCCAGGATTTGGTAAATGAATTGCAATGGGATATGGTCCTTCTTAGTGTGTTGGGTTAGTCTGTGATAATCTATACAGACACGCCAACTATTCTGCACACGAGTTGGAACCAATTAATTGCATTCATTTTTAATTACCGTTAGGCCAGTTTTTTAGGAACTACTTGAATGGGACTAACCCATTGGTTTTTAGAGATGGGGTAAATGATTCCCGCAGCCAATAATTTTGTTACTTCCTTTTAAACTACTTCAAAGAGGTTTTCGTTCAGTCGACGTTGTGCCTGCCTCACTGGTTTAGCCTCATCAGTTAAAAAAAATGATGTGTATAAATTGATGGGATAATACCAAGAAGATTTTCTGCAAGTGTCCATCCCAATGCTTGTTTATACTCCCTCAAATGTTCAATCAGTCACAATTCATGCTTAGGAGGGATTGAACTAGCAATGATGATGGGAAACTTGTTTCCACTCTCAAGATATGAATATTTTAAATCTTCAGGCAGTTGCTTTAGTTCCAATTAAAGTGGATTTTGGATTGATGGGAGTGTGTGTGAAAGTGAGAGGCCACTAATCTAATCTAACTGCTTAATGCTATCATCCACAGTTGATGAATTAGCCTTTACAAGAATTACAGTATCATTGATGGTCATGTGATCCTCCGTGTCCAATAAATTATCAATTAATAAACATGCATGACACTTTTCTAGACCACTGCATCAATCAAAACATGATTCATTTCCAAGAATTTCAATCAAAGAGAAAAATTCAGAAAGGGGATCAGCGGAAAAAAATGATGTGATTTTAGGGGAAGGGAGTACATCAATTGAATTTACCGAGAGAGAGGAATGTAATTCTGAGGGGTGCTTCATGGCATCAAGGATGTTGAAATGGACTATGTCGCCACCAAATTCCATAGATAATGTACAATTATGGAAAATAATTATGGCTTTGGCGGTATTCAAGAAAGTTATCCTCAATATAATTGGGGCATGTCCATTCATCCTATCACCATACATTTTTAGCACATAAAAATATGCTTGAAATATTAAATTTTGAACCTTTATAAGAGCATCCTCTAACACACCAGAAGGGTGTGTCGTACTCCAATTTTCTAGCTGAACAACTATTCTTGTGGGCTTTAGTTCACCAACCTGCAATGAAGAGTATATGGAGAGAGGCATCACATTTATAAAAGAACCCAAATCAAGCATAGAATTGGAGAAAGAATACTCCCCTATGGTGCACAGAATTGAGAATGTTCCCTGATCGTTGCACTTGGTGGGAAGTGATGGTTGTATCAATGCTGAGACGTTCCTCCCCAAACATACCTTCTCATCACCAAGAAGTCTCCTTTGATGTGTACACATCTCCTTTAAAAACATATCATAACATGTAATTTATTTCACGACATCAATCAATGGAATGTTAACCTGCAGTTTTTTGAAAGTCTCCTAGATTTATTTATCAATTTCAGTTTCCTTTTGCTTCCTTGGTTGGATGGCTCTTTGGGAAAATGGATGAGGAATTCTTGGGCTTGGTAACTCATTAATAGACACACTCTTCCCTATGGTAGGACTTCTCTCAAGACAAGGTTCCATATCATTTGAACCTTTATCAGTGGTTGGGAAGGTGTTTCCCTTAGGAGAGGATGACTCTAAGGGAGGGTTCATTTGGCTTATAAGTTGAGTTCCACTCCTAAGGGTGACGACACTAACATTTCCCTTATCCCTAGGGTTGAAAAGTGGTTGAGATGGTAGTTTACCATACCCATGGCTTTGGATTTCACCCACTAAGTTAGATAGTTGTCCTAATTGGGTTTTGAGGTCTTGTATGCCTGCTTGGGTGGTTTTTTGGAACTGGAGATTATTAGCAGCCATTTGTTTCATCATATCATCGAGGCTAGAATTAGGTTTTGGAGGGGGTTGTTGGAAAGGCCTTTGGGGTGGTTGAGGATTGCTAGGTGGTGGTGGATGACTAATCTAACATTTTTGGATCAATTATTGTTGAGATTGGTTTGATTACCGCCCTTGCCTATAGGCTTGGTTGTCTTTACACCCAGGGATGGATGGATAGTAGGGTTCTTTCCTAAAGGGTTGGTTATTGGGGAGTCTTGGGAATATTGCCTCACAACTCTCAGAAGTTTCTCTCCATTGTGGGAATTGGTCAGAATAGTGGGTATATGAAGAGCATATACCACAATGTATGGGAGGAGGAGATTGGAATTTCCCTTGGGAAAGAGAAAGATTTCATAGAAAGGCACTCACCTCCTCAGACTTTGTGTCCACCTTCTTCTCGAATTCAGTACTTTGCACCTCAAGGACACCTCGAATGGGTACACTGGTCCTCAAACTGAATTGTTGAGTGTTCTGTTCCATGTTCTCAATTAGGTTCCTTACAGCGATTGGGGTTTTATCCACTAGTTCACAACCTGCAGCAGCATAAATCATGTTACGATCTATTGGAATTTAACCTTTATAAAAAT
Source organism: Viscum album (assembly GCA_963277665.1). NCBI lineage: Eukaryota > Viridiplantae > Streptophyta > Magnoliopsida > Santalales > Viscaceae > Viscum > Viscum album. Next base: position 1,707,246,704 of record OY728157.1, on the reverse strand, counting down.
ATTGTATTAAAATTTGATCTCTTATTTAGTGGTGGGGACAACATGAATATAATCTTTTAAAGTGTTCCCAATATTCATGAAGGTTTTCTCCTTGGGATTGTCTCATCCCACATATTTCTTTCCATATTGTTGAAGTTCAAGAGGATGGGAATTATTTTTCAAGAAATTTTTTTTTTCATGTCTGCCCAACCTCTAATAGGTGAATTAACATAATACAACCAATATTTAGCCGTGACTTCTAATGAAAATTGAAATTCTCTATGTTTTACTTGTTATTCATCCACATTAGCAGGTTTTAATGTTGATCCTATAGTATTAAATTCTTTTAAATTCTTATGTGGATCTTCTCCAGTCAGTCCATGAAATCATGGTAATAAATGAATTAAACCAGATTTTAGTTCAAAATTGGGTGCCTCGCCTTGTAATTGAATGTATGTGGGTCGGATATCAACATCAGGTGAGGTGAGTTATTTTAGTGTTCTATTATTTTCATCCATGCTATACAAGCTATGTTCAGTTTTAACTTTGGTTTCAGAAGAAGAAGAAGGATCAAGAAGAATTTTAAGATGTGATTTCTCTACCTTCAAAGTGTTGTCTTGTGTATCTCGGTTTCGTTGAAGTAGGATCCTCTCCGATTCGGGTTCAAAAAAGTTTGTAGGTCTCCCAGAGTAGAACGATTCATACATAAAACCTACATAATTAATAAATTAGAACACAAAAAATAAACGCAAATGTAGAAGATAAAATAAACAAATATTCTCAAAAATTACAAAATCATTATCAAAAACACTCACAAAACACCAAATCTCTCCCCGGAAACGGTGCCAAAATTTGACTGCGTTGTCATGACACGTCAAATTGATTATTTTTGTAAGGTTGATTTATATTCTAGGGTAGATCCTAGGTCGTCTCTCAAGGATCATTGGTAGGTTTAGAGTGTGTATTTTTAATAAAAATGACTAAGAGAGGCGGTGGTTTTGAAAAGAGTTTAAAACAATGACTTAGATGAAATAGCTTAAAAGTTGAGTGACCTAGTGGATTTTGAAAAATATGAGATAAAAAGGTCGATGTAATTTCACTACACACATATCATGTTCATTTTTCATAGATATTCATCTTAGGATTAGAGAAATTCTTTGGTTGGAGTTAATTGGAATCCTGATTAATTGATAAGGTTTTATTTCAATGCTTTAAGGACCAAAACTTGTTGTAACAATCATATTGTAAAGGTCCAGTAATTATGAATGGAATAGGAGCTTCCAAATCAGATAGAAATCTAAATATGGTGGGTATGAAAAGGAATCTTGTGATTTCCAATCGAAACAACACAAGTCACACTCTCAAAACCTCACACCGATCAGTTAGAAATTAGGAGCATAACACTCACATGCATCAAATCAATCATTAAAATCTAAAATAAAATAAGATAAATGGACTGAAATGTTTAAAAACCCAAATTACTCAAAACTAGTATCTATTGTATGCATCGTAACTCCCTTGACATGTGTGTAGCTCCCTCACAATGAACACCCAACTTTTAGCTCGACATCGGAAGGAGGTGGAAGCTCGGGTGGAACTCCTTATTTATCCTTGATTCCCCTATGAAGATGAGGGCCTCCAAAACTTCTGGGCTGGTGAGAATAATCCTTTGGGTATCCAAAATGGCAGACTGTGGCTTCTGGTTCGAACATGAAAATGAGGTTCTCTTGGTGCCCTTTTATAAGAAAATTGGAAGGTGGTTTTAGGCACAGAGATTTCATCAATCCACTTGTACCATGTATTTTGGTCTCCAGACAGCCTTATCTCGCTATGGAGAAAATAGAAAGGTTGTATCCCTACCTCTTGACTATATCCACCGAATGTTTGGAAACATTTGGACAACTACAACTCAAGATATTGATAAAATACAGAACACCACATTTGACTTGGTCCAAATTATGTGGCTTGGACAGATCAGTTCAGATAGGCCCCATAGAAGCCGAATCAGGATTGGGTTTTTTAATATGAAATGTATCATATTAATGTTTTGACAGGTCCACAAAATTTCTTCCCATTTAGATGCACGTATTTCATCTACTATGCAAAACAGTGGATAGATGTCCATGGATCCATGCAATTTTGGCACATTTTTCTTCCACTTCATCAAGGGCCCTCCAAATCACCTCCGCCTACATTGAAATAATAAAAACAAGTTACATTTACCATTATAATGTTAATTAAAATTAATTAAATTATTAAGCCATAAAGTGGAATTTATCATTATATTTGGAATATTCATTACAAAACTAGTTTAAAACAGCTGTGTAAGGGTTGAATAAAATAGTGAATCCTGGTACGATGACACCCCCACACCTAAACATTTGCACTCCTGGGAAAATTCACATATCCAAATACAATTATTCATATATATATATATATATATATACAACATCCTAAAGATTTAGCATTTGAGAAAATTTTATTTAAAGTAAAGTGATCAATGCACGAACCACACTAAGGAGTTCTTCTTAGTGAAAATAGAAAAATATATCTCATAAATCATATCGTATCGAAATTCAAAAAGATTCACGATACACAATTGAGAATGGAATTCAGAAGTTAAACATGACACTAACTCTCCATGTGTGTGTGTGAAAACCATTCCATGCTATTCTTTCCTCTTGGTATCCAATAAATATATGTTATTTTAACATTTTTCAGCTTAATGATTTTGTCACCAAACCTGTCCTACATCCTTTGCAATCATATTTCAGGACCCACTCATTTAAGAATTCCCAAAATTCAAACCATAAGCTCCCGACCTAGATATCCTCATATGTTGTACATTTCGTCACTCCCCGCATTTATTATAATTTTTTTGAAGTTGCAATTGGGACAAATCTCAGACTCATCTCTCAACCCTTGTTTGATCTCATCACAACAGTAATTACAATATTTATAACAAGATCAAAGGTTGAGGATGAGTGGTTTTTGACCTGCCCAAGAAAGAACTATTTTTTTTGTGGGCGTACAATAGTCGGACATTAGGTACACACGCAGGGGTCAATCTGGTACAGTAATGAAACAGATCGGATAAAGAACGAACATATGGAAATATCATTTAAATATGATAAATATTAACCCAACATATATTTAACATATATCAAGTAAAAAATAATCACACTTTGTGGTTTGGTGCAAACATTTGTGGAGATATTAGTGACACAGTTTTTCCAAATATACTCACAAAAGGGGCATAAATCATCTCAAATGTTTCAAAGTGATACAACTATTTATTTCATTGACATAAAACAAATTCACTAAAAAAATCACTCCTTGATGGTAAATTCATACTCATATTCTTTTTAGCCATCATTATGGTATTTTAACTTTTCCCCCTTTATGGTCACCAAATCATGGAACATCGAAATTATTGATGGGGAAAAATGAGAATACCATAAAGAAGGCCAAAAAGAGAAAACAAAAGGAGAAAATGATGAAAATTCATAACTAACCCAGGAATGTATCAACCCCCCCCCCCCACACCTAGAGTATGATGTGTCCTCATTGTAGTAAAAGAGAATGTGGGATGGAAGGATAAAACCTAGTGGATGTCATTCATAGTGTGCTTCTTCAAATTCGAGTTCCTCCATCGGGGACTCCAGAACAGGTTCATGAATGTGATTCAGCCGCTTCCCATTGACAGTGAATGTTTGCTTGGTTTCATTATTTTGAACCTGAACAAAACCAAATGGAGAGACATTAGTAACAATGTATGGTCTAAACCAACGGGAACGAAGCTTACCTGGACAGAACATCATCCTTTCATTATAAAGGTGGACCTTCTACCCAATATGGAATCAACGATGAAGGATAAGATGGTCATGGGAAGCCTTGGTTCTCTCCTTATAAATCCTGGAGTTTTCATATGCATCGCTTCTCATTTCCTCTAGCTCCTGAATCGGCAAATTCCTTTGAGCACCTGCACCAGAATGATTAGAATCTCATTGTTTGATGGCCTAGTATGCCCAATGCTCAATCTCAACAGGGAGGTGACAAATCTTTCTAAACACAAGACGATGGGGTGACATTCCAATGAGAGTTTTGAAAGCAGTACGGTAGGGCCATAATGAATCATCAAGTCTAAGACTCCAATCATTCCTATTGGGTTGAACAGTTTTTTCAATAATTTGTTTTACCTCTCTATTTGAAACCTCAGCTTGACCATTGTTCTCTGGATGATATGAAGTAGAAACTCGATTAACGAACCCATACCGATGAAAAAGTGATTGCATTGTTCAGTTGCAGAAATGAGAACCCTGGTCACTGATGATGAACCTAGGTAATCCAAACCTACAAAAGATCTAAGTTCTCAGAAATTTTACAGCTGTTTTGGAATCATCTGTCCTTGTGGCCCATGCCTCTACCCATTTTGATACGTAATCAACGCCCAAAATAATTTAAAAGTTTCCAAAAGAATTGGGAAATGGCCCCATAAACTCAATGCCCCAAATATGAAAAATTTTATGAAAGAGAAAGGGTTATTGTGGAATTTAATTCCATTTAGAGATATTCCCCATTCTTTGACAACGAGGACAATATTTACAAAATTAATGGGCATCCCAAAAAGGTGTTGGCCAAAAGAGACCAGAATCAAGAACTTTTCGAGCAGTCCGTTGGAGAACAATGTGGCCCCCACAAGCAAGAGTGTGGAAGAATCTAAGGACAGACCGAACCTCGCTATCAGGAACACAATGCCTAACGACCTGATCGCTACATGTGTGCCAAAGGTAGGGGTCATCTCAAATGTACCAATGAGACTCGTTTTTTTTGACAACTGGATTGGTTTTTGTTGAAATCAGTAGTAATGCAAGATGCTACCAAATAATTTACAATTTCAGTATACCAGGGAATAGCATCTTGCACTTTGTACAATTGCTCATCAGGAAACATGACATTAATGGGAATACATGGGGATGAGACAATGTCCGAGGATAGGGGATCCCACTGATATGGTCTGCCACCACATTCTCTTCTCCTTTTTATCTCTAATTTCTAGATTTAATTCTTGAAGGAGGAGCATCCAACGAATTAGATGTGGTTTGGCATCCAATTTCTTTAGGAGATACCAGAGGGAAGAAAGGTCTAAGAAAACGATTACTTTGGACCCTAGAAGATATGACCTGAATTTATCCATGGCAAATATAATGGAAAGAAATTATTTTTCAGTGGTGGTGTAGTTTTCTTGGGCAGGGTCCAAAGTACGTGAGGCATAGGCTATGACATGTGGAGCTCGGTCGACCCTTTGTGACAAGACTTCCCCAACTGCATAGCTAGAGGCGACACACATGAGCTCAAATGGTAAATCTCACTGAGGTTGTTGGATTACCAGGGGTGATGTGAGACTCTGTTTTAATTTATTAAAATCTTCTTCACATTATTTATCAAAAACAAAATCTTATTCTTTTTGGAGTAAGCGGGAGAGGGGAAGTGCAAAATTTCTAAAATCATGAATGAAACGATGGTAAAATCTAGCATAACATAGGAAAGACCGCACATCAGGTACATTTTTGGGGAATGGTAGGGAATAAATGACATCCACTTTCGATTTACCTACTTGGACACCATCCCCAGAAATGACATGTCGCAAAACTATAGCTTTTCGCACCATGAAATGGATTTTCTCATAATTTAATACATGATTATTTTCAATAAAGCGATGTAGGATGGAACCAAGAATACATAAACATTCTTCAAAAGAGGATCCATAAACAGTAAAATCACCCATGAAAACTTCCATGCAATTCTCCAGGTAATCCGAAAAAATACTAACCATACATCGTCGGAAAGTATCTGGAGAATTGGATAGTCCAAATGGCATTCTTCTATAGAAAAATGTGCCAAAGGGGAAATTGAAGGATGCCTTTTCTTGATCCTCGGGAGCAATATGGATCTGAAAGTATCCAGAATACCCATCAAGAAAACAGTAATCGGACTTCCCCACTAGCCTCTCTAGGATTTGGTCAATGAATTGCAATGTGAAATGGTCCTTCCTAGTGTGTTGGGTGAGTCTGTTATAATCTATACAAACACACCAACTATTCTTCACACGAGTAGGAACCAATTCATTTTTTTCATTTTTAATTACCGTTAGGCAAGTTTTTTTAGGAACTACTTGAACAGGACTGACCCATTGGTTGTCAGAGATGGGGTAAATGATTCCCTCATCCAATAATTTTTTCACTTCCTTTTTAACTACTTCTAAGAGGTTTGGGTTCAGTCGACGTTGTTCCTGCCTCACTGGTTTAGCCTCATTAGTTAATAAAATATGATGTGTACAAATTGATGGGCTAATTCCATGAATGTAAGCACATGTCCATCCCAATGCTTGTTTATACTCCCTAAAAATTTCAACCAGTCACAATTCATGCCCAGGAGGGAGTGAACTAGCAATGATGACAGGAAAATTGTTTCCATTCTCAAGATATGAATATTTTAAATCTTGAGGCAGTTGCTTTAGTTCCAATTCAAGTGGATTTTGGATTGATGGGAGTGTGTGTAAAAGTGAGAGGTCACTAATATCATCTAACTGCTCAATGGTGTCATCATCAGATGAGGAATTATCCTTTACAAGCGTATCAGTATCATTGATGCTCATTTGATCCTCCGTGTTCAATAAATTATCAATTAATAAACATGCATGACACTTTTCTAGACCACTAAAACAATCAACACATGATTCATTTCCAACAATTTAAATCAAAGAGGAAAAATCAGAAAGGGGGTCAGGGAAAACAAATGAAGTGATTTTAGGTGAAGGGAGTACATCAATTGAATTTACCAAGAGATAGGAATGTTATTCTGAGGGGTGCTTCATCGCATCAAGGATGTTGAAATGGACTATGTCACCACCAAATTCCATAGATAATGTACCATTATGGACATTAATTATGGCTTTGGATGTTTTCAAGAAAGGTCTCCCCAATATAATTAGGGCATGTCCATTCATCCTATCAGCTTCCATTTTTAGCACATAAAAATTTGGATGAAATATTAAATTTTGAACCCTCACAAGAGCATCCTCTAACACACCAGAAGGGTGTGACGTACTCCAATTTTCTAGCTGAAAAACTATTATTTTGGGTTTTAGTTCACCAACCTGCAAAGAAGAGTATATGGAGTGAGTCATCACATTAATAGAATCACCAAAATCAAGCATAACATTGGAGAAAGAATACTCCCCTATGGTGCACGGAATTGAGAATGTTCTCGGATTGTTGCACTTGGTGGGAAGTGATGGTTGTATTAATGCTGAGACGTTCCTCCCCAAATTTACCTTCTCATCACCACGAAGTCTCCTTCCATGTGTACACATTTCCTTTAGAAACATAGCATAACGTGTAATTTACTTCACGACATCAATCAATGGAATGTTAACCTGCACTTTTTTTATAGTCTCCAAGATTTATTTATCAAGTTTAGTTTCCTTTTGTTTCCTTGGTTGGGTGGATCTTTGGGGAAATGGAAGAGGAATGCTTGGGCTTGGTAACTCATCAATAGTCACACTCTTTCCTTTGGTATGAATTCTCTCAAGACAAGGTTCCATCTCATTTGAACCTTTTTCAGTGGTTGGGATAGTGGTTCCCTTAGGAGAGGATGACTCTAATGGAGGGTTCATTTGGATTTTATGTTGAGTTCCACTCCTAAGGGTGATGGCACTAACATTTCCCTTATCCCTAGGGTTGAAAAGTGGTTGAGATGGTAGTTTACCAGACCCATGGATTTGGATTTCACCCACTAAGTTAGCTAGTTATACTAATTGGGTTTTGAGGTTTTGTATGACTTCTTTGGTGGTTTGTTGGAACTAGAGATTATTAGCAACCATCTGTTTCATCACATCATCTCGGATAGGCTCAGGTTTTGTAGGGGGTTGTCGGAAAGGCCTTTGGGGTGGTTGAGGTTTTCTAGGTGGTGGTGGATGACTACTCTGACCTCGTGGGTTCTATTGTTGTTGAGTTTGGTTTGAATACCCCCATTGCCTATAGGATTTGTTGACTTTACACCAAGGGTTGGATGGATAGTAAGGTTCTTTCCTAAAGGGTTGGATATAGGGGGATCTTGGGAATATTGCCTCACAAATCACATAAGTTTCTCTCAATTGGGGGAATTGGTCAGAATAGTGGGTATCAGAAGATCATTTAACAAAATGTATGGGAGCAGGATATTGTAATTTCCCTTGGGAAAGAGAAAGTTGTCGTAGAAGGGAACTCACCTCTTCAAACATTGTGTCCACCTTCTTCTTGAATTCAGTAATTTGCACCTCATGAACACCTCAAATGGGTACACTGGTCCTTGAACTGAATTGTTGAGTGTTCTGTGCCATGGTCTCAATTAGGGTCCTTACAGCGATTGGGGTTTTATCCACTAGTGCACAACCTGCAGCAACATAAATCATGTTACGATCTTTTAAAGTGTTCCCAATATTCATGAAGTTTTTCTGCTTTAGATTGTCTTATCCCACATATTTCATTCCTTATTGTTGCAGTTCAAGAGGCTGGGAATTATTTTTCAAGAAAAAGTCGTTTCATGTCCACCCAACCTCTAATAGGTGAATTAACATAATACAACCAATCTTTAGCTGTTTCTTCTAATGAAAATGGAAATTCCCTAAGTTCTACTTGTTATTCATCTACATTAGTAGGTTTTAATGTTGAAAATATAGTATTAAATTATTTTAAATGCTTTTGTGGATCTTCTCCAGGGAGTCCTTGAAATATTGGTAATAAATGAATTTAACCAGATTTTAGTTCAAAATTTGGGGCCTCGCCTTGTAATTGAATGTAAGTGGGTCAAATATCAACATCAGGTGGGGTGAGATATTTTAGTGTTATATTATTTTCATCCATGTTATAAAAGTTATTTCTAGTTTTAACTTTGGTTTCAGAAGAAGAAGAAGAAGGATCAAGATGAATTTTAAGATGTGATGTTCCCTCCTTCAAAGTGTTGTCTTGTGTGTCTCGGTTTCATTGATGTAGGATCCTCTCCAATTCGGGTTCGAAAGTTTGTAGGTCTCCCGTAGTAGAAAAAATCATACATAGAACCTACACAATAAATAAATTAGAACACAAAAATAAATGCAAAGGTAGAAAATAAAACAAACAAAAATTCACAAAAATTAAAAAACCGTTATAAAAAACACGCACAAAAAACCAAAGATATCCCCAGAAACGGTGCCAAAATTTGTCCGTTTTGTCATGACACGTCAAATTGATTATGTTTTTAAGGTTGATTTATAGTATAGGGTAGACCCTAGGTCGTCTCTAAAGGAGAGTTGGTAGGTTTAGAGTTTTTATTTTTAATAAAAATGACTAAGAGGGGGGGGGGGGTGGTTTTGAAAAGAGTTTAAAACAATGACTTAGTTGAAATAGCATAAAAGTTGAGTGACCTAGTGGATTTTGAAAAATATGAGCTAAAAGGGTCGATGTGATTTCACTATACACATATCAATTTAATTCTTCGTAGAGATTCATCTTAGGTTTAGAGTAATTCTTTTATTGGAGTTAATTGGAATCCCGATTAATTCCTAAACATTTATTTCAATGCTTTAAGGACCAAACCATGTCATAACAATCATATTTTCAAGGTCCAGTAATTATGAATATAATAAGATCTTCCAAAGCAGATTGAAATGTCAATATGGTGGTATGAAAAGGACTCTTGTGATGTCCAATCGGAAAAACACAAGTCACGCACTCAAAACCTCAGTTCGATCGGTTAGAAATTAAGAGCATAACACTCACATGCGTCAAATCATGCATTAAAATGTGAAATAAAATAAGATACATGGAATGAAATGTTTAAACACCCAAATTACATAAAACTAGTAGCTATTTTATGCATCGTAACTCCCTTGACATGTGTGTAGCTCCCTCACAATGAACACCCAACTTTTAGCTCGACATCGGAAGGAGGATGAAGCTCGGGTGGAACTCCTTCTTCATCCATGATTCCCCTATGAGGATAGGGGACTCCATAACTTCTTGGATGGTGAGATTACTCCTTTGGGTGTCAAAAATTGCAGAGTGTGTCTTCTTGTTCGAACATGAAAATGAGGTTCCATTGGTTCCCTTTTATAAGAAAATTGGAAGGTGGTTTCAGGCACACAGATTTCATAAACCCACTTGTACAACGTGTTTTAGTCACCAGAATGACTTATCTTGCATTGGAGAAAATAGAAACGTTGTATACATACCTATTAACTATATCCACTGGATGTTTGGTACCATTTGGACAACTATAGCTCAAGATATTGATAAAATACAGAACACCGCATTTGACTTGGTCCAAATTCGGTGGCTTGGCCAGATCAGTTCTGATGGGCCTAATAGAAGCCAAATCAGGATTGGGTTCCTAAATATGAAATTTATAATATTAAATTTTGATAGGTATACAAACTTTCATCCCATTTGGATTCACGGATTTCATGTACTATGCAAAACAGTGGACAGATGTCCATGGATCCATGCAATTTTGGCCCATTTTTCTTCCACTTCATCAAGGGCCCTCCAAATCACCTCCACCTACATTGAAATAATAAAAACAAGTAACATTTCCCATTATAATGTTGATTAAAATTAATTAAATGATTCAAACATAAAGTGAAATTTTTTATTATATTTGGAATATTCATTACAAAACTAGTTTAAAACAGCGGTGTATGGGTGGAATAAAATAGTGAATCATGGAACGATCAATGTGTCACGTTAGATGAGGCCTCCTGAGTGTAATTAAAAACAAAATCAAAGATCTAGAAGTAGTAGTTTAGTCCATTCATTTTTATTTGAACAAATTACAGGGATAATGTTTTTCGTTTTATAAAAAATATATGCTAATAATACATCATAAATCAGAGATATATAATACTAAATAAATGTAAATTATTAGAATACATAAAATCCTTCTAATTTTATCAAGATTATATTTTTTGGGAAGGGAAAATTTTTATCTGATTTTATAAGATGGAATAATCATACACTATTAGTGAATGAGGCCAATAGTGAATGGAAATTGATGTATATATTTTATGAGATTCATTTGGGGATATTGGATAGTTCTAGGAGGTCTATTATTAAATCCCTGGTAGCTAATTCTACACATTTTTTTTAATCTAAAAATGATACATCCTTCTAATCTGGAGGGCTTGGTCATGTTGGAGAGTGTTTCATGTAAGGACCCAACATCTATTTGGGCCGATGATTAGAATTCATTTTTACACAACCATGGGTGAATCTTAGTAGGTAGATATGTGCCAGAGGATCTATTAAAAATGTCTCATGATTCTACATGGGTAGTACATCTTGTTAATTACAATATGTTCCGTTAATTAAATACCCAATATTGGTAGCTGAGGATGAAAATGGTGATAATTGATCTTTTCACTCATTATTCTTCTTGTTAGTAGGTGAATGGAGAACACAAATTACCATCAGGTATTTTATATCTATTTCTTATTCTTTTGAGGAAATATGATGATTACACAGTGGATTTTTTTATTAGCTTACTGAAATCCCACTATGTAAATGATGCATAATGGGTGACCTTAAATGGGGTAGTGAAGGTATGTAAATTATAACCTATCCATGAGACCATTCCATAAGAAAAGATAAGAATCTTATGTGTTAAAGAGATTATATTCCTTCATAGGTTTCCATGAATGATATTATCATATAGATATTATTGGATCATTTCACAGTTGTATTAGGGGATGTAGTGGCCTCAGGGTTCATAGGTTCTTCTAAGTATATCCTATCATCCAAATACTAACGGCCAATCTATGATTACTATTTAGTTGTTGTAAGACATGATGAGAGCATGTGACCATGATTTTGGAGGTACTTGGGAGAAACACATATGTCTAGTTGAGTATTCCTATAATAAAATATATTAGTATACTGTACATATGGAACCATATGAGACCTTATATTGTAATCAATGTTTATCGACATTACTTCTACAGGGGGAATGATAGTTAGTGAAACTAGGACCATATATCATTTAGGATACTACAAAGTAGGCATAGCTTATTATGAATAATGTGGATAAAACCTAGTTTATGAAATAGTGATATACCTAGTGTCATTGATGACCATTTTAGTCTAAATTCTAGAACTCTTTATTTTTTCATGTTTTGTCTAGGTTAAGGAAAAGATGAATTAGGAGGCATGGAAGGTTTGCTCCTATACTCATTATACCACTCATGATTTTGGATGTGATTGAATTTGCGTGTTATCATATAGAGCATCCCCAAATATACAATGCTTTATACAATACCTTTACCATTTATTGGTAATGGATATTTTTTATTTATCTATAACATATTCACTAACCATAAGTGATTGAGTTAGACATAGAAGCTTCTTTTAAAGAGTAAAAATTTAGGATTACAGATTAAGGCATGATGTCTCTCTGAGGAATGTTAGTCCCTTTAGTTTAGTTTATTTGGTAGCATAAATGTGTACTAGTTGAGAACTGAGAGTGAATGAACAATGTATATACTCTGTTGTTTGACCATTTCATATATGTTTATTAAACACCTCTACGACAATCAAGGATGAGTTTTCATAAGTAGAAGAGGTTTTGATGCCCTTAATTTTGGATGAGGTATGCATCCATAGTGTTATTGTTTGAATCTAATTTCTTATCCCCATACATTTTATTAAATTATTAAAGAAGGTTTTCAAAGAATTCATGAATTTTTTAGATCTAGGAGATCTTGTTTTTGGAAAAATAGTCTAAGGTGCATAGTTTCCATATGGTTAGTATTAATTGTGATAATAAACCATGTATTCTTATTAAAAGAGAATCATGGTTAGTTTTAACCGTGTAGAGGAGGCTTCATGTTAATGAGGGGATCAAAAAAATTACATAGGGGTGAAAATTCTATGAATGGATTGGTTGAACCATGTGTCCAGCCTAGACACATAGTTCTAGTGATATTGTGGAGCGATGCGGTTGGAAAATGATTTTTCCCAATTGTGCAAGAAAACCATGTGATCCTTTATGTTATGTTAAACTTTTTGTTTTCCCATTAAACATTTAAATCTATTAATATATATTTATTCTTCATTACATGAACAACATTAATCTAATGTGATATCTCCTCCATGGATTCACATAGTCTTTTAGATAGTTTCTTTATCTAACTTCAGATTCTCTTGACATCTCTCATTTTGGAAGTTCTCCATTAAGAGCATCATTCAGTTACCTTTGGTTATCATTACATCCCCCAAAATATAGTTCAATTTCCAGGAAATATAATACTCTAGGTATTAATATATATCTTCATTTTCACTCATTCCATCCCATATACGAGCCCGATAATGGACATATATACCTATACCTCTATACGGTTAGTGATCTATATCATTTCTCCCCATTCATTTCCATGTTAAAATTTTCATAATTTTATCCCATGTTAGAATTTCCATGTGTTTCCCTATAATCATGCAATTTATAATTATGGTAGAAATGATCTAACAATTTTGCGACCACTTTTAACCATGATGGAACTTGTAACCTCACTACGGATTCCCCCATTGGGGTTGTCTTTATTATAAATTAGTGTATAGCAACTACTACATTAGTTATCATGAATTTTAAATGGGAATTTTATTATGTTTTAATGAATAAATAGATATGATATTGTTTTAGATATATATTTCACTAATACCATGTTTTTTATGTTCAATATAATTATAATGTAAGAACCCCCTTATGAACAAATATCATTTATGAAGTAAAATGAAATGTTTTATTAAATTGAATGGTAAAGAGGCATTGATTAAAATGTAATATTCTAATTTTATAAATGGTTCTTCCTATGAATTGAGAGTCAAAAATGATCCATCAGAGGCTTCCCATTAAAATGGATTGAGAACAAAGATTACACAACACTAATTCATTAAGAAAGCTTCTATGGGATACAACCATATTGGAAATCATTGTTTTTCAAATTATTACATGAATTCATCGATGTAGAACTGATCTTTCATTATATTAAAATATCAAAATTAGATATCCTTCAATTGTGTCCATGTATTTAGTAATATTTATTTTCACACTTGTTGATATGGATCATCTCATTAGGTTCCATTCATTATTAGTCTTGGATATACTTTGGAATTTATATATATAAGGACTCAATCAAAGATTTCAGTCTGTTTGATTTCCATGGGTGTACACTATTGATTAAACATAGACTCATTATAAATACTACATGGGTATTTATAATGAGTAACGATGACCTTCCAATGTATGGGATATCTTGGTTTTAAAGTAGCTACTGTATCATTTTTACTATTACATGGCCACTCTTATCATATTTTTGGCTATGACTATTTTGGGGTCACATAATCATGGGCATTTGGATGAGGTCAAATAATGTATGGTATGCTGGGATTCACATTAGCTTCCCTAGCTATACATGGTTATTATTTTAGTTTCTTATATACTAGTTATCAATTTAACTAAAAAAATATTTCTTAATACTCACATTATAGATTTTATATATTCAACATTCATTGTGGCCTATTGTGTTTTTTCACAACATGTTTCAGTCACTCATTGGTACTATAACAAACATCATAATTGATGTTTGGGACAAGGTCCAGGGTATGGATTTGGTAGTTTTATTCATTAGATAGGATAGTGTATGAGAGAGGAGAACCAAAAATGGGTTTGGGATGCTTGTCTTAGCCATATGATCATTTGGTGTAATTTACTATAGAGTGTAATGATTAATTCATGATTCTAGTTTTTATATAGTATTATCATGAAATGATCAACATAATTTTTAAAGGTATATACAAGTTATATCTAATAGTTGGATGAATCAAATTTCATGCTAATATTTATTTAATATACTATATATTTTATATATATCATTAGTTTATATAATCCACTCTCACATGAGGTCATAGAATCTTAACGGACACACCCATGGACTTCACAGCTAGTTGGAAGCCTCTGGAATACAGGTAGGTGTTCTTGAGATAATGTGGGAAACTGTTTTTGGTTACATATGAGTGAATCTGGTCCACAATGTCACACTATCTAACAAAAACTGCAAGTCTATCAAATATAATTTTTTGACTTACATTAGAAAATGTAACTAAAGTCCATTAGAAATGTTTTTTCCAATTACATCAAATAGATAATGACTAAAATATCATTAAATAAGGTTTTATTGTTGAATTCTCATATTTATTGAAAACAAAAAACGGAAGAACATAAGAAATAATTTTTTTAATACACAATGGTCCTTAGTAAATGAGCAGATCCATTGGATAGAGATACTAAATCACAAAAATTATAAAGCTAATTCAATAAAAATTAATTAGATTGAGTGAAAAAAAATAATGATAAAACTCACATTATTATTTGATAGTAATGCTCCTACAAATATGAACTAGATGCAGTTGTGGGGGTCATTGAAAACGAATTCTGTAAAAACATTAAATGGGATGATTCTGAGATGTTTTCATTTCTCTTGAGTTATCTTGGATAGAGATAATTATCCTAGAAAATAGTTTAATAATTTAAATAATATTGTTTAAACCAAGTATTAGGGAATCATTCCTATGATGGTATGTTGAAACTAATAGCAAAATAAGGTAAAAGACAGTCAAATATTGAAATTACTTGAGTGAGATATTTAAAATTTGAGAAGACAATTTTATTTTTATGTTCACACTTCTCCCCATGTGTTTGAATTATATATTCCACATAAATGAGTTCACTTCCCTAGATTATAAGCTATATCTATTATTGTTGAATTAGGTGATGAATATTTTACATTCCAATAGATGAGATTATGAGGAATATTATGTCATTGCATTGGATGTAGTAGCACCCAATAGAGTAATTCTAGATCAATTCTTCTAATATTTTGGTATCATATTAATATGGTGATGATATGATTTGTTTAACTGAGAATTAGTTTGTATTAATTGATGTGGTACTAGACATGGTTCCTCTATTATTTCATATTATACTATCATGGGTACCCATTTTTTAGTGTTATAAAGTAAAAAAATATCAAGTATACTATATTGATAGAATAAACGGTAGTGTTCTAGACAGTGAATTTACTGTTGTTGTTATTTATCAGGATTATATTAAAATTAATGAGGAAAAATAATATATTGTCACATGAAAATTGTAATGAATGTTTTTGTAAGGCAATGAGAATTTAATATATAATTTTATTGATGTTTTGTATTATTATTACTAAAGATCTTTAAATTATAATATCAGTGCAAGGTGCATGTATATTTTACAAGCACTATAGTTCTACAAACTTTATGGATAATCACCATTTATTTTAACCAAAAAAGGAATATTTAATAATGGTTGTGATGTCTTGGATTACTTATTAATGAATATTATAGACTATATACTCTTATTTATTTATGATCCTTGTAAATACTAATTCTATTGTGGTAATCCGTTTTTTTCATTTTCATAATAGTTGATTCATGATAACCAGAGGAGAATGTGATTTATTAAGTTAGAAAACATAAAAATAGAATATCACTAATTCACACACACCCTTAGAAATGATATCATTCATACTGATTGTTTTTTTAGGATGTATCCATCTCTATTCATTAGTTAATTTTCTTGAGTTTTCAAGGAAGAAATTTTTTAGGCTGGCAAGAATGAAACACCTAAGATTCAATTATAATAAGTAACTTATTTCATTTTAATGAAACAATAGTATAATACACATATAGTTATTAATGATTGTGATTGAGGTATAAATTCCATAATTTTATAAATTTTATTTGATTAAAGTTATATAATTATTTAAATTAAAATATCGAAAAAAATTAATAATAAAACTTATGTTTTTTATGAAAAGGAAAATTTGTATGTGAATAAAAAAATTAATAGTTTTATAAAAAAAATATTATTTACATTAAATAAAGTATAAGGATCCATTTTTTAATTAATATTATAAAATCATTAGATTTATTAATCATATAAAATGTAATTAATTTAATTTTAATGGTAATTATTCATATTTTGGTATGAAACCATTTTTATACAAAACTTTACACTTTTCAAGAAAATCCCCATCTATCATGTTTTATGAACATTTATTAAAGGAAATTTCCACCACTTAAAATTGATGAATAAAAAAAAATTAATAACATATTTGGAATTAGCATAATTAATATTACATTATAAGTTGAACTTAATTTTTTTGTTATGAATATTAACCATTGAGAATATTTGTTACCTTGGTTATGGGTAAAATGTGTAAGAAGGTATAGAAATAATGGGATAAGGATCCAAGATATCCTAAAAGTTTTTTGTTAAACCACATTGTATTGATTAATATTGAAAATAACCTTATTATATTTTATTATATATTATTTTTTCATCTAGAAAATATGTTATACATTAATATATTTTACTCTTTTGAAAATTTCCAATGTTACCTCTACCTACATATAAAAGGGAACTATCATTCCTCTTGTCCACACATACCAAGAGACTCTTAGGTATTACAATACCAACACAAATAAATTCTTAACAATCATCCTCATGTAATATGGATATTAGATTGATCAAAATACCCTAATAAGAATGATTTTTAGATAATCCTAAGGATGTTGTGTGTAAATGATTTATAGATCATAACTAATTGTATTCTTTTAAATTCATCTTCTTCTTCCATAAAATATCCCATAACCATATTCATATAACAAAATATGTATCATGAATATGGTTATATGTTGTTGTTTTGATTTCACAACATATATTTATCTTCATTCCATCTAATGGAATGAAAAAACATCACTTGTGCTACATAATACCTACCAAATAACATTTTAATTTTCATCATTGAAACAATTTTTGGAATGTTAAAATTTATGAAAAAACTAATATTTATAATATTTTAAAAATAATAATTATTGTATGAATAGAATATATCCTTTATTGTATTAACCTTCTACCAACTAGATAAAGACAATATTGCTCACGCGTACATTTACTCAACGACTTCCAAGAAGTGATGTGATTCGTTTAACATTTGTACTAATAAAAAATAATGCTTAATATGTATATAATTAATATATATTATATTTATATCATTATTAAAATTCATGAGATTATTAAACCACAGAAAAGTTGAATGGAAACAAAAATCTGAAGGAAAAGAGACATGAAAAATGAAACAACTATCACTCAGAAATGATATTTTTATGTTATTAATAAATCGATGTTGAAATGTAAAAATTTGATGAATATATGATATTATAAGTATGTATGATGTTATATTATATAATTTAAATAAATTTAATTTTTTTATCGGAATATAAAATCACTTACAAATCAAGCTAGACAGGAGGTACATATTTACTTTAATATGTTATCTTTATTCAATATTGTTTTGGTAAATCATTCTGAAGGAGTAATTATATGATATTTTATTTTTTAGTCCCATTATAATTTTTAAACTATATTTATTTATTTTTTATTTTTTAATTAGTTCATTTTCACATTATTTTACACTTAAATGACTAAAAGTGTTTTTATAAGGACAACATATATTATTTTTCTATTCAGTCTCTAATCATTTATAGTGATGTCCATATTTTCATTAAATATTCTTATATAATTCATTTTGTAGTATAAAAGTAATTTTTAATTTTCTTTTAAATATTATTTACATTCTATAGATTCATTAATTTTGAAATTCGTTATGTTTTTGGGAATAAAGAAATTTTTATGGATAGTGGGAACATGTATTTTGATTTGATATCAACCATATGAATGGATTCTATAATTATTATGTTTATTACATTCCTCCATGAATACATAATTATTTTTCATGTTTTATTTCAATGGAAATATTTTTTTGAATATTTATGATTGTTTTTTGTATAAATATAAATATTTGAATAATTAATTGTTTATTTTTCTAAAGAAATATTCCAATGTTATTTGCAATGTATTTTCATCTTTATTAATATTCCATTGATGGATACTATATTTTACTTGGGATATAATCTATTCACACCATCCTCTATATTACTCTAGAGGTATAATGATCCTATATATATATATTGACATGGGAAAATATTAACCATTTATATGAATGTTTTTTAATATGAATGTTAATATTTATTGAGAATTAAATTTTTATTCACCCCATTATATGATGAATGCATTTAAGATGGTAATAGATTCATGGGATGCATTATAGACTCTATTTGTATTCATAGGTATCATGAGAAGAAATATTATTGGTATTTGGTGTATACACAAAATTGTTACATATTATTTCCCTGTTCGTGGCCTTGTGGGTTTGATTATGATGTCGGACATTATGAATTCTATAAATACGGAACTAATTCATTTTCTATTTGATTATTTTTTTTTCTTATGTCATCTATTGATTCATTACCATTTTATTATAATAGTATTATGGAATATTTGAATACTTTTAATCACTTATATATAAATATATATTTATTTATTCTTTGATTTATTATGTTATTTCCGTTCAATTTTTGAGCATTGCATTTTTACCTATATTTATATCTTCCTTTCCTTGAGATTCCTATAAGGGATATACCAATGATTGATATAATTTAATAGAAAATATAATTAGTTCATAATATTTTTTTAACTTTATGTTTTTACATGATAATGTTGGAATAATTTAATTATTTACTCTCCCTATATACCGAAAATATTTTATCATTTGGGTTTTCATCCTTAAAATTGTTTTCCAATTTAGTTAAATAACCACTCTCTTCGGGTATCTAGTTTCATGGTGTTCAATTAATATCATCTATATATGGTCCCATTTTTGATAAATCTACAAAATAGAAGATAGATCCCCTCCTTGATACATAAATGTATTCGTTGTTTGGAATTAAGGTAATTTTAATGATGTTTTTCGATATCATTTTTCAGTTCGCTAGGATAGATTGACTACTAAGAGAGAGGGGTAACTAGTGGAGTATTTTTAAAAAATTATTTTATTTTTAATTCAACTCTTGAACATGTTAAGGTTCTTAGTCCACTCAATGATAACTCATAATCTCACTCTATATGAAAAAATAATTAGTAAGGTCACATCACATGTAATTTATAATGTTTGGTAAAAAGGAATACCATTTCCTTATTGGTGAATCCCTCCAACATATCTTATCCACTATATAATAAGATTATTACATTTAATACAACATCAACAAGTTATATAGCCTATTATTTGAACCTATAGTTGATCCAAATTCTACACCCCATAATCTAACTCATCTAACCTAGTTTCTTATACACCCCTACCAACTTCTACTACCCTTCTTCTAGAATGGTTCAACACCGTAGCATTGAGAATATTTATTAACATGTTAGACACCCCTTTCCCATTCTATTTATTCTCAATGTCCACGATCCCCAATTTTCATGATATTTGGTTTCATCTGGTTTTACCCGCATCATATGAAATAAGTCTTACTTAATGAGTGTACATGACCTGATATATTAATTTACAAATAAAATATCATCAATATATTATTGAAATGATCTTGTTGGAATCAAAACCCATTCACATCAGATATTGAATTACCCAGTTATAACTATATTATTGAATTCTCATACCTGAATAGCTTCTCTCATAGGTATTTTCTGGCTTCACCATCTTCAACTCCTTATATTTATTTATGATAATATTTTTTTCAAATATCTTCTCAAGAAATGATTCCTCCATTTTATGTTGAAGTCTTGGCCTCAAATTTATTTTATTCAATATATAGACATTAACAACAAAGAATAATTTATCTTCTGAATCTCAACTCAAATATATCATGCAATCATTTGTGTTCCATTAACTTCTCATCTATTAATACAATTTTTAAAAATCAAACCGTATTCTAAATTGATGATGTACACTTGAACGAATCATATCATAGAATTTATGATTTTTCAGGTATTGTTGGTCCACTTCATTGATGCATAAGGTACTAATCATGGATTATATTGCACATTGGTTTTCTATTGATAGTATATTGATCAAAAATAATTCCAAATTGTTCAAATGATCATGAAATGATAATATAATAGGATATATGATATTTAGAATAATATTTTTCCACTTATTTGATTATTATCATAATAATAGAAAATTTCATTGATTCATAGTGAAATTATAGTTATATATTATAACACCTCACTTTTTTATTCACAGTATATTCTTCAAACAATTTTCTAGTTTGTCAAAATGATCATGAAATGAAAATAGAATAGAATTGATTATATGTATTGTATTATTGGTTCAATTAATTTATTATTAGTGTACTAATAGTCCACTTAATTGATTCTTAGAGAATTGATTCTTATATCATACATAACATAACTTTTCTAATCATATTACATTCTTCAAACAGTTTGATAAATTGTTCCAATTATCATGAAATGATCGTAGCATAGAATGTATGATATGTAGTGGAATGTTGGTACACTTATTTTATTCTTAGTTAACTGATTCAATCACTATATTTTACCTTACATTCCTATTAATTATGTATTGTTAAAATAATATGCTAAATTGTCCCAATGATCATTAAATTATGATAGCATAACATATGTGAAAATTCATGTATTATTGGATGATTTTAATGATTATTAGAAACATTAGTCATGAATATGCACTAAATTATATATCATGTTTTCATAGTGAATCACCTGGATAGAAATTTCTATCTCACTTCACCACTTAAAAAAATAAATACACATAGCATAACACCTCTATTAGCATAGCACCAATGATAGAATGTTATTCTTTCGTTAAATTTTTTTTAATGGAATTAAAATGGAGAATAATAAGATATTCTGATTAAAATGAACACTTATCACAAATTAATGATCATGTTTATTCATGTGTCATTTGTGTATTTGTTGTCAATAAATTAGTTTTCATTAAATCATTTTATAGAAGGATAATACTACAGATATGAATAGTAGTTTAAATTTGTTCATCTGTACATATATGTTTTGAAATACCTCATTTGGAAACCATTTTTCCTGAATAACTGTCATTTTGAAATAATAGGAAACATTCAAAGATGTCTTCATTCATGAACCACTGTCTATAAGGAATCATCACCATGAACTATATGGAAAACCATGAAGAATTCTTCTTCTTTGAACCACTATCAATGAATCACTATCATCACAAACTACATGGAAACCCACGAAGAACTCTTATTATATATACCACTATCCAAGAAGCATTATGACCACAAACTACATAGAAACACACAATGAACTCTTCCTCCAAAAACTTTTTGGATCTTTCGGGAACTCAACGGAATCATCTACATGGATTTACACAAAATTACTTCACATGGAATTTAATTTTTTCCTATAAAGTCCCTTAGAAAAACAATTTATCATAGAAAGTAACTTAGAATAAAATTTTAAGGAAGAAAATCAAAAATGGTATGATTCTAAAATATAAAATTCATATATAGTATATTAATTTAGTTTAATCGAAATATCATGATTATGTCATAGAATCTATGTCAAATAGAGTACTCAACATCACTTTATGAATGATTAGTGTATTTTTCCTGGGAATATAAATTGTGTTCTATCAACATAATTTTTGTTTGCATTAAATGTACCTCAAAGAGTACTATAATGTTTTTCTATTCATATCACATGAATATGTCATCACATCTATAAAAAATATCATATTGTGTCATCACTTTATAGATGTTTAGTATATTTTTCATGGAAACCTCACTACCATTCTATCAAACATCTTTTCTCTTCCAATTAATGTACCACATATAGTATAATAAATTTCTTGTATTCACATCATATTAATATTGCCTAGAATATATTTCAAATAGAATACTATATCTTCTGTTTATTTATTTTTAGAGAACTATTTCATTTTTATCTACAAACATTAAACCCTCATTTTCATAGAAGCCTCATCTGAAAAAACAAAATTTCATACTATTCTTATAGTTTTCCATAATACATAAATAACTTAGTTAAATAATTATAATTATCATTGTATGATTTTATATGGAACTTGATGTCGTATATAATGGTTCATTGACAAAACCCATCGATAAAATATCATTCCAAATATAGGGTTATTTCATGGCCTTAAAATAAAATATTCATGTAGATGAATATATTCATAACCATCAATAATCATCCATGTTGAAAAAAATGTGACAATTTTATCACAAGTTGTTGAGGATTACAATAAATTCAATAATTGTCACACATAATATTGATAATTTCTCAATCATGACATCCAATGATATTTATCGAGTGCATAATATTTCTCGAGGTTTCACTACATCAAGTATCATCACTTCCAAATATGAGGCTTCTACATATATTGAAGTTATCATATACCAAACAAATTCATCATTCATTTATTAGTCATGAACCGGTAATCTTGAATATCCCCATTTTTTTCTCGATACTTCTTCACTTTATAATGTTATTATTTTTCTCCCCCTAATTAGAAATAAATGGAGAGGTAATGTGGTGGATCTTCTCATCTCATATTTTTCAAAAAAAAAACAAGATCTTCTCCTTTATAAAAAAATAACATGATCACTTAAAATAGAGGAATGATATAACATGATTCTTTTATCAATTTCCCTTTAGATAATCAACTCTATGTCTACATGGGATAACTTGGTGTATAAAAAATAGATATGCAACAAAGGTTTTAAATGTTTTCCAAAAATACCATTATCATGAAATAATTTTGTTAAATTCTCCAAAATCATTATAGTATTTTTAAATAATACAAGTCATAAATGAAATAAAATATCGTACTCATACAACAACAAATATATCAAAAAAGTTACGTAAAAATACTATAGATCCCAGTTCGTCTTATCTTGAAATCAATCAAGCACTCCACCTTAATTAATATGATTAATTTAATTACGAATGAGGTATTAATGTGTTTTCTGTAAATTTCAACATAAAATGTTATAAAGTTTTTTTAAAGTTCCACATTCACTATATACTGAATACTTAACATCTTCAAATCATCAATGCCTCCCTTAAGGTATACACACCTTTATTTATTTTTAGGGAAGTCAAAAAACACCATGAAGTATAATCTCATCATGTTATTTAGGTGTGATTACCTCGATCATATCCATTAATTACATATATTATTAGTTCAAAAATGTATGAATATATATGGGAATAAGAATGGGTTACTTATTTCTCAAAGAGAAAAATCATGGTTCGGATGGTTTTCTCACCCATGTTGCTTCACATTCTCCATTCTTCATGACTCTATAGATGATTTTAAAATCAGATTTATCATTTGGTGTCATGGTGTTTATCACACTTATCTTTTCATTATGTGATAGGGTTATTTTTTCTTTATCCATCATTCCATATACATATTCTAATGAAATAATAATTATCTACCAGAATTCATTACATGATGGAAATGTGGTTAACTATTCTCTTGAATTATTTCCAGTTTACTTCGTCTATCATACAGAACATTCGCAGCACATAAGTTGAATATTAATGGAAACCTTAATGCAATGATTTTTCATCCAGTTTATTTTTCATTTTAAATTTATCATGATATTTTACATATTCTTATTTTAAATTTAATATTTCTCCAAATCAGATAAAAATTAAAATAGAATCATTAGGAACGTTGACAGCTTTTTTGGAGTTTCCAAATGACATAAAATGAATGAATTTATTTATATCATTATTCTATGATGTAAAAATCCTATTTATATTAATGGATTAATTTATTTCCAATTTTCTTTATGTATTGATTCCATGGATAAAAATATCCCAAAACATTAGGGGGATATTTTGATTTAAAATGTTTTCCATATTTCCACCCAATCATTTCACTTATTTATCAAGTGGTCCATACATTATTGATACATGTTGAGATGTGAATGTATCACTTTTTTGACCAAATTTATTTAAAACATCCTAGAAATATTGAATAAAAATTAAATCTTATTGAACATGAATATTTTTAATTTTTCTATGAATGTTGTTGAATCTTTATATCGGTAATTATTTCCATTTTATTATTCTTTTATTTATAATTCAATGGATTGTACAAAACTTCTAAAATACAATAGCTGAATTTTTTGGAAAATTTATAGTGACCCATATACCATGATCTTATTATAGTTTGGAATTTTTTTCCATAATTACCACCATAATGTTTTTGGGCCTTCTTCACCACCTATTGGGATTCCAAGTGGGAAATAGGACTTCTAAATCTTATGTAATTTCCCATTAACATAGTGATTGGATCTTATCTATTTATATTGATTCATATTTTTAATGATTTATTATTTAAACAGTCATTTTTTTTGTAGAAATATATTTTTAAAAATTATTACATAGGTATATGGATTGAACCTCTTTCTTTATTAAATTATTTGTAAAAATCATTAGATGATGTAATGTTATTCAAAAAATATGAAGAAAATAAATGAATAGTAGAATACCCCTAATAAAATTATGCTATTGTAGATATATACATCATCTATTTTTATGTATCTGCAAAAGCCTTTTTAAAATTGTGCAATTTAATTTTGAATTCATGTTATTTCATGTTAAGATAAATTTTATGATCGTTAGAAAATTCCACAGTATCTTCACATTAATTATTCATCTTCTTAACACTCACTTCATAAAATAAACCATTTTCTTTATAAAAATTTTCATGATACAAGATCCTCTTTAATTTTATATCTAGTTGAGAATTTATGAAATCCACATACACATTGTTCAATTATTAAAGTGCATTAGATGATTTCTAAAAAAATATCAAAAAAACATTGTCACGGTTATTCCACTTCAACTTTAAATCAATATGAAAAAGGGAATTTTATTTTCTTCAAATAGGTTTGTGATATTGATATACTTCATGAACATAATTCTAATTTAATTTTATAACTATTCAAAATCATCACCTAGATGTTCTTTATCAAAAACGATTAGCATGATAATACCAGAAAGACACATAAACAATTCTTTAGGGACATTATTTATATGTTCTTGCAATTCAAAGTTAATACCAGCTAGTGATTAGTTATCCTCGTATCTTGATCATAGTTCATTATAATAATTGTAATCATAAGATTATTTAATAATTGTATATCTCTAATTCACTTATTTTAGTGGGTATTATCCATTAACAGTTGGATTCTTCTGTAACATCTTTTCGACCCTTCTCATCTTATTATTCTATTCATTGTATGAACTCCCAAGGTTCATATCCACATGATTAAATATCTTTTTCCCTGTGTGAGGTAACTCAAAAACTTCCAGAAATATCCACTTCATAATGGCTATTAAAATCAATAAATGAAAAAATTTGGATATTTAGAGGGATAAGTTATCTAATACAAAATGATGTTCCCCTCAATGGATTGACCACATAGAGGGGTTTGAATCAATGGAATACATTTTACAAATTATTTTATTTTTAATTTAACCTCTCAAACCAGTGAATGTTCTTGATCCCTAGTGGGAAATCTCAAAATATAAAATCTTATGCATAAATAATCAATGAGATCATAAATCAAAATATCTTCATGGTACAATACAAACACATACTCTTTTTTCTGTAGGTTAAACCCTCAAAAATGTTTTATCCACTAAATAAAATGTGGTTACTTTGAACACAGTAGAAAATGGAAATCCACCCCAATAGTCGATACCCCATTTATTAATGGTTCTAAACCCCAACATCCAAATCTTCTACCTTCATTGGTTGGACATCCCAACCATTTTTTAATCTCGTTATTCTAGTCTGGTTAGACACCCCTTCCTTGAACCTCTTCATTTACATGTTTGGAACCATAGTCTCAGGAACCTACATCACAATGTTATTGGTCCAAAATTAATAGGATATTTGTTTCCTTTTGGTTTCTCATGAAAAATTTTAAATATATCTTCCTCCACAAATATACTAGATCTATTATAATTATGTATAACTTCTTGATCATCAAAATCATCATGAAATATTATTGTTGGTCTTGAAATTCATTCACACCAGATATTGAAATATCCAGCATATATCAGATTACTAAATGCTCATAATTGATTTCCTTCCCCTTCAATCATAATATGTCATCAGTATCTTCACCACCTAATCTGTAGTGATGATCAAATATTTCTCATATTTCTCCTTGGGAAATGATTCTTACTTATTATGATGATATAAAATCCAAAAAATTATTTTATGCAAAATAGATCCTTTCACTATTTATAATTATTTGTATCATGAATATCAACTCAAATAAATCATGTAATCATGTCTATTTCAGGTACTTACCATACTCTTTGTAACACCTCCAACCTAGAATGTTGTATCTAGTTCCTTACTCTATTATATTGGAATGATTATAGTGGATTAAATCTCAAAGGACCAATTAGTTTAGCTATTTTGGAAAAATAGACTAAATACAGTATACCCATATTTTGTTAGGAAATGAACAATAAAACATGATACATAAGGAAATTAAATGAACTAAATCATTGAATGCTCATTGAATGATTTCTTCTTCATTTCCTTGGGAAAATAAAAAAAATATGGGTGAGATCAAATTCTTATTATGTGAAAGTAAAATGGAAGAAATAAAGAATAAATGAGCATAATAAATATTTAAAGGTAAATAAATAATAACAAATTTCGTATAAATATACTGACAAGGCATAATATGTATGGAATAGTAGATAACAGAAACACATGCCATTTATTCAATACACTAAGAATGAAATGCATCCATTGATATGTCAAATAAAAAATCTCATGGATAATAATAAGAACAGAATTTTGAAAATGTAAATTCATAATTATTGGATGAAATGTATCTCAGGAACATGATAAATTTACAATCAATATTTATTCTCAGGAAATTTAAAAATACTTGGATTTGGAAAACTGCTTCCTCTCTTGGGACTACTGATTGCACCGTGATTCACTATTTTATATTCATCCTTACACCACCAGGATAAACTTGTTTTATATTGAAAAATATAAAAATAATAATAAATTTCATTTCATGTTGGAATCATTTATTTTTGATTTATCACTATTAAAAAGTAAATTGTTACTATTTTATGATTCCATTGCAGGAGGAGGTGATTTTGAGGACCCATGATAATGTCCATGAAAAATCATCCAAACTGCACAAGATCCATGCACACCAGTGGAATAATCTGTGCACTTCTCCTGAACCGAGAATCCAAATGGGCTGAAATTTTTTGGGCTGGTCCAAAATTCATTTGAATACATTTCTAATGAATAAACCCAAGACTAATTCGGCAATTATGTGGCCTAACCGACCTATTCTTTCTAGCACACCAAATTTACACGATGTCAGAAGTGGTGTGATGTGATCTATCCATATCTCAGGCTCCAATTGTCAAAATTGTGCCACACTTTCTATTGAGACATATAATAGTTGTTGATATAGTTTTTTTAATTTTCTCCATATAAGATAAGGCTCTTTGGTGGTCAAAATCTACGTGATAATTGGTTTTAAGAAATCAATGTGCTCAAGACCACCTTCCCTTTTTCTAATAAAATGGAACCTTGGGATCCCCATTAGTATGTTCGGCCAAAAAGTGAACTAATTCCAATATGAAGTTCCATAAAGGTCATCTCCTCATACTACAAGTTCTGGAGACCCTTATCCTAATAGGGGGATCAAATATGAATAAGGAGTTCCACCCGAGCTTCCTCCTCCTCCTGATGTCAAGCTAAATGGTTGATGGTCATTTCGAGGGAGCTACACATACTTAGGAGGGTGTTCTGGCACATGATATTATACTTTTTTCTGTAATGATTGTGATAAATATTTTACTTATATTTATCTTTGATTAAATTCTCCTCTTAATAGATATATCTCATTTTAATTAAGTGAAACAGTTTTTTTATCAACACCGATTGGGTTGAGATTTCAAGTGGGAATCTTGTATTATTCTGATTGGACAAGACAACATTCCTAATTATATCACACATACATAATATTTCAGTATGATTTGTTAGCCTTTAGTTTCTATGTTTGATACCCAAACCTTAAAAAAATATTATTGTGTCAAGGGGTGGTACTTTGAGTTTCATTTTTTTAGGCAAGAGGAAAGTCGAGATCTTGACAACCCTCAACCAAAGGGTACTATTAAACCATGTTTATTTTTCAGAATTATGAACTCACCAAGATGTGAAGTGAACTTGAAATGTTCCCCTTATCACATAATTCTAAAACAGTAACCTTATTCCTTGAAAATGATGCCCATTTAATCATTTATGTTATTGAAAAGGCATGTGGAATGTTTGTATTTCATGTTGTTTTAATAATCAAGAAAAAACATTTGATGAAATGTGCATTTCAACAACAATTAAATACTATGATGTGACATTATTTTGAAATTTATTTCTATGTCGATGATATAAATGGTCATATCATTTTTAAACCATTGAGAATAATGGTGCCCTTTTTGTGAATAATTTAAGGGAAAATTGTGTCACTTAATCTATCCACACATTTTATCACCCAAACATGATGTATGAAAATTTCTTATTTAATAGAAGGTAAATATAAGTTAGGTTGACTTTTCTCTACATTACATAGTCATTTTCCATACATTCATTCCTTATTCATTCTATTTAATTATTCTACTAGATTGACCTATGTGTGGGTACCTATTATCTGACAATTGCAAACCCTCAAAAATAACGGGGTTGTATATTGGGATGGTCAAAAACTACTCTTCCTTGAATTTAGATCATCTTATAACTGTTATAATTAGTGTTGTAAGGAGATCAAGAAAGGGTTTGGAGAAGAGTGGGACATTTTTTCCAAGTGTAACTTTTGAAAAAAAAAATTAAATGAGGGGAGTGATTAAGTGTACATTATATGGGGATATCTTGGTCGGGAGCTTATGGTTTGACTTCTGGGAATGCTTAATTCAGTGGGTTTTGAAATTTCACTGCAATGGATGTGGGGCAAGTTATGTGGAAAGGATCTTGTAAGTAGATAATTCTTTAAAAAGAACTTATATTTACTCGATAGAAAGTTGAAATACTAGCATGAAATGGTTGTCACACACACATAAAGAATTAGTGACATGTTTAAATTTTAAATTATTTTCTTTTATTTCTATCATACATCTACTGCAATTTCATTTGAATACAATTTTTCTGATGTCTTTTTCAATGATCATTGAGAATAACTCCTCGGTGTGAATTTTTTCTTTGATCACATTTCTACTTGTAATTAAATTTTCATTGAATGTAAAATCTTTATGAAGTTAGAAGTATCTACCTTCATAATTATTGGAATTATGAATTTTCCCTAGAGTGAAAAGGTTTAGGTATGGGAGTGTGATCGCACCGCAATTTTCACCCTTACACCATTAAGCTAAACTAATTTTATATTGAAAATTATAAAAATAATAACAAATTTCATTTCATAATTGAATCTTTTATTTTGTGATTATCACGGTTAAAATGGGAAATGTTAGTTGTTTTGGTGATTCTATTACAGGAGGAGGGGATTTGGAGGACCCATGATGATGTCCAAGAAAAATGGGTCAAACATCGCAAGATCCATGCACAACAGTGGACTCATCCATGCACTTCTCTTGAAACATGCATCCAATAGGCATATATTTTGTGGTCTGGTCCAAAATATTTCAGTCTATATTTCATCAGAAGAAACCCAAGACACATTCTTTCATCTAGTGGCCCTACCGACCTGATCTGTCCAGCACACCGAATCTACACGAAGTCAAAAGTGGTGTGATGTAATTTGTCCATATCACAGGATCTATTTGTCTAAATTGTGCTAAAATTTCGATGGAGATAGAAATGATGTGGGGCTACAATTTTTTTATTTTCTTCAAAGTGAGATAAGGCTTTTTGGAGGTCAAAACACTTGTGACAATTGGATCTATGAATTCTGTGTGCTCAAAACCACCTTCCCATTTTCCTATAAAATGGAACCTTGGCCTCCCCATTTGTAAGATCGACCAAGGAGTGAAGTGTATCCCATTTAGAGTCCAATAGGATTACTCTCCCCATCATATAAGTTTTTGGGGGGCCCTATCTTCATAGGGGGCGAAGGATGAAGAAGGAGTTCGACCCGAGCTTCCTCCTCCTCCTGATGTCAAGCTAAACAGTGGATGATCATTTTGAGGGTGCTATACATTATTGGGAGGGAGTTCCGACATAAGATATTCTAAGTGTTTTCTGTAATTTGTGTGATAAGTATTTCACGTATGTTTAACTTTTATACACTTATCCTCTAAATACATGTATGTAATTTTGATTAAGTGAAACACTTTTTATCTCAACACCGAATGGGTTGAGATTTCTAGTGGGAATCTTGTATTATTAAAATTGTACAAGCCAAGAGTCCTATTTATGTCACACATACATAAGATTTCAGTATGCTTTGGTAGCCTTTATTTTCTATGTTTTATACCCAAACCATGACAACATGATTGTTGTCTCTAGGGGTTGTACATTGAGGATCATTTTATGAAGCAAGAGGAAAGTCGTGATCTTGACAACCCTCAACCAAAGGATTACATTAAACCATGTTTATTTTTCAGAATGATGATCTAACCAAGATGTGTAGTGAACTTTAAATTATCTCCTTATCTCATAATTCTAAAACACCAACTTTTTTTAACAACTATTACAGTCTTTATGTTGAGTTATTTTCATTAAAATATTTTGAAATTCACCCCCTCTTATAGTAATCCTTATTAGAAATACACAATATAAACTACCAACACTCCTTGAGAGACAGTCTAGGGTCTTCCCTATACTACAAAATCTTCGTCAAATCACTATCACTTTGACGTGTCATGACAACGCGGTCAACTACTGATTCAATGATGGCATTGCAACAATCAGTCCCAAAATGTATAGTTCATGGACAAAGATGCCCTTATATATCTAATAATAAATTAATTTAATGAAAAATATTTCTTATCAAATATCCCTATTGAATAATAGATATAGAATTACCAATAATTCCACAGTAAATAATATAACTATAAAAGAAAAAACTTATATTAATATGGTATATGGTTTATGAAATTACAATATAAATACACTAAGAATATAGATATTTATGATAACTATAAAATACAATAAAAATGATCATATATAAGTGATTATTTTAATATAACGTTAAAAATCACAAAACAATGTGATTTTGGAAGGATAATTTTTTCAACATAGTAATTTTCACGGCAAAACCCCTAGAATGTCATAGTTCAAATTGAATCTGAAAATATCACGACGTATGAGTAAATCATGATATTTAATGGAAATGGGATGTATATGAATAAAATTAAATCTAATTGTTTTATAATAAACAATAACTCTAAATGCAATGTAAATTGATACGAAATCACTTACCCATGGATAAAAATTTTGAACTGTGAGATAAATAAAACAATAAAATCAATGGAAACATTGAATAAAATTATGAAAATTTTATTCATGATATAATATATCACGAGGGGTATTATTTATACCACATAAAATATGTAAGTGGTGAATATGACATTTATCTCATAGATTTAAAAAAGTGAGATGATAAACTGATATTTTGTATTTCCTTATGGGTGAAAGTAATTTAACTTCATGTATAAGTGTTTTAAATATGTTAATAACTTATAAAAAATAACAGTAATATTTATAATATGATATATTAGTTTATTAAAATATATTATTACCATTCTCTTAATAATATTTCATTATTTTCACTATTTTATGTGTTAATTACATAGTTTTTTAGTATGTTTTGACATGTTACATATTATTCCAATTACATTGATCATGATTTAATATTATCCAGAATTTAAATAATTGTTTAATAATAATATATATTTATTGTATTTTTATTTATATTGATCCATTAAATTTGGATATAGGAAATATAATGTACCGTTCATGGAGACGGTATGCCACATGTACTAATGAATGCTACATCCATTTTTTTTATATATAAGAGAAAGAATCGTAAATAATACATATGTGTGTATTGTAATTATATTATCTCATTTATGTTATATATTTCAAATATATTTTTTAATTCCATCTTTAATTCAGTTCATTTATATCGTGATTGAATCTCATCACATTGAGGAGGTGGTAGTCTACACATCCACAAATGAAGTTATCCTATTCCAAAAAAATGGAATGCATAAAGCTATGTGTCATGTAAAAATTAAAGAAGCATAATGATATAAAAAATATCCTATGTAAAATTTATAAGATATAAATCCATCATTATTCCAAGCATGAATTGTAGAAAAAGATTAATAAATGAAATTTATTCGTATGGTGGTATTCTGCTGTACATGTGAACGATGATTATGTTTCTCATTTAATGCATGTGTGTGAAGATGTTGTTTGAACACTCATCATAACTATATATCAGTATATTTAAGATACATAGGTTATTTTAATATCACGATATTAAAATAATTTAAGGTTTGGATAAGTAAATGTAACAAAGTAGATCACCGATTAACATTACCTCTATTTGAGGTAACTACATTTGGATTATACCAAAAGTCATACTTGGTTGGATTTCATCTAAATGAGAGGTTTCTAGGATGAGGGGATTTATTTTTTGGATATTATGTTTGTGTTTTTTTATTATCCAAATATCTTGATAGGTTTTAAGAAATTGTGGACTGTGAATGTCTTTTTATAGTGGAGGAAGAGGACACACATTTCATTTTAGAAAAAAGAATTGATTTCTCTCCACGTTTTTACCGACCAAGAGAAACCCATAAAACAAATAAAAATAGCCTATTAGGGTATAAGGTCTAAATATGGACATCCAATGGGTTATTGGGAATTTTAAGAACATTTTTATACATTATGAATAATTATTAATAACAAAGTAATCAATTTTTACCTTAATCACTATAATTAATATAAATCAAATTCACTTATAATTTTAGTGAAAAACTCAGTTGAAATTATTATACCATATATGTTATTCTGATTATAAATATGGAATCCACTTTTCCAAATTACAATAATATGTGTTTAATATATTATTTTAAAATTAATCCCATAGATCGGACTAAAAATCTGTTTTTTCAAGTAAAAATGATCACATGATTAAAATATATTTATATCCATTTTAAATGTGAATTTTATTATAAAGAAATAGATTGTATTAATTGATTTATTATTTATGTAATTAATCATTAAAATAAAAATAAAATATAATTTAACCATATAAATTACTGAGATGAAATGTCAGTTATAAATGAAAATCCATTAATTTAAATTATTCCTAAAAAATGAAACATCCAAGGAAAATTCCAAAAATTCACACAAAGATATTTTTACATTAATATTTAAAATTTTCTTATTATTTGGAAATATGAAATATTCAGTAGTGTGAGAATATGGATTTAAACTAGCATCCGCATTGAAGGCGGTAAAACATCCTTTAGAAAAAGTTTTATTTTTAATGATAAAATTGGGTTTTTTCTTATCTTATCACTGAGAAATATATTGTATAAATGTTAAATAAATTTGATTAAATATATAAAATATATATTTCATTAACCCAATTACGTAATATAAATTATTTTAATTAATTATGATAAAACACATTTGTGAGAATAAAAAATAGTTCATCATGAAGACATTTCATATATATTCAATTGGTTTTGATAATAATTTATATTTGATTATTATCCAATGAATTAAAAATAACATTTTAAAAAATTATTTAATTTTATTCATAAATAGTAATTTAACAATTATGTTATATCTAATTATATTAAATAAAAATATTTTTAGAATATATTTTTTAAAGGAAAAACATGGTTATGCATGTAACACAAACTATCAAACAAAGTTGTTCTAGTCTGTGACACAAGATATATATTTGTTTTTTAATTAAAATATATATATTATATTTATTTAAAATATTTAATATATCATAAATTTTATAAAAATTTTATTTCATTCTATTCTTGGTGTTTTGAGTCATGCAGGCTATTAAATGCAATGTTCTTAATTTTGAATTTTGTGGTGTTACATTATCCCCACCATGATTAAAATGAATCATCGCAATTTAAACATTATATAAGTAATAAATAGATTTATATTTGAAAATACTATTTTTTAAAAACACACATCATAAATATGATCAATAAGAAATATTGTTAATAAGATTCAAAATGAAATGTGAATGTCGCAAAAAATAAGCTTCTAAATAGGAAAAAATAAATGAAAACATGGACATGGAAGTTTAATATAACAATCATGTTCATATGGAGAGTGATATAGAAAATTTTATGTTATAATTTTATGGCCACATGTCCTAAGACAACTCAAATGAAAAAGGTCATTGATATCATAAAAAACGATTATAATATGAAAATATTTTCGTTTTAGCACCATTTTTCCTTATAGTTGGGGAATTATTTCAACCTAAAAGAATTTATGTGATTACAAATTTCTATTTAATAAAAAAATATTATCAATTGGTTGGGACTTGAACTATTTCTACTTCATTTCTTAGGACATGATGCATCATATGGTGAAGTAAAACAAAAACAACTAATACCTCATTAAAAGATCAACATAAATCATTTCATAAATGGTTAAACTTTACAAAATATTATTATCAAACACCTTGGAATAAATTCCATGGTCTTTAGTAGTTACCAATTTACAATATACATGACAATAATCACTGAATACATTATCATTATCTCAACATCGGGAGAAAATTATTGATTATGTTTCCATCAACCATTTATTTTCGGAAAAAATTAACATTATATTGATTCTATTTTCATGGTACCATTTGACATATGATCTCAAATAATTAATGATGATGCACTTTAGTTAAATTCTTACATATTTGATAAATAATATGATGACTAAAAGATAGATAATATAATTTTAAAACATATTTCAGAGATCCAAATACATAAACCCATTAATCATTCCACATCAGTTGTATCAATAACATATGATTAAACTTGACCCAATAGCTTCATCTGAGGTACGATCTGTTGAAACATGGGGAATTTGTTTTCCTAGTGAACCATCTACATGCCTTCATAACACCGAATAATTTTTTTCCTTCTTCCCATTGCATTCCTTTTCCTGGTGACCTTTTATATACACTTATAAAAATCACTCGATCCATTCAGGCATTTCCCATATAGACTCTTTAAATAGTTATCACATTTCAAAAAATCATTCCATCCCTTCTTACATTTCTCTATTATTTTCCCTTCTTTACACTTCTCATCATTCTTCTCATTGAAGTCATAATTATTCAATAATTATTTTCAAGTCTTGATGTCACATAAAACTAGTTTATCGTATAATGAAAATTATTGGGTCACTAGAACCCTTCAGATATATTTCCTAATACATTCATTGAAGTGGTCAATCAGGAATTTCACATTTCATATGAATTACAAATAATAACTTGAAATCCTTGTAATGGTATCTTCAATATCCAAAACACTTTCTTGGTTATATTTATTTAAACTAAGTAACTTTCTATTCATATAAATTTTTTTCTAACAAGGGAAATGTTTTTCAAAAAACGTTTCCTTACAAGAATAACAGTCCATGAGTTCTATTTTCTCAATGTCTATTGTATTATGGATCAATGACCATAGTTGATCAAAAAATATATTGTGAAAATATTTTTAAAGTGTAACATTTTCCTTTTCACTACATATCAATTCCTTTAATGTCTTCTCCAAATACATAATCCATTGATAAGATACAATTGGATTAGTTGACCCATTAAACAATTAATGTTTTTATTACATAAAGAGATCCAAAAAAACATAATCTCTATGTAATAGGTTACTCCATTTAGGAAAGGTTATTTTTTATAAACTAATTATGATTCTCTAATATAGCAGTAATTTTCTCTATTCTAAAACCAGTTATATTTTTCTCCTTGATAGTTAAATATGTAAATGTTACAAAAATAGTGATTCTATTCTTACTTCTAGAATATAGTTCTAAAAAATGGAACATGATGGATTAGTTCATTAAATTATTAACATTTTATAATTCTAAATATGTTGTAACACTAAACATAAATTAGAACGATTATGAAAACTAATATGATAATCATAAATAAGTTTTCTTTTGGGGAATGTTTTCTTTTAAATCCTTCATAATGTTTTATAAATAAAATGATAATTATCTTAATTGTATCCCCCAAGAGTTTCAAACTATATGTGAATTAAGACCCATTATTTTCTACCAGGTTATGCATGAGTCAGGACCGAGACACCTTCTCAAAGATGTTACCCCTAGGTACATCTGTGCCAAAACCATGTCCACTTATTTTATCTAGACATCGATATATTACTAAAAAACCCCACATAATATCTATTATACCAAAATTATAGTATTTTCTCTATAATTATACTCATAATATACGTTAGGGATATTTTATATAATCTATGTTATCATAAATCTAGGTCTCATGGATTCTAATAAATTTTCATTGAGGACAATTATAACACCCTGACCCCAAAATTATAGAGTCAATGCCTTATTTTATTAGATTGGCATTATTACATGGAATTAAATCTCAAATTACCGACTAGTTTAGCATTTTTAGAAAACCTAATGAAAAAATTAAACTCGTATTACATTTGGGATACTAAAAATAAAATATGATATATTATAAAATGAAGTTAACTTCATCATTGAAATATCATTCAATGATTTAATATACATATCCTAGTGGTATGAAAAAAAATATGGGAGATCTCAGATGATATTTAAGGGTATGTACAAATGAATAAATAATTAATCAATGAGAATAGTTTTCAGGGAAAGGTAAATAACAAAACATGTTAGACGATCGTTTACCTGAAATATTGCTTTTCAGCCAAATTAAATTCCATAACTAGTGATAGTATAGTGAGAATGTACGGGGTCAGTCCACTGGTAAACTGAGTTGGTATTTTATGTTTCTTGAATTAATTTCACTTGGTGACAATGATGAATTTAAACATGTTTGGTTGGTTCGTGGTACTGGCCTCAAAAGGTGTCTAGTTACAAGAGATTTTCTAATTCACTACCGATTAAACTTGAAACTGAAGATTACTTAAAAACAAAATTTAATGAATAATAGTGAGAATGTGTCAGGGCTGGACATTAGTGTGGAACATTAAAACCTTATTACCTATTATATTGTATTGTTCATAACAACCCACGTTTCTAGGTTCCATAAGTGTCGAAACTCCCTTGGTCCGGTGTGTTGCGATCAAGTCGGTAAAAAACAATTCCTTGTTCTGGTAATTGATTTCTACTGACACTTAGTGTTGGAACCACCCTCTAGAAATGACAAGAATATCCAATGGTCATAGATATTATTGTCGTAATTTTTCTAAAGATCCCTAGAAACTCCATTCTTGGTCTGATATGGATGTTTCCTATGGAAAAAAACATAGAAGTGTTGGGAGAATTATGTGAGAGATCATGAACAAATACAAGAGTAGAGAAAATGGTTCTAGAGAACAAAAGTTATTCCCAACCCCAATAGAAGGGGGGTTTAGATACTCAGGATTTAAAGAGACATAAACATACTATAATTCATCAGAGAATTCATTATAATATATCAGAAATAAAAATTAGAAATACAAATCATACAAGAAAAAAACATGTTGCCCAGCAAAATCTCCCTCCTCTACTCCCTAGTATGCTCCCCCCCCCCCTTCTGTCAGTTCTCCCTTGTCCCATTTCACTCCCCAGGGTCTCCCAGGTCAAAAAAAAGATTTTTTCAGTATTCCAAAAGCAATACTCAAAGAAAATCATGGTTCATGGAGTTTTTGGAAGGGGGAAAAGAAAAAATAATTAAGCTGCAGTGGTATGCACGGTTTAGGCACACAGTTTGGTAAACTGTGCGCCAACCATGCGAGAGCTTCTGTCTCAAATCCTTCAGCCGCACAATTTGGTTTAACGGTTTGGAAAACTATACTCCAACTGTGTGTGAGCATCTTCCTTGAATCATTGAACCGCATGGTTTTATTATGGAGGCCCCACACGGTTTAGTATATCGTGTGACAACCGTGCAGGCCTTTTTGAAAGTGGAATCCCCTCCCGCATGGTTTGCACACGGTTTGGATAAATTGTGTGACCACTTTGCGTGTCATCTTTTCCTTTTTAAATCCCTAAGTTTTATGTCTTTCATGTCACGTAGTTTATCCGAATGACTCCCATCCAGCATAATCAGAGGGGAAAAGGGTCCTTATGCCTCCAATTCCCTTATGAATCTCCAAACTTTTAAGAGTACATTATTTATCCTTTAGTGATTGAAAAACATATCAAAATACATTATTATTGTTAAAATCATATAAAAACCATCCACAAAACCAATTTATAGATATTAGACCAAGTGGAAATGCCTTATATATAGAAGTGCATCAAACTCCCCCACACTTGATTGGTTGTTTGTCCTCAAACAAAATCATAGATAGTCATAACCAAGGGGTCACCAAAGAGACAGGTAGAAATATCACAGATTATACCAATTCGGTGAATATGAATTTTGGAATAATTACTATTAAAAATTAGAGCACTCATACTTCATGGCTTCCCAAGTCTATGAAGTTAGCCAACAAGGTAGACTTAATCCAAAACAGTTAACCATTCATTCATAAATCAATTTATCTTAAAAGTGAGTTCTCCCTTCTTCATTCAAAGAGATTTCCTACCTCCATTTTCATCTTGTTATACACTCAGATGAGCTAATCCCAAGTTTCATCATCACCAACTGGCAGGCTATCACTTTTATAGGTTACACACCCTCATTGACTTGTATTTTTGTAACATGATGAAAGGTCATCAAAATTATTGGGCATGCCTTTTCATATCTCAAAATATATTATTTTTCTATGTAGTGGTGTGAGATACTAGCCTAAAATTTTCCCAATATGATCATGTCAATACATGATGAAAATGTTTGATCAATTCAAGAGTTCATGAAATTAAGACCAAGTAATACCCACTAGTGCGGCAATAACAATTCCCAAAACATCACATCTCCTTATGCACAATTCGACTTCCATTTTAAGGGGTTTCTCAATTCTAGTTACTCCCCCACAAAAATCCTCTCTAAACAGCGTATTTTTCTAAATGATTGGATAAATTATCCTTTTCAAGTATTACAAAGTGTTTTCACATCACAAACTAGGTTCAAAAATCCAGACATATGAACCATTTTCAGAGATAATTACCAAAATTCAGTTTTAACAAATTGGTATAAACTCATGACATCTATAACTGCCCTTTAGATACACCTAAAAAAATATTCTCCCCTAAGTACTTGGGAAATCAATAAATCAAAATGGGGTTCAAATTAAGGGTTCCCTCCCCCACAATTAAAACAGAGCACGGTCCCCCGTGAAGGTAATAATGTAGTGATGGGTTGGAAAAGTAGCATGAAAAGGGAGGGCTAAGAAAGAATGGAAAAAAATTAAAAATGGAAAGCTCCTCTGAACTATGGTACGTGTGGAAATCAGGTGGTGTGCGAGAGCCCGATGAACAGAAATGTGGCTGGCGTGGAACAGATGAAATAGATGCTGGCAAAAATAACCATACAAGTGAAGTAGGAAAAAGCAGTACCAGTAGTAGGAAAAGAAAAGAATATCATACAATAACACCTATGAAGTAAAAAACATCACACTAAAAGAGCTAGTACAAGTAGGTCAAAGGAACATCAAAGGAACAAAGTAAGACAACTTGCATCAACATCTGGTCTGGGTCCAGGGAGATTGAAAGAGAAAGTGTGTGTCGTGGCATCCCAGGTCGGATCGGTTGTAGGCGGGGGAAGGTCGATAGTAGTTCCACAAACTCCGCTGCATCGTACTGAAGGTGCAGCCTATCCACCAAATGTGTGATGAATGCCCCACCAAAAAGATTTCCCTTCGGCTTAGAGAACATCTTCCATAAATAGTGAGTGAAGATGTATCCATGATTGATGGAGTTGACCATCACCATAGATTCCAAAATCTACAGGTCATGTGTGCACACTGTGCCTTGGTTATCTGACCGGGCCGTAAAACAAGTAATAATGATCTGATGGAGGACCCAATAGATATGGTTGATGAATCTTGAGGCCTTGGTAGACTGTGGGACATAAGGGTCCCCTATGGCGACAGTGGACCAGAAGATCCGGGCATGCGTAGGATCCCATTCCAATGGTGCCCGGAAATACTCATCACTTTGGATGTACTCTCTATCATATAATCCAATGAGGACTGTGAACTCACTTAATCTGAAGTAGTGATGATGATTTATGAGATAGAAGGTGACATCATCGGCAACATCAATGGTAAAACCTTGGTCAGTTTCAGAGTAGCACTCTCGACAATGGAAGGTGGCCCCAAATCCCAACACCGACTCTTTATAAATGGGTTGGTGAACTGCCAAGGCTGATGTGAGATTTCCTTGAGAAATATACATTTGGAGCTCATCCGTAATGCCCATGGATTCAAGATGTTCTAAAAAAACTCATCATGAGGACTGACCTCAGGGTTCAACAGTATGACAACCCTGCTTCTATTTCAAACTTAAACATGATTTATTACATAAACCATTCACTTGATACAACATGGATGATTGAGATGTCTAGTGTCTTTGGGGCTTAGGATCATTACATAACAACTTAAAACATGAAGTAAGACAGCTTTATTGAAAACTTTCTTTACATGACCACTACATTCCCTCGTACTTAGCATTGCATGGGATAACCTGAGGACATGCCTAAGAAAAGGGGTGAGCTATAAAGCCCAGTAAGGGAATAAACATAGAATTCATGAGGATTAAAATGAATTTTAGACAATAGGAATATCAATAGAGCACAAGAGAAACCTGAACATAAAGGCATGATAAATTAATATAATCATAACATGGAAATGTGGCAACAACACTTAACATGGAATTAGCATGAGCCAAGGCTCATTGCACATAGAGCATGAGTAAATCCTCATTGGACATGAAGCACAAGTAAACCCTCGTTGTACTTGAATTAGCATGATTCAACACCCATTGCACATGACGTATCATGATACTATACTTTACCTAATGCATAGGAGCACTATAATGGCACACCCTTCTTAAACATTTCATTTCATGCATAAGTGTGCCACATGGATCTTAAAACAAGGATTCATAAAAAATAATAATTATTACATGATAACGGAATGTGGAATTCATACATGAAACTTTATAATCAATAAGTAAATGTGCATAAAGGATAATACCCTTGATGGATAAATGGGCATGGTATTCACTACACAATGGCATTGTCTTAGAAAATCGATGTGATTTCAGCTGCGTAACGGCATGACATAAGAATTCATAAAAATGGTTGATGAGAGAGAAAGGGGTTCCTCATTATATTTAAATATAATGGATAGTAAGGAGGTCATAT
The DNA here is from genome assembly GCA_963277665.1 of Viscum album. Taxonomy (NCBI): domain Eukaryota; kingdom Viridiplantae; phylum Streptophyta; class Magnoliopsida; order Santalales; family Viscaceae; genus Viscum; species Viscum album. The sequence goes on along the minus strand of OY728157.1, from coordinate 1,707,204,174 downwards.
AGATACATGTCCTAACAATTTTAATGGAATTTAGATTCAAGATACAAAATTATTGCTTGAATGTAAAACAGAGAGAAGTTCTTTTCGAAATTTCGGCATATTAAAGGGTGTACATGGGAGGCATTTAATGAGAGAGAGAGAGGGGTTTCCCATCATTCAAACATAAATAGGGATGTAAGAGGGAGGTGAGAAACCATACCCCAACATTCACAATTGAAATTAATAGGGAAAAACAACTTAAAGAAAATTGGACAAAAATGAGAAAGGAAGAAAAAACCCTTACATGGAAATGTGCTTCCAAAGGCATAAGAGCGTCTTGAGAGAGGATTCTTAGGAGCTTGGGGAACCTTTAAAGGATTATAGAGAGATTAGATCAGAAGATGGACGAACTCCAAAGGATTTGAGTGAGGAGGAAGTGGTAGCTTGGGTGGGTTTTTATAGGAAAGGTGAGGGAATTCTTTATTATCTAGGTTTGGGACACCTTATATTAAATTAATCCAAACCACAAACCATCCCATGGTTTTTTCCAATGGTTTTTGGAAAAGCAAAGGGGAAAACAATATTTTATATGTTAAAAGTCCAAAATTCTTAAAATAATAGGTTTTCTTATGTGGAGGTGAGTCACACTGTCATGGAAAACAATTTAAAAAGGCACGGTGTTTAATAAGTCCTAAAGGGTCCATTAATGCTTTGAAAAGTAAGTCAAACAAACCCAAAATCACATTAAATTAATGTTAAAACATATATTGGACGAACATTAAGCTTATAGTATTTCATTACATCACATTGTGTCATTATTATGTCATAAAACACATTATATATTTGAACAGTATTTAATTTTTACACAAAAAAATGATTGTCTGAAGAAATATATGAAAAATTAACCGTTGGATAATTTCGACGTTATGATTCCAGAAATAAAATTTATTTTATCTAAATAATTTTTTAAACATGTTATTTCTAACTTTTAAAATAAAAATCAACATTTATAAAAAATTCACGGGTTTTGAGAAAGATGGCTTCTATACCTTATTAAAAATTACAATTGTATTCATAAAATTATATGATCATTTATATTTAATAAAAATTATTTTAATAATAATAACAATAATATGTTAAAATATTATTTAATTCAAAAATCCCTTAATTTAATAAAATAGATTTCTTAATTAAATAATAACTAAAAACAATATTGGTACATTAAAAACTATTTACAATGTATTAATGATGACAAGAAAGTATATTCACTATTATATACAAAAATAATGTACATGAACATAGTACTAGAGATTTGTTACATAGCCCCTTAAAACAACCGCATATTACCTAAGGGTAAGGTGTGCGATGGTGACAGACTCTTGGGGTGGCTCGGATAACATCGCTAGAGTGGTAATTTCTATCAATATCCACTTTTCCCGTAGACGGTCACTTTCGATCTTGACATGATGAAGCTCAACTTGGGCTTCGTCAAGAGAAAATCCCAAAGATACCACCTCTTTTCCGAGCTCCGACAAATGGTCTTCGTATGGAGCAATTCTACTAGATGAGGTCATCTCTTCCTTTGTCTGAGTAAATTGGGTTTGTTAAATCCCTATATTTATACTAATCATGTTATCACTGTTCAATGTCTATAAAAGCAATGGTCACAATTCTTAATATAAAACCAAACAAGTTGAAATTTTCTATAAACATTTTACATAAAGATACATTTAATTAGATCAAGAGGGATTTCCATTAATAAAACATTGGGTCGTTGCAATATTCCACCCTTAAAAAATTTCACCCTCGAAATTTCTTTTTCCCACACTAAAACAGATGTGGGTAACTTTGCTTCATCCTTTCCTCTGATTCCCAAGTCGCTTCTTCAAACTTGTGGTTTCTCCACAACACCTTGACGAGGGGCATTGTCTTATTTTGTAGAACTTTTTCTCTATGATCTAAGATCTTCACTGGTTTCTCCTCATTAGAAAGATCATCCTCCAACTATGCCACCTCAGAACAGAGTATATATGAAGGGTCTAGTATGTACATCTTTAAGAGGGATACATGAAAGATATCATGTACTTTGGTCAAGGTAGGTGGAAGTTCTAGTCGATAAGCCACAGCCCAGACATGGTCAAGAATATTGAAGGGGCCAATGTACCTTGGACTTAACTTCCCTTTCATTCCAAACCTCATAACCTTCTTCCATAGAGATATGCATAGAAAAACCATGTCTCCAACTTTAAACTCAAGGTCTCATCGAAGATTATCTACATAACTCTTTTGTTAACTCTGGGATGCCTTGATATGCTGCTGAATGGTTTTCACCTTCTCCACCATTTCCTCAACCATTTTTGGTCCAAGCAGCTTACATTCACTGACCTCATCCCAACATGCTGGTGTTCTGCACATTTTCCCATACAGGGATTCATATGGTGCCATTTGGATACTCGAGTGGAAGCCGTTATTTTAAGAGAACTCAACCAGAGCAAGATATTGATCCCACTATCCTTTAAATTCCATTGAGCACGCTCTCAAAATATCCTCAAGTTTTTGGATAGTCCACTCGAATAGGCCATCAGTTTGAGGATGATAGGCCATACTGAAGTTTAGTTCAGTACTCAGAGCTTTTTGAAGACTCTTCCAAAATGTAGAGGTGAATCTTGGATATCGGTAAGACACAATAGATAGTGGAACTCAATGCAGCCTTACCACTTCCCTAATATATCTCTGTGCCAGTTGATCCAATGAAAAATCCACCTGAATATAAAAGAAGTGTGCAGTCTTTGTAACACGATCCAAAACAACCCAGATTGCATTGTTTCCTTTGGATGTCCCCGGATGTCCAGTGAAAAAGTCCATGGTGATGTTCTCCCCTTTCCATTCTGGTATGGGAAATGGTTGCATCATCCCCTTAGACTTATTTCTCTCTTCCTTTACTTTCTGTCACACTAGGCACATTGATGTATATTCAGCGATCTCCTTTTTCATATTATCCCACCAAATGTTTTCTCGGAGATCTCGATACATCTTTTTTCTCCCTGGGTGAATAGTGAAATTTAAACTATGTGCATCATCCAAATGTTCGTTCTTCATCTTCGGACATGATGGAACACATAGCCTTTTCCCAAATCGCACAATTCCTTCTTCATTAACATTAAACTCCAAGGATTTTCCTTTTTCGATAGCTTCAACTTTTTCCAGAATTCCCACATCATCCTTTTGAGCATCCTTTAACCTTTCCAAAAGAGACGGTTGAGCAATCATTTGTTAAATGATTGATGATGTTACCATCATTATTATTCTGATGTCCATATTCATCAAGTCTAAGAAGATTGAATCCTTCTCTATTCTCATCATTGATAGAATCGCTGGGTCCTTTCTACATAGGGAATCTGCCACCATGTTCTCTTTCCCAGGGTGGTAATGTATTGAACAGTCATAATCCTTGATGAGCACTATCCATCTTCTCTGGTGCATATTAAGCTCTTTCTGTGTGAATATATTTTTAAGATTGTTGTGGTTAGTATATATCTCACATTTCTCCCAATATAGATAATGTCGCCAGATTTTCAAGGCAAATATCACTGCCGCCAACTCCAGATCATGTGTTGGATACTTTAGCTCATGGATTTTCAACTGCCTTGAGGTATAGAATATCACTTTATCATTCTGCATCAGCACACAGCCTAAGCCCCTCTTCGAAGTATCACTGAAAACCACAATAATTTTCCCACTTGTGGGTAAAGTGAGCACGGGTGTAGTGATAAGCCTCATTTTCAACTCCTTGAAGCTTTCTTCACATTCATCACTCCAAGAACACTTTACTCCCTTTCTAGATATCTTGGTAAGAGGGTTGGAAAATCGTGAGAAATTTCTCATAAATCATCGATAATATCCAGCTAACCCCAAGAAGATATGGATATCCATTACCGATGTTGGCCTCATCCATCCCTCAATTGCATCTGTTTTGGAGGGATCCACATATATCACATTGCTTGCCATGATATGGCCCAAGAATGAGACTTCCTTCAACCAGAACTCACACTTGCAGTACTTTGCATAGAACTTCTCCTTGCACAAACTCTCTATTACAGTTCTTAAATGCTCTTCATGATCCTCCTTGCTTTTGGAGTATATTAGAATATCATCTATAAAGACTACCACGAATTTGTCCAGGTAATATCTAAAGACTATATTCATCAAGTACATGAAGATTGATGGAGCATTGGTGAGTATAAAAGGCATTACTATGAATTCATAGTGCCCGTATCTTTTACGAAAATAAATCTTTGGGAAATCTTCCTTCTTCTCCCTTACATGATAATATCCCGACCAAAAATATACCATTGAGAAGTATTGTGCTCCTCGAGCTGATCAAACAAGTCATCGATCCGTAGTAGAGGATACTTGTTCTTTATCTTGATTTTGTTAAGTTCACGATAATCGATGCAAAGCCGCATTGACCCATCCTTCTTCTTGACGAAGAGGACTGGTTCACCCCATGGTGATGCACTTTGGCGTATAAACCCTTTATCCAGATTCTCCTGTAGTTGTTTCTTCATCTCTTCATGTTCCACAATATCCATTCTATATTGATTCTTGGATTTTGGTAGCGCCGCTGGTGTAAGTTCAATTGAGAATTCAACATCTATTCTAGGAGAAAGACCAGGAAGTTCCTCGGGAAACACTTGAGTGAATTCCCTCACAATATTTATTTCTTCGAGGATGGTTTCTTCCTTAGACCCAATCATCTGAGCCAGATACACATGCTGATAGGAAAATGATATCTATGCTTGAGATGATAGATCTAAAGGAGATTCATCATCCTCCTTAAACTTGTAATGAATCGGTGGTCGATTCTCTATATGGAGTGTTATTTCCCTCTCCTGACAATTTATATTGGATCTATATAAAGAAAGCCAATCAATGCCAAGAATTGTGTCAAATTTCACCTGAGGGAGTATGACGTGGTTCTCCAGGAAATTCAATCCACAGATTATAACAGGGGAGGACTTATATTCATGGGATGAAATGATTTATCCATATTCTGTACTCAATGACACCTTCACTTACATTATTTGTGGTGGTTCTGGGATTGTTCTACTAAACTTTTGAGAAATAAAAGAATGCGTAGAACCTGAATCAAAAAGTGTGTTCACTATTCTTGAATGAATAACTATCGTACCTGTCACCACTTCGTTTTCGGGGTTCACTTCGGCAGAAGTGATGGAAAAATGTCTTCCTTTCTACCTTGGAGATTATTGGTTTCATCCGAAAACCTTTGGATTAGGGCACTGATTTGTAAGATGTCGCGGTTCTTTGAATTTGTAGAAATAAACAACACGTTGAGGTTCGAACGGAGCGTTTTTCTCCACTGTCGCAGTCGTGGGTCTTTCTTGCTGACAGTTAACCTCTAGGTGCCCTTCCCTTCCACACCTAAAGCATTTCCTCATCCCATTGATGAAATTTCCAGGGTGCTTCTTTCCACACATTTGGAAAGTGGGGTGCTGGATATTCTTAGCACCGTTGGATTTATCCATCGGACCGCAAACATTGAAGTCCACCTTACGCTTCTTGTCCCTATGATAACCCTATGATTCCCCGATCTCTATTTCGACCTTGAGGGCACATCGGACAATTTCCACATAGCTGTCGAAGTCACAGATCGCTAATGCATTATGCAGGCTAGGCTTCAGCCCACCAAAGAAGCAGTCAACCGTGCATTTGGGGGTAACGACAAAGCTGGAAGCGTATCGTGCAAGCCTTGTGAAGTTTTCCTCATACGCTTTAAAATATTATTCTTCTTTTTTCTTGAGGGAAAGGAAGACCCTTTCTATCTTAAACTAGAGGGTGTGCGGAAAATATTTATCGAAAAACATCTTTCAGAAATCCTTCCATTCCAACACCTCGATCTCCTCCTCAGGCTTCGTATTTTTGATCAACTTCCTCTATTGATCAGCTTCACCCTCCATATGATAATCCTCCAGGAGAACCTTATCTTGTTCAGAACATTAAAGGATGGAGAAGATCTTTTAAATGTAGTTGATCCATTGTTCATCGATCGTGGGATCAGACGATCCACTAAATATAGGAGGCCTTTGTCTCATGAAGCTCTTGATAGCGACTTGTTCCTTCTTAGTGGTGTTTGAAAGTTCATATTGACCCACACTTCTATTCAAATCTTGAGTTAGCTGAGAGAGAATCATGAAAAGGTTCATTATTCCCGATCCCATTGGATTGGGCATCTCATTAGTACAGTCATCACACTGATCTTCATGCCGGTTTTTAGCCTGAGTCCTCTTATTACCGGCCATTTGCTGGAATAAAAATAAAGTTAGGGGTTAACACATAAATGGTAATCCAAAGAAAAACGTTTATGACATAAAAATAAACTTTTATAACCTTAACTCATGTGTCTATAAGCTTCAACCTATGATATTCATGATCTACATTCTAATATATATTCTTAGGGGCATTTTTTTAGTTCTCTTAAAAAGGGTTCATACTAAGCTTGTGAATTTATCAAAACATATCCCATGATATTGTCATAACCAAGAGTGCAGCAAGACCCGTTGTTGTGTACCAGTTCCCATTTGAGTCTAGCTCAAAGCGGTGTTTTCGGGTTTTAACCCTATGATAAATCTGTGCTAGAGCCGCCTCTACCAGCACGTATCCAGACGGGGATGTATTTGTTTGACATACCACTTACTCTATACTTTCCAAAACATAGGGATGTTTTTATTATACTTAGTCTTTTATATAAGGCATTACTAGGTTTTTCTAATCCTAATACCAAAAATAACTAAACCTATGCTCTGATACCAATTATGACAACCCTGCTTTTATTACAAACATAAACATGATTTATTACATAAACCATTCACTTGATACAAGATGGATTATCTAGATTTCTAGTGTATTGGGGATTAGGATCATTACATAAAATCTTAAAACATGAAGTAAGACATCTTTATTGAAAACTTCCTTTACATGACCACTACATTGCCTCATACTTAGCATTGCATGTGGTAACCTGAGGACATGCATAAGAAAAGGGGTGAGCTATAAAGCCCAGTAAGGGAATAAATACGGAATACATGAGGAGTACAATACATGATAGATGATAAGAATATAAATAGAGTACAAGTGAAACATGAACATAAAGTCATGATAAAGAATGATAATCATAACATGGAAATGTGGCAACAACACTTAACAGGGAATTAGCATGTGCCAAGGCTCATTGCACATTGAGCATGAGTAAATCCTCATTGAACATTAAGCATGAGTAAACCTTTGTTTCACTTGAATTAGAATGTGTCAAAACTCATTGCACATGACATATCATGACACTATACTTTATCCAATGCATTGGAGCGCTATAAGGGCTCACCCTTCTTAAACATTTCATTTCATGCATAAGTGTGCCACATGGATCATAAAACATGGATTCATAAAAAATAATAATTTATTCCACAATAATGGAATGTGGAATTCATAAATAAAATTTATAATCAATAAGTAAATGTGAATAAAGGTGAATACCCTTGATGGAGAAATGGGCCTGGTATTTACTACACAATGGCATTGGCTTAGAAAATTGGTGCGATTTCGACAGCCTAACGACGTGACATAAGAATTCATAAAAATGTTTGATTAGAGATAAAGGGGTTACTAATCATATTTACATGTAATTGAAAATAAGGAGGTCATATATATACATGTCCCAACAATTGTAATGTAATTTAGATTCATGATACAAAAGTATTGCTTGAATGTAAAAGAGGAGAGAGAAGTTCCTTTCGGAATTTTGGCATAGTAACGGGTGTACATGGGAGGAATTTAATGAGAGAGAAAGGGGTATCCCATCATTCAAACATGTAGAGGGATGTATGAGGGAGGTGCAAAACCATACCCCAACATTCATAATTGATATTAAAAGGGCAAAACAACTTAAAGAGAATTGGACAAAAATGAGAAAGGAAGAAAAAACCCTTACATGGAAGTGTGCTTCCAGAGGCTTGAGAGAAGCTTGAGGGAGGCTTCTTGGGAGATTGGGGCTCCTTGAGAGGATTATAGAGAGATTAGGAAAGAGTTTGGAAGAAATCTAAAGGCTTTGAGTGAGGAGGAAGTGGGATCTTGTGTGGGTTTATATAAGAATGGTGAGGGAATTCTTTATTATTTAGGTTTGGGAACCATTATATTTAATTAATCCAAACCACAAACCATACCATGGTTTTCGCCCATGGTTTTTAGAAAAGGGAAGAGGAAAACTATATTTTAAAAGGACAAAGTCCAAACTTCTTAAAATAATAGGGTTTATTATGTGGAGGGGAGTCACACTTCCATGGAAAACAATATAAAAAGGCAAGGTGTTTAATAAGTCTTGAAGGGTCCATTAATGCTCTGAAAAGTAAGCAAACAAACCCGAAATCGCATTATTTTAATGTTAAAACATATATTGGTCGAAAAAAAGCATATATAATTTTATTATATCACTATTGGGTCATTATGATGTCATAAAACACATTATATATTTAAAAAGTTTTTATTTTTTACCCCAAAAATTGATTGTCTCATAAAATTATGAAAAATTCACCGTTGGATAATTTCGAAGATCTGATTCCAGAAATAACATTTATTTTTTCTAAATAATTTTTTAAATATGTTAATTTTCACTTTTAAAATAAAAACCGACATTTATTGAAAATTCACTGGTTTTGACAAAAAAAGGCTTTCAAACCTTAATAAAAATGACAATTGCATTCATAAAATTATATGATCATTTATATTTAATAAAACTTAATTTAATAATAATAATAATAATATTTTATTTAAATAATAATTAATTCAAAAATCTCTTAATTTAATAAAATATAATTCTTAATTAAATAATCACTAAAAACACTATTTGTACTTTAAAAACTATTTACAATGTATCAATGATGACAAGAAAGTATATTCATTATTAGATAAAAAAATAATGTACATTAACAGAGTACTAGCGATTTGTTACATAACACCTTAAAACAGCCACATAAGACCTAAGGGTAAGGTGTGCGATGGTGACAGACTCTTGGGGTGGCTCGGATAACATCGCTCGAGTGGTAATTTCTATCAACTTCCACTTTTCCCGTAGATGGTCACGTTCGAGCTTGACATGATGAAGCTCAGCATGAGCTTGGTCAAGAGAAAAGCCCAATGATTCCACCTATTTTATGAGCTCCGACAAATGGGCTTCGTATAGAGAAATTCTACATGATGAGGCCATCACTTCCTTTTTCTAATTAAATTGGGTTTGTTAAAGCACTATATTTATACTAATCATGTGATCAATGTTCAATAACTATAAAAGAAAAGGTTACAATTCTTAACATAAAACCAAAGAAGTTGACATTTTATATAAACATTTTACATAAAGAGACATTTAATTAGATCAATAGGGATTTTCATTAATGAATCTTTGGGTCATTACAAATAGGGTACGGTATCTCATAGTTTCCTCCTTCTTAGTAAACTTGATCTGAGGGCCATGTGTGGAACTTCAGTCGGAGGCCCGAGATAGTTTAGAAGTTGACATTATAGGTTAGGGTTAGGGTTTTTGGTTGTGGGCACCTTTTGTAGAAAACAAAAAAAAATACAACATGAATACAATCAAGGAAAGTAGATATTGCAATATGAAATATTCATAGTGCAAAGCGTACAAATCCTAAGGCAGATCTCATTTTGGAAATTGAGTTTTTGAAAACACATATTTAGTGAAAATCAGTGTGTCACCTGTAAGTGATGAAAATTCTATGGAAAACAAATGAAAAGAGGGGAAGTGAATGGCCAATAATAAAGAAGAAGAAATGACAATAAAATGGGAGTGGGGATAGTTTTCTTGGCCAAACCCTAGGGAAAGAGAGAGAGAATGAAAGAAAAAGAAAGAGAAATGGAAAAAAGGAAGAATAAAGAAGGAATAAGAATACCTTGGAGGGAGTCCTGGCAAGGGAACATGGTTGGAGGAGAGGAGGAAGAGGGAGAGCTACACGGGTTGGATTAGTGGAGGAGGGGCACCACACAGATGGAAGGGGGGGGGGGAATCCGGGTTTTATAAAAGATTTGTGTTTTAAGTGGTCACATGGTTTAGGCACACGGTTTGTTAAAACGTGAGCCAACCATGCGTTGGTTCTTCTTGGGGGAGTCCAAGGGGCATGGTTCGTGCACGGTTTGTAAAAACCATGTTCCAACTATGTGGTTGGTTCATTGTGAAGAATGTTTTGAAAATTTCCCCCTTTTAAAATGAAAACGTACCCTTTTCATTAATATCTTTGTTCCCCTTTTTATGATAAAATAAATTTTTTAGGTTTTCCATTTAATGTGTAAGACTTTCATTCACAAAATTCAATATGATACCCTGACTTGGAATGAGAATCTTACACCATAACACCCAAGAAATGAACCACACAGTAGTATGCAATCTTAAGCACAATGAAACAAACAAAGCATTTAAATAGAAATTTTTTCAAAATGTCAGGTTACCTCCTGGTCGGTGCAACGTTATATGTCTTGAGCTCAACATTCCTGGGCCTTGAGCTATCCCAATTTTATGGTGGAATATGTTCCCACCATGTCATCCATGATAAAGTACGGTTTTAGGTGCTTCGCATTAGCATTAAACGTCTGCCCATATGCGCCAACCACTTCCACCACTCTATAGCAGAAAAAAATTATCACAACGAAGGGTCCTGACCACTAGGTCTTCAAATTTCCTGGGAAAAAGAGTAAATATTTATAACCTGGATGGAAGGATTACTGGGAGATCATGCAGTCATGGACTGCCTCTGTCTTCTCCTTGTACAATTTCGCATTCTCATAGGCCTCCCGCCTAATCTTATCAAGCTCTGTTAATTGATATTTTCTCTTTTCCTCTCCACCCTTGAGATCATAGTTTAAGGCCTTGATAGCCTAATATGCTTTATGCTCCATCTCCACCGGTAAGTGGGAGGATTTTCCATAGACCAATCGAAAAGGTGACATTCCCAAGGGTGTCTTGAAAGCTGTGTGGTAGGCCCATAATGCATCTTCCAACATCTTGGACCAATCCTTTCTGGATGCGCCTATCGTTTTTCTAGTATTTATTTCAACTCAAGGTTTAACACCTCTACCTGATCACTGGATTTCGGGAGGTAGGGCATCCCTTGATTGTACTTGACTCCATACTTTAAGTGCACATTTCTCATAAGTGTGTTGTCAAAATGAGTACCTTGGTCGCTAATCAACACCCGCAGGGTCCCAAACTGACTGAAAATATGTTTCTTGAGAAATGTTACAACTACCTGAGCTGTATTATGAGTCGTTGCTGCTACTTACACCCTCTTAGATATGTAGTCATCACAGATCAAAATGTATGTGAGAACAAAGGATGTGGGAAATGGACCCATAATGTTGATTCCCCACACATCAAAAATTTCAACTTCATGTATCTGGTGTTACAGAATCTCGGCATGATGACCGAAATTTCTCATCTATTGGCATTGATCATATTAGGAGATAAAATGATGTGTGTACTTATTCATGGTCGGCCAGAAGAATCCTGATTGTAAAACCTTGGAAACTATTCGATCCAGCCCATGATGTCCTCCTATAAGAGAAGAATGATAGATTTCTAAAATACTTTGACTCTCTTCCTCCGGGATGCAATGGCGGATTATCACATTGCCGCATGAAAGGAAAAGTATGGGGTCTTCCAAGAAATATCGCTTTACCTCCAACAAGAACTACTTCCTCTATTTAAATGAGAATTTTGGGTGGAAAAATCATGTTGCTATGTAGTATTCATGATCGGCGAACCATGGTCGAGGTGGGACTCCAATGGAAAATAGCTACTCATCGAGGGAATATTCCTTGATCTCTCGGTCTTCTTCTCTTTCTAAGTGTGGTAGCTCCATCCAAGAGTGGTGATCAGCCAACCACATTCTCACTGCCCTTTTTTACTTTAATTTCCAATTCAAACTCCTGCAGGAGATGCACCCAATGGATGAGCCTTGGTTTGGCGTCCTTTTTATTCAGAAGATACTTCAGTGCGGCATGGTCCTTATAGACCACAACTTTTGAAATCCCCAAGTAGGAGCGGAATCTGTCAAATGAAAAAACCACAACTATAATTTCCTTCTCCGTGGTGGTGTAATTAAGCTGCGCCTCATTTAATGCTCAGATAGCATAATAGATAGGTCTGAAAATACGATCCAGCCACTGTCCAAGGACTACCCCACAGCATAATCGCTCGCGTCACACATAAGTTCAAACTACTCTTCCTAATTCGGAGCGATCATGATGGGTGCGGTGACCAATTTTTCCATCAAAATCTGGATGGATTCATTACATTTATCACCAAACTCAAAAATCACATCTTTGGATAGTATATTGGTTAAAGGATGAGAAATCATGGAATCGTCCTAAACAAATCTTCGATAGAAACTCGCATAACCCAAAAAACTCTGAATTTCTCAGACTAATGTAGGAATGGGAAACTGCGAGATAACTTCAATTTTTGTTAAATCCACCTGAATTACTTGCATTGAGATCTAATTTCTTAGAACAATTCCTTGTTTTACCATAAAATGGAACTTCTCCCAATTGAAAACCAAATTTTTGTGCTCACATCGCTCAAGAACTATCTCCAGATTCACCAGAAAAGTTGTAAATGACCTCTCGTATACCAAGAAGTCATCCATGAAGACCTCTTGAATCTACTCCACCATATCATAGAAGATGGATAGCATGAACCTCTAGAATGTGGCTCGATTTTTTCATATTCCAAAAGACATGCGTCGGTAGGAAAATGTTCCATACAGAAAAGTGAAGGTGCTCTTTTCCAGATTCTCCAGAGCGATATAAATCTGATTATATCCCGAATAACCGTCTAAGAAACAATAAAATTCATTCTCATCTAATCTTTCAATTATCTGATCCATGAATGGAAGAGGGAAATGATCTTTTCTTGTGGTGTCATTTAACTTCCGGTAGTCGACAGAAACCCACCATCCCGTGTCTATCTGGGTCGGGATGAGCTCGTTCTTTTCATTGGTCACTACCTTGATGCTGCTCTTCTGTGGCACCACCTGGAGAGGACTCACCCACGAGCTATCTGAAATGGGGTATATAATACTAGCATTGAACAATTTTATCACCTCCTTCTTAACCACTTATTTCATAGGGGGGGTTCAACCTCTATTGTGGTTGGTGAGATGCTTTTTCCCCTTCCACTATAAGTACCTTGTGAGTTTAGATAGTGGGGATTATACCCTTAAGGTCAGAAACTATCCAACCAATGGACTGTTTTTGCCTTCATAGGACTTGCCGAAGAGCCTCCTCTTGGTCCTTTGGGAGTGATGCATTTAGGATCACTGGTAATGTATGTCCCTCTCCCAAGTAGCCATACTTCAATGAGGAAGGTATAGGTTTCAACGTGAGCTGGGGAGCCTTGATATTGGACGGTATGATAAGCTCAACCTCAGCTCACTCTAAAGAATCTGGAACAATTTCCCTTTGCAAGTAATGGCCGCCTTGGACTTCAATAAATCCTTCTTCCTCCCAATTTTCTGCAAGCTGATCATACTCCAAAATGAATTAATTTCTAAAAGAATAAGATTACATATCATCTCCATCTAGGACTAATCACTCAACCGTTGTTTCCATGGCACACCAATCCACTTTCTCTATAAGTGAATCATGTTTTACTACCTTCAAGATGTTGTACGAGACATTTTCATCACCAACACAGAAGATCATCTCGTCTGGGTGCACATCAATTAACAACTTTATAGTATCCATAAAGGGGCTTCCAAGAATTAGTGATGCCTCTTGGACTTCTTCCATATCAAGGATAATAAAATCTACTGGTAGAATCAACTTCCCCACTTTAACCAAAACGTCTTCCAACATCCCCCTTGGGGTATTTAATAGAACTATCGGCGAGTTGGAGTACCACCCAGGTGGGCTTAAGATCGTTCAACCCTATCTTCTTGAATACCCCAATGGGAATTTGATTAACACTCTCCACCAAATCACAAAGATCTTTACCAAACTCACAAGGTCAAATAGTACATCGGATAGTAATGTTTCCCATATCATGGAGCTTAGGAGCGAGAGTTTGTTGGATAACTGCCGAACATTCCTTTGTTAGGGGAATGGTTCCCAAGTCTTTCATTTTCCTTTTGTTTGAAATGATTTATTTTATGAACTTCATGTAGGTGGGCATTTGAATTAATGCTTTAGCAAAGGGGATGTTGATATGAATATTCCTAAAGATCTCAATAAATTTAGAAAATTGTTTGTTTAGCTTCTTTTGTTTCATCCGTGCTGGAAATTTCGAAGGAGGGTCATATGCTTTGATCATTGCTTTTCCCTTATCATGTGGGACTGCCGGTTCTTCATCCTTCTTATGTCTTGAGGAAGATTCCTCAGCTGCAACTGCTCTACCAGAGGACGTGGACTACTTTGATGTTGGGTCACCCTGACTCATAGTGACCTTTGGTGTCAGCTCCTTCCCTCTGCGTAGAGTAACTGCATTTTCCTCCTCCAGTGGATTTTTCACTGTGTTTCCTGGTAGTGTACCAGGCGGTCTATGGGACAGCTGATTGGAAAGCTGCCCAATCTATTTCTTGAGGCTTCATATTGAAGCCTCTTGGTTTTGAAATCGTCTCTCATCGGTTGTTATGAATTTGGATATCATTTGCTCCAACCTTGAGGGAGGTTCTGCTGAGCTTGTTGAGCGACTTGTGTGGGAGGTGGCTATCTCAATGGTTGGGCAGGACGAGGGTTTTGATACCCTTGTTGCTGATATGTGCTTTGCTGGAATTGGATACTCTGTTGCTACCTCGGGTACTGATTTTGGAACTACTGTTTCCCATAACCCAGTGGTCATTGTGGCCGGGGATGAGAATTTTTTTGTTTCTCCCACAAGCCTATATTATGATTTCCCTACCACCCGAGTTTTGGTATTGAGGGTAGCTGTTTGGTACTCTGTTCTATGATCCATAATTGACCTCACTGGTTAGGGCTCTTGCATTGATCCCTGGGCACTCACCCATGGCATGGTTGTCACCACAATCACCACACGTTGGTGAACTGATAGCTTGAACATGAGATGTATGATTTAGATTCAAAGAATAAATCTTCTTTGAGATGGCATCGAGTTGAGCTACAAGCATGGTGATGGCCTCAATATTGTGCATGACCCTTTTCTGAGTACCTCTTTCAAAATTCAACTGAAAGCTATTGGCGGACTTGTCTTTTAATAATTCAAACATCTCTTCAGGGGACTTCCTCATGATTGTCCCTCTATTAGCTGCATTAACCACGGACATTGTGTTAGTAGTGAGACCACCATAAAAAGACTATAATTGCATTCATAATGGCAGTCTGTTGTTTGGGAACTTCCAAATCATCTCCTTAAAAAATTCACACGACTCATACAAATATTCTAAGTCATTCTGCTGGAAATTATGAATTTCATTTCTTGAAGTGTCCGTCTTCGAAGGAGGGAAATATTTGGATAAAAAGGCCTGAGCCAATGGATCCCAGGTTATAATGGATCACTAAGGCAAGCCCTTCATCCAGTCCTTCGCCTTATCCCTTAATGAGAAGGGAAACAGTCTAGGGTGGATGGCATCCTCCGATGCGACGTGGTACCAGAAAGTGTCACAGAAATACAAAAAGTTGTAAAGGTGAGCATTGGGGTCTTCACTTGTAAAACCACCATATTGAACGGTATTCTGAATCAACTGCATTATTTTCGGCTTGATTTTAAAATGATGGGCCTGCACTGGTGGCCTGACTATTCTAGTGTATGCTCCCTAAATGGTGGGTAGTCTATATTCCATAAGAGTCCGGCATGGAAGCACTAGTTCCGGAGGTGCCTGAGGAATAAACTGTTGTTAACCGTGAGGGTAACATGCCTACTGGTTATAAGGAAAAGGGGGGTTTCTCCATCTGAATGTATGGTCTCTACGGTGGCTGCCCGTATCCCGGCACAAATTGAGCTAGGGGCCGCTGTTGGTTCCTCGGCAGATACTCCATATAAACCCCCAGTGGATTCAAATGCTGCTCTTCATCACCACCCCTTGGTGGATTCCCTTCGATAACAAATGACTGTCCAACGACATAGACTTCCCCCAATTCTTCATCCTTATGCGCCATAGGAACATCTGTTTCGTGATCACCTATAAGTTCACAACGTCGCCTAGAAAACATTCTTTCGATTTTGGGGGCAATCAGTTGTAACTTTGATGACTCGGAAATTTGAGAATGAGTTACTCGGCCACTCATATACTACAGGCCTTCACACAGAAAAAACAGCCATCGTAAAAGGGAAAAAAAGTTATAAAACAGAAATAATATGAAGAAAATAATTTTTATAAATTTTTTAATATTTATTTTCACTAAATAATTCCAATACAATTATCAAAAAACGACCATCTAATACTTTTCCCCAGAAACGACGCCAAAATTTGGCCAGTCATTTACCTGAAATATTCTTTTTCAGCCAAATTAAATTCCCTAACGGGTACTAGTACAATAAGAAAGTATGGGGTCAGACCATAGGGATACTGAGTTGGTCTTTTATCTTTATTGAATTTACGTCACTTGGTGAATATGCTAAATTTAAACACGTTTGGTTGGTTCATGGTACTAGCCTTAAAAGGTGAGTAGTTAATCGAGCTTTTCTAATCCACTACCGATTAAACATGAAATTGAAGATTAATTAAAACTTAATTTTAATGTATAATAGTGAGAATGTGCCTGGGATGGACATTAGTGTGGGAAATTAAAACATTATTCCTTATTATGTTGTATTTTTCATAATACCCCGCATTTTTGGGTTTCATAAGCATCCGAACTCCCTTGGTCTGACGAGTTCTGATCAAGTCGATCGAAATCAATTCCATGGTCTAGTAATTGATTTCTACTTATTCTTAGTGTTGGAACCAGCCTCTAGAAATGACAAGAATATCCAATGTTCATGGATATTATTTTCATAATTCTCCCAACGATCCCTGGAAACTCCATTCTTGGTCAGTTATGGATGTTTCGAGTGAAATAAAACATAGAAGTGTTGGGAGAATTAGGTGAGAGATCATGAACAAATACAAGAGTATAGAAAATGGTTCTAGAGATCCCACGTTATTCCCATCACCAACATAAGGGGGGGGGTGGTTAGCTACTAATTATTTAAAGAGTCAGAAACATACTATAATGCATCAGATAATTCATTAGAATATAACAAAAAGAAAAATTAGTAATAAAAATAATAGAAGAACAAAACAAGTTTCCCAGAAAAATCTCACTCCTTCATTCCTTATATGCTCCCCCTTCTGTTAGTTCTCCCTTGTCTCATTTCACTCCTCAGGGTCTCCCGAGTCAAAAAGGGCCTTTTTCCAGTTGTCCAAAAGCAAGCCTCAAAGAAAATATGAGGTCAAGCAGTTATTGGAAAGTGGAAAATAAAAAAATAAGGAAGCTTTAGTGGTATGAATGGTTTCAGCGCACGGTTTGGTAAACCGTGCACCCACCGTGCGAGAGATTTTGTCTCAAATCCCTCAGCCACACCATTTGGGTGCACGGTTTGGTAAACCTTGCACCAACTGTGAGGGAGCATCTTCCCTGAATCTTTGAACCATACAAATTTCTTCTAGAGGGCCTGCACTATTTAGTAGACCGTATGACAACCGTGTGGGCCTTTCTGTATGTGGAATCCCCTCCCATATGGTTTTCACAAGGTTTGGATAAAACGTGTGGCTACCGTGCGGGTCATCTATGCCTTTGAAATATCTAATTTTTCCACCGTTCATGACTAGTATTTGATCCGAATAACTCCCTTCTAGCATAATTAGGGGGAAAAGGCCATTATGCCTCCAATTCCATTCTGAATCTCCAAACATCAAAGAGTCCATGCTTTATCCTTTAGTGACCGAAAAAGCTATCAGGATACATTATCATTGTGAAAATCATGTAAAACCAATCCAAAAAACCAATTTATAGATATTAAACCAAGTGTAAATGCCTTACGCACAACATTGAATCACATGCATGACATATAAATATCCTGATGATGCATAACCAATAGAGAATAGTAGATAACTCAATCACATCCCTTTTTATCAATAAAATGATAATAAAATTCATACACAGATGTGTAAAATAAAAATTTTCATGGATAATAATAATAACATAATTCTCAAAAAAAAAGAAAATTATTAACTATTGTATGTGATGTTTCCAAGAAAGATGGTACATTTACCATCATGATTTATTCTCAAGAAAATTTAAACAACCCGGATTTGGACGACTGATTCATCTCATGAGACTATTGATGCATCAAGGTGATTTCCTTAACAGGTCCCTAAAAATATAGTTCATTTCAAAAATAATTCAACATATATAGAATAATATGTTTTATTAATGAACAACATGCCTTATCAAATATCTGAATTTAATAAGATAATAGATTTTTCAATAATTCATCAGTTAATGAAACAAATATAAAATCAAACACTATATAAAAAAATTGTATATAATTCTTTAAATATAAAGATCCATTAAATGAGAACTTGTATATTTATAATAAATTTAATTCATAAAAAATTATCATCAAGAAGTTATTTTCCCAAGAAAAAATCATAATCATAAAGGAAAGTGATATTACAATGATATCTTTTACTGCATTTTAAGTTTCAACTAAATACCCCTTCGATAAGATAATTCAATGTGAAAAAATAACACGATGTATGAGTTACTAATGATATTAAATGAAAATTGAGTATTATATACACAATATTAAATTTAATTTTTGTATAATAACAATCATGTCTTAAAAGAAGTTAAATTGATACGAAACCCATTACACATGAAGAACAATTGAATCGTGAGATTTGTGAAATAATAAAATCAATTAAAACATTTAGAATCATGAAATAAACTAAATTAATGTTATGATAAATTCAAATTGGTAGTGTTGGTACCACAAAAAATAAGTAAGTGGTGAATTTGACAATTATCTCACATATATAAAAAGTGAAATGAAAATCCCTTGCCTTGCATTTCTTTTTGGGTGAACATAATTTAACCTACTATATAATAATTTTAAATAAGATAATAAATAATAAAATAATATTCATAATATTCATAATATTGTAAATTATATTCTTATAAAATATTCGTACACATTTGTGAATAATCGTTCATTATTTTCACCATTTCATATGTTAATCTCCCCATTTTTGAGTATTTGTTGACATGTTACTTGTTGTTCCTATTACATATACCAAGATTTCATCATCTAAATAATGAAAAAGATGATTTATTTTTAATATATATTAATTATATTTTTATTTAATATAATAAATAATAGTTAGAGACAAGAAATTAAATGCTCCATTCATGGAGATGGTAGGCCATATATATGCATGAACGATACGTCCAATTCATTTTGATATTTAATAGAATGAAAATAAAGTGATATATATATTATATTTATATTATCATTTTGATGTAATATATTTCATATATTTTTATCAATACCATCCTAAATACATTCCATGCATATCATGAATGAATCACCTAGTTTTGAAGATGTGGTAGTCCACACATTCACAAACAATGTTTTCGTATTCCCAAAAAATTGAATACATAAGGGAATGGGTTATATAAAAACTAAATAAGAAAAAATAAATCATAAATATCATATATAACATATATAATCTATAAATACATCATTATTACAATCATTATAGGTGGTAATGGACGAAAAAAATACATCAATTCATGATGCGATAGTTCATCGCACACACAAATGATAATTGCATATCCCATTTGATAGATGTGTGTGAAAATTTTATTTGAAACCAAAGAATAAAAAGAACTCAATATATTTAATTAAATAATTTTATTATAATAACATGATATAATTATAATTTAAGGTGTTTATATTTAAGTGAAAAAAGAGATCGTTGAAGAACGTTACCTCCTATTGAGGTAATTCCTTTTGGTTTATAACAAAAGAAATCCTTGGAAGGAATTAATAGTGAATTGAGGATTTTAATAGCATGTTATTGATTTTTGGAGCATATTTGGGTATATTTTTAATTATACAAAGTTCTTGAGTGGTGTGAGTAAATTGGGGAGGGTATGTGACTTTTATAGTGGTGAGAGAGGACACACTTGGAATTTTTGAAAAACAAAATAGTTTGATCCCCACATCTTTACATACCATGAGGCTTCCATAATATAGAAAAATAGATTAATAAATGAGTGAGGTCTATATATATACATAAAATGAGTGTTGGAAAATTTTTGGTACATTTTTATACATTAAAATTAATGTTTAACCACCAAGTAATCATGTTTTTACCTTAATCGGTGTAAATTATTTTTATAACATTCACTAATAATTTTGGTCAGAAACTAAATTGACCATATTAGAAATTATAAATTATGTTGATTCCAAAGATTTAATCCATTTTCTATATTCCAATCACTGAATTTGTATAAGTTAATGTAAAATCAATCCCATGGATGGGAAGACAAAGAAGGGTTTTTAAGATAAAATTATCAAAATATTGGATTTTTTTAATATACAGTTTCAATTTGAAATTGATTAAAATTATCTTATTTGGATTAATTAATGAATATTTTATCTAAATAAGCTTTAAAAGAAGTTAAAATATAATTTAACCGTATAAATTAATGAGATAAAAAGTTAATTCTCAATTATAATCCAGTACTTTTCACTATTCATTAAAAAAATAAACCCCCCCAAAAAAACCCTAACTAAAAGATTATAGTCCAATTAATGAATTAAATATTTTATTTACACATAAAATTTATAAATTTTCCAAAAATTTGATTTAAAATAGGTTCTCCAGTAAAAGTTGTTAAAACATCCAATAGAAAAATATATGTTTTTATGCATAAAATTTGGTTTCTTCATATCTTTCTTCTATAAAATATATCATATTAATGTCATAAATATTATATTGGAAATAATATATATATATATATATTTAATATAGTTCAATAATTTAATTATTTAATTTTATTTTTAAAAAACACATTCTGAGCATAAAAATAGATCTTTATAAAAACATATCTAATATATTCAATTTGTTTTAAAATTAATTTCTATTTAATTTTTAACCAATTAATTAAAGATATATTTTCATAAGATAGTTAATATTATTAATAAAAACTAATTTAATGTCTAGGTTATATCATATTATATAAAATAAAAATATTCTAATAATATATTGTTCTTTGGTAAAACATGGTCTTTCGTGTGACACAAACTATCAAACAAATCATTCATGCATGTAATGATAGGTAAAATAGTGTTTTGTAAATTAAAAGAAATATAATAGAATTTTTTAGAATAATAATATGTCATAATGTCTTGGGATGTTGTATCTTGTTCTGTACTTGGTGTTGCATGCAATTCATGTTATTAAATGCTATTTTCTTACTTCAGAATTTATGGGTGTTACAAGATTATCATCCATATAAACATAAAATAGAATGATAAATTTATCTTTTATAACTGATATAATCATATAATATAATGTTTTATTTGTCTTTTACTTTTGGTCTATTTCATTGATTCTCATAGTACACTTACATGAATTATACTTCACATCAGTTTTATAATCAATATATATTGATCAACCAGTGTGTTAAATTGTCCCAATGATCATTAAATGATCACAACACAACACATATGACATGTAGTGTACTATGTTTACACTTCTGTGATGCATAACATATGATATTCCACTTTAGTTATTCTTATAAATCATATTCTTAAATTATATAACATATCCCTATTCTATTAACACTATATTCTTCCAATAGTTATCTAAAATTTTCAAATGATCATTAAATGATCATAGAATAGAATGTATGATATGTGGTGTTCTATAAAATCACTTTAATTGTGGTTTAAAAACTATTAATGGGATTCTCAACAGTGTTTTACCAGCATTCTTTTCTTTTCCCATTAATTTACTTCAAATAGTATGCTAAATTGTATATATTCTCATCACATGAATATAAAATATAATATATGTTAAGTAGAATATTGTATATTTAGTTTATTTATGTTTACTAAACTATTTCATTTTTATCTTCAAATAGTAAACCCTCATTTTCATGGAATAACTCTTCTATAAACTCAACTTCACAATCAATTAGTAAAGGTTTTGAAAATCCATACTAAATTGATTTCCAAAATTCTAATTTGCAATGTATGGTACCTCTTTGAACCAGAAATCACAAATAATGGTTTGACATAAAACCCATGGATAATAATGGATGAAAAATATAGGGATATTACAAGGACATCAAATAAAATCATCTTCCAATGGAATAATTTCAAAATAATCAATAATCCTCTATATTGAAAAAATGTCTATCTTTTGACTCAAGTCATGGAGATTTATGATTAGTTAATAAATATTCACAATTAATATTATGAAATGATCATTACTAGCATCCAATTCTATCACGTAACACCATAAAAATTCTTTAGGTTTCACTGCATTAAGAATACTTTGGTCCTCATATAATTTATCCATATATATGAACATTAAGATATAATGACAAAAAATACAACATTAATTCATGAATCATTAACTTATTTTGTTCGCATTTGATAAAAAAACTAGAGAAATTAACATTACATTGTGTTTAGGTTGAAGATGTTCGATATTACTAGGATAATGACTGATATAAAATTTATTTTTTAATAAATTAACACACTCAATTGAATATTATGGTGACATAATAATCTAATATAAAATTATTTAAAGTTATTGAAATTTTAAATTTATGAGGTATTAATGTGTGATGTAATCAATTGGTTTGATAAAGGGATCATTTTTCCTATCATTGAAAACATATGGATATTTTTACTAAATGATATAGTTAGTATAAAGTATATAAATATGATAAAAATAAATATAAAAATAAAAAATTATGACTGAGAGAATCATGGATTAGAGAGAGTAGAAGGAATAAAATATATTGGATGTGAGAATAAGGAACTGAAACATCCATATATACAATTTCCACTAAATGATTAAAATATTATCATAACATCGTTACTATTAACTTAATATGGATACATAAAATTGATAAAAATTCTAGTATATCTAGAATTATTAAACTAAACAACCATAACATACCTATTTATAATTTCATATATATGAAACAATTAATTTTTTTTATACTTTTGAACATTCAGTAGAGTACGAAAGACTTGATTCATTATACTGGAAAAGAATTCCTATAACAATCAGTTTAATCTTTTTATTGAAAATAATGTCCATTGAAATATATAATGGAAATTGTGACATTGTAGAAAAAAAATATTATCTATCTAATATCCCATCTTATAATTGTTCTATATAGTTTAAATCACATAAAATCTTATTGAAAACACAATAAAATCATTATAAATTGAAAATTAATGAAATAAAACATCTTTTGAGAAATTAAGGAACCTATATTGATGGAATAGTAACATGACCATTGTAATTGTAATATAACTATTAAGAATTGTAATCTGGATAATATAATAATTATAACTCTTATTAATGTATTAATAAAATATGGGTATCTTATAAATGAAAATATGATATATATTTATATATAATCGAATAAATAAATCAATTCCTTAAAAATTATAAATTAATTGTTCATATTTTTGTAATGAATTAATATATATTAATAATTTTATAATTAATAGAATTTTTTAAAAGAAAATTTAATTTCACATTATTGATTCAAAAAATTATATTTTGTTGTCTTGTGAATATAATAAAGTTTTATGATTACTTAATTAATTTTTAACAATTTCATAAGATCAGTTATAATTTTAAAATCATTAATATTAAAAAAATGGTGATTTTTATTATAAATTAAATTACTCATATTCAATAAATAATTTCAATAAAATGGTTTAAATTTAAAAATTATAATCATAAGAATTTTTTTACAGTGAATTTTTGGTATTTATCAATAATTGTTAAAATAATGGTGAATAGTGAAATGTGGTATTTTATTGTATTTAAAATTATAATTAAATAACTGAATTTTTTAGTAATGTTTGATTCATAGATTATTTAAGTGGAAATTAAATAGAAATAATATTCTCTAGGTATATTATTTAGAGAAAATAATTATTACTATTAATAGTCTTGAACAAAAATAATAAACTAACAAATAAAATAATAAAAAATACCCCTCTATTACACTATAAATACCACCCTTCACCACCCCTGGTCATAAAACCATATAATCCTAGGATCATTCTAATATTTCTTCAAATTATTCTCCCAAAAATCTTTTCCTGGTTGTGGTCTTTTTTTCCCAACAAAAATACCATTTCCAATTCCCTTTAGGAGGTACTCATGAAGACGACACTCAAGAGGTAAAACATTACCTCTCTCTCTCTTTCAAATTATTTTCATTACTTAAACTTTACTAAAATACCCTATCCAAAGTAAAATGAAAATCATACTATCATTTATATACATGAATTTTATTTTGGTAATGGTATATCCACCTTTAATTCTCTTCTCCCCCTTCTATTCGAATAATGAAAACCTCATTTTTGAGGTGTTGATACACCACCTTCACAGATAATGATTTTTTATTTTATAAAACCTCATTAATGGATATTAATAAAACTATTATAAAAGATAAAAATAAATTTAAAATGTATATTACAACTACTTTTGAGTTCAGTAACAATTATATATTAATATTATTAATTACTAAAAATAATCAAGTTTGTGATGATCAAAATATTAAAAAATAATCTAAACTGTTATAATTCATGTTTTACCAAATGAATAATATACCTATATAGAAAACTGATATATCATTCCATTTAATATTCTCTATGTTCTTTAATAACATATAATTTAATTTCTGGATAACTATTCCCAATTTAAATGATCTTTCACACATGTATACAAGTAAATTAATGTTGAAAATCAAGGGAATAAACTCTCACAAATGAAAAAAATTTATTATTATAACTCATAAAAAAGTCCATAAATAAACATAATGATATGATAAAAAATAAAAAATAAAGAGGTTATCAAAAAAAGTATTAATGAATCGAATTTCATTATCTAGTACATTATGTGAAAGTTCAGAACACTTTTCGGCTAAAGGTAAGGGATTATATTGAAAACTCTATTTTTTCCATTGGGTTATGGTGTCCCTCTATTTACCATAATGTATTTCATTATTCACATTATAATATCCTCTTACATTATTCTTATATTTTATAGACATATTTACCTAGATCAAATCATTTTCCTTTGACGGGAAAAAACATGTTTTTTGTGGTTTCCTTTTTAATTCTTCTCGATAAGCATGCCCAAATAAAAGAAAAATCACAATTTCTTGCCCATTTTCAAGTAAATAACATAATAAATATTAATATGAAAATATATTTATTCAATATATATTTATAAAATGAAAAACTATCTAATTTTTTTATGGTTTTATGCAAATAATTATACCATTTTTCTCTTTAAGGACTCTTTTATATTTTCCCTTATGTTGAACTAAAGTGGCTCATTTCTAAGGTTTATTAAAAACTATTTTTACATTTTTTTAACTTAATATGGAAATAAATTATCATTATTTAGCCCTATATTACATTATGAATGTCCATGTATGACTTAAATCCATTCTTTAAAGGAAACCATTATGATATACTGATTTTTTATGCATTAGGACATGATTTTGACACCCATTCCTTTCCATGGGTAAACCATATATTAATTTTTTATTCTTAATTGAGTTTTTTTCCCATGTTTTTTTCTACCATATTTTATTCATTTTTAATGATTATTTTTTCTAGGGATATACTATTATAATACCATTCTTTATATAACTTAGGATAGTTTATGATTTAATTTACAGATTTGTGAAAATATTAATATTTCATATACTAGTTTATATATGAATGTGTATGTTGATTGTGTTTCACCCATATCATATAAAGAATTAATTGGACATAGTTTGTGTTGGGTAGGGACTCTTATAGCCCCTTGATGCATCGATAGGTATTTTGAGGAAAACAATTCCAAGTTTTCACTGAGGCCATTCTCATTTTTTTAGACTTCTTAGACGAGACATGATGGTATGGTTATGACGTACTAAACATTCATTCACTCATTATGATAATATATATTGATAATCCATGTGATTATTAAAATAGTATAATATCCATGGGTACGTTTCATTCCCATTTCATTGCTTATATGGCTTTATCTGATCTGATTTTACTATTACCACATTATGATTATGTTTATGTTTTAATTGAAAATAATTTTTTTCCATTTTCTAAAAGATGGTTTAAGGGTATCTGGGACCCAGAGATTACAACCATCAAAATTACAGACACATCATAGCATACAATTCAAAATTCAAAAGTTCAAATCAAAACAGCTGGAAACCGTGCAACACCTCGAGCTGCAAACCCACGTAGTCGGCCTCGAGGCACGAGATCACCCGCAACCTGCAGCATCACGAACCAAGATCCCCGAGACACACACCTGAGGCGACTGAAAAATCCACATCAACTAGAACACCGGGTAGCTTCATCAGCGCCCATCACCGTCATCTCATGCAGACAACGAATGTCCATCTCACCGTCATCCCCATCCGTACAACAAGACAACTACTCACAAATACAAACTCCAACACCAAAAACCATTGTAGAAAGCGGATCGAAACCCAAGAACAGATGAATCAACACTCTAAGTCCCAAATAAAGACTACATCCGCAGCCACAGACTCCATTCACACATCACCTAGGAACTCCAAGAGACGACACCATCACCGTCACCATTTCTTCCTCCCCACCAGAGAGAAACCAGAACCAAACTACTTAGGCTCGATCACGAACAACGTCTCTTCGCCTCCTTAAGAAACATCCACGAAGACTACACTCATCCTCTGAATTCCCAGATCTATGAATGAGGTGTCGTTCGTGAACCGCCGAGGCAAGGGCTTAGGCGCTGATTCAACACTGTGCCACCATACTGACACTAGTGCATGCAAGACGAGCCAAAACATAGCCTCTATAGCAAGAATACCGCCTCCTCGAACAACCGATCAATGGAAGTGGAGTAGAGCTTATTCGGGATGGGGAAGGATGCGCGAGAGAAACCCTAGCGGTGATCTTCCCCTTAAGTGCCCATAAAACCATTTAAAAATAAACGTGTATATAGTTAATGCTCTAATCTCACTAAGGGGGCCCCGACATGCCCCAGAGCGCACCACACATTCCCCAGCTAGTTAGTTAGATTTGAATCGCCCTGTGCATAATACACACAGTGTCCGAGTCTGGAGGGACTCGAGCCTGGTCCAGTTCCCACAAAGAGCGAGGGGTACAACCAGTAGGTACCACTTGGATAACACCCCATGGGAAAAACGCCTATATGGTTAACACTCAACTCTCACTGAGGGGCCCCAACCAATCCCCAGAGTGCGCCGCACGTTCCCCATCTAGGAAGATTTCTTTGAATCACCCTGTGTTTTTACTATATTGCGTACCTTTACAGAGTATCTAATCTCAACACTTTATTATGTTTTATTTTTCCCTAGAAATCCCAGAGGTATATTATTATTGAAATGTAGGGATAATCTATAAGAATAGGGATGCTTCAAAGGGAGTTTATACATTGAATTTATTTTCTATGTAAAACTTATGTGGGTGTCTAGTTTTCTAAGATACTAACTATTTGGTATATTAGGATGCAATCACTTTTCCACAGTACCAATGTAATATATTAAGGCACTAGCTCTGAGATATGAGTTACAAGGTCCTTAATATTAACATCATACCATGTTTAGTAAATACTTTAGAAAACAGATTAATGAAAACATTGATTAGGGTAGCTTAACCAAATAATAGAATTTAAGAATATTCCCAATGTAAATAAGCTTATGATTTAGTGGTTAGTTGTACCTAAATATTCAATTTGCATTAATTTTTTTATTAGTTTTATATTATATATTATGTTTCATAATATTATGATCTAATCTAGTGTATTATGTTATTTAAAAATGGTGAATTGTGGAAGGAATGGAAATAGTATCAACTTACATACCTCATTGAGGGATTTACCTCCTATGAATGATAATGACATCAGAGATATAGATGAAACTGGAGATGAAAAATATATAACTCTACTCATATAACTATCTCAGGTTATGATTAATAACCATAATTTAATTCGGTTTCCTGATCCACAACAATGTGTGGCAGTAATAGATAACTTCATGAAAAAACACCCTCTATCATTCAATGAGACTAAAACCCCATCTATATATGAGAAATGTGGAAGTTCTTTAGAGAATATTTTTCTTCATTTAGGAGGTAATGAAAGGGAAAAGGTGATCATGAAATTTTATCATCTCTCAGGTGATTCAAATCAATGGCGGATATTAATTCCAAATTAAAATGATGTTATAGAAATTGAAAATGTGGAATTGAAGGATTTTAATGAAAATATATTGGAAATTTATTTTCCTCATGAATAATTAGAGGATATGGAGAGTTAATTGAAGAGTCTAAGATAGAAAGAGTATCAAAGAGTTTACAAGTTTGAATCCAACTTTATAATGTTACAAATGAATGTCACGTACTACATATATAATCCAAGAAATATGATTGATTGTTTCTTTGACGGTCTTAAGAAAATTATTTGAATGTCACTTGTCTCTAAAACATTCTCTTCATATGAGTAAATAGTATCATGTTCCATTAAAAAAGGGAATTAATTTTCCATGACGTATGACCTTTAATGGAAGCTGGATAATTTGAGGAATGTAGTGTAATCTAAAAAAGGAAATAATCCAAAAGAGAAGAAAGAAAGAATAGAATTTATATCCTTAAATAAATGAGGAATGAAACAACATTTATCATGCCAATTGTGAATGGGATTTTGTTACATGTATGGAGAAAAATTCTATCAGACCCATGATTCCATGGAAAAGAATGATGTTGGTAATTTTCAATAATTCAACTAAATGGAGACAGTACACTATATACATGAATGTTTTAGATGTTAGGGGAACATTACATAGAAAAAACCATGGGAAAAATGTCATGATTATATTGTCAAAATAGCTTATGATGAAGTTACTATTGATTTTTTGGTAGGTATATTAAGCATCTCCTCAAATTTAGCAAAACCAATATTTGATTTTGGATCATCTCATTATTTTTATCTTCCCAGATTCTAATTTTTTATATTTCAATTTAACCATTACAAGGGAGTTTTCCTATCAAAACTCATATAAAAATCTTCACTGTGACAAAGATGTGTCAAACAGATCATATTATGACATATAAACATGATATAATTGATAATTTTATTATCATACATGTGGTTGATTTTGATATAATCCTTAGTATGGACTGGATTTCAAAATATAATGATAACAGTTATTTCAAAGAGAAGGAAATTATAATTTTTGATAAAGATATGTAAATTATTATCTTCCGATGGGAGACATCTCCATCTAAATCATATCTTATTCTAACTCCATTATATCTTCTAATTGATATTTCTAAATTAGAAGATCATATAAAACCTATTAATGAAAATATGATCTTAAAATATAGGATATACCTATTATTGTAATACCCTGGTTCTAGGTGCCAGCCAATGGTTCCCCTAGGTAGTTTGTCACTTGGACTCAAGTGAATTTCCACAAATGCTAGAGGTTGGTGACTAGAAATGAGGGCCTTCGGTGTGATAATGGGGAAACAATTCCTTCATTGGTAGAGTAATGTGGAAGAATAATAATAATATTCCATAGTAGATGTAGTAATACCATACAATAAGTAAAAAAATGGAAGACTAAAATTAAATAAACAACTAGAGGAAATATATAAATGATGCTTATCACATATATCTAGTAAAGCATCCAAAAAAGTCACAATACCGGAATAAAAAACGTAATCCAAAGTACCAAAATGTAAATAAACTCTAACAGCATCGTAAGCCTTATCTTGGTCCCACGCTATATATCTCCACAACAACCCATTACCTGATGTAGATGGGCTCTTTACCTTAACTATATGTGCATCTATATAATCTATTTGGGACCAAAAGCATGGCCCAAACAGGGTCTGAGACTAATACTAGTAAGAAACCAACCAAATAACTATTCCTAACTTTCAATGAATATATATAACAGTAAAATGTACAAAATGATGTAATAAACAAGGAAGTACTCAAAAGTAAACATTCATAGAGTTTCAACTACATTCATTTACATTTTTTTATTAGTCAACCAATCATTCACAAGTAACCCTCTGGGAAATCTCTCACATCCAAACCCCTCTGGTTCAACATATCATTTAACAATATAGATATAATGACCCCCTGGGATAGCTCACAGAGTTTAACCCCTTTGGTCTCATGAAAACAATGACTCTATGAGGAAGCAATCATTGTCAATTCCCTTTATAGCCTTCTAAAGCTAAAATACAGACTCTCTAAGGAAGTACTTAGTGTCAATTCCCCATGTGGTCTCATAAAGATAACAATAGACACTCTAAGGGAAAACTAAGTGTCAATAACCCATATAGTCTCACATCATGAAATGTACAACATACTCTCTGGGGAATCCCTCAATGTCAATTCCCCCTATGGTCTCACTACACCAAGTTCCCACGACCCGTGTAAAACAATCATGCACAAAAAAATATTCAACAACCAAAGTAAATCACAAATACTACATTGATAAAAGATAAAAATCATAAAATAATCATGTCAGATAAATCACTCCATCCTTACAGCACTAGGTATAGAAAACAGAGCAGCCTAGTATGAAATCCTAGACCCAATGGCCAATATCAGATCAAACATGGGAAAACACATCCATATTAATGTAAATAACCTTATTTCAAATAAAAACCCCATACTCAAGCAAACAAGGCATGGAAGGAATTAATAGGGTTAGATTACCTAAGCACACTATACCATAATCCAAGGTATTGTGCACTTTTTTCACATATAATTCAAAGAAAAAATACAGAAAAGAAAAAACTACCTACCTCAAAGTTGTACACTTTATATAGTTGAAAGTCAGCCTTTGAATCAACCTAGAATGAGGTATATCTAAAAAATAATCAAGATCTCTCATCCAAGGATATCTCATTAAAGAAGATAACTCAAGAGAATATGCTCTAAAATAAGGACGAACTCACAAAGTATATTCCAATGTAATCGACGGTGTTGGATTCGGAGCACAAACAGACGGTTAGGGGCTCTGAGAATAATCAGTGATCATCGGTCACTCCTTGATGAGACGGAACCAAAAGGATATGTTTATGTAAATGAGACGTGACCCCAGTCCAATATAACAATTAAAAATAAAAATACACTATGTGTTCTCTAAAGATACATGGTGTGCATATACCTTTATCGGGCCCTACTTTAGGCGGTCTCTGGGTCACCTCACATGACCATGTATTCGGATATCACCTGACTAGTACACAACTACCTACGAAAACTATGTACATGATGTATACTCTTAAGTACATGTTGAGTACTCATTAAATTTCCAGAAACTCCCTAATTCTCCAAAACACCATAAGTCAAGATCCATACTTGAAATGATGATTTGGGTTCTTACAAACTTCCCCCCTCTAAAAAAATTATCCCCTAATTTCACTAAGAAAGTGGAAAAAATAATCCTCAAACATCTCTATCCACTGCGATCACACATCACCTTCTCTCTCCCATGTCTTGTCATGCACTCGCTCATGCTTCCATAGCACCCTTACCAGAGGAACAAACCATCCAAAAATACCATTTGTGTTGTGATCTACCATCTGGATAGGATGATCCTCGAATGATGCATCGAACTCAAACTCAACCTACTCAGGTTGAAAAATATGATACCCATTTGAGAAGTAACGTCATAGCTGGTAAATGTGGGAGACGTCATGTATATCCTGGTACCTCTGAGATAACTGCAACTAATAGACAATCGGCCCAAATATCTCAAGAACCTCAAATGGCCCGATGTATCTCGGTGAATGATTACCATTTATCCTAATCATCTATTATCCCAACCTCGGTGTGACACATATGAAAACCAGATCTCTAACCTCAAACTCCATAGGTCATCTATATCGATCATAATACGACTTCTACCGTGACTGTGCAGTATCGATCCTCTTCTGAATGAACTCTATCTACTCCATGGTCTCCTCGACAAGACGAGGTCCCATTTTAGCTGCCTCTCCTACCTCTATCCAACATAGGGGTGATCAGTATGGCCTACCATGAAAAGCCTCCTAAGGTGGCATCTAAATAGTTGCTAGAAAACTATTATTATAGGAAAACTCCACCAAAGTTACGTGCTTCTCCCAAGAACCTCCAAAATCATGGATCCATGATTAAATCATGTCCTCCAATACCTAAATCATGTGCTCAGACTGGCCATCTTTCTATGTATGGTAGGCTATACTTATAACTACCTCAGTACCCAAATCCCTATTTAGTCCCTTCCAAACCTAAGAATTAAAACGGGTGTCCCTGTCTGAAATGATAGAGTGTGTAACCCCCTGAAAACACACAATCTCTCAAATGTAAAACCTTCCCATCTCATCGACACTGAATGTATATTTGATATGTAAGAAATTTGTAACCTTCGTGAGTCAATCAATGACCACCAAAACTGAATTATTACCTCAAGGTGACATCGAAATACTTATCATGAATTCCATCGTGACATCATTCCACTTCCACTTGGGAATGGGTAACTGCTACAAAAGCATTGTTGGTCGTTGATGCCATACCTTCACCTACTTATAGGTGGAACACCTCACCAAAAAACCAAAAACATTTATCTTCATGCCTGACCACCAATACTGATGCTGTAGATCTCTATATATCTTGGTGACACCAAGATGAACTTCCGAACGTAAAGAATGAAAATCTCACATCATCTCCTCACGTATGTCTAGTGACACAAATATTCATACATAGAAGCACAAGATCTAGTCCTATATCATGGTTCATCTTGGAATAGGGTCCTCTACTGACACACTCTATTGTAGGACTAGGCCTTTAGCATCTGATATCATCCTCGTTCTCACTTGCTCAAAAAGATTATAAGTAATAGCTATAGAAGAAATAAACATTTTTTCTTTTCTATCATGCACCACCAAATGCATCTTAGATAATATAGACATAAGCTTCCACTCACTGATGGCCTCCTAAACTTCATGTATCTGAGTCCTCATTCTCAACGCATCATCCATAGTGTTTCCTTTCCTAGGTGTGTAGGCAGGCTCAAAATCAAAGGAATGAAGGTATTCAACCCACCTTTTCTGTCTCAAATTCAAATTGCTCAGAGTGGAGATATACTTGAAACTTTTTGGGTCGATTAAATCCAAAAAATTAAATCCCATAATATAATGTCTCCAACAGCGTAGAGCATGAACAACTATAAAAAACTCAAGATCATGCATTGGGTAATTTCTCTCATGTGGCCTCAACTGCCAAGACCTGTAAGTAATGACTCATTCCCCTTCCATAATACGTCACAATTGAATTTATAACTATTTCCTAACACTATAAGAACTAGTATCAGTGCTGAATTCAACCTCCCTTTCAGCTTCTAAAAGGCTGAATCACAGGAATTTGTCCACAAGTACTTCGCACCCATCTCAGTTTGTCCCGTTAGTGGCATTGTTAAGCATGAAAAATCCTGTATAAAATGCCTCTAGTAACAATCAGGCCCTACAAAACTTTGTACCGTGATGAGATTATATGGATGATCCTAGGAAATATCATCTCTCACTTACTCTGGGTCCATTGATACTCCTACCTCTGAGATAACATGACTCAATAAGTGAATTGGGTCCATTCAAAAGTAGCATTTTGAGTGCTAATCTTATAACTTATACTCTCTTAGTGTACTCATAAACTTCTCAATATGGGTTGCATGGTCATGTTGAGTGTGATAGTACACAAAGATATCATCCATGAAAACCACCACAAATGAATCCTAGTATGGACGGAACACTCGGTTCATCAGTTCCATAAACATTGCTCGTGTGTTCGTGAGACTGAACAGTATAATCACATAGTCATATAGACTATACCTACTCAGAAAGGTTGTAAGAGGTATATTAGATTGTCTAATGTCCAACTGATGATAACCAGATCTCAAGTGGATCTTAGAGAACACTTGGGATCCTCTAAAATGATCAAATAGATCATCAATACTTGTTACTGGATATCAGTTCATGATCGTCAACTGGTTTATCATCCTATAATCCACACAAAGTCTAAGGGTTCTATCCTCCTTCTTTGCAAACAACACAGAAAAACCCCCTGGAAAAGTACTGGGTCAGATGAAACCCTTTGCCTATAACTCCCCTAACTACTTCTTGATCTCCTATAACTCTAGTGTATCCATCCTATAAGGAGGAATGGACATCAGTGCCGCTCCTGGAACAAGATCAATAGTAAATTCTACCTCCCACTCTAAAGGCAAGTCTAAAAATTACTATGGAAAAAACATCCCTGAAACGATCCAGCATAGGAGGAATGTCTATCCATGAAGTCCACTAGTCATCCCGTTATAGACTAGAAACCTGGGTTATAATTCCTCCAAACCCATGATGCTCGGTTCCTGCTCTACTCACCTGTACTTCCCATTCAACCTTATAAAGAATCAATAAACCCTTTGGTGACGTGAATCCCACCCTATGGCGATAGCAATCAACAACATCTTGGAAGGTAAATAACCAGTTTATTCCTAAAATTACATCATATCATGTCATCTCTATGACATAAAGGTCCCATAAGAAGTGACACTGGCCGAGCACAAGAGGGAACTCCTTGCACTAACATACACTAACTGTTATAGTCCAAAATAGAGTGTCTAACATCAATATATTAGTATAATTAAATATACATATCTCATGAATCTCCACAACAGAAAAAGATATGAATGAATGGGAAGCCCCTAAATCGAAATGAGTTGATGCTAAAACTGAGGAAACTAGAATCATTACTCTAACTATAGAGAGTCTGGGATCTTTCCTCAGCTGGGTCTTCTCAAATAAAAAAGTATAACATATACCGTGGCCCTACGACCCTACCTGATCACCCTATGCTTATCCACCATATTGTCTCCGAAATCCTAGAAACTAGATACCATGTTCATGACCTCTACCTTGGCCTAAGCTTTTGGAAAAACACCAGTTCCAAGACTGATGTGAAACTGGTGGTCCTTCTCTCGAATGTGGAGTCATAAAAGATCCTCTATCACCAGATTCTGGGGAGAAAAACTAATATAAACTCTAAAGATGACCCATATTTCTATAAGATCGACACTCGACTGGGTGGCTCAGGCAATGTGGCCTCATATACCCTGGCTTCCCACACTGGTTGCATACCACCTGGCTACCTGAAGGTGCATCTTGCCTACTTGAATCTCTATGAGTAGAATACCTATAGTGCTTCCTACTATCATCCAAAGAAGAACCAACTCTAGATGCAGAACCACCCTGGCCCACAGCACCATAATTCCTCAGGTTTCACTCTATGATCAGTGCCTAGTTGACTATAGAAGATATGGTTTTCAACATGAATATGGTCACCTAATATTGGATGTCATTCCCAAAACCATCCTCAAACTTCCTCACTATAAATAACTCATTACCTCCTTGAGTGGGCATGAAGAGTTTCAGCTCTGGGAAACAAGTAAAATACTACATGTCTTCAAGATTACACTGTTCCAAACTCATGAACTCTTGGTCTCACTCATCCCTCAATATATACAAGTAGAAGTATTAATTGAAGGCATGTTGGAACTCATCCCAATCCATAACCTGATAGCATCCCTCCGGTGATTTCACATCCAAATATCTCTTAGAGGAATCTCGAAAGATGTAAGTACCGAGCTTCGACCTTCTTTCTAGAGGCATCTCTAGATGTTGTATGATAGATAGCATGGATTCTAACCATGACTCTATAGCCTGAGGTCCTCCATCCCTTGATAAAGTGGGAGGATTCTTCTTTTGAAAACCTACGTCAATTATTCCATAGACGGGGTAAGAGGTGATTCTCTCTAGAAGGTCTCCAAACACCTCATGAATCCCTCTCGGAACTTTGCATCAACACCTGTATCTGTGATAACAGATAGTTCCAAGACGGGCAAGACATGAGGCTCCACTGGTATTCCCTGATCTACCATGTATGGTGTCTAATCATTGCCATATATTTGGCGTACAACTGAAGGACTCCTCAATGTCATAACTCTGCAAGGTCAAGAACACACCTTAGTTTAAGATCATCATGGACTGAAACATAGATGTGCAAGGAAAGGAATAAGAGAAATAAAACAGTCATGTTTTTAGAAACTTGGATACACAGCATATATGACAACTAAATGGTGTGTTCCCTGAAGCCTTTACATGGGCATGTACCTCTACCAAAACTAGTCAGGTAACACCCCTACACACGACGTCTACTCCTAGAAACATGACATATACCTAAATCATTTTCTCCTTTCCCATGTTTATCTACACATCTAAACCACTTGTTTCTCATAGAACAAGGTTAAACATCATGTTTTGTTCAGACCCGACATGTACCACTTAAGTTTTAACCACCCCTGTTGTTAGTCAATGGTCATAAACACAGATGACTCAACACTGCGTGTTTATTTGAGACACAGTGTGTACTAGAAGAAATTCACCGAACTGTGTCATTAGTCACATGGTCGGATACATGGTCAACTCTTCAAAAAGTTTAATAATAGAACAAGACATGTACAATTTTGTTTCATCCACCCCTGTCATTGGTTACTGGGCTGGCTTCACAGCTTTTATTACACAGTGTGTACTCAAAGTACACATCATGTGTCACCAAACATTTCTCAACCTAGTGTTTATGCCCACACTGCCAGTGGCATGGTTAAAGTATACATGGAGTGCTAAAATAGTACCTGGCATGTATATAATAAAAAGAGTTCCTTCCCAAAAATAAAGATACAACATGTGCATTCATCAATACACACAGTGTGCTCTATGTTTTTTCAGACATTAAGCCTCAGAAACTACTCCGGAACACCTAAAAACCTTGAAATGAACAATAGAGTTCCAAATCCCAATCTATGGGGGCCCATACTCTTCACGAATCATAGTTTGGAATCATCTTTATGTATATCACAAGGTATAACATTGCATTCAATACATGATCCACCAAATTCTGATCCATGAGGGCCAGTAACACCTCCGGGACCAATGTTTGGGGCTCATTCAAACGAAACCTTACACAATAATAAATACCCTATCAAATAGATTTTATTCTATCAAGGAATATATCACAACATCATGTATATCTAGCACAAAATATTTCACAACAACATGAAATTGATAATGCACCCTAAATTTCATGATAACAATTCATGAAATGTGATGTCTAGAAAGTGCCTATCTGATGCATGAGATATCATACCCTCAGATCATTAGGTTGTAATGTAAATAGAATATTAATAATGTCAAAAATAATAACGCAAAACATGTGAATCACTGAATAGTGAAATCAAATAAACTGTAATAATTGGAAAACCTAAAAATTCAATATTTGAGGCATATTGGTTTTCCCTATAAACAGGTTAGGCACTCCCAGACACAGGTTACTAACAACTACCTATTCCTTCATATCCATGTCTATAGTCTCCAAATAGTAATTGAGATGAGAAAATAATTCCTTTGATACCACTTTGTAACATCCCAGTTCCAGGTTCACCCAAAGGTGCCCCGTACCTTGTTGGTCATATGGCCGCAAGTGCATTCCCCAAATGCCAGAGGCTGCCGATTAGCAGGGAGGGTCTGGGATGTGATAGTGGGGAAACTATACCCTCATTGGCATAGTAATTTAGTGGAATAAGAATAATATACAACAACGTAAGTATTAATACCATAAAATAAGTAAATAGTAGAATAATAAAAGTAAATAAACAACTGGATCACATATATAAATGATTCATGTCACATATGTCATGGAAATCAGCCAAACAAGTCACAATGATGTAATACAAATAGAAACCAATGTATGGAAAAGTAAATAAACTCTAACAGCATCATAAGCCTCATATAAGTCCCATGCTTTCCATCTCCACCATCATCATGTACATAATGTAGAAGGACTTTTTCCCTTACATATACCTGTAACAATGTAATCCGTTTGGTCCCAAAAGCATGACCCAAACAAGGTGTGAGATGAATCCCAATAAGAAACCACACAATTATCCGTGTGTAAATGTTAGTGAATATATATAACATGAAAATATGAAATATTATGTGATAAACAATGAAGTACTCAAAAGTAAACAATCCTACAATTTCATCTACATTCATTTGCATTTATTAATTATTCAACAACCATTCACAAGTAACCCTCTAGGAAAGTTGTCAAATCCTTACCCCTATGGTTCATCTTAATATTTAAAAATAAATATATAATGACCCACTCAGATAGCTCTCACATTCTTTCCCCTTTGGTCTCATGAAAACAATAAATCTATGAGGAAGCCCTCAACGTTTATTCGCCCTATAATCTTTTAACAATAAATTACTGACTCTCTGAGGAATCATTCAATGTAAATTCCCAATGTGGTCTCATAATGATAACTATAGACACTCTGATGGAGCACTCATCATCAATCCCCCTTTTCATCTCACATCATGAAATGTACAATATACACTCTAGGGAATCCCTAAACATAAATTCCCCCTATGGTATCACTACACCAAGTTCTCACAACCCTATGTAAAGGAATCGTGAACAAATGATATTCAGCCACCAAAGTAAATGAAAAATAATACATGGATAAATGCCTACAAAGTGTAACATAAGCATGTCAGATAAATCACTCCCTCCTAACAGAACTAGGCATAGATAACAGAGAATCCAAATAAGAAATCCAAGATCCAATGGCCAATATCAGATCAAATATGGTAAAACACATCCATAGCAAGGTAAATAACCCTATTTCCAAAAAAATCCCCATACTCAAGGAAAAAATGCATGGAAGGAATTAACATGGTTAAATTCAATAGACACACAATACCCTAATCCAGGGTATTGGGAACTTTTTTGAACATATAAATCAAACAAAAACTATAAAAGTCACAAACCAACAACCTCGACATTGTACGATCGATATAGTTGAACCCCATCCTTTGAATAGACCTAGAACTTGGTAAATCTACAAAGTCGTCATGAACTCTCAACCAAGGATATCTCACGAAAGAAGGGAAATCAAGAGAAGAGGCTTTATAAGAAGGAAGAACTCATAGAGATGATCCCAACAAAATCAATGGTTTTTTATTCGAAGCAAAGACGGTTGATCGAGGGATTAGAGAAGAATTGGTGATCTTTGGTTTCTACTGGAAGAGACAAAACCAAAAAGAGATGTTTCTGTAAATGAGATGTGACTCCAGTCTGACATAAAAATTTCAAATAAAAATATACATAGTGTTATTTAAAGATACATGGCATGTATATGCCTTTACCGGGTCTCACTTTAGGTGGTCTCTAGGTCACCTCACAAAACCTTGTACACGGTTATTACACGGCAAGTACACGGATACCCGTGGCAACCAGGTACATGTGTGTACTTTTAAGTACACTGTGTGTACTCCTTAAATTTCCAGAAACTTTTATTTTTCTCAAAAACACCAGATATCAAGATACATAACTAAAATAAGGACACATGTTCTTAAATTTATGAAAGAATACATTTTTTTTTATTTTAAGAGGATTAACTTGGACGTCCAAAAGAGAGGTTTGTTTTTTTATCTATTTAATAGCTTATACAAGACCTATATTAATGAATCTCTATATAATGTTCATGGTGCAGTTAATATAGATAAGGAAACAACTATAAGAATTAAGTGATATGGGATTTATACACCCTAGTGATTCACGTTAGGGAGATCATATTCTTTTTGGTATAATGAAAGAAGGATCTATGAGTCTATGGATGGACTATAGTGAGATTAATGCTATTACGATAAGTAATAGGTATTTACCACCTCACATTGATGACTTATTTTATCAAAAACAAAGAGATAAATATTTTTTCAAATATGGATATTAATTTTGGATATCATAAATTTCATGTGAGGATGTAATATATTCCAAAGACAATATTTTGAACAAGGTATGGAAAAACAAGTTTACAATAATTCTATTTGGATTGACTAATGCACCATCTGTTTTTATATATCTAAGGGATAGATTGTTCAATGAAAATATTGATAACATTGTTGTGTTATTTATTTCTGATATCTTTTTGAACACTAAAAAAGACATGGAATATGAAAAAACTTTTGGATTGTTTTGAGAACTCTTAGATGAGAAGAGTGACATCAGATGTTTAGAAAGGGTGAATTATATCTTTAAATTGTTTCTTTTCATGGTTATATTTTCAACTGTATTGGAATCTAAGTTGATCCTATAAAAATATGGTAGACCATGGGTTGCCTATTCCAACAAACATAACCAAGGTACAATTCATAATTGGTTTATTAGGTTACTACCACTATTCTTTTCATAATTTTTCTTATTAGAAAACTGTTTTACCAAGTTTACTTGTAAAGGGGTTATGTTTGTTCAGATGAAGGAATTATAATAATTCTTTGAAGATTTTTAGAGAATATTCATGAGCACCCTGATCCTAAATCTACCATCAGGAAATGGTGGATTTTTTATTTATAGTGATTCATCATATAAATTACATGGTTGTCTCATCATGTTGAATAATTGAGTTACTTCATATGCATGGAGCTAGTTGAAAACCCATGTACCGAACAATACAGATCACGATCTTCAAGTAGAAACTGTAATCCCTTCTCTAATGGTATAGAGACACAATCATAATTTTTAAAGATCTGATATATATAAATAATTTAAAATTTTAAATCATACCTTCGCTCAGAAATAACTCAACATGAGGAAAGTAAATGGCTCGAGATACACAAGGATTTTGATTGTAAATACCCTTCCA
This sequence comes from Viscum album, assembly GCA_963277665.1. Taxonomy (NCBI): domain Eukaryota; kingdom Viridiplantae; phylum Streptophyta; class Magnoliopsida; order Santalales; family Viscaceae; genus Viscum; species Viscum album. The sequence continues at coordinate 1,707,163,071 of OY728157.1, read as the reverse complement.
CTCAGGGAAGGAATACATGGTAGAAGATGTAATGAGAAGGAATAGTCATGGAGTACTAAACATAATGAGGATTTATATGGATATTTTGTACATGTAACTAGTAAACATGGTTATGATAATTATCCTACAAGGTGAAAAATTGTTACTTTTTCAAATTCCTTATAACTAATATTTATTAAGAACTATTAACATTTCTCAATTTGATGATGAAAAATTTAATAATTAAATTAAAACTTTGAATTATGGACAATTAGAAGACTTACTATATATATATATATATGATTTTGAAACATGGGAAGGGGCCTTGTGTTCCCTCTATACCTATTCTAGAAAGAGAATTATTGGATTATTCTCAAAGATTGAAATTCTCAATATATGATGGTAACACTTATATGTGTAGATATTTAGAGAAAACTTATTAGTTGGAAGATATGAAGCATAGAATTTATGATTATGTATCAACATATTTAGTTTCTTAATGAATGAAATATAAAATGAAATATACCAGAGGTTACATGTAACCTATACCTATTACTACTTAGGAATGGGATAAAATAAATATAGATTTTTTCACTAGATTACCAATAATCCCAAAAAGAATGATGGAATATGGAAAAATGTTGATAAAGTAACCAAATCTACACATTTCCTCTCTACAAGGGAATATTTTTCACCAAAGTACACGGTAAAACTAAATATTAGTAATTTTTTGTGGCATTATTGTGGTCCTATATCAATTGATTGAGATCATGATTGGAAAATTTCATTGAAATTCAAGAAAATAATTCTGAAGGATTTGGATATTCAGATTCTTTTGAAAAATACTTTTCACCATCAAACTAATGAAAATTAATAAAGGATGATCCAATCATTAGAAGAGATGTGAAATTCACGCTCACATGACATTCAACGTATATTGAATCAATATTTACCATTTTTAGAGATTTATTACAACAATATTTCCTATTCAAGAATACAAATAGATACATATGAAGCATTATATGGGAATATATTTCATACATGAAATTGTTGGGATAATGTTGGTGAAGGGTATCATTTTGGCCCCGAACATGTGGTGGAAAGAATAGAAAAGGTCAAGATTATTCAAAACCATATTATAGTAGTTCAATATTGGGATAAGTGTTATACTGATAATAAGAGGAAGGATTTGGAGTTTTAGGTTGTAGATAATGATTTCTTAAAGGTATATCAATGGAAGAGTGTTATAATATTTAGAGAAAAAAGGTAAACTGGTCACCAGTTAAATCAGACCTTTTGATAATATCGAAAGAGTTATAGCTATGGATTATCATTTGGAAACCCCACTAAGAATTCTTATAGTTCATGACATATTCCACTTCTCTTTTATAAGGAAGTAATTTTTAGACCCAAAACATTTCCTTACTTCTAAAGAATTATAATTAGTACCTAATTTATCTTACTATAAAGAGACTATCCAAATTGTATACATTATAGAACAAGTGTTTTGGAATCGGATGACCCAACTCGTAAAGGTAATTTCAAAATATCATAAAAATTAAGAGGTGACGTGGGGACCAGATGAAATTATAATGGAGAACTACCCAAATATTTTTATGAGGTGACATTTTAGAAATTTAGATAATGAAATTTTCAAGGGAGGTGAGAAGGTAACAAACCAAAAAATTATCAATATAATTTGTCTTATTATAATTATATTATGTATTATATATCACATAAAATTAGAGAGAACACAATACAAAATTTATAAATGAAAAATGAATTAAATAAGAGGTATTTTAGAAATTTAGATACCAATACTAATAGAATAATAACTTTACCATTGCAAAAAAACTATGACCATTAAGAACATTTATTTGGGAAAGTTAATAGTAACATATATTATGAAAGTGTAAATAAAAACTAAGAATATTATTAATTGAAATGTGAAATATTTATATCATCAAATAAGTAAATAAATTATTTGAAAATGATACATTATGATGTGTTATTTTTGTATAGAAATAATTCTTATTTTCAAATTTATAAATAACATAATTCTTTAAAAAACTACTATTTCAAAAATTAGATTCAGAAATTTATAATTTGTTGACATATGATTTTAATAAAATTTTATGAGACCTTAATTAAATATTCTATGTTTCATAAAATGTGTTATAATTTAAAAGTCAATATTTTTTTTATTGAATGATGATTTGAGTTAACAAATAATGTTCTCATATTTTGAAAAAAAATTATAAATGGAGTCTGTTTTTTTATAAATGTCGAATAATGTTTAGGCTGAGGTTTTGTGATTTTTCAAATATTGTTGATTTCTTTGCCAAATAGTGAAATCCAATATTTTGCATTATTTTACATTATATATAAATAAAATTATTTTTGATTCATGGATAATTGATGGATATGTAAGCATAATTATCTTGAAATAACTTTCTCTAGTTACTTTATTTAGTTACAATATTCTATATTTTTGATAGTCTTGAGGAAAATTAATAAACTAATGAATAAAGTAATCAAGAATCACCCATCTACTAAACCATATATACCTCCCCAAACCACCCAATATACTCAAAAATTCAATGACTTTGAGTTTTATAATATTTAATTCATTTCCTCTTCTAAACCAGTTACCCATGTTCTGGTTGTTTTGGTCACACTCAAAGACCATTTCCAAGTCCCTTATAGAGGCCTCAAGGATACAACACTCATGATGTAAAGCCTTCCCTCTCTATCACTTTAGATTTATATTCACTTATCATACATTAATAACCTCACCTATATAATTTAAAATGAAAAAACTAGTATCATACATATAATATAATTTTATTACGTTAATGGTATATCCACATCCAATTATCCCCTCATCCCATTTTTTTCTAAAAATAAAAATGTCATTTGTGAGGTGTTGACTAACCACCTTCGTAGATGATGGTTTTTTATTTTCTAATACTAAATTCATGGCCAGTGATAAAAATATATAATGGTTAAAATATATTTTAAATTGTATATTATAACTTGATTGGTGTTCAGTATCCATTATATAAACATAATATTAATAGATAAAGCAAAACTACTTTCTTTTGATCAATAAACTCCATCATAATATAAATATCTATCATTAACATTTTATCTAATAAATAAACCTTATATATAGAAAATTTTATATATAATACTATTAAATTTTTTTATGTTCATTCCATGTTTTATGCAAAAAAAATATAACTTCATACTATTTAATGAATCTTTTATATTTCCCCTCAAACAGAACCAAAGAGGCTCATTTCTAAAGATTCTTAAACACTCATTTCACACATTTTCACTTCATGTGGACATCAATAATAATGATATTTTCCTATTTGACCATATTATTTTATATTTATGGAATAAATCCTTCCATTCATGGATACAATTATGATACAATGATTTGTTATGCCTTATGAAATGATTATGGTACTCGTTTCTTTCCATGGGTAAACCTTATGTTAATTTCTTATGCATAATTGAGGTTTTTTTACTGTGATACCATCTGCCATATTTTATTCAATTTTTTATGATCATTTTTACATGCAATGTACAATCATGATGCCATTTTCCATATTAATCTAGATATTTTATGATTATGTTTACTGATTGGGGAAATTTTTTATATTTCATAAATTATTTTCAATATCAATGTGTATCCTGATTATGCTTCACCCCAATTATATGAGGAATTAATTAGACATAATAAGTGCTAGTCAAGTCCAACTATATCCCCTTGATGTATCTGGATGTCTCATGAGACAAACTATACTGGATTTTGGAATAGGCTTTACCAATTTTGGTAGAATTATTTGATGAGGCCTTCGTGTTAGGTTATTGATGTCCCTCACTATGAATACCCTCATTATGAAAAAATTTATTCTTAATACATGTGGTGTTTTTGTGGGTATAATTCTTATGTTTAATTATCATACTCCTAGGATTATTTATATAGTGTTATTTGTTCACATTTTATTTCTTCGATGTTATTATTATGTTAATTATTTTAATTTCATGTTTTTTAGTTATTCACCCCGAATTAATGTTTATCATTATTTTTTTTGACTTATAATTTTTTGATTAAGCATATTGAGAATCTAATCTTTCTCTTTACTTGTGTTTTATTTTTCCCCATGATGCCAATATGTAAATTTTGATTGACAAGTAGGGATAATATAGAATAATAAGGATGATTCAAAAAGATGTTCTATATTGTATTTCCTTTCGATTTGTACTGGAAACTTATGTTTGTATATTTCTTTCCATGATACTTGGCCTTTTTGGATGTTATCTCTTGTTAATAGTACCAATGTAATAAAGTGATACACTGAAATTAGGCTATTGGGGTCATCATCATTACATACAGGGTTTTTTATGTGCTGTACTAAAATGCGTGTTGTTTTTATCTATAAAATTTATTACCTAAAAATTAAATAATTTGTTTATCCTATTAATAGGATATTATAAATGAAATTTAACTTTTATGTAGTGAATTTAAAATTCATCTGAGGGTTACCTAATCCATCATCAGTATTAAGCATTAGAATCATCGAAATATCATTTTTTTTTAATATTTTTAAAATATTTAATATAGAATTTTTTTCTCCTATTATTTTATTATTATTGAATGTATTTTTTTAATTTGATAAATAATGTAGAGATACATTTCATACACTAAAATGAATTTAGTTTCCACTCTAATTGTCATAGATACTGTTTGAATGATGACATTCAATTTTTTTATATTAAAGAGGACATATTGGGGTATAACATCAAATATAATAGATTGACTATGTCATAAAAACATTCTAGTAAAAAATAACATTTTAAAAAACATCAATTAAATTAAACAATACGAGTGTGAATATAATTTTTTTTAATATATGATGTTTTATATGTGTAGACCATTTATGTACTCCCAAATGTAGTTTTTTATATCATGTATAAATCTGATTCTTACATTGTTAATGTCATGGATTATTATTGAATATTTTTTGACAATATTTTATTAAAATATTACATGTATAATTAAATAAATTCTAATAATTTATTCATTAAATTAACAGATAATCTAGTAATTGGTAAAAAAGAATTTGATGTTATTACTAATAAATAATTAGTCAATTGTAAGGAATTTTTATAGAGAAACTACTATATAATTGACTCTATGTTTGAACATGGTTTCATACAAATGAATAATACATGGAGAACAAGAAAATTCACACACACCTTAGATATGAAATAATGTGTTTTTATTTGATATAAAAAATCTCTTATTGAATGATATTATATTTAATAAAAATAATTGAGTTTTTATTGGTCGCTCAAATGTTTCCAATTTATTAATCACGTGATCCCATGATTTTTATATTTTATCACAAAGTAGAAAACAACATACATATTATACAATTCAGTAATGGGCCTTAAAGATAGATTATGTTACCCATCATAATATTGTAATTATTGAGATGTTGTTAAAACTAAAATCATTTTCAATTATTTAGTATAAATTTAATCGATATAATATGTGTGGTTGAATAATTTTTTATTTTTTATATATGTGATAAATTTACATAATATTCCCCATTATTATGTGACGTTGATAATCATACATCCATTTTTTTATAATGAATCACAATGAAAACCCCTAAAGAAATTTCTACCATTAAAACTATAGTGGAATTGATGTTCATTAAGATTAATATATTCAGTCTTTCTAGAGAAAATTTATTAATCAACAACTATTGATTAGATATTTTTAAAATTTTATTACATAAGTTATTAATTGTAAAACATAGGGATTAATACACCGCCGTTATATGTAAAATAATAATAAACCAATTGGAAAACAGTTTTATTGATGAAGAGATTAGAAATAATCTGGTGAAAATATACAAATCAACAAAAATAGAAACATATAAGAATTAAGATTATTATCATTGAGTATAAAAACATTATTTAATACACTTTTAACTTATAATAATTTTAAAATTTTGTATGGAAATACATTAATAAAATATTTTAGGCATCATGAAATTTTATGTTTGGTGGTCAAATCTGTGAACCTTGTTAGCCATAAAAAATTCTAATTATTTAATTATTATTATATAACATAAGAACTATAGATCACCTCTATCATGATGTAACTTGATTATAAAATACATCAACAATAGCTTTATAAATATAAGAAGAAACCAACCATTAGTGAGGGTACAAATATATATTACTGAATTGATTCCACTAAATTTATATATTAGAAAAATCATAATGGATTTATAATATCACTTAATATCCCAAATAAAACAATGAACAAGGAAACTAATTCTTAAGAGTCTATTATATCATAAAAATATAGCACATATGATACCAAAAAAATCATCAATAATGTTATTTGTGTAACAAAAAAATATAATGGATATTAAATTGGACCATTATGCACATATCTTGTCCCAAATATGTAATATGAGGAATACGAACACAAAATCATTTCATTATATACTGACATATTAATTCCCTCAGGCATAAAAAACATCATCATGATAACCATCCCCTGTAGGCCCACTTTTGTTACCTCGGTGATGAGTCGTGAATTATAAATGTGAAATATGAATCTAATACATATGGAATGTACTTTTTTGTACCCCACCCAAATTTTTTTCCAAATATAACTATATAATATATAATTTCATGATGATTATTCAGAGAAATAATAACTGAAACTATATAAAATACTGAACATATACCAAGGAATCATCCTTGTAATTAAGAATGACTATACTTATGTTAGAATGTGCATGTTTTGATTCCAAACATATCATATAATTATACTAGTTGTATGTATATGATACACTTGTAATATAAAAGTTTACAACCTATGTAAAAAAGTGAAATTCATGTAGCACAAAAATATTTTTTGGTTTGAATAATATTACACAAAAACATTCCACCTATTGAACCTTAGTTAGAAGCACACCCCACTAGTATTTCAAAAAACCCCTAGATTGAATTAAACTTATCCAAAATCACATTAAACAAATGTGACCTAAATGGACAATAAAAAATTAAAAAATTAAATTATTTTATAACATGGAATTTCTATAAAAAAAATCTTAAAATATCCTTCTAGGGTTGTAAATACACCTAACATCATCCATGAAAATCCTTGTTTCTAATAGTTAGACATTTACCAAAGTAATTTTTATCTATAATACCATCATCAACATAAAACTAAACTAAATCCTAGAAATCACCATGTATCGATTTATACTAATATATATCCCATAATTTATACCGTGATGTCCTGACACATGACTGTGCAGAATCATGGAACATAAATATATGCAACTCTTAAATTAAAATAAAAAACACCACTACTTTAAAAATAAAATAATGAAAATATATCATTCAATAAAAATAATAAATATATCAAAAAGGGATAAATATGGGATATAATTACTCGTACAAACCATTAATAAAATTATAGTATGTTTTCAAATATATAAATAACTGATTTCACACTATACCAGTCTCATCTAGGACTACTCAGGTGTTGTACCATCTCATTCAGTTCCATTTCTACATTTAAAAATTTGGTAACCTATAATGACCAATAAATATTTAACTAAAGAATATTCTATTAATATGGGTCTCTATTCAAAAATTACATAACTCATTATTAATTTTCATGGTCATTAGTGAGAACAATTGAAATTTTATTATGAATTATATTTTCTAAACCATCATCCTATAGGAATAAATTTAATGTAATATATCAAAAAATATATTTCCTTATAATGTATTTTTTCTATTTTTTGATATATATCTACTTATGTAACACAAAAAAATTGTATATTAACTAAAAAAAATTATAATTAAAGTATTCATAGTCTTATTAGAACACATAAAAAATAAATTCTGGTAAATAATTCATTAATTGAAAAATGAAATTAGTGAATCATATATATATAAGTATTTATTTTATAGAAAAAATTTGATCACGGTTTGAACTAAATTAAAAAAATATGAAAAATAGGAGAGATTTACAATATTACCATTATTAATATATATTTACAGATAAAACATTATTATGAGCTCATTTTTATGAAATCCATTTTTTGAACTAATGTAACATATTGAGATTTTCTGAAATATTATTTTAAAATAAATTCAATTGAATTAATGGATTACATTATAGAAAAAAAGAGATATATTGTTCCAAATTATGAAATATATATTTATAAGGTTATTAATAAAGACAATTTTATTTATTAATTATTATCAAAAAGCACACAAATTTTAATAATATTCATTTTATGCAATCAAAATATGTTTCTTTCAAAAATACTACGTATTAATTTTGTATGTGGATAATATAGTACGTTTATAAAACAAGTATTCATTTTATTTATCAAAAATTATAAATTTTTTCAATAACATATCAATATTACTTTATCAAGTTGTTTTTGAAATTTTTTGAAAATATTATGTTGTTAGTGAAAATTACAATTTTTTAAATACTCAAATTTCATTTTATTAAATAATTTTTTTTTTCAATTTTATAGAAATTTAAATTTTAACCCTTGTATTTATAATAAAAAATTTATTTCTTCGTAATCAATAATTTTCATGATTTTATTATAAATCATTTTAACATATAAAATCACATTTCTTCTAAAGACTATTTTTTAAGGCATAATGTTTCTCCCATTATATTTATGTAAAATAATCATATAATGGAATAATATAAATTAATAATTTTGATTATATGTCAATATTTATTAATTTAAATTCTTAAAATTATGAGATATATTAATAGATTTAATAGAATATAAAATTTTCTTTGAAAACAATTCACATTATATAAATCATTTTTTCATCGCTTTTTTCACACTTATATAATAATATATATTTTGAACTTATAGGAAATTAATTTAATAAAATCCACAGAATTTATTAATATTTAATTAAAAATTATCTTAAGGTGATTTTTGGGAATTTTTCAAAATGGTTAATTTTTTATGAGTAGTAATAAATATATGGTTTTATTGAAAACTGGACTTTTATTTAATGATTTTAAAAAATTCATTTTTAATAAAAAAAATTAAAACTAAAATATATTATTTATTTATTTAATAATACAGTTTATATTATTATAATATATTTGTTATGGAATTTTGATAGTGACACTTTCTATTCTTTTGAAAAAAGTTCTCCTTAGAATTAATATTTTCATAGCATTTCTAAGTTAAATATTAAATTATATCCTTCATGTTTTATCAATGTAATTAAAAAATGGATTCCATATTTTGAATAAAAAATTAATAATCTATAGTATACTTTTCTTAATTTTTTCAATATCAATGGTAGAAATTTTGATAATTAATTACACAGTTATCGTTAAAACAGTTTTATAAGTGGTTAAACAAAAAAGAAAATTTTATTCAATGGACTAGAGAATTTTCCAACTAACATCAGATTAAACATTTTTCAAGATCATAAACTCTAAGGATATAAGAGGATCTATTATGAATCCTTTTGGAATGATAAAAATGGTACACCTTTTTCTCTTCAAAAAGTCCATCTATGTCATCCCTCCCCCCTACTTATAAAGTGTCACTCACTCTTGTCTCATTTTTACATAAGATGGTATGTTTTTCTTGTCCACGACCTAACCAAATCATTTCCATATATATATATCCCAAAATCATTGAGGCATTTTTTATTATTGAACGTTTAATACGAGGATTTTTTTTTATAATATTAGTGGGGATCAAAGAAGAATATGTATTGTCCAAAACTATGTATTTTAAATTTATTTCCTCCTCTAACTCCATAAAATAAAATTTAATAAATATGATATAATAAAATCATTATATACCATATACATTGATGATATAATGTTAATTTAATTACATACATCTAACTCCACTTACATCAGGTAGGTAATGAAATTGTCGATCTTTTGTACGATAGACTATTGTCACATGAACATTTAAATGCGTCTTCGATCACCACCTATCACAGATGGACATAATTCTGGGTTAAAAAATTTATATTATATTTGTGATATTAATATTATTCATTAAATATAATATAAAATAAATCTTTTTACATTATAATCCATAGAAATTTGATAATGTCGCTCATGTGTACGATAGACTACCACCTCAAATAGAAATGACATTATTTCAGTACTTATGTTTTTCATAGAATGTAATATGGAAAGGATAAAAAATATTTGAAATATATGAAATAAATATTATTATTTGAAGTTAATATATTATTTATAAATTAATCATTTCATCACTTGATAAAATAGAGACAACATTTGAGCGTTCATATGCCATATCGTCTACATGAAGGGTGTAGTTCATTCTCTATCTCTATCCTTAAATGATCATATTATATATATATATATATAATTAATTGATTTGATATTTATATCATGGTTAACATTATAGATATTATGTATCTGTGATGATAGTAAATTTTTTTAATTTACTATAAAAATATACAAGAAAAACAAAGCTCTTTATACTCATGATATGATATGAATAAAGATTTGTTAATATAGAGGTAAACATAGTAAAACGAAGTATAATATATATAATTAAAATGATTTAATATATCAATAATAAAAATATATTATTTTTTGTTATTTAAATGTCCAATAAGAAATTCAACACTTATGGTATGAGATTTCATGTATATCTTTTATTTCTGGGAGCCATGTACAAGATTCACCCCTCATTTCTTTTATGTGGTTTAATTAATTAACCTATGAATTGTTAGATAATTATTATACATAAGTTAATGATATTTAAAGATTCATTTTATGTTATAGTCTAATGGGGAATTTGATTCAGATGTTTTCAAAGTGGTAAGGGATCGTCATATCACTTTTTTAAATTTTGAGAAACAAGAATTATACAACACCTTTTTATTTTTTGTGGTGTAAATTCTACCAATGGATATAATTTATTATCCATATAATGATAAATTTAAGGAAAAATATCCTTCTAATGTTATTTATTTCAGAGGTCCTATGATATAAAGGTTACCATGTAGGTAAAATATTTATTTCACCATCTCATTGTTTTTCTAGATTATTTATGAATATGTTTTGGATGATGAAATGTTATGATAAATATCACATAAAACATATTAAAATTTTTTCCTCTCAATATTTAATGAAACTAAATTATTTCCTTTCTTTTACATCTCATTATTTACTAAATATTCCAAAATAATATTTGTTTGTAAAATCCAAATTTATTTCACTCATAGGATGAAAACCATTTTTCATCATTATCCATGTTTCCAGAAGTGTTTTAAATAATATATATTTTATTATATAAATAATATTTAATGACTTTATTAACCCATTTATAATTTTTTAAAAAAATAATTAAGATGAATCTTCTGGTTTTTTTCCAAAGAAGGACCTCATAGGGGTTTAATTGAAATGTGAAAAGAATAATTATTTGTTAACATGTACGACACAAAACAAAATTTTCACCATAAAGACCAACCAATGTTTCAAGTCATCCTTTATATGTTTCTTATTTTTTTTACATAATATAATTTTTAAAATGTTTTATATAATATTAGTTTAAAATTTTGATTTTCAAAGTTTAAATTCTATTTTCTCACTGAAATTATCCACAAGATCTTTCAAAAAATTAATTTAATATGTCATCGGAAAATGTTAGTCATTAATTACTAAGATTTAATACAAGTAAACTTATGTATAATTTACATTCTATGTAATGAAAATTTTATATAATTTTGCTACACTTATGTATGATTTTCGTAATGTGATTTAGGTTACATATAACCATTGGATAATATCACATTATATCCTATGATGGGGTTTATGTTATAACAAAGGATAAGTGAAACATATATATCACTCTGATACATAAGGTAATGTTTTATATATATTGATATATTTATCAAGCAAAAGATGATGTCTTTGATCCTGTATTAGAAACAAACCCATGTTATTGATCCACTATGGGAAAGAGGTGATAATTCCTAATTTGTTATGAAATTGGAAACATGTTTTTATACTAGATCATTTGTAATTTGATGGTATGAAATGTCAACAAACAAATTTGTAATGTATTAAATAATTATGATGGTGCCACAATTATTTTAACTAAATTAATAGTTCAAGAATGATTTGTGAGGATTTCCCACTCATATGATTCATGTCATCTGAAAAGATAATTGTTAGTTACATCAATGATATTTAGGTTCCATTATTGATTTTTTATTAAATATGTGTATTATATTCTCAATATTATAACCTTGTTATTATCTTATTATTTATTTTTGATCATATTTTCATATCTCCAATGTTTACCTATAATTAGCATCTAATCTCAAGCTTTTTTATGTTTCATTTCCATAGTTTATAAAGAATAGTTTGAGTGGAACATGTTTATTATGAGTTTTATTTGGGATGATATTTTTGAGATGTGTTTAATATAATTCATGATTTAGTAATTTTATATTTATAGTCCCCAAATATGAAAAACCAATATAGTCCTTAGGCATGTATTTTAAAAACTTATTGAATATTCATCTGAAAATGTAATATTTGTGTATGAAATTCTTGGGACATTATAGATGGTATCATTAGAAAGTTGTAGTTTACAATTAGAAACTATGTGGAAGATAATTTTAGCGATGAACCCATAGGATGGGTCTAAGTATATGAAATAGTCTTATGGTGTTCTTTAGTAAGTGATTATTATACTTTCCTATAAATACATCCCTGTCTAGATTCTATAAGTGTATGTGGTTATTTTTCATATTTGTCATGGGGAAACAACCCCCCTAAAGATTTGGTCAAGTATATATGGTTCATTATTCTACTACATGGAGAGTGATACTTTACTATGCTCTCGATCTGAATCTTCCAGTGGAAATTAATTATTCAATTAACATTTTCAATAAAAAAGGTCATTAATTAATTTAATAAATTATGATAATTAATACCCTAGGTTAAACCTATGTTTTCTTATATTTAATGGAAGGTGTCATGATTTATTCATCCAATAAAATAATTTCCCTGATGATGTGTTCTCTAATATGACTATAGTTTCTCATGACATGTTTGTGGGTATAGTCAATGGTGGGAACCATATAGAATATGAACATTTAAGTCATAGAAAATGTGTTAATGTGTAACCAAATGGGATGACTAATAGAGTTAAGGATGTTTTGATTATGAATAATCTGTATTAGTGATATATTATTAACATCATGCACCTTAACTAACCATTATATAGACTAAAGTAGTAAAGGATTGAGTTTTATAAGAGATCTGGTGGAAAAGACCATGGATGGAAGATGAAGTAGATTCCTATATGATGTGAAGGTGGGAAGAATCATTCAAGTGAATGTATAAATAGAATGAGATGATGTTTTATGAGTGGACAAAGAAAGAGCATAGTTAGATATTTCCAAGGGAAAATGAAATGTATAGTCAAAGAAATGGATGTGGATAATGGTCTTTCTAAAGTATTATCAATAAAATAATGTTTTAAATGTATAAAGTATGGGAGTAAAGAGATTCAATGTCCTAGGGGGAATTATAAAAAGGATTATTGGACCAAATATAGAATAAAATCATTTATTATTGATGATAAAGAGAAAATTAATTTAATATGAAAAAAAGGATGTGTTGTGAAATTGGAAAAAATTAATGGTAAAAGTTTTATGAATGAAGTGGAATGACTGATGTATTTATGTATTGGGATTAAATTATTTATGTTGTAGACGAATTTTATAAACAGTATATTGATGATTAGAATCCTGAAAAATAAATGGGTTGTTCCTCAATTTTTTCATTAAGGAATCGGGTTAATATGTTGAATGGTCCGGATGGAAAGGAAAATTGAATTAACCAAAATTTTGTTATTTTATTTAAAACAATATATTAAAGAAATATAAATCTTTTTATGATATGGATGTTGAGAGATGTTTTTTTTAATTTGTATAAAGAGGAGACTGATTTTATGATTTTATATTTAATAGTATGGATGTCCCTAGAAATGATTAATGATTTACTGACAAAGTGGATTATGTTATCATTGATGGAGTCTACATAATTTTTGTAAAGATTTAATATATTTAATAATATAGGGTGTCATTTAACAAATTGGGAATCATGAATGTATTCATTGATGTTTTTGGGTAATTTTTTTTATTACCATGCTTCCAGGGAATATTTTACCTCAATACTTACATGTTTTTTATAAAAACATATTAAGTAATTTATTTTATTTGGGGGATTAATATTATGTTGATTATGGGTTATTTAATTTTCATATATATATAATATTGATTTATAGATTGATATTGAGGTTATCCATTAATTTAATAGATGATGTTGAACATAAGATTGGGTTTTAGAGATAAATTTATCATTTTACCAAGTGAATATTTGTTAAATTATTATAAACTATACTATCCGATTTGGTTTAGATTAAAAATTGAGATAAAATATATAACTTATTAATATTTTAAGAAAATTACAATTCATTGGTAGTTCTGTCATGAATAGTTCATCATAATTTCCTACTGTAAAAGATGATGTGGACATCGATCTATGAAAAAAATAATGATGAGAATATTATTTCTAAAATGAACATAAAAAAAGTAAAAATATTTTTTCAGATTCAGTATCATGATAGAAAAAATTCTCTCAACATTTTTAAAATAGATCATGAGGAAAAATTGTAGTACTATTAATTTTATTTATGAGGAATTTATGGTGTTTTCTATACATTGTTTGTATATTTTTTTTTCATTAATATATTAATGGCCGTTAAATTTCATATGATCAATGATCAAAAAAAAATTCTTTTCTTCCATGTCCATATATTAACACCAACCTAATGATTTCCTCTTTGGAAACCAAAATATACGTAATTCTAGATAAACCATTTATTTCTCATTCTCTTTATTCTTTTAACATGTTATTTTTTAAAACCTTTTATGATGTGGATTTTCTAAAAAAATCAAATTTCAATCCCTTGATTATCGAAATCATGTTCAAATTATGAAGAATAAATTTCTTAAATCGGTGTCGAATAAAATACCCCAATTTTTTATAAAATATATTTTTCAAATAAATTTATTTCAATTTTATAGCTTGAATTAAAAACACCATATAGTTTTAATGAAAGAGATATTAAAATATATAAATATCGGTCCTAATCAATAAATATGTCTTCATTATTTTTGATGGAATAGGCAGACAATTTACCATAAAAGTAATTTTATGATTAAAATATATGTTATTTTTTCAAAAACTGATTTTGATTAATTATGTATTTTGATAATATTTTTTTATACCACTTTTGATAATTATATATTATGAAAATTAATTAATTCTTTTAAATAGTGTATCATATTTTCGTTATAATTAAATTTTCTGAAATTATTGAAAATATTGGGTCGATAAATAACATGTTTTTTATAAATAAAATAATTTTTTATTATTAGGTCTAGATAAATATAATTTTTTATTCTGTAACAAAGATATATATAATCCATTTTTTTAAAATAATATAATTAATTTCTATTTGATTTTATACTTTCATTATTTTGGTATAAATATATTTTACACAAAAAACATATTTTCTATAATGGATATTTATAAATGAATAATGTTTCTCCTATTTAGTTAACTAAAATTTCCCATAATTATGATTTATATTATCTAATTTGACGATTATATACCTATACATATTAATTTGAATTCATATTTTGAAGATTACTAGTCATATTGCAAATATAAAGTCATCTTTTCAATGAAAACAATGGATTCTCTTGAAAACTATTTTTCATCACATTTACTTCACTTTTTATATAATGAATTATTAAAGAAATTGGAAAAATAATTTATAAAAAAAATCACATTATTGAATAATGATTTAAATTTTTTATTATGGTGATTTTAGGAAAATTTATTAAATTAATTATTTATAGATAAACTGTTAAAAGTAATGGGTTTTTATTGAAAACTGAATTTTCAATTAATGAAATTATATTTTCCTATTTCTTAAAAATGGGTTTTTAAATAAAATTATGTCAATAATATAATTTAAAATAAAATTTTAATCATTAGAATCAATTTCAGGTATAATTTTTTTATTAAAAAATTTATATACTAATAAAAAAATTCTTTGAAAATTCGCTTATTTATTGTGTTTTCAAGCTTACATTTAAATTAAAATTCTCCACTAAAAAATTATAAATTATGAAAATATATTCCAATTTTTGAATAATAATAATTCATATGAAAAAATATTTTCAACTAATTTTTCTGTAAAATTTATTTTAACAAATAGTATTAATTATTCTTTTTAGTTATTCATAAAACAAGTTTACCAGTGGTAAAAAAATAGAGAAGTTAAATTGACAAATAAACCTAAAATATTTACATTATATTGTAATATATCTACCTTATCACATATAAAGTTCATGAATGATCAATTTGTGTGACTTGTGTCATCATAAAGACATTAATACTACCTTTTCATTCGAAAATTACCAACTGTTTCTTCTTTACCACTTATAAAAGTCCACACCATCTCCACTCCTCTAAAAAAAGAAAACTGCATTGATTATTTCAATAAATTCCCAATAATATCTTTAATTCCCCACCAAAATCCCGCAAATCATAGTTTGAATATGAAACCATCATATAAAGGCTTTGGATATAAATGTAATTTGGATCTCTGAAGAAGAGCTATAGTCATTAACCCAGAATTTTATATTTTCATTCCTATAACATATTAAAATAGTAATTATTAATTTTTAAATAATTCAATAATTACCTCCCGTATACTGAGATATTATTATTTTAATTGAATGACCAACATCTTTCACCTCTATTGTCATTTTTGATATGAAATTGTTGATCAGGTGTTCAGTGGTCTACTACCTCATGAACAAATATAATTTGACCCCCATATCCACCTATAATATATAAATATAATAATGGATTAAATATATTAATATTATATTAATGACATAGTAATACAAATTAAATTTTAATATTATATATATGTTTATATTTTCCATTCAGTAGGAATACAATAACGTCGTTCGTGTGTACGAAGGACAACAACCTCACAAGAAGATCGATTTTTAATTCACTTATTACATAAATAAAAGTTTATAAGGATATATTTGATGAAATTATGTGTTATATATTAGATAAAATTGATTCAAGAATAGTAATATATTATTTACCTTTATCTCATTTCTTCTATTGGGATAAGGGAAATGGTATTCATGTGTAAGCACAACCTTCCATCAATAAGAACGATATAAATCATTTTCTATACATTTAATTAATTGAACACTATTGATACATATATAATTAATATATATTATATTTATATAATTTATAACATTTTTGATATTATTGAACTGTGGTCAATTTATATGGATGTAATATTCGAAATATAAACATGTAAAGACCCAGAAATTTCAAGGATATTTTTTTCCTAAATACTTTGGAAATTTACAAGTCTGTGGCTTCTGACAGCACTTTATTCCAAGGCCCGGTGTGCCCGGAATCAATATCTGATGTTTTGTTCGGGTACATTCAGTAAACATACGTGCGGGTTTTTCTATCTTGTGAACCGGTACTCAGAATTAAAATTTGAGGACACCGATGAACTTTTAGCGCCGGTATTCGCTTAAGGGGCCTTTACCGCTATTGCGTTTTTTTTGGATTGAAGGTTAATTTTTGGGGTTTAATCTTAAATTAAATAAAATTATGTGGTACACAATTTTATTTTGAGAGTTGGTTATTTCCTTCTATGGGTAAGTTATTGGTGGGGGCCCACACCCACATATCTTTCCATGTGTGGATATTGGTGAGGTGGGGCCCACGTGAGCCCCAACCTTTCATCTCCACATAACTCTCTTAAACTCCCATAACCCCCCCAACCCTTGTTTAATTCTTGACAAATCCCCCTCATTTTATTGGGTGGAGCCTCTCTACATTCCACCACCCTCACTCCATTTAATTTTTGCTAACCCATTTCAATTAATTAATGAAAGGGTTTGAATTAATTTGAAATGGCATGGCATGTTTGTTAAAAGAGGGGAAAGCCTCATTTTAATATTGGCTGGGAAAATATTGTGTGGGGAATCCTTTGAGAATTAAAAGGGAGCTTTAACCTTACACAAATAATGATGTATTCTTTGATGAAGAATGTCAATTCCACGATGAACGATGATGCACATTCCTTTCTCTTCTCTGCAATAAGTGAGGAGATGCCGCTTCCTCCTCGGACGCACCCCAACGTCGTCTACAAATCCTCTTTCTGCGGCTCTTCTCTTGAAACCAATGTAGGGTTTTGTTTCAATTTTATTTGAATAAAATTGTTCTTCATCCCTTGTTGAAATCATGTTTTACCTTTGGCCACTTTATACCACCTAACGTGGAGGGTGCGGGCCGAACGAACATGGCCCGACGACCCTTTGATTGTTATTGTATTCTTTGGTGGTGGCCACAAGAGTTTGTGGAGAAGAATGGAAGCGATGGTCATGCGCCAGAGGTGTGCAGAAGAACCGCGGGCCGCTCGAATGACGAAGAACCGGCCGGCTAAAGCTGGCCGGGCCAAAGGAGGACCGCGACGCCACAAGGGGCGCTGCGCTGTGGAAGACCGCGGCCCGCGTTCTGCGGGCTGCTCAGCGGGCGAACCGGTCGGCAGGCCGCCGGAAGGGCTGAGGAGAACCGCGGCCTGCCCTAGCAGGCTGCTTGCACTGAGAAGGTCGGCTGGCTTCGGCCGTGCAGTTTGGGAGGGCGGTGCCACTTGGCATCGGCGGTTGGGGGGGTCGGGCCCCCTGGACCTCTCGGCCCCTTCGGGCCTAGCCGCGCTCTACCTGGCTGGGCTGCTCCCCCTCGGGCCGGGTCGCGCCCTATCGGCCGGGCCGCACCCCTCGAGCTGAGCACCATGTTTCTTCAGGCCGAGCTGACACCCCATGCCGGCTCGGACCCACTGAACCCGGTCAGACCGACCCGCCAGCCCACTGGGCCTGACAGACCGGGCCCGTTACACTTAAATGTGATTATCTTCATGACCATGCGTCCGATCAACGCACCTTCTGCAGAACTAGGACCCTTAAGATGAGGAATTCCTTTTGAGATACTCTAAGTAAGGTTTGGATGACATTGTAATATGTCTGGGTTTTAAACGAGCGTATCTCCAACTGGGCCCCCAGAGCAAAAATACTAGTATCTCTCAGACCGGGCATCCGATTGGCACGCCGTTTGTTGCGTTGAGTTCATTTTGATTAAATGGAACTTCGAGATTAATCAACTCTAGACTTCATGAAAGTTGATGTATCGACCACTTGGCTTCAGGAGGGGACCCTCCCAGAATCGAGCGTGCTATGTGCAGGAACCCTAGAGCTGGCTGTGACTGTAATGACTATGGTACTGGAATCCTCTTTGGGTTCGGCGGCGACGACAACTGTACTGGATTCCTCCATGGGTTCGGTAGAGACAACAACTGTACTAAAATCCTCCATGGGTTTGGCAGTGATGACAACTGTACTAGAATCCTCCGTGGATTCGGCAGTGACGACAACTGTACTGGAATCCTCCGTGGGTTCGGCAGTGATGATGAATCAGTGACTATATCTGATCATCTCTATCTCTAATAAAAAGATGTGTACCTGTGTGATCCGAGTCTGGAATTTCAATCATTACCATCGGTGTGATTGACTTTTTTCCTATGTGGGCTCGGATGTTCTTGGGTTTAAGGGTTAGAGCTGAACTGGGATTAATAACTTAGGTATATGTATGGGCGTATACCTAAGTAGAGTTGGTTGATACTTCGTGATTGTATCGTTTCTTTGTGTATTATCTTTCATGGATTCTGGGAGACCTTAAAGGGTCTCGAGGTCCCTAATGAGTATTGTTATACTCACCCCTGCACGGGAGATGCCCGAACTACGTTGCCTTGGATGCAGATGACAGACAACACTGACTGTATTAGAGACTTATGGAGTTGGACGGTACCCGGAGGTGGACCACTTTGTGGGATGTACACGGAGCGGACGGACAGACCCGATGTACCGAGGAGACTATATGTACCCACCCTTTAGGTGGTATTCCCAGTGGATGACTTGGTGGTTACTGACTTATTTTACTGCAGTTGTACTAGTCTTTCAGTTGTACTATACTTTTCTGTTGGGTTTGTATTCTGGCCCATTTACCATTCGTCATTTACTTTGTATTCAGTATTACTTTGTGCTTACTTCAGCTTGCATACTCTATTGTGTTTGTTTACTATCACAAAGGAAATGCCTTCCCTTTTGTCGGAATTTACGCCTTTGGTGCTAGTCGCCATCTCCTGGCCTATGGAAGGTGTGCTTGGGGTAGTCACGCCCTGGACCCTGAGGACGGGTCGTGACAAAACATATTCGGAAAACAAATAATTTATTACCTGAAACATTATATTACAAAATAAATTTTAATTAACATGTAATAAGAGGTCATAATTAAATAATAAATGGAATGATATATATATATATATATATAATTTTCTATATAATATATTTATAATAAAACAATTTTTATAATATATGAGATTCAAAAGTGTACGAAGGATGTTGAGAGTTAAGTTAAATATTTTCTTGTAACTCCTTTTTTCTAAGAGGCATTTTTCATATTCACCACTACTTTCTTCTATGTGTTTTATATAATAACCCATTTTAATTTTATATCATGAATATAAATTAATTTCATTGTCTTTACTACTTAATATGACATTTTTATTTAATGGGGCTTATGAATCAAAATTTTACATAGTGGTATGTGATCTTTATCTAACTTTTTTCCAATGTGACACATTCTTTAGAAACCACATGATTAATTTTTGTGGTTAATATAACTAGAATGTGTTTAAATTATCATCCTTATTATGATTATTATTATATATAAATATCTATATATGTTTAATTATTTCATATGGCTTATGATTCAAAATTTATAAAAGTGGTAATGGTTTTATGTTACAATTTCATTATTTTATAGGATTATTTATGATTATGTGTTTGAAAAAGAAAAATAATTATATATATCAAGATAATATTATTAACTTCCTAAAAAAATTTATTTCATAAAATCAAATGTTTTTTTCTTTTTCTTCTCTTTAACTATAAAAGATTCTAAAATAATATTGTTAATGGAAAATTAAATTTATTTTTTTCTTCTATCGAATTTTTTCTCTCTTATATGTCCATGTGTTTCTAAAAAATGATTCAAATGTATTTTTTATTATTCTACAATGTTTTTTTAAATTTATTTTTACCTATGATTTACAACATTAGTTTTTCAAAAATATTATTTTCAAATTTTAATGGTTATTTCCCTCATTAAATGGTCAAATTTATATTTGAAATTAATTTCCCTTCTAAGGTGAAACATGTTGATGTTACTATTTATTTATTAGGATATGATCCATGGATATATTTGTTATTCAATATTTTTAATTTTTTATGATGACGATATATTTATGAAACCCATTTATTTTCCCTGATTTACTCAATGATGAAATGTTTATAAAAATTGTTTCTATTAAACGGGTTATAGTATGATGAAATGTTCATGAGACACATTTCATTTCATTTGGAATGATATGATTATTGTTTTATCATCATGTGAGACACTTATTTGTGGTTTTAATTATGTTATAGTGGTTATGTTATAATGAAGTAAAACAGTAACGTTATAAACATGCATGGTGGTAAACTTTTATCCAAGGAAATGTGGGACTTATATCTCCCAACAATTCATTGCGTAAATTTTTATATTTCATGACATAAAGATGGTAAAAAATTCTATAATATTGATACACTGAGGGAAATAGACTAAAATTCTTAATTTATTATGGGATATAAGAGATAATATTTTGTCCATTTTGAAATATGAAACATGTATTTATTCTCAATCAGTTATGATTATATGTTGTTAGATATTATCATTTACATTTGAAACTGTATTAATAATTTTAATGGGTCTACTCTTATGTGACATGAACTTATGGTTCATGATTGATTTATATTAATTTCATACTCTTATGATTTTTCTCTTTTAAAATGATAAATTTTTTTCAGGGATCAAGTTTATGATCCATGATAGAATTTATATTGAAATAAGAAGTCAGATTCATACTCTCTTTCCCTTATATATATTATATTCTTTTATAATATCATCGACAGATATCTCCCATGTTAACCCTTACATAGCATCTGCTCTCACCCGTTATTATACTTCTTTTCAATGTGTTATGAAGAAAGTATGAACTGGTGTGTGTTTTTAAAGAGTAATGTGTGGGAGGATCATTATCGGAGATGTTGAAAATACATTAATATATTATATGTTTTTTCCTTGTATCCAAAGAAATTAAATCATTATGTATGTTGGGAAAGTATTTTTTTATTTTATGAACATTCTTCTACAAATATGTTATATTTATGTACAAATTTCATGTCTCTAGGTAAAGGAAGAAACCCAAATATAAGATTTAAATTGTGTCATACATATAGGTAATGTGTCATGAGAATTTAATAATTTAATAAATTAATGTATTAAGAGAAAAATGTATTACCAATTTTTTCAATAAATATATATTATTACGAATAATGTTCATTCCCATCATCAAATCAGTAATGAATATTATCAATGTATTTATTCTGCAGGCCAAATGGTGGTTTTTCACCCTCACCGAACCACCACTCAACCGTCTAGTGAAAAAATACTCTTTATCAAAATATACCCCATGCCACGTTTCCTTAAAATTATTTCCTTATGAGTCGAATTAATCCCTATGTACATACTTTTTTTTTATCAACTCCATTATCATCCCCAATTTACTGAGTAACATATTTTTTCATAATTTTTTTAAAAAAATTATTTCTTATGATAATATGGTGTTTTAATAATTTTATTTTCATAAATCCTAGGATACATTTAGGGTTATATAAATGTGTGGAAAATATTAATAAAGAGACATATAATTTACAAGACCAGTTTATTAGCATTATATTTTTTATACATTGTAATTAGAAATTAAATTTATAATCATTTTTAATGATTAGTTTATTAAAATTAATTATATTCTTTATTGGACACATTATTATGTTTAGGATAGATATATTTGATGAAATTTTAATCCATGGATAGAATGGTGTATCATACGAGATAAACAGAGGGAATTTATTTATTTTAATTTTTTGATATAGGGATTGTACTATTAATGATTTTTTAAATAATGGTTTATCTTGAATAAGATAATAAATTATTCTCCAAGATGGTTTGACCAGAGGTTTGTTACTAATGATTTATATACTGATTTATTTGTTATGAATTTTTTAGGATATTTTTATTTTTTATAATAACAGATATTGTTATATGAATTGAATTTATTTCCCTATAATGACCCTTCACTATTAAATGACAATAAATAAAAATAATAATAGAAGTGGTTAAGTACATTTTCGTTTAATGGGAAACTATATTTATAAACATAATGAAATTATTTAAATAGTTACCAAACCATAATGATTAAGTAATCTATCATAGAAATTTTTTATGGTATAGAAAACCATTAAAATATAAATTTTAAATTAAATTACCTTCAATATTATATGTATACAATTCTATATACATGCAAAAATAAATTACATGACATTATGAAAATATATAATTTCAACTATTTTCCATGAAATTTATTTTTAAGTGTTTTCAGGAATTACTGAAACCATTAACAAAATAAACAAAAATATATTTTATCTAATTTAAATTTACCCTAATATATAATAAAAACTAAGAATTCAACCTCACTAAAAAAATTATCAAATAAGAAACCCTTACAAAAATATCATCTATATCCTCGGTAAAAATATACATATCGATGGGGTGAGTTAAATTCTCATTAAGGATAAGTTGATAAAATAAAAATAAAATATCATTATATATTATAAGATGTGGATATGGGTACAATCATAATAAATATATAATTATTTACAAAAAATAATATTCTATAAATAATGACCTATGTTAAATAGAATGAATCAAATTAATGTGAAAAAATGGCCAATAAATATGATCCATGATAGTATAACATCAAGATACCTAAGAAAAATGGCATAAATATTTATATTGGAATCATAACATTCAAAATCCTCACCGTCAGTGCTCAATCATATATGTAATAAAATTATACTCATAACTAATTTTCTAATGAATTATAAACCTCATACCAATTAATTGGTGGGTGATATAGGACCCCTCAAATCATAATTCTTGTATATGTGCTCCAAATCAATAAGTAAACATATATCAATAATAACTTGTGGAAAAAATTTGACACATATCATATTCATATGTAATCAATTATGAAAAAAATCATAATTCATTAATAATCATAACAACATATAACATTAGAAAATAAATGGGTATCGAGTGATATTCAGTACAATTATAAGTAAATGTAATTTCATCATGATAGTAGAGAATATGGTACATATAGCATATAGACAATGGGTATATGGTTACATTAATAATTTACCAAATCAATCATTGAATATTATCTATGTAAACTCCCGTCAATCAAAGGTAACATAAAATGGGTACTCGTAGAGGAATGGAATTCAATTTTGAAAACTATTAATAGAACAATGATAAATTTATAGACCCAAGCTTGAAGTACATGGACATTACATTAATTTTGCATAATACTTAATAAATAATAAAAACAGACTCTGATGGACTGTAATAGTTTAGTGTCTTTGGAAACATGGAACAAAATCTTCTAAGATCTTTAAAATCTGCCATAAAGATATTTCCCCTTTTTTTCTTACCTAAAACCTGTTGTTATATCCTGGGAAAAGAAAACATAAAAAGGCTGATCTAAATTGCTTAGTAAGGGTAAGCATGGAGAAAATAAAACAAACCATATATATTTGAACTTAAAAACATGAACATAATGTTTAAACATCAAAATCTTGAGTGGTGAAATAAATCTTGGTAGTACGTAAAACATAGATCATAAAGGAACGTTAATCATGATAAAATAACATGGGAATAAAATATGTAATTGTGGAATCCATTAATCACATGATATGATTTCTATAGTTTCAAAGACATTGCTGCCAAAACCATCATAGTGGACAAAGTCAATTACTGAACTGGGTTTACATATTGTTCCAGCCCTCTATTACTAAACCATATTCACTTGTCATTCCATCCATGTCTATATATTGAGATATAAATATTTACCCAATGAATTGGAGGTAGATATAGGTCTCACCCATCTCATAATGAAACCATTATAATGTGTGACCCAAAATCATAAATCATACACCATAGCATAACCCATGTAATAAAAAGGGGATTCTTAAACATCATGCCATAATAACATAATCCATATAAGATAAACAAATTAATAAAAATAATTCCATCATAACATAATCAAATAAATGTAATAATAAGGATAGAAACCTAACCCAATACCAACTTAAATGTAAAATAATTTTGATAAAACACATGAACTCAGTTCTTGAGGAAAATATCATTTCTTCTTCAAAATCATTTTATTTTCTCAAAATGAAAAACAATTTTAAAAGAAATTGATTTTTGTTGAAAATAATCATTAAATATTTCATAGGATGCTTCATGGAATTAAGGCATTATGAAACCGTAAAAATCCATTCGTGTTGTATAAGTTAATAAAAAACATTCTCCTCGTACTCTTGTTCGAAATGTCAAAAAGTACATCGTATGGTAAAAAAAGAAAGATTCCTTACATTCCATGTAGTGAAAGTAAAAAATTGGTAAAAAGTAAATTAAACATACAATAAAACATTTTCAGAAAACATGGAAATTGATGATAAATGTAACCCCATTAAATACATACAAATAAACAATCTCGGATAAGAACGAGATTGGAATAATTTTCCCTTAACTTAGGTCCAATTTTTTCCGTACGTGTCCAAAACTCCATTATACTGGTTTTAAACATATTATTATCTTGTAATAGAACCATAATAATATTTATTATATCATATATGATTCACGTATGACTTTATATTACCAGTTATTTAGTCAATTCTATGTTAATGGAGCGTTTTTGGTAAAATTGTTTCATTTAACAAACAAGTTTGGACTTTTTGTTCTTGATATTATTACTTATATCCTGATTTACTTAATTCCAGAATGTAAAATATTATTTAAATATAATATATATTCAGCATATAAATATATATATGATAGATCGGTAAATGGAATGAAATACACCGTTCATGGAGACGGTAGGTCGTACATATACATGAACGCTATTTTCATTTCCTTATTGAATTGAATGGAATTAAGTAAATGAAACATATATGTACATAAATCTAGTATCATTATTATTTTATATCTTTCATTATTATATATTATATATACATTATAATCATTCTTAAATGGTTATCAAAGAGAATGAATCTCATCGCGTCGTGGAGACAATAATCCATACATACAGATGAGCGATGATATCATTCCTATAATTATTGAATGTAATTGGAGTGGGTGATATAATATATCAGAATAATTATGATTTTATAATAACCATATATAGTTATTATTTACACCATTATACCCATCCAAGTAAGGTGGTGGTGGAAAAACAAATTATACCATGGCGTGGAGACGATATTCTGTACGTACGCACGCACGATGATTTCGTTTCCATAGGATGGATAGAAGGTGAAATGGGGTTGTTTCATATTTATAATATTATATCAGTATATTATTGATATTGATTTTATTAATTTATAATGAAACAAATAAAGAAGTTTAATTTTAAGAAGAATGAAACCTGAAAGAATCGGTAGAAAAGATTACCTCTTCTTCGACGCACCTTCTTTAAGCTTCCTCTTAAGGGACTAGAGTTGGTCTTTTGAGAATACCATAACCTCCATAATGTGACTAGTAAATTTTAAAATAGTAATGGTCTGGTTTTGATCAAGCTTGAGGGATCAAATTTGTGTGAAGAAGAGAGGGAAGGGGTTCCCTTTTATAGGAGAGGACATGGACACTTTTGGAAACCTCCAATATATTAATTTATAATAAATTAAAACCGCACATAAAAACATCCAAAGTGACTCAAATTAGGATATGAGGTAATATAGTGTTGTATTATCAAAAATAAATCATATTTAGACATGTTTTTATTTAATTCTAAACCTTGTCATTTTAATTTATCCTTATTTAATCTATTTAATTTTATTTATGGTAATAATAATCTAATTTTTAAATTATTATAAATATGTACTTATGTGTTGTTAATTTTACATAATTATATATATTATTACATTTTAGACCATATAATTTTAGATTTGTTATTATTATATATTTTTTTGATTTTTAAACAATTTAATATTATGTTATTTTTATAAAATATCAAGAGTTTCAATTTTGACACTATTCAATTATTTGAATTTACATAAACTCCACACATAAGATATTATAGAAAAAATATATTTAATAGATTCATAACATGTCATATTCCTCTAAAAAATTCATGGATCACATAAATTTGTTCATATTATATTTATTTTAATATTTCTAAAACCATTTATTTGATATTTCTCTTAATAAAATAATTACTACAACATTTTTGTATAATTATTTAATATACATATTTTATTGCAAAAAAATTAAAAATAAAATACTATGATAAATATAAATATAATATATTTCATGATATAACTTTTAGTCGAATTTATCTTTTAAACAGAAAACTTTTAAAATGATATATTTATTAAATTATGAAGGTGACAACTTTGACATCATTTAAAATAAAAAACTATAAATGTCATAATCGCCTTTATAATGTTCCAAATTGTAAAACATTCGACCTTCGGATTCTTATGGTTCATATGTACACGACCAATAAGTTTTGGTCAGGTTTTGGGGCCTTTTATGGGTATTTTTTGGTTAATAAAAACTATATTATTGATTTTTCACTAAATAAATAATTTCTGCATCATTAATGTATAAGCAATTAAGGTAATTATATAAAATTTAAAAATTACAAACAACATACCATGATAAATGAAAACAATTTAGATTAAAAATGAGTACTTATAAGTAAATTTATATTCTGTATAACATTATATTAAAAATAATTTAGTTATTAAAGTTTGAGTGCGACATATTTCACTTTCATTTAAATAAAATAACTTAAAGGTCTTAATCACATACAAACAGGTTCTAATAGATACCATTTCGACCCAAGTATATTATAGGATGAAATATTATCAAAAAATTATTTAAATACAAGTGTTATGGTAATTTTATAATATTATTTTTACCCTTAATTACATAATTTACTTTTAACTGTGGTAAATAAAATTTACCATAGTTACTATTCATAATGCAAAAAAATAAAAAGTATCCTATTAACATAATTTGGACCAACTGATTCAAAATATGGAATACATTTTTCCATATTCAAAACATATAAGTTTAAGTATTTAATTTAAAATAAATCCTGTTGTTGAGAAAACAGTTTTTAAAAGATAAAACATTGCAAAAGATTAAAATATTTTTACTTACGAATTCATTGTAAAATTAATGCAAATGACTTAAATTATATTTAATGGTAAAAATATAATCTATTTATAGTTTAAAACTATTAAATATTATAATTTAACCATATAAATTATCTATATGAAAAAAGTAGTTTTTAATTTAAATTTAGGAAATATTTACTATTCATCAAAATAAGAAACTTATCAGAAAAATATCAAAAATGAATCCAAAGTAAATTTTTATATCCTAATTCCAAAGAAAAATTTTATTTTATCTAATTTAAATTATAAACATGTGAAAAACAAGATTTAATATGGGTGCACTATCAAAAGGCGGAAAAATGCATTTTTTTGAAAAATACTTATTTTACCTAAAAAAATTATTTTGTTCTCATACCATGTTCTATAAAATGTGTAAGATGAATTATAATGTCATATTATTCAAAATTTAGTTACTAATATTCATAAATTCCTGTTCAAAATAATATTATAACAATATATCATTGTTTGGTGAAACTAAGTATTACGTACAACACACGCTATTGAGGATGGTTTCTCTTGCATGCAACACAAGCCAAGAATAGTGTTTGTGTATAATACGGTGTTGCATATAGAACAAGCTAATTTTGGTGTGGTGAACAACACAATATATCAATGAAATTAAAATAATATTTTTCATAAAATTTCGGGTTGTTACATTCTACCCCCCTTAAAATGAATTTCTCCCTCGAAATTCATTGGGGTTATAAATGGTTTACTAAATGACAGTTTCTTTCTTCGAAACCCACATTGTAAAAATAAATAATAAAAATAAATTTTAAAACTAAAGTATGAAATGTAATGGTTACCCAAATTAACTCATCACTGGGTTTCCACATAGGAGAAAATATCTGATAACAAGGATATGGAAGATAAATCTAAACATCATGTTATGATGATGAGTGGTTGAAAAAATGGCTATGAAAAAGAAATCAATAACAATGCCATAAATTTTTGATGATATAAGGTACGTTTGATTCATAGGATATGAGTGTACTAGGACAACATTTTAGGTTTTCAAGATCATTTCCCTAATGTTGATGTATTTTTTTCATAAGGAGAAATACTTACATGATTTAAGTGTAATATCATTGTTGGTCATTCCATGAACAATTTCCACTTCATCTCCTATTTAAAGAAATGAATTTGAATTTTTCATTCTTGAAGTGTTAGTAGATAATGAGATAGAATGATAGGTCATTCCATCTGTCTCTGTCACAAAAAGGATAGAAAAAGTTATATACATAAGTCCATATTATGGTGTGATTAATCGTATATGATTCCAAAAATGGACTTACACTTCATCTATCATACCTCTTAATAAAATAAAACTAGTTTATACTAACCAGGGACTTCCTATAGGCCAGTGGTAGGTGATAAAGGCCTATCGCACTTCGGTTGTGGGTTCGATTCCCGCATCCTTGTCCGACGCAACGGGTTGTGGCCCGTCTTTTGGGTTATCCTTTTTCAAAAAATTTACTATTATAATGTTTCAAAAATAATATCAAAAATTTATATCCTTAAACAAAACTATCTAATGTATAACATAATCTATTACAACCTTTAAGCTTATCGAAAATACTTATGTCTATTCTCATAGTATAAAGAAAACGAGTATTAGAAATTTCATCTACCGAGCATGTGAATACCATCATCTATCCCCCATATATCATAAGATATATCTTGTTGGTCACATTAAAAACATGTGAATACCTTAATCATGTATTCTCTTGAAACATGAATTACCATAGAACCTTACTGAAAACATGAATGCTGTCAAAAGTTAACTCTTTCCACATACCAAAATCCAAAAATTCTATATACTCAAACCATGATATCACTTTGTCCTTATATCAGTAATGAGCTCATTAATAACATAAAACGAATTATTTTCTACTTATCCCTTCATTATGCGCATATTGTCTACTTTAAAAAATTATTTCAATCACTTTTCATGGTTACCAATACCATATAATTATGGATAACCACAATGGACCAATACATAGATATTCCAACATACCATAGAATTACCTCAACTAAATTATTCTTGAATACCAATACATAAACACTTCAATCCATCCTCTTCAATGATTGTCATGGAATAATTCCTTCCTTGATTTAGAAGTAACCTCTTAGGTTAGGGCATTGGGTTGGGTAATGTTCATGTTCTCCACAGATAAGACATTGAACTCCATAATAGTCTATCACTCTATGACCCTTCTCCCAACACAGATAACATCTTCCCCTCCATTTGATGTATTCATCATGGTTCTTCTACCCTTCTTTAGAAATCTCAATCTTCCATTCTTTATGATCCTCACCATACGAACATGCATAAAAGTCCATCTTCCTCTTATTCGATGAACTAGGAATACCACTAAAGTTCACCTTGTTAATCATATATCACAATGACTGATTCGGCATAATAACAATGACTTTATTTCTAGGAATTACGAAATTTCATTGCTCATAGTCACAAATTTTTCAATTGGATTCAATGTTCACCCAATTCCTTCTGGTTCCCTCCATCGACTAAAACAAAATACCATGGTGTAAGAAACAATTAAAATAACGAGGAACCGCATAATCATAAAACGATTAACTTATTACACATTTTTTAATACATGGAACCTTAGGTTCACCCTAGTTTATTCATGACCATCAACATAATTCTAGGAATATAACCTATAGTTATACTTAAACTTAGGGACATCCCTAGACATACCTTAGAAATATATATATAGATCTTACTAAAGATTTCACATCCTAGTTTCCAAAGGTTAACTAAACCTTTCCTCTGATACCAACTGTCGAGACCCAATCTTGAATTACATGGAAATTACATTACTTTTGTAGAATACTTAATACATTAAAAAAACAGACTCTCAAGGACCGTAATAGTTAGTGTCTTTGGAAACATGGAACATAATATTCTAATATATTCAACGTCTCCCATAAATATCTTTCCCCTTTTTTTCTTACGTAAAAACATTCTTTATATCCTGGGAAAAGAAAACATAAAAAGAGTGATCTCAAATTCTTAGTAAGGGTAAGCATGGAGAAAATAAAACAAACCATATACATTTGAACATAAAAACATGAACATGATGTTTAAATATAAAAATCTTGAGTGGTGAAATAAATCTTTACAGTATGTAAGACATAGATCATAAAGGAACATTAATCATGATTGAATAACATGGGAATAAAACATGTAATTGTGTCATCCATTAATCACTTGATATTATTTCTATATTAGCCAAGGCATTGCTGCCAAAACCATCATAGTGGATAAAGTACATTACTGAACCAGGTTTACTTGTCATTCCAGCCATGTATTACTGAACCAGATTCACTTTACATTCCAACCATGTCTATATCATGAGATATAAATCTTTAACCAATGCATTGGAGGTAGATATATGTCCCACACATCTCATAATGAAACCATTCTTATTATTCCAAAAAATCATAAATCATACATCATAGCATAACCCATGTAATAAAAATGGGATTCTTAAACATCATTCCATCATAACATAATCCATATAAGATAAATCACTTCATAAAAAAAATTCTATCATAACATAATAAAATCAATGTAATAATAGGGATAGAAACCTAACCCCATATCATCTTAGATGGAAAATAATTTTGATAAAACACTTGAACTCAGTTCTTGAGGAAAATATCCTTTCTTCTTCAAAATCATTTTCCTTTCTAAAAATGAAATAAAATTTTAAAAGAATGTATTTTTATTGAAAATAATCATTAAATATTTCATAGTAAGATTCATGGAATTAATGAATTATGAAACCATAAAAACCCATTCATGCCGTATAAGTTAATAAAAAACAATCTCTCGTACTCTTGCCGGAAAAGTCAAAAAGTACCTCGTCTGGTAAAAAATGAAAGATTTGTTACATACCATGTAGTGAAAGTCAAAAATTGGTAAAAATGAATTTAAAACAATATGAAATTTTTTTTATAAAACATGGACGTGGATGATAAATGTAACCCCAGTAAATACGTACAAATATACAATCTTGGATAAGAACGAGATTGGAATAATTATCCCTTACCTTAGGACAAATTTCTTCCATACGTGTACAAAACTCTTGTATAGTGGGTTTAAACATGTTATTAACTTGTAACAGAACTATAATAATATTTATGATATCATATATGATTCACTTATGACATTATATTACCCGTTCTTTTGTCAATTCCTTGTTAAATTAGCGTTTTGGGTAAAATCGTTTCATTTATCGTACTTGTTTGGACTCGTTGTTCTTGATATTATTACTTATATCATGATTTACATAATTCCAGAATGAAAAACATGATTTACATATAATATATATTCATCATATAAATATATATGATAGATCGATAAATGGAGTGAAATACATCGTTTATAGAGACGGTAGGCCGTACGTACGCATGAACACTGTTTTCGTTTCCTTATTGAATTGAATGGAATTAAGTAAATGAGTCATATATGTAGATAAATACAGTATAATTATTATTTCATATCTTTCATTATTATTTATCATATATAATTTATAATCATTATTGAATGGTTATCATGGAAAATGAATCTCATCGCGTCATGGAGATGGTAATCCGTACGTACGCACGAGTGATGATATCGTTCCCATACATATTAAATGGAATTGGAGTAGATGATATAATATCTCAGAACCATTATGAAGTTATAATAACCATATATTGTTATTCCTAACACCATTATACCCATCCATGTAAGGTGGTGGTGGAAAAACAGATTAGACCATGGCGTGGAGACGGTATTCCGTACATACGCACGCGCGGTGATTTTATTTTCTGTAGGATGGATGGAAGGTGAAATGGGGTTGTTTCATATTCATAATATCATATCAATATATTACTGATACTGATTGTATTAATTTATAATTAAACAACTAAATAAGAGGATGTTTAAGAAGAAAGAAACTTCAAAGAATCGGTAGAAGAGATTACCTCTTCTTTGACGCACCTCCCTTATGATTCCTCTTAAGAGACTACAGATGGTCTTTTGAGAAGACAAGAATCTCCAAAAAGTGACTAGGGATGTTTAGAAGAGTAATGGGTAGGGTTTGGCCGAGCTTGAAGGCTCAAATTTGTGGGAAGAGGAGAAAGAAGGGGTTCCCTTTTATAAGAGAGGAGAGGGGCACTTTTGGAAACCTCCAAAATATTAATTCCTAATAAAATAAAACCCCACTTAAGAACATTAAAAGTGAATCAAATTAGGATATGATGTAATATAGGGTTGTAATATCATCAAACAATCAAATTTAAACATGTTTTGATTTTATTTGAAACCTTTTCATTTTAATTTATCCTTATTTAATCTATTTAATTTTATTTGTGGTAATAATATTTTAATTTTTAAATTATTACAAATACATAATTTTGTGTCTTTAATTTTCCAATATTAGATACATTATTACATTCTATAACATATAATTTTAAATTTATAATTTTTAAATATTTTTGGGATTTTTAAATAATTTAATAATATGTTATTTTTATAAATATCAATAGTGTCAATTTTGATACTATTCAATTATTTGAATTTTATTAAAATCCAAATAGAAGATATATTCGAAACAAAAATTAATAGATTATTAACATGTAATATCCATCTAAAAAATTCATGGACCACATTAATTTGTTCATATAATATTTATTTTATTATTTTTAAAACCATTTATTTGATATTTCTCTTAAAAAAATAATTACTACAACATATTATTATAATTATATAATATACTCATTTTTTTCATAAAAATTAAAAATAAAATACTATGATGAATATAAATCTAATATATTTCATAAGTTTAATTTCAGTCCTATTTATCACCTAAAACATCTATCTTTTAAAATGATATATTTATTAAATTATGAAGGTGACAACTTTGATATCATTTAAAATAAAAAACTATAAATGTCATAATCGATTTTATAAAGCTCAAAATGGTCCACAATTCGATATATGGATGCTTAGGGTTCATATGTAAATGACCAATATGTTTTGGAAAGGTTATAGGGCCTTTATGAGTATTATTAGGTTAATACAAACTATATTATTGATTTTTTAGTAAATAAATAATTTTTGTATCATTAATGTATAAGCTATTAAGGTAATTATATATTACTAAAAAATAACAAATAAATTACCATGATAAATAAAAACAATTTATCATTAAAATGAGTATTTATAACTGAATTTATATTCTGTATAACCTTATATTAAAATTAATTTAATTATTAGTGTTTGAGTGTGACATATTTCACTTTCATTTAAATAAAATAACTTAGAGGTCTTAATCACATACAAGGGGGTTCTAATAGATAAACTTTCGACCCAATAATATTTTAGGATGAAATATAATCATCCAATTATATTAAGATAAGTTTTAGGGTAATTTTATAATATTATTTTTACCTATAATTATTTAAGTTACCTTTAACTGTGGTAAATAAAATTTACCGTAGTTACTATTCATAATGCACAAAAATAATAAGTATCCTATTAACATAATTTGGCCCTAATGATTAAAAATATGTGTCACGTTTGGTCTTCACTTTGAGGTATGTATTTAATTTTAGTTTTAATCACATAAGTTTTATTGCCTTTTTTGTAAATTGTTTTGTTGGAGTTCGAGCTGAGCGAGATTTTACTGGTACGCACTTGCACTGATAAATGGACGCGGGATTGACGTTGCCCGATGCACGGGCACGGCACGGGTGAAGCCTTGTGGCCTGCCCGGTACATGGGTGGTCTTACTTGGTATTATTAATATTAACGTTTTAAGCGAGTATTTCTTTTTATTTTATTCTTATTTCCTTATTATTATAAATATTATTAGTATTTTTATTACTTTTCAATTTTTAACTTATATTATTTAATCCTTTATCATTTTCTATTTTAGAATAGTTTAATTATTATTATTGTGTGTGTATACATATACATATACATATATACATGTATATATATATATATGTATTTATATCTCTCCATTTTTTTAATTTTTTTATCTTTATTATTTCATTTCCATTTTTTATTTTTTTTAATCTTTTTTTAACCACCCAATCCTACCCTAGCCGCCACCCCCCCCCCCCTTCTTTTTTTCTTTCCTCTCCCCCACGTTTTCTTCTTCTTCTCTCATCCCTTCTTCTTCTCTCCTCCCTCCTTTCTTTTCTCTCTTCTTCCACGACGCACCTCACCCCACCCCAATTGCCCAGCGCACCCCACCCCAATCTCCTTCTCCTCCCGCGGACCCCCCTCCCCTTTTATCTCTTTATTTTCTTTTTCTTCCTTTCTTTTTTTTCATTCTTCTCATTCTCTCCTTCCCCTCTCCCCTCTCCCTTCCAGTTCACCTCACTCTCCCCTTCTCCCCCCTTCTATGCCCAGCACACCAATATTCCCCCCTTTTTATTCTATTTTATATTCTTTTCTTTTCTTTTCACTCCTCACCCTTCTTCCTCCAAAAAATCCGACCAGCCCCACCCTCTTCCGGTTTCTCCATCCTGCACTCTCGCTCGCGCTGCTGGACAGCCCCCGCAACCCGACTCGCACTCGCCGGACAGCCGCTGCACACCCCTCGTTTGGATCCCGACAATTCAGCGATAATGGTTGGTTTTATATTAATTAATTATTATTTATTTGTTTAGTTGTTAATTAATATATTCAGTAATTATCGAATGTGTTTATAATTTTTAATCAAATTATTTGATTATTATTAAGTTGTTTAATCATTTTATTTAATCTGTTTAATCGTATATCAATTTAGTTAATTGAATTTGATTAATTGTTAACCAATTTGTTTAATTACTATTAAATTTGCTTATTCATTATTCAATTTGATTAGTTATTATTGAATTTGTTTTATTGTTAGTTAACTTATTAAATCGATGATGTTGTGATGGGTTGGCAGTGAGAATTTTTGGTCTACTGTTTTAGGATCTTTTGACGGTTCTGTGCAGTGTGACCTTTGCGAAGTGGGATTATTGTGCCATATCTTTTATCTTTCATTCCTGCATTTAGGTAGGTTGTTCCATGTCTTTACATCATTTAGATAATTTAATTTTTATGATTAGTTTAGCTTAATATGTTGTATGTTTTAGTTTCATGATGCGAATTATGTTTATAATGTTTTGGTAGTGCTGTAGAGGTTTTGCGAAATGCGTTTTAAAAATGGTGGAACATGCGTGCGTGATGAAAATTTCACTTGTCTTTAGAAATTGTCATGTTTTTTCTTTCGATCCGGTGGTGGTAAAGTTTAGAAGTGCTTAATAATTGTTTATAGGGTGTCAATGAGGTTTTAGAAGGGTCAATTTGTGAAATTGAATTTGTAATGGTTTCTTTTGCATGCCATATGTTTTATAAATTGAGGAATTGTTTATTTAAGTGGCGTTTTGAGTGCGAAACATGGTTGAAAGGTTTTTGAGGGTTGTTTGGCAGGTGCGAAAGCTGTTTTCAAGTCACTTCAGGTGTTTTGGTATTTAAATAGACATTTTCAAATTATATGAATCACTTTTGGTGTGTTTTCCCTGTTGTGTATCTTTGAAGTTGAAATGAAAAATTGTTTGAATAATGGAAAACAAGTATTGACATGGTTACCTCGTGTATCAAGTTTTAAAGTGACGCCTCTATATAAAATCAAACTATTTTTGGTGTAAGGTCTTCTTGGATTTTCTTGAAATTATTTCAATAATAAATCAAATGATTTATTGGGCATTTATATGACACTAAAATGGTGCTTTATTGGAGTTGAATATGCTTTCATTTTTAAGGTGGTGTATTTTTATAAAAAGGAGACATGTCGTGTGCGTGTGTCTTTGAAATAGTGCTCTGGTATGCAAATGGTGACTTTTGGGTGCAATATCTTATTTGGTCTGTGAAATGAGAAAGAAATATACTATGTGATTGTGAGACTTGTTTGAGAACATGTGATAAACATGGGTATCTAGGTGGGTGGACTAGAACTATTGCGCTAGTGAACCGGATGGGTTTTGTCCCTGTTTCACTTAGCTGGATTGACGATTTCAACACTAACTAAACATATGATATCTAAGGGTCGTGGCCTTCTAATCCACGTGTTATGAGGGTCATGGCCTTTTAAGCCACGTTTTCTAAGTGTCGTGCCCTTCTAAGCCACGTTTCACCGAGACACGAGGTTCTAGGGTCCCACTCGAGCTAGATGAACCTTAGGGGATTTACCCATAGTGCTCTACCATCTTTGGTGTGGTGCCTTCCGTCGGCATATGGAGGACCACTTAGGTGTGAGTGTTTGTGTGTGTGTGTTTATTTGAGCATGTGTGTATGTGTGTATCTGTGTGTGTGTGAGTATGTGTGTGTGTGTGTGTGTGTGTGCCCATAATGAACTTTCCACTTCCTATTCAAAATTGTATTCATGAAATGAATTCCTTTTTAGTGTTTTTTTCTTTATCATTTTGCTTGTAAATGTTTTATTTAAAAGAATTTTGAAAGTATAATTTTGAATAATCACTTTAAATTGTCTTTTGATGTTGTGGCATGGAACTTTTTCTCGGTGGCATCCTACTGGGATTTTAGCTCACACCCTACATACACCCTTGGGTGTATGTAGATTCTGTTTCTTTTGTATTCCAGGTTGTGCGTCGTGCTCAGCGATGGTGGCTCTGGTTTCTGTTGGTCTTCGTGTGTAGGTTGGTGTTGGTAGCTTGGGGATGCAACTTCTCGTGTTGCATGAGGTTGGTTTTGGAGCTTAGTTCCCTATTTCTATTTTTGTTCATTTTGGGGTTTTAGCTGAATTGTAGACCTAAACCCGTTTATAGTTTATAAGTGTTTTTTGTTTTCTGTTTCCAGTATCAGTTATTTATCTGGTTGGTTGTTTTTCTCTCTTGTATTTCAGGTAAAACCGTTCCCACTTGTTAAACTTTATACCCGGGAACTTGTGCCAGCCCGTGGGGATTGGGAACACCCTTCGAGCCTTGCTGCGGACCGGGTCGGGCGCCGGGTCGGATGGCGACCCGGCCTGGTTCGTGACAAAATTGTATCAGAGGGCACATTTTTCTCTCTTGGGTTGTTTCCTTTTGAGATAGAGTCACGGTAGATTGGTGTTAAGGTTGTTGGAACCCGACGTCCTGACTACGAGTAAGGTGCCTGGCCAGCACACCCCGTGGCGGGACTCGAGTTACCAAAGTAAGTCGAGGTTTGTCTGAGTCTTTGGTCCTTATGGTTAATCGTGTCTAAGGGAAATGAAAAGGGGGTAAGGTCAGTGGTCTTAGTGAGCTCGCAGGGTCTGGAATGCTTTGTGGAGCCGGGGACACTTTCCTAAAATACTCTCAGTGGCCAATGGTGTGACTGGCATATGGCTTCCAACCATATGCTCCAATCACCCGCTGGCACTAGTTTCCTCTTGTATTGTTTATCATCTCTTTGTTTTGGATTCGTGGAAATTTTGTTTTTAAGTAAAAATGTTTTGGTCTTGGAAATTTTTTTCAAATGAAGCACTTTGAAAATGAAATGGTGTGTGAGGTTTGACACGTGTGGGTTGGATGTTTTGGTTTTGAAAAATGGAATGGTTTGTTTTTGACCCTTGGTGTTCTCGTGGGAAACCACATGCATGATTGTATATGGGAAAAAGAAATGTTTAATGACACGAGTGGATGAGTTCTTGGATGGATATGATGTGGGTGCCAGTGCGGCATGAGAGCATGCTTGTGCGAGGCCCATGGGACACCATTGGTGTTTGTGTAACCCACCTTCATTGCTTATTTTCAAAAAAATTTTGTTAAATGAAAATTCGGTGTATTGATAACCAGCATTTGTGTGACATGTCCTTGTGTTTTAGAAATGTTGGATGTGAGGCGTTTTGAGACGAGGATCCTTTTTGACTGATTTGTGTCTTGAGTTTGAATTTTTGTTGGTCAGTTGGTGTGAAATCATGTGGTTAATAGTCTCTTTAAAAAAAGTACATCGGGGAGCCCTTGCAGTGGTTCCCCCTGCACGTTTGGTGTTCGTTGGTGGTATGTCTTGACCATTGGACCAGTTTGGTTGGGTCCATGGTTTTCCTTGTTGACTAGTGTATGCCCCCCATAAAGTGTTGAAATGTGATTGAAATGCGGCTAAAGGCAGATCACCGTTGGCCAACCCTCCAGTTGTTCAAAGCAAGGGCTCTCCCTTTTGGGAGATAGTGATAAGTCTTCTCCTCTCTCGTTTAGGTTAAGTAGATCCTCTCATAGCGGGATAACATATGCGAGGGGAACTGAGGTGAGTTTCGGTCCCATTGAGAGTCTCGACCTGTCAGATATGAAGTTTGACGTCGTCATGTTTGAAGGTTCCCCTTGGAAATGGAAAAAGAAAATCCAGCGGGGAAGAGTGAAGGCGGTTCAGAATTTTCAGGGTTGACCAGTGTCTTGGGGGTCTTGTAGTATTTTCATCTGTTGTAAGGTTCATGTTCGGCGACGTCTTGCAGTGTAAGTTCTCTTTGATTGTAAAGGGTGAAGTTTGACATCATTAATTTGAAAGTTATGTTTGGAAATGGTGAAGGAGATTCCAGTGGGGAGAGGTGGAAGCATCCTAGAGTGGTCGGTGCATGCCACTATTCTAAATTACCTTTTGTACTTTGTTGGTTTTGTTTAATAAAGGGTCCACTTTAGGCCACTAGTTTGGCAGACCCAGTCACATGGGGATGCAACAGTCAACTGCATGAATCATCTGTTGTTTAAGACTCAGTTTGAAGTCCCTCTCCGTATAGTGTTCCTCTCAACAGAAATGATCATGACCAGGTGATGATTCGTGGTGTCATGTTCTCATCCAGTGTGACAAAGGGTGACGCGCATGCACCATTAAAGC
This sequence comes from Viscum album, assembly GCA_963277665.1. Taxonomy (NCBI): domain Eukaryota; kingdom Viridiplantae; phylum Streptophyta; class Magnoliopsida; order Santalales; family Viscaceae; genus Viscum; species Viscum album. The sequence continues at coordinate 1,707,122,522 of OY728157.1, read as the reverse complement.
TCTTGTGTTGGTGAATGTTCAGTGTACAATCAGTTGGATGTCGTAATGTGTTGTGGTTGCCGGTGTTTCCCTGGTTGTAGTATGGTTGCATGTGACACCAAAAGGAGAAGCTCCATTCTGGAGTCTTTAATTCCTGACTACGAGGAAAGAGATGCTTCAAACATCAGGTCTCTAGCCATAGGCCTTAGAGTGAAGCTGACGCGTGGTCAGGAACCCTGGGATTGTATAAAACTCCGATTTCATTTCTGTCATCGGTGTTGAATGTGAAAGCAGTTTAAATTGTTTTCTATGGTTGTTCTGTTCGAATGAGCTGTCTGGTTGCATAAGGTTTTCGTGACCATGTGGAGGAGTGTTCCTCTCATGCATTAAAGTCTTGAGGGTCGCGTTCCACTGGATGTAATTGCTTTAGCGGCCTTAAGGGGTTTGTTGAGTAAATCTGTCTCAAATCTGAATAATTCTCATCCAGGAATGTGGAAATGCTAGTTTATCTTGGGTCATGCTTTGGACACCCCTGTAGTCGGGCCCCTCCCTCCCCGCACCTTGTGGTGGGGTTTTTGGTCACCATCGAGAATATTTTTTTGTAATGTTTTGTACCTGTTATTATTTCTAATGGCAGGGAGACCCACATCGGATCTCATACAAATATCCCTGGAATGAATCGATGTTGGACTCTTCTTTAATGGTGGGGAGTCTGTTCGGACCTCCCGATGTCGATTTCCCAACCCCATCTTGGGCGATAGTAGGTTCTTAATGCTGGGGAGTCCGCCTAGGCCTCCTCGTGTCGATTTTCTAGTCTCTTCTCGGGCGTTGGAGAGTTTTTTTAATAGTGGAGAGCCTCATCGGGCTTTTCCGTGGTGTGCCAATCAGTTTTGTTCCTAGAGATGGTTTAGTGGTAGGTTATTGAAGTATTATTTGGATATGGGTTGGTCTTGTATCTTTGTTCCAGTAAAATGGTGTGTTTTTCGTTCAGTGATGCTTGAGGTATTTTGGTTTGTGAGGTTGGTTTCCGCAGGTGCGAGTGTTTCTTTCCTGAATCAATCAACTGGAGGCATTGTAGATCTTTGGGGTGGGCAACAGATACCAGAAAGTCTTTTTACATGCTTCTTGAGGTTGTCATTTGAGTCACTTTTTCTGAGCATGTTGATTTTCCTGCTTTTCTCTTGTTGGTTGTAGAGATCCTCTTTGAACTTTTGTGGGGTATCAGTTTCTCCTTTGTGCCTCAACCCTAGCTGTGGCTTTCCGGGGAAGAAAAGTTTTCATGGTGGGGAGAATTGTCACGTCTGGTCTTCACTTTGAGGTATGTATTTTATTTTAGTTTTAATCACATAAGTTTTATTGCATTTTTTGTAAAATGTTTTGTTGGAGTTCGAGTTGAACGCGATTTTAGTGGTACACACTTGCGCTGATAAATGGACGTGGGCTAGACGTTGCCCGACGCATGGGCACGGCACGGGTGAAGCCTTGTGGCCTGCCCGGAACACAGGTGGTCTTACTTAGTATTATTAATATTAACGTTTTAAGTGAGTATTTCTTTTATTTTATTCTTATTTCCTTATTATTATAAATATTATTAGTATTGTTATTACTTTTCCATTTTTAACGTATATTATTTAATCCTTTATCATTTTCTATTTTAGAATAGTTCAATTATTATTATTGTGTGTGTATACATATACATATATATATACATGTATATATATATATATGTGTATTTATATCTCTCCATTTTTTATTTTATTTTTTTATTTTATTTGTATTAGTTCATTTAATTTTTTTTTGTTAATCTTTTTCTTTACCCACCAAATCCTACCCTAGCTGCCACCCCCCCCCCCTTCTTTTTTTCTTTCCTCTCCCCCACGTTTTCTTCTTCTTCTCTACTCCATTCTTCTTCTCTCCTCCCTCCTTTCTTTTCTCTCTTCTCCCACAACGTGCCTCACCCCACCCCAATTTCCCAGCGCAGCCCACCCCAATCTCCTTCTCCTCCCACGGACCCCCTCCCCTTTTATCTCTTTTTATTTTCTTTTTCTTTCTTTCTTTTTTTTCTTTCTTCTCATTCTCTCCTTCCCCTCTCCCCTCTCCCTTCCAGCACGCCTCACTCTCCCCTTCTCCTCCCTTCCACGCCCAGCACACCCATCTTCCCCCCTTTTTATTCTATTTTATTTTCTTTTCTTTTCTTTTCTCTCCTCACCCTTCTTCCTCCCAAAAATCCGACCAGCCCCACCCTCTTCTGGTTTCTCCATCCTGCACTCTCGCTCGCACTGCTGGACACCCCCCGCAACCCGGCTCGCACTCGCCGGACAGCCGCTGCGCGCCCCTCGGTTGGATCCCCATAATTCCCTGATAATGGTTTGTTTTATTTTATTTAATTATTATTGATTTTTTTAGTTTTTAATTCATATATTCAGTTATTATCGCATGTGTTTAAAATTTTTAATCAAATTATTTGATTATTATTAAGTTGGTTAATCATTTTATTTAATCGTTTTAATTGTTTATCAATTTAGTTAATTAAATTTGATTAATTATTAATCAATTTGTTTCATTACTATTAAATTTTACTATTCATTATTCAATTTGATTAGTTATTATTTAATTTGTTTTATTGTTAGTTAACTTATTAAATCTCTGATGTTGTGATGGGCTGGCGGTGAGAATTTTTGGTCTACTGTTTTAGGATCTTTTGACGGTTCCGTGCAGTGCGACCTTTGCGCAGTGGGAGTATTGCGCCATATCTTTTTTCTTTCATTCCTGAATTGAGTTAGGTAGTTCCATGTCTTTACATAATTTAGATAATTTAATTTGTTTTTTTAGTTTAGCGTAATATGTTCTATGGTTTAGTTGCATGATGCGAATTATGTTTATTATGTCTTGGTAGTGCTGTAGAGGTTTTGCGAATTGCGTTTTAAAAATGGTGTAACATGCGTGCATGATGAAAATTGCAGTTTTCTTTAGAAATTGTCGTGTTTTTACTTTAGATCCGATTGTGGTAAATTTTAGAAGTGCTTAATAATTGTTTATAGGGTGCCAATGAGGTTTTAGAAGGGTCAATTTGTGAAATTGATTTGGTAATGGTTTCTATTGCATGTGATATGTTTTATGAATTGAGGAATTGTTTATTTAAGTGGGATTTTGAGTGCGAAACATGGTTGAAAGGTTTTTTAGGGTTTTTTGGCAGGTGCAAAAGCTGTTTTCAAGTCACTTCAGGTGTTTGTGTATTTAAATAGACATTTTCAAAGTATATAAATCACTTTTGGTGTGTTTTCCTTGTTGTGTATCTTTGAAGTTAAAATGCAAAATTGTTTGAATAATGGAAAACAAGTTTTGACATGGTTACCTCGTGTATAAAGTTTTAAAGTGACACCTCTATATAAAATCAAGCTGTTTTTGGTGTAAGGTCTTCTTGGATTTTCTTGAAATGATTTCAATAATAACTCAAATGATTTATTGGTGCATTTATATGACACTAAAATGGTTCTTTATAGGAGTTGAATATGCTTTTATTTTTAAGGTAGTGTATTTTTATAAAAAGGAGACATGTTGTGTGCGTGTGTCTTTGAAATAGTGCTCTGGTATGCAAATGGTGACTTTTGTGTGCAATATCTTGTTTGGTCTGCGAAATGAGAATGAAATATATTATGTGAATGTCAGACTTGTTTGAGCACATGGGAATACCCTGGGTATCTAGGTGGGCAGACTAGAACTCTTGCGCTAGTGAACCAAATGGGTTTCGTCCCTGTTTCACTTAGCTGGATTGACGACTGCAACACTAACTAAACATATGATATCTGAGGGTCGTGGCCCTCTAAGCCACGTGTTCTGAGGGTCATTGCCTTCTATGCCAGGTTTTTTAAGGGTCATGGCATTCTAAGCCATGTTTCACTGAGACACGAGGTTCTAGGGTCCCACTCGATCTAGATGAACCTTACGGGATTTACCCATAGTGCTCTACCATCTTTGGCGTGGTGCCTTCCGTCGGCATATGGAGGACCACTTGGGTGTGAGTGTGTGTCTGTGTGTGTCTCTGTGTGTGTGTGAGCATGTGTGTGTGTGTGTCTATGTGTGTGTGTGAGTATGTGTGTGCGTGTGTGTGAGTGTGTGTGTGTGTGCCCATAAATAACTTTCCTCTTCCTATTCAAAATCGTATTCGTGAAATGGATTCCTTTTTAGTGTTTTTTATCTTTAGATTTTTTCTTGTAAATGTTTTCTTTAAAAGAATTTTTAATGTATAATTTTGAATAAGCACTTTAAATTGTCTTTTGATGATGTGGTGTGGAACGTTTTCTCGATGGCATCCTACTGGGATTTTAGCTCACACCCTACATACACCCTTGGGTGTATGTAGATTATGTTTCTTCTATTTTCTAGGTTGTGTGTCGTGCTCAGCGATGGTGGTTTTGGTTTCTGTTGGTCTTCGTGTGCGGGTTGGTGTTGGTAGCTTGGGGATGCAACTTCTCGTGTCGCATGAGGTTGGCTTTGGAGCTTAGTTCCCTATTTTTTTGTTTTTCATTTTGGGTTTTTAGCTGAATTGTCGACCTAAACCCGTTTATAGTTTAGAAGTGTGTTTTGTAGTATGTTTACAGTTTCAGTTATTTATCTGGTTGGTTGTTTTTTTGTCTTGTATTTCGTGTAAAACCGTTCCCACTTGTTAAACATGATACCCGGGCACTTGTGCCAGCCCGTGGGGATTGGGAACGCCCTTCGGGCCTTGCCGCAGACCAGGTCGGGTGCCAGTTCGGATGGCGACCCGGCCTGGTTCGTGAAAAAATGGTATCTGTGGGAATGGTTTTCTCCCTTGGTTTGTTTCCTTTTGAGATAGAGTCACGATAGATTGGAGTTTAGGTTGTCGGAACCCAACGTCTGGACTACGAGTAAGGTGCCTGGCTAGCACACCCCGTGGCGGGACTCGAGTTACCAAAGTAAGTTGAGGATTGTCTGACTCTTTGGTCCTTGTGGTTAATCGTGTCTAAGGGAAATGAAAAGGGGGTATGGTGAGTGGTCTTAGTGAGTTCTCAGGGTCTGGAAAGCTTTGTGGAGCCGGGGACACAGTCCTAAAATACTCTCAGTGGCCAATGGTGTGACTGACATATGGTTTCCAACCATATGGTCCAATCACCCACTGGGACAATTTTCCTCTTGTATTGTTTATCGTCTGTTTGTTTTGGATTCATGGACATTTGGTTTTTAAGTAAAAATGTTTTGTTCTTGGAAAATGTTTTCAAATGAAGCGCTTTGAAAATGAAATGGTTTGTGAGGTTTGAAAAGTGTGGGTTGGATGTTTTGGTTTTGAAAAATAGAATGGGTTGTTTTTTACCCTTGGTGTTCTCGTGGGAAACCAAATGCATGAGTGTATATAGGAAAAAGAAATGGTTAATGACATGAGTGGATGAGTTCTTGGATGGATATGAGGTGGGTGCCAGTGCGGCACGAGAGCATGCATGTGCGAGGCCCATGGGACACCATTGGTGTTTGTGTAACCCACCTACTTTTCTTATTTTCAAAAAGTTTTGTTAAATGAAAATTCGGTGTATTGATAACCAGCGTTTGTGTGGCATGTCCCTGTATTTTGGAAATGTTGGATGTGAGGCGTTTTGAGCCAAGGATCCTTTTTGAATGATTTGTGTCTTGATTTTGAATTTTTGTTGGTCAGTTGGTGTGAAAGCATGTGTTTAATGGTCTCTTTAAAAAAAAGTACATCGGGGAACCCTTGCAGTGGTTCCCCCTGCACGTTTGGTGTTCGCTGGTGGTATGTCTTGACCATCGAACCAGTTTGGTTGGGTCCATGGTTTTCCTTCTTGACTAGTGTATGCCCCCCATAAAGTGTTGAAATGGGATTGAATTGTGGCCAACGATAGATCACCATTGGCCAAACCTCTAGTTTATTAAAGTAAGGGCTCTCCCTTTTGGGCGATAGTGCTAAGTCTTCTCTTCTATCCTTTAGGTTAAGTAGATCCTCTCGTAGTGGGATAACATATGTGAGGGGAACTGAGGGGATTTTCGGTCCCATTGAGTGTCTCGACCTGTCAGATATGATGTTTGATGTCGTCATGTTTGAAGGTTCCCCAGGGAAACGACAAAAGGAAATCCAGCGGGGAATAGTGAAGGCAGTTCAGAATTTTCAGGGTTGACCAGTGTTTTGAGGGGAATGTAGTATTTTCATCGGTTTCAAGGGTCATGTTTGGTGACATCTTGCAGTGTAAGTTCTCTTTGATTGTCAAGGGTGAAGTTTGACCTCATTAATTTGAAATTTATGTTTGGAAATGGTGAAGTAGATTCCAGTGGGGAGAGGTGGAAGCAGCCTAGAGTGGTCTATTCAGGCCACTATTATAAATGACCTTTGGTGCTTTGTTGGATTCGTTTAAGAAAGGGTCCACATTAGTCCACTAGTGTGCCAGACCCAGTCACATGGGGATTCTACGGTCAACTGTAGGAATCACGTGTTGTTTAAGACTCACTTTGAAGTCCCTCTACATATAGTGTTCCTCTCAACAGAAATGGTCATGATCAGGTGACGATTCGTGGTGTCGTGTTCTCATCCAGTGTGACAAAGGGTGATGCGCATGCACCATTAAAGCTCTTATGTTGGTGAATGTTTAGTGTACAATCAGTTGGATGTGGTAATGTGTTGTGTTTTCTGGTGTTTCCCTGGTTGTAGTGTGGTTGCATGTGACACCAAAAGGAGAAGCTCCATTCTGGAATCATCAATTTCTGACTGCGAGGAAGGAGATGCTTCAAACATCAGGGCTCTTTCCATAGGCCTCATAGTGAAGCTAGCGCTTCGTTAGGAACCCCGGGATTGTATAAAACTCCAATTTCATTTCTGTCATCAGTGTTGAAAGTGAAAGTATCATAAATTGTTTTCTATGGTTGTTCTGTTCGAATGAGCCTTGTGGTTGCATAAGGTTTTCATGACCATGTGGAGGAGTGCTCGTCTCGTGCATTAATGTCTTGAGGGTCGCGTTCCATTGGATGTAATTGATTTAGTGGCCTTATGGGGTTTGTTGAGTAAATTTGTCTCAAATCTGAATAATTCTCATCTAGGAATGTGGAAATGATGGTTTGTCTTGGGTCATGCTTTTGACACCCCGGTAGTCAGGCCCCTCCCTCCCCGCCCCTTGTGGTGGGGTGTTTTGTCACCATCGAGAATCTTTTTTTCTAAATTTTTGTACCTGCTGTTAGTTCTAATGGCGGGGAGACCCACATCAGATCTCATACAAGTATCTCTATAAAGAATTGATGTTGGACTCTTCTTTAATGGTGGGGAGTCCGTTCGGACCTCCTGATGTCGATTTCCCAAACCCATCTTTGGTGATAGTAGGTTCTTAATGGTGGGGAGTCTGCCCGGGCCTCCTTGTGTTGATTTTCTAGTCTCTTCTCGGGCGTCAGAATGTTTTTTGTAATAGTGGAGAGCCTCATCAGGCTTTTCCATGGTGGACCATTCAGTTTTGTTCCTAGAGATGGTTTAGTGGTAGGTTATTGAAGTATTCTTTGGATGTGGGTTGGTCTTGTATATTCATTCCAGTAAAATGGTGTGTTTTTCGTTCAGTGATGCTTGAGGTATTTTGGTTTCTGAGGTCGGTTTCCCCAGGTGCGAGTGTTGCTTTCCCGAATCAATCAACTACAGGTGTTGTAGATCTTTGGGGTGGGCAACACATACTAGAAAGCCTTTTTACAAGCTTCTTGAGGATGTCATTTGAGTGACTTTTTCTTAGCATGTTGCTTTTGCTGCTTTTCGCTTGTTGGTTGTAGAGATCCTCTTTGAACTTTAGTGGGGTATCAGTTTCTCCTTTGTGCCTCAACCCTAGCTATGGCGTTCCGGGGACGGAAAGTTTTCATAGTGGGGAGAATTGTCACATTTGGTCTTCACTTTGAGGTATGTATTTAATTTTAGTTTTAATCACATAAGTTTTATTGACTTTTTTGTTAATTGTTTTGTTGGAATTCGAGCTGAGCGCGATTTTAGTGGTACGCACTTGCGCTGATAAATGGATGTGGGCTTGACGTTGCCCGACGCATGGGCACGACACGGGTGGTTCCTTGTGGCCTGCCCGGTACACGGGTGGTCTTACTAGGTATTATTAATATTAACGTTTTAAGCGAGTATTTCTTTTATTTTATTCTTATTTCCTTATTATTATCAATATTATTAGTATTTTTATTAGTTTTCAATTTTTAACTTATATTATTTAATCCTTTATCATTTTCTATTTTAGAATAGTTTAATTATTATTATTGTGTGTGTATACATATACACATATATATATACATGTATATATAAATATATATATTTATTTATATCTCTCCATTTATTTTATTTTATTTTATTTATTTTATCTTTATTATTTCATTTCCTTTTTTTATTTTTTTAATCTTTTTTTAACCACCTAATCCTACCATAGCCTCCACCCCCCCCTTCTTTTTTTCTTTCCTCTCCCCCATGTTTTCTTCTTCTTCTCTCCTCCCTTCTTCTTCTCTCCTCCCTCCTTTCATTTCTCTCTTCTCCCACGGCGTGCCTCAGCCCACCCCAATTTCCCAGTGCACCCCACTCCAATCTTCATATCCTCCCGCAGAACCCCCTCCCCTTTTATCTATTTTTATTTTCTTTTTCTTCCTTTCTTTTTTTTCTTTCTTCTCATTCTCTCCTACCCCTCTCCCCTCTCCCTTCCAGCGTGCCTCACTCTCCCCTTCTCCTCCCTTCCACTCCCAACACACCCATCTTCCCCCCTTTTTATTATATTTTATTTTCTTTTCTTTTCTTTTCTCTCCTCACCCTTATTCTTCCCAAAAATCCGACCAGCCCCACCCTCTTCTGGTTTCGAAATCCCGCACTCTTGCTCGCACTGCTGGACATCCCCCGCAACCTGGCTCGCACTCACCGGACAGCCGGTGCGCGCCCCTCGGTTGGATCCCGACAATTCCGCGATAATGGTTGGTTTTATTTTATTTAATTATTATTGATTTGTTTAGTTGTGAATTAATATATTCAGTTATTATCGCATGTGTTTAAAATTGTTAATCAAATTATTTTATTATTATTATGTTCGTTAATCATTTTATTTAATCTGTTTAATTGTTTATGAATTATGTTAATTGAATTTGATTAATTGTTTATCAATTTGATTAATTACTATTAAATTTTCTTATTCATTATTCAATTTGTTTAGTTATTATTGAATTTGTTTTATTGTTAGTTAACTTATTAAATCTCTTATGTTGTGATGGGCTGGCAGTGATAATTTTTGGTCTACTGTTTTAGAATCTTTTGACGGTTCCGTGTAGTGCGACCTTTGCGCAGCGGGAGTATTGGGCCATATCTTTTTTCTTTCGTTCCTGCATTGAGGTAGGTAGTTCCATGTCTTTACATCATTTATATAATTTAATTTTTTTGTTTAGTTTAGCTTAATATTTTCTATGATTTAGTTTCATGATGCGAATTATGATTATAATGTTTTGGTAGTGCTGTAGAGTTTTTGCGAAATGCGTTTTAAAAATGGTGTAACATGTGTGCGTGATGAAAATTGCACTTGTCTTTAGAAATTGTCGTGTATTTCCTTTCGATCCGGTTGTGGTAAATTTTATATGTTCTTAATAATTGTTTATAGGGTGCCAATGAGGTTTTAGAAGGGTCAATTTGTGAAATTGATTTTGTAATGGTTTCTTTTGCATGCGATATGTTTTATAAATTGAGGAATTGTTTATTTAAGTGGGGTTTTGAGTGCGAAACATGGTTGAAAGGTTTTTGAGGGTTGTTTGGCAGGTGTGAAAGGTGTTTTCAAGTCACTTCAGGTTTTTGTGTTTTTAAATAGACATTTTCAATGTATATAAATCACTTTTGGTGTGTGTTCCTTGTTGTGTATCTTTGAAGTTGAAATGAAATTTTTTTTTAATAATGGAAAACAAGTTTTGACATGGTTACCTCGTGTATCAAGTTTTAAAGTGACGCTTCTATATAAAATCAAGTTATTTCTGGTATAAGGTATTCATGTATTTTCTTGAAATGATTTCAATAATAACTCAAATGATTTATTGGTGAATTTATATGGCGCTAACTTGGTTATTTATAGGAGTTGAATATGCTTTCATTTTTAAGGGGGTGTATTTTTATAAAAAGTAGACATGTCGTGTGCGTGTGTCTTTGAAATAGTGCTCTGGTATGAAAATGGTGGCTTTTGTGTGTAATATCTTTCTTGGTCTGCGAAATGAGAATGAAATATACTATGTGAATGTGAGACTTGTTTGAGCACATGGGAAAACCATGGGTATCTAGGTGGGCGGACTAGAACTAGTGCGCTAGTGAACCGGATGGGTTTCGCCCCTGTTTCACATAGTTGGATTGACGATTGCAACAATAACTAAACATATGATATCTGAGGGTCGTGGCCTTCTAAGCCACGTGTTCTGAGGGTCATGGCCTTCTAAGCCACTTTTTCTGAGGTTCTTGGCCTTCTAAGTCACGTTTCACCGAGACACGAGGTTATAGGGTCCCACTCGAGCTAGATGAACCTTAGGGGATTTACCCATAGTGTTCTACCATCTTTGGCGTGGTGCCTTCCATCGGTATATGGAGGACCACTTGGGTGTGAGTTTGTGTGTGTGTGTGTGTATGTGTGTGTGTGTGTGAACATGTGTGTGTGTGTGTATGTGTGTGTGTGTGAGTATGTTTGTGTGTGTGTGTGAGTGTCTGTGTGTGCCCATAATGAACGTTCCTCTTCCTATTCAAAATCGTATTCGTGAAATGAATTCCTTTTTAGTGTTTTTTTCTTTAGCTTTTTTCTTGTAAATGTTTTCTTTAAAATCATTTTGAAAGTATAATTTTGAATAATCACTTTAAATTGTCTTTTGATTTTGTGGCATGGAACATTTTCTCTGTGGCATCCTACTGGGCTTTTAGCTCACACCCTACATACAACCTTCGGTGTATGTAGATTCCGTTTCTTCAGTATTCCAGGTTGTGCGTCGTGCTCAGCAATGGTGGATCTGGTTGCTGTTGGTCTTCGTGTGCAGGTTGGTGTTGGTAGCTTGGGGATGCAACTTCTCGTGTCACATGAGTTTGGTTTTGATGCTTAGTTACCTATTTCTGTTGTTGTTCATTTTGGGTTTTTAGCTGAATTGTAGACCTAAACCCGTTTATAGTTTAAGAGTGTGTTTTGTTGTCTGTTTCCAGTTTCAGTTATTTATCTGGTTGGTTTTTTTTCTATCTTGTATTTCGGGTAAAACTGTTCCCACTTGTTAAACTAGATACCCGGGCACTTGTGCCAGCCCGTGGGGATTGGGAACACCCTTCGGGCCTTGCCGCGGACCGGGTCGGGCGTCGGGTCGGATGGAGACCCGACCTGGTTCGTGACAATATGTAATCCATTTTTCCAAATCCAACACACATATGTTGTAGTATTTAATTTAAAATTAATCCCTCTGTTGAGAAAATGGGTTTTACAAGTTAAAAAATTTCCAAAGATTAAAATGTTTTTACTAATGAATTCAGTGTAAAAATAATGCTAATGACTTACATTATATTAAATGGTAAAAATATATTCTATTTTTAATTTAAACCCATTAAATATTATAATTTTACCATAAAAATTTTCTCGATGAAAAAAGTTTTTTTAAATTAAAAGTTGCGTATTTTTATTATTCATCAAAATAAGAAACTTATCAGAAAAATATCAAAACATTATCCAAAGTAAATTTTTATATACTGATTCCAAATAAGAATTTTATTTTGTCAAATTAAACTTATAAACATGTTAAAACTATATTTAAAGTCGGTGGGCCATCAAAAGGCGACAAAACTACATTTTTTTAATAATACTTATTTTTCCCGAAGAAATTATTTCGTTCTCATACCATGTTCTATATAAATGTGTAAGATGAATTATAATGTCATAAAATTAAAAATATAGTTACTAATATTCATAACGTCCAGTTCATAATAGTATTATAACAATATATCATTGTTTAGTGAATCTATGAATTGCGTATAACACACGCTATTTGGGAAGGTTGCTCTTGTGTGCAACACAAGCCAAGAATAGTGTTTGCGTATAATACAAGCTAATACAGGGTTGCATATAGTAGATGCTAATTTTGGTGTGGCGTACAACACATGACAACAATGAAACTAAAAGAATATTTTTCATAAAATCTCAGGGTATTACAATGAATTTAAAATACAGTGGAAGTGATGGATCACGTCTTCAAAAGGACATGACATTAAATTATCCATCCTGATAATTAATGAGGATGAAAATATTTTAGAAACATCCTTGATTAAGTATAATATATATAAAGATAATAGTAATATAGATGTAAAATAAATTTATGATGGTTCATATAATTCAAATTAAAAATATGAAATATCCTAGTTCTATGGAAATCATTTTGAAATAGAAATTTGGTAAATTTCAGTGGAAACAATTTTCACTCTTAGAATCCATTAATATATAGAGGGTGTTTTTTTAATTATAATTCTAAAGGTAGATAAATGAGGTGCTCCCATCAAACTCAAAAATAATAATTTTCCATAAATTCAATAAATGATAAAGATATTGTTATATTTTTAATGTACTTTTCCAATATGTGACATTAAGTCATTTGGAAAAATTATACTATTGAAAATAAAACATCAATAAATAATTCCATGAAATGTCCTAAGGATTGGGAAAAGAAATATAGAAAGGGATATATTTTGAAATTCCATTATTTGAATAACAACATTATAAAAATGTTATTATACTCTAAATTTTTATGTCGATAAAAATAATTATAAGAATCATAGAAAATAATCAATAATATATTTCCAAAAAGTATAGGATAACATGGGAATGATGGAAAATCTTGACTCAAAAAATAGTTGATTAACTGATGGGCATTCATTCCATGTAATGTTATACATTTTTTTGATAGTATAATCTTATAGAATGGTTTCAATCACAATTGTCATTAAACCCAAATATTTAAAATATAACATCATTAAATACAAGGGACTAATATTATAAAATAATAATGGGTCTATATTTTTACCATGGAATAAGAAACATGTTTATTACATAAAAATCATCAATGAATTCAAACATGTGATAAACAAACCCTTATAACACAAGGAGTATTAAATTTAAATCGTCATGGAAGAGAGAGAATGCAATTAAACACCAATTACCCTGATTTAAAGGTAAATCAGGATATAATATTTCAAATATAATGTTCATACACTATAAATAATTAATTTCGTGAATAATATGTAATAGGTTTCAACAACTTTAATAGGATATAAAAAATATATCACCATGTATTCCCTCATACATGATAGTGTTCTAAACACCATTGTGAATAAAAAAACTCACATAAAACGTTATCTTATAGTTTAATGAAATTAATACTAGAATTTTTATAATTATTTTCTAATCATATAGTAAAAGTATATTAACTTATTATAGTTTACTTTGAACATCAGGTGCTAGATATTTTAATGGATTTTTAAAAACAAAACATCAAAATGGTTTAATTAATTATATAAAAATTTTTAATTTAATAATTACGATATCATTCAATAAATAATAATACAATATTTTACATTTATTTATAAATATATATTTTAATTAGGTGGATGGTATGATTATTAAAAGGAATGTAAAAAAATTATGAACATATTTTTTATGTGATTAAAAATAAAAAGTTCATGTTATAATATATATTAAGAAAAATGAAAAACCATTCAAAATCCATTAAAATATTATATATATATATATAATTTTTAAAATATAATGAAAATATTTGGAATCCTATTTTTATTTATTACATAATCTTCATTACATCGTTTACTTAGATTGTTAAATTATTCTAAATGTAAAGTGTTTTAATGATTTCATGAGAAAGGATATGTGTTTGGATAATTATAATGTGACATATGTAGAAAATTAAATTTTCAAAAATATATTATATCCCCATTAAATCTACTATAGGAGCCATCAATTACATGTTGTGATGAAAAATAGAAATCTTTATTCATGGAGAAAGTAGTACCCATCTCAGTGCTTATAAATCACATATCCTATTGAATAGTAGGAATGACTATATACAAAAAAGAATATTTAAGAATATTATTAATAACATATAGAACATATTTATAATAAGTTTCAATATTTTATTTTTATCTATAAATTTGGTGATGGAAATAAATAACATCACTTTATATAGGAGGTTTTCTGTATGTACGCATGATCTATGTTTTGGTCACCCTTCATGGATGGAAATAATAAAATAATTTTTTTTTCAATAAATAAAATTAAATTTAGGTATACTAATTATATTTAAATAATTTTAAAATCTAGGGTATAGACAATTTATGATGGTGTAGAGTAATATAAAATTGTATGTGAATGAAATAATCATATTGGATGATGGGGTTTTATATTGGAAACCTCCTTATAAATGAAGGCCTCATGAAATTGAATGATTTCAGGAGGCTTATAAAATTGGGAGTGGGTTCTAGAAGAAGTATTTTGTATAGATATATAATATGAAATTCGAATTATTATTTATTATTTATGGGGTGCAATTATTACCTACTTATATGTGAATATAATGGTATGATTAAAAGTAACCATAAAATTTTCATTCATGTATTATTACAATTGAAATGTAGAATGGATTCAAAATTGACATAAGTTTAGGGCATGCGAATTTAGGTAGTTATTATCCTCATTAACTCATTTTTATAAATATTGGAATGTTTTTTTTATTTTTCTTCTAAAAGGTTATCATTTACCATAATTTAATATTAACATGGAAATTAATTTTTTACATTATGAATAAATATTAATGAAAATAGTTAAAAAATTATTCCACTGATCTATTCAATATACTACCAAAAAACATCATACACATACAAAAACACCATAAATTAATCTTTCAGAGAATTATTCCCCAAGAGATTTTTTTCAACACCATCTCTTTTAACGTCAATCTTCATGAGATAATTACTAATTCAACAATACCATACTCGTAATGCCTATTTTAGACCATTGAGATCCTTATTCAATATGTAAACCACATTTTAATCTTTTATAATCAAAAATCGCATTATATATTCAATGTAGACATTTTCTTCAAGAACTATATTAAAAAATGTTATTTTTACATACATATGATAAACATTTTACTCTATTTTAATTTCCATGGAACGGAATAGCATGATCAACTGTAGTCTAGATACTAGATAAATATTTTCATCAATATCAATTCCTTCAATCCGTGCATAGCCTTGACACACTATGAATTCCAGGAATCCATTAACAATTATGTGATCGTTTATTTTTTTAAGATCCACTTTGTTCTAATAATTTTTGGTATTTTAGGTCTCCAAAATAAGATGCAACGTCTTTTTATTTTCAATTTGATACAATTCATCATTCATGGCCTTACACCATGATTCATACATTTCAACTTCTTCAAATGATGTTCACTCCACAATTGATATGAATTATTAATGTGATTCATTTCGCACTTTCCTTGTCTATGTGGGTGATTTCCAATTCTGAATGAAGTAGGATTTTCAATTTCTACTCTTTTATTTCTCTTTTATGGTTTTGATAATGTTTCTTGGTCCTTGTTTTTCTCTTCTGATTCATATTCTGAATCATCGTTATTTTGTGAGTGATTAATTTTTTTCAAACCATCCACTATTTCCACATTTTAATACCTTACTTTTCCACATTCATCTTCATCTTCAATCATATCATCATATGGGTTCATAAAGATATTTATAATTTTATCTTTAATTATATTTAGTTCTACACTTTCTAAAATTATTCAAAGATGATTATTGAAACATTTGTAGTATATAAACTTCATTTAATATCATAGTAATATTCCCTCATCTATAGCATCACCATAAATTCCCTAATTTCCTTCTTTGTTCTGGATGAAACATTCAAATCCAAAAACACAAAAAAAATTACAATGGGATTTATTCCATACCATAACACATATTGTGTCATGGATTCTCCCATAAAAATACCTATTCGATTTTGATTGTACACTTCTACCTAAATATCATCTTTCTAATAAGGAAAATAAATACAACTCTCGATTAACATATTGTTAGACATATTTTTCACCTATCAATTTCATCATTAAAACACCAGTTTTTGTGGGGTTCTCATTGCATAACCATAAAACATTATTCCATGTTTTCCTATGTAATTCCTAAATTCCATGGATTTTTATTCTCACCCATTATCATATCATATAATCTGGATTGTGTGACTAATTTCATGTCAATCAATATGATGATAACTCATCATCAGTAATATGATGTTAACTCCTCACGCAATCAAGCACTTTCTATTTCCTATTCATAATCAACACATGGTCTATTCTATTATAATAATAACTAATTATTATTATGTACCTATCCCCATATGTTCTAGACACATTTATTAGTCCACATCCATCTTTGTGGACAATATCATATTGATTAAATTCCCTTTTGATCTAATGCTGATATGAACTCTAAACCATCTATATTCACATGAAAACATCACACCCATTTTTTCATTCATGATTCATATTAAAAATATTTTCCATACCCCGACAGTAGATACTTATATACTTTATTATTTTCTTGGTCTCGGATCTTTTGTTTCAATCTCGAGTTTGAGTCCCAAGTCAAATAATTGTATTTTTGAATGATTTGGCTGATTTTGGCCTATGCACATGCAACACACACTTAGTAGAAACTATGCATCCAAGCACAGGTAACCATGTGGCAGGTCATAAAATTGAACATAATCTACCACACAACTTGAGAATGGTCATTCACACCATGTAGTTTGGTAGGGAGGGGTTTCTATTCTTTTGGTGAAAAGTTTGGTAAATCATGCAGCCAAACTGTGAAAGCTGCCCAGAATTTATAAAAGTTGAAATTATTATTCTAGCATCTCCCCTATTTACCCTAAGTTGGACCCCTAACCATTGGATTGTTTTTTTTGACATGAAGGGAGCATCATTGTCCCCACTCCTTGGTTCCTCCTCCCACCTGGATCCATCCTTGACGTTCCAAGGAATGATTCATAGGGGTTTTGTCCCTTTTTATCTTCCTCTCCTCCTCCCTCTATTTCATGGTTTACCTTGGTTAATAAATCTATTTTCTGAATCCTATATGTTAGGGTCAATGTGTAGCTAAATTTTCGTGATTTTAGGTTCTGTGGTTTGATCTATGGGGTGTAGTCTTCCTCCTCCTGGAGTTTGGTCATGTTTTCACCCCTATTGAGGTATGTGTTTCCATCTTTTTCCATTATGTAACATCCCATTGAGGGTAGAATGTTCCAAATTAGTTTTTTAAATATGATTCATGACTCTGTAGTACTTATGGATAGATCATTGGGGTGATTTATTACTGGTATAACATACTAAAAATAAGTTTTCAATTAAATTATTGTATTATTACTAGGGTTAAGGAACCAAAGGTGTTAATTTTAGTGCCTTTTATTCTTTTAAAATGAAATTCTATTTTTTAGAAACATTTTTCTTTATCCATGTTATGGAGCTAGAGTTGGATTATGAATTAAGTTTTTTTATAAATAATTTGGTAATGTTATAGCTTGATAATTATTTCAATTTTTTTTGGAAAGGCTCTCATTATTTTTAATGGGATTGTCTATATTCTCCAAATAATGTAGAATTGTTGGATTTGTGTTAAAATGGGTTAGTGTGAATAAAAAGGGTTTTTAGTATTTCATGTAAGATTCAGATGTGTCATTAGATGTTGGCACATCCATGGGTAAAGGAGCTGCACACATGGATGTTCCCTTAAATGAATATGGCACATTAAAATGGTGTTTTCCATGAACCTTGGTTTCTTAAATATCTATTTGGTTTATAAATGATGTTGGATACCTAGTGTAATTTTTGAAAGTGGTTTTAAATGAAATCATAAAACGGATTCATGTACGGCATGTGGAGTATTTTTTTGTGAATGTTTGGCTTAATGGATCACTTGGCATGTTTTGTAAGATTTGGTATTCCTCTAATGTTTGGAAATGCTAAAATGAAAATGTATTGAAAATTTGGAACATAAGATCCCCTTTAGAACATAAAATATAAAAATGGATTTTGGTGTTATATTAGAAATTGTTGTTAAATTGTTTGGTGAAGACATGTGATTATGTAAAGCTAAGGTCCAATTTCTAAATTTCCATTTTTTTAAAGAAAATATTGAATGTGTATGTGACATGAGAGCCCAATTGGAACCATAAATGATGTGATATATATATATATATATATATACAGCACACCTATACATGTTGGATTTTCCTTTATGGGTTATCTTATAGTGGGGTCCATGTTTGGCGTAGGCAAGTGCAGTGATGGAAGTCAAGATGAGCTAAGTGTTAATGGACCTCTAACTTACATAGTATAATTTTACCATGGTTTCATGGGAACCTTTTACAGGATTAAGTGATGGTTTATTTCCATCTCTTATTAAAAGGGTTATTACCCCATGGATTTATTGAGAGGCAAGGTAGGCTCTATTACTGGATTGGATAGTTGAGGTTGGTTAGTTGGTTAGAGACTAGAGAGCTTTTCCATATTCTAGTATGTGGTTACGAACTGAGGACGTCTAGGGATCACTCTAGGGATGTTTGGGAAATCTCATGGTCACTATATATGATTTTTTTTTGTATTTTTATACACATCATTTTCCTCTACATACACTACTATTTTATTTTATGTATATCTCAGTATTGTTTTGCTTAGTTATTTAGGTTTTTGTGTTAATAATATAATCTACTTTGAAAATGGGTTGTTTCATGCATTGGATTTTTTAAAAAATGGTAAAATCTATATTTTCATAAAAAATGTTGAAAATCTTATTTTTATAACTATATTTAAAAATAGAGTTAATGTATTGTTTTCAAGAAATGAAATTTATGGATTCTTTTTTAATTTCTTACTGAGCTTCTTAGCTCACACCCTACTCATACCACTAAGTTCTAGTAAACCCGATATATTTTCTAGGTTCAGCTTCTTGTTCAGGTTATTTGGGTTCGAGCTGGCTGTTGGAGCGGTTTGATCTTTGGGATGGTGGTGACCAAGCGGTTTCATAGAGACCTTATTGGTGTGGTTCAGTTTAGTTTTTTATTTAGTTCCCTATGTTCAGCTCTTGTAACTCAATTTGTATGCATATTTTTCATGATATTCAGTTGTTTTTGGATTCCCCATATGTATATTATTATTTATTTATTTGATACTCATTATTTTTTGGCTGAAAGCATTCCCAAATGGTTTTTTTAATTCTCCCTGTTAGTTTCCATCCCATAAAGATCGGGAATACCCTTTGAGTCATGCCCCAGACCAGGTAGGGTGTTAGGTCAGATGGAATCCTCACTTATTTTGTGAATAAAATGGTATCATAGGAGGCCCTTATTAATTTGGGTGTATGGTAGTTTAAGATTATGACTGTCAAGACTCATCAGGTAGGTGTGTGAAGAGCCTAAAATAATCATACTTGTTCTAATCCATGAGTTACAAAGGGTTTTATGGGAATTTATTCCTTGTGTTGTCTTGGTTTGTTTTTTATTAGAATATGAAAATGGAGGTGAGCTGGTGTTATATAATGATCTCACATGTAGTAGTGACCCATGAGGATATCGATTAAATAGTTCAAGCACCTCCTAGTTCCTGATGATTAATTGGGGAATGTCCCACTACCATGTCATTGGGTTAGGCCTGACTACTAGTTTTTCATTTTGGTGGATTGGTGTGAGTGGTTTATTAACTTTTTTTTCTTGGTAAATATATATTTATAGAGTGAAAATGGATTTATTTTTGAAATTAATTTTTTTTTCAAATGGCCTTAAATTGGTAAAATGGGTTATAAAGGAAAATATATTGGATCGAAAATTTGGTGGATGTTTGGTTTTACAAAGGAAATGTTTTTGGTTCACCCTTGGTTTTCCTTATTAATGTTTTTTCTTGTAAGGGTACGTGTTTTGACTTTGTGTGTTGGAACACACAAATGGATATAGATGAACACATGTGAGATAGTTCATTGGATTCCTTTGGTGGGTAATTAATATTTGAAGCTTGGAATTATAATTATGAAGTATGTTTGGAAGAATAAAATTGTCTTTGAAATAGGTTTTCTTTAAGGGAATGGATTTCATTTGTGAAAAGTTGTCCTAGAAGAATAAAATATCAAAATTTAAGTAGAAATTTTGGATTTTGAAAAGAATGTTTTCGGTGTTATTTTGTGTGTTTGGTTTCTAATCCAGTTTCATTTCCTCATGATTTTTCATCTGGTTATGTTTTGGTGTGATGTTGGTTTTAACATTGTGTTTTCTATATTGTTTATAAAATGCTTCCCATAGAGGTCCCCAACGTTTCTAAGGAGTAATGCTTAGATTCAAATCCTTCTTGAATGTTTCTTATACTTTATGGTGATAAAGTTCTATTAGAGGTAGTGAAGTGGCTTGAGAATATTGAGGGTGTCTTCATATCATTGGGAACTCTTGAGGTTGTAAAGGTTCTGTTGTTCTAGGTTGATTCATGGTCCAATGTTGGATGAATGGGAACTATTTTTCCTTCCATAGATTAATGTTTGGATTACATGGGACAAGTTAAATTCCTTCATTTCATAATGGTTCACACTTGAGGAAATAAAGATGAAGAAGAAGGAAGAAATCATGTGTATTCAACAAGGCTAGTAGGTAGTGAAGGCCAATGTTGACCATTTGAAGGAGTCAGAATCCTATTCTATGGAAGTGGTGTCATATTATCTATTGAAGTATTCTATTTTTGTAATAGTTAATCATATGTAGATCAAGTAGTGACTCCTCTCATCCATTGATCTTCATTTTGAGTAATTTGTGGACAAATCATTTATAACTAAATTGGTTTCTAAAGAATATGATGTTTTCCTTCCGGTGCATCCGGTTTCTTGTAGTAGTTCCCCATCTAGTGGTGAGTGTATGTTGTGAGAACCTATCTCCAAGGAGTCTACATGGATGGTTCTTTATTCCAGATCATCATTCCATCCTCTTATGTTTCATCACTGTGGCTAGTTTGGGCATTCAAATTCATCTTTTTTCATCCCACCGAAGTCCTATCATCATTATGACCATTTCAGTCATCTGGAGAAGTTATTTAGGAATTTTTTCACAAAGAAAGAGTTTAGATCATGGGATGCTAGTCCCTAACTATGTGAAAGAATATTCTTCATTCATGAGTTCCCTAAATGTGTAAGAGTTTGATCCACCCTTTGGGTCATCTAGAGAGGTTTTTTTCTTAATGTATGATCCAACCTTATGTGGGATGTTTTCGATTATATTTTTAATCATTTGTAAGTGTTTTAGTTTTTTGGATTTAGTGGGTGATATTTTTGGTCTATCATTGAGTTTGGGATTTATTTCATTGTTTTACCAACCCATTGTGTTGGGTGTCTTTTATCGGCATGGGAAGTCCTTAGTTTCGACAGTGTTGTTGTTCTCCCTTATGCAGAGAGATTTTGGTTCTTATAGTGGATTCTCTTATCTCGGTGCCACAGTGTGACAGGTTTCCTTGTAGTGGGATTTCTATATAACTCTTGGCAATGTGGATTGGTTGTGTGTATAAATATAAGGATTTTAGGTATGGAGTTCTGTAGTTCATGGTTATGGTGACGGTGGTGTGTGGATAATTTTGGATGGATGAGCTAGTTTCTGGGGTCTTGAATATTCAAGATGCTCTATAGTGGGTTTTCATGTCTAAATATTGATGGTGGTGTCTGGGATTTTAATGTTTCTATATTAGCTGAGTACTTATGGTTGGAAAACCCCCCCTAATTTTCAAATATCATTATTTTGATGTTGTTTCCTTTGGATCAGTCATGTGTGACTTTTGGAATGAATTATCATTATGAGTTTCATGTTTTCACTCAGTTGTGATTGGGAATGGACTATAATTGTTGTTAACTTTCTTCTTGTTGACTTTATTAGGTAAAAATGTCTTTGGTGGGGATAATTGTGCATAGGCAGCTCATTTTTAGTAGAACCCATACAACCAAGACAAGGTAACCATGTGGCAGGTCATGGAATTGGACAGAAGCTAGCACACGATTTGATCATGGTCAGTCAAACCTTGTGGGTTGGTCATGCAGTTTGTTCCCTCTATGGTAGTGTCTACCACACAGTTGGCACATGGTTTGGTAAACCATGAAGCCAATCTTTTTGAGTGTCTATGAATTTTTAATAGTTGAAATTCATATTCTAAACTCTCCCTTATTTACATTAAATTGGAACCCTTACCCTTGGGTCAGTTCTGGCTCATCATGGGAGCTCCTTCATACCCTCTCCTTGGTTCCACCTCTTTCATGTAACCATCATTGAAGTTTCAAGGTATGTGCCTTATGGATTATTTTTTCATTTTTCCCCTCTTCCTCTCCTCCTCCCTCTATTTCGTGGTTTTACTTTGGATGGACCTATCTTGGAATAACTCTCTATGTTAGTATTGATGTGTAGCTCTATTTTCTTGATGAGAGGGTGTGTGGTTTTATCTTTAGGGTGTTTTCTTCCTCCTTCAAGAGTTTAAATGTGTTCGCACGCTATTGAGGCAGGCTTCTCCATCTTTTTCCTTCCCGAAACAACCCATTAAGGCTATAATGATTCCAATTAATTTTTTAAATGTGATTTTCACCTCTATGATACTTTTGTCTAGATCATTATTGTGATTAATTTTTGGTATAATTTACTAAAAAAATCATGGGAATTCTTATATTAAGACTAGGTTCATTGCACATTGGGTGTTTGATGTAGTTCCTTTTATTATTCTAAAATGAATTTTTTTTTCAAAACAATTATCCTTATTAATGTTTTAGTGTTGTTGTTTGATTATGAATATGATTTTGTGTGTATAATATGGTAATGTAATAGCTTTATAGTGGTATTAAAATGTTTTTAAAAGGATCTCATGGATTTTTAATGGATTTTCCCTATTCACAAAAATTATGTATAATTGTGGGATATGGTTTAAAAAGAAAGCGGTGAATATAAAAAGGGTTTTGGAAATTTATTAGAATCTTATAATGTGTAATTATTTTTTGGTGTATCAATGGTTGTACGAAGTGCACACATGGATGTGCCCTCAAATGAATATGGAACTTTAAAATCATGTATTCCATGAATATAGGTTTCTTAAATGGAAATTTGGTTTCTAAATGATGTTGGATATCTGGTGTGATTTCTAAAAATGGTTTTAAATGAAATCAAAAAATATATTTCTGTTCATCACTTGGAATATGTTTTGGTGAATGTTTGGCTTATTGGTCCATTTGGCATGTTTTGTATGATTTTCTATTTCGGCAATGATTGGAAAGGCTTAAATTAAGTATATTGGAAATTTGAATCTTTAGGGTTTGTTTGGAACATCAAATATAATAGTGGTGTTTGTGGTTATTTTGGATCCTTCTTGTAAGTGCATTGGTGAATGCATGTGTTTTTGTAAATCTAAAAGCCAATTTGTGATTTTGTATGTTTTAAAGAAAATATTAAATTCATACATGACATGATGGCCTAGTTGTAACCTTCACTGATGTGATATGTGTGTGGGGGGGAACTTGTATAAGATGGAATTCTATTTATTGGTTATCGTATAGTGGTGTCTGTGTTTGGGGTAGGCAAGTATGGTGATATATGTATCATGACCCATGAGTGTGAGGGCCTCATACATACACAGTATAGTTTTACCATGGGTTCATGGGCATCATTTAAAGTATTGAGTGATGAATGCTTTCCAACCACGATTATATGGGTTGATACCCCCCTGGAATTACTGAGAGGCCAGGAGTGTTGTTGCACTGGATTGGTCAGTTGAGGGTGTCCAGTTGGTTAGAGACTAGGAAGGATCACCATATACTGATTGGTGGTTCCAAACTGAGTATATATAGGGATCTCTCAATATATGTTTTAAAAATCTCATTGTTAATATCTTTGATTGTTTGTTTTTTTAATCCACTTTACTTTTTTCTGTTTATACATCCAATTTATTTTCCTCAAAACCTAGTATTGTTTTACTTAGGTATTTGGTTTGGTTTTTTAGTGTTAAAATGATAATCTATTTTGATAATGGGATGTGGAATCTGTTTAATTTTATTAAATGGGAAAATCTATGTTTTCATAACAAAATGTGGACATCCCTGTTGTTATACCTATATTGAAAAATTATGTTAATGTATTGTTTTAGGAAAATAAAACGTATGGATTATTTGGTGATTTTTTACTAAGCTTCTTATCTCACACCCTACTCATAAAACTTAGTGCCGGTATGCCTCAGTTGTTTTGTTGGTTCATCTTCCTGTTAATGTTCTTCAATTTCGAGTTGGATCATGGAGTGGTTCGGTCATGTGGATAGTAGTGACCAATTGGTCACATGGAGACCTTATTGGTGGGGTTCAGTTCTGTTATGTATTTAGTTCCCCTTGTTCTTCTCTTGTAACTGAATCTGTTTTCATATTTTATTTGAGATTTAGTCATGGAATGCTTCTCCAAATGTTAATTATTTTTTATTTATTTGATCCTTATTTTGTTTGGTTTAGAAATTTTTTTAACTCATTTATTTCAGATGCCAAACACTAGTTTCTAGCCAATGGGGATTTGGAACACCCTTTGGTCCTTTCCGCAGACCAGGTCAGCTGATGGGTCTGATGAAAACCCCACCTGGTTTGTGACAATATTAATGATTATATTTTTCTAAGATATATTTTCCATGATCTATTGATTAATGTGACCCAAAATTTACTACCAATAATTATTTTATTCTTAAACTATTAAGTACCAAATGTTTTATTTACTGTCATCTTGGTATAAGTTTCTATCTATTCTACATCATTTCATTAGTGAATTTCCTATCATTTATTTTATTTTATTCCCATCTTGGTTAAATGTCATTGTCAATCATGATTTATTTAGCTGACTAACACTCTGTATATTGTGTCACTAATCTTCCACATAGAGAAATTCATTTTTCTGAATCTCTTCATTGTCCTAGTCTATAATTACACAACCATTAATCTTCAAACAACCATCATTTCCACACATCACAATTCCCTAAATTATTTTCTTCACATTCATCAATAAATCATCATTTCACATCATATGGTATGAGCATCCAATATTGATAATCTAGGTTATACTTTTCTTTGAGCTTTGATATCTATTTATACAAAGTTGGATTTCACAATTAAAATCTTTTCCTTCCATGAGAAACATGCTGGAGTAGAGGATAAAGATGGCCTCTCCAAACTCTATTTTTATAATAATAGGATTATCATAATAAAATTTTTCTTCTTGAGGAGAAAAATATTAACTCTTCCTAGTTTTTAGGGGTTTACTTTTCTCGAGGTTCGGTAAGTAACGTTAACATCATTCCTCTTTGGGAAATTTTTTGATTTAAAAACATAGATAGAATAATTAAAAAATATCCCTATAAACTATTTCTTATATATGATGAAGTATAATGTCTCATATTCATTTTTTGACTTCCCAGAAATTCCCCATTCACAAACCTTTTTATCTCTTAACAGTATGACATGGTATGTCCCATAAATCCATATAATTGACATTTCATAAGTGGAAATGACTTATCACTTTCATTCATCATCTTGTCCCCTTCGATTGTATGAGTATTGAACCACTGATTATCTCTGAATACTTGTGGTCTATTATAATATATCTATTATATTTTATTTTATTCTTCATTGTTAGAAAATTAGGATCCTTTTTGGTATGTCCAACTTTCTCCTCCTTATTTTGGATCATCTTGTTTCAATCTTTTAAAGTTTCAACAGAACAACAAATTCTATATTTTCCCATACATGTTTATATATAGTCCTTCAAGGCCTTCTTTACTTCTTCAATATTATTATTATATCATTCTAATAGTTCTTCATATCAGAATATTCCAAACTATAATTTCTTCATAGTTTCCCTCAATTTTGATTCATTTTTCTATTTACTGTATATAGTGGAAAATTATTCTTCATGAAAATCAATTTTCATTGAATTCTTCCCCACTATAAATATAAGTTCATTAATGAATTTTTCTTGATCTTCAATCTTGACCTTAGATTCTATAATATCTTCTGAGATTTCATGATTTGATACATGTTCTTTTGTTCGTACATTCAGTCAATCAATTTCTACTTCATGCCAATAAACATACTCAGATGAATATTCCAAAAGGGTTATTATCACTATTTTTATCATTATTTGAATGTCAATATTATCAAGAGAATCCTCATGTTCCACCTTGAAATCAACAAAACCGATCAAAAGATTTTATTTAACTTTTTATGTTTCTCCCTTTTCAACAGTAGTCATCATGGATGTCTGGGTTTATAATTTAATTTTGGTTCTGCATCTTTGAAAATGTCATTATCATATTTTTATTCATTACAAATGAAAATAATTCATATAATTCATTTATTGATGTGAACTTTAAATTTTTGTTTAAACCATTTCTGAGGCTTCTTCATGATATGTGCTTCACTTTATTCATCATCCAACTTCCTTGAGAAATGAGAGTTGATGTTCACACTATACCACAACAAAAAAGGTCAGAGTAAGCTTTACTTCAAATCATGATTTTCCTATTTTGAATTTATTTTTTTAAAAAAGGAAAAGAATATTATCTTCCACATAATCCTCATCAACAATATCTTTAGAAAACACTTTTTTTAATATTTGGAAATTTATTTCCTGATTACATGATTTGTTTCTTCTTCTGGCTTGAATCTCATTTCATAAGACACCAGACTACTTAGAATATCATCAATAGAAAGTTTAGATGTATATCATTCCACAAGGGCCAACACTTTTGGATTGTACAGAGGAAGAATCCATATCAATAATTTTATCACAATTTCAATGTCTTTAATTTATAAATAGTTTTTGATTTTTTAAAAAGCCCATGAATTTCTCAAAAAACATAATAATTATCTTAAAAAAGGAAACTTGATTTTCATTAGGATTCATTTTCATATGATTGAACCAATTTTGAAAAAACATGGAGTTTATAATCCATCGCTTTTTTATCAACTTCGTATATTTTTTATATTTTTCTCATATAGACTTGGATGATGTGAAACACATCACCATCAAAAAAAAATTTATTGGATAGAGCTGCAATTAGGGTATTTTATTCTTTGTAATTAGTATCATGTTTAGAAAACCCTAGTTTCTAATATCTAACCCTCTATTTATTATTTTCATGTATATAATGTTTAAGGGTGATGGTTGAGAGATTATGGAGAATGTTTGAAGAGTATTGGGGTGAAAGGGGAGGCGCACGGGCTGCACAAGGGTTGTCCAAATAGTGTAGGAGCCCAGTAGAAACTGTGCACTTTGAAAAGTGGTCATGGGAATTTTGATGTAGTATCTTTGGTACGGTGTGCATACGGTTAGGAAGACTCTGTTAGGAGGTTGTTCGAGGGTCAACCTAGGTAGTAACTAACACATAGTTAGGGCATAGTTTGTCTAACCGTGTGACTAAACCATGCGCGGGGTAAATGTGAGATCATGAAAAGGAGGATCTCATAGGTTTTGAACTCTAATTGTGTTTTTTTTCTTATTTGGACCTAATATGTTATTCATCTCTCATTAATGTTGTAGACGCTCTCCCAAGAAAATTGGAATTGATCTTGAGCCTTTCTTTGGTGTTTTGAAGCCCGATTCATGTGGTAAGTGCTTGTTCTTCACCATTTTTAGAACATTTTCTTAGATATAAGTCACCCTAGTTCTCGGATTCATTGATCTACACCCACTCTAGTGATATCTATGATTATGGATGCCAAATAAGTTGATATTTGTTCTTTATCAGGTTAGGGGAAGAGATCTAACACAGTTTGTAGCAATTCTTACTAGATTTCATAAGTGTTCTTCATTTATTTACCATTTTCATCAAAACTATCGAGTTAGGTGGAATCATTCTAGAATCCTATCAGTATAACTGATTGGAATGAGTTCCAATTTAATACATTTTGTTAAAATGATGGTGAATTTTAGGTTTTTTTAATTGTTATAAACCTTCTTGAATGATGGTTGTGGAAATCTATAAAATTATTATTTTTGAATAAATTACTTGATTCTAGATTTTAAAATGAAAAATTTGAAATAGACATTTTCTAGAATTCTGATAAATTGATTCTATTATAGTTTTTTCAATAATATGAATGATATTATGAAACTATAATGGGTTTCATTAATTAGTTTATTTAAATGTTTGTAATAAAAGAATTGTTTTACTGAAATAAGTTGAAAATATTATTTGAAATCATTGTGGTATACATTGGGGATTTTATGAGTTCATGCTTGAAAGTACCAAAATAAGGGACATTTACCATTGGGTTACAAGGTACATGACCCTAGATTGGGGGTGTATCTTAGTGGGACCGAAGGTGCTTGGACAAGAGACCGCTCATGAATATGGAACTATCGAAACGAAGCACGCATGGTTTCGTGTGTGAAAAATTGAAATGTAATGGTTATGCCAAAATGATATTTTTAAATAGTTTTAATCCATTGTTTGGTTGTTTTTATGGAAATTAATATTCATCAAAAACCATTTTTAAATATCACTTTTTTACCCTTAGTTGTAATTGGTTTTTTGAGCTTTTTTATATTTAGTTATAAACTATTCTGTAGAATTGTTTTATATAAATGATTTTAAATAAATTTTTTTAACTTTTATATCCAATTGGAGTGAGTAGGGATGTAATTGTAGAAAAACTACTATGTTTTATAACCACACCTACTTTTTCACTTTGGTAATTTTGTAGATGTTATCTTCCGGAATGTGGGAAATGTTAAAGGGTAACATGTTTTATCACCACCTCGTGATACTTGGGATGTTTGGTGATATAGGTTCATAATGCTTGTAGATCATATATTCTTGTGGTAATCTCGGATTCCTTTTTTGTTTACTTTTATTTACCTTGATGATTAGTTATTCTTCTGTTGTTTCACACTTTGGTTGGTTCGGTTATAAAGGATTCTATTGGGTTGTCTTTAAATTTTTCTTGCATCATATGGTGGTTTTTTTCCAATGATAATTTTTTGTGTTTTATTTATTAAAGGGTAAATCATCCCCCACTTGTATTGAAACCCTTATGCATTTATTTATAGCCTTTTGTGTCTTAGGGGTGTCGCGTAAGTCCAATTATTGATTCAATTACCTCTCAATCCAATGAGAATAAGTGGTTCATTACAAATGGTATCAGTTTGTTTGATCTAAATGTTTCTTTGGGTTAAGTGGTAACAACATGTTCCCTACTTTGTGGAACAAGTAATCATCAGTGTTGTTTGTCTTGGAGTTGAAATTCACTCTTGGTTATTCCTTGGGTTCTGATCATAAGAAGGAGTAGGATTTTCAGGGTGTGAAATGTAGAACATAAAAAGACATAACTAACCTTTTATGTTTACCTTAAAGTTATCATGGAGTTGAGTACATAAGTTTTTTAGATATGATTATAAGATTATGGAAATCTCATTGTCATGGGGTTATCCAATGAGGTGATAATGACATGCATTAGAATAATGACTTCCCACTAGGATGGAATTTTCATTTTGAGAAATGATATATGATTTGATACATTGTGTTTATTTTTGAAAAATTGTAGACATTGTTTTAAAATGAAAGATATTCAAAGGGAATGGTTGTTATATTTTAAAAAATGTTTTATTTTAAAAAGAAAGAATTGATTGGTCAAAAATAGTTAAACATAGAAAATGGTGGTTTTGGAAAGAAATGTTGAGGTAATTGATTTGATAGAATTTGTAATTATATATCTAAAGTTGTTATAGAGTGAGACTTAAATAGTATGTTTCTTGGTTTAGAATATGGAACCCAGTAGGCATTGTGGAAACCAATCAGAAGAATTTGTTAACAATGTGTTCACACCTGAGTAATAGGTGAACCAAGAGTTTGTTTAGAGTACCATCCATGAATTTTTGGCTATGGACACAGGGAACTGGAGGGATGATCTAATACATGTGTATCATTCCATCCAATTCCAGAAGATGAATACACTCATCTTAAGTGGTGATTCAAAATCATAATGTGAACAGGTGTGGCTGAATATGATGAATCATATCTTTGATTTAATTGGAACAACAGCTATGTTGATTGTCAAGCTGTAAACATATAAGCTTGAGGATCTTGCATGCGAGTGGTGGGATTTAGCAATGCAGGATAAACTGGATCAAGGCTTGGTGTGGGAGGATTTAGAGAATTCTTCAACAAAAAAATATACCCTTACACATTAAAGATTCAGATAACATTGAACTTCTTTAGCCTTAAGAATGAAAATATCACTGTCATCGTATATGTGGATAAATTAATGAATTTAGTGTGATTTTCACTCAAAGATATGGATATAATGGCATTCAAGGTATATATCTTTGAATCCGTGCAAAGGTAGGATATTTGATCGAAGATTTTAGTGCTATGTATTACGGATTATACAAAGATGGTGAATAGAGGGACAGTGGGTAAACATGATATCTCAAGAACTATAGGAGGGGGAAGTATAATGATACCTACAAGAAATGGTGGGAACTCAAATTTTGGGAAGAATTAGAAGAGAGGAACCTATATACAAGGTAGGAGCAGGACTCAAAATCAGATGGTTGTATCAGTGAACCTTCTTCCATGACCCAAGAGAAAAGAAGGTTGTTTTCATTGAATTTTTCTTGAATACATAAAGAGAGATTGTACGACACAACCGAGATCTTTTCATAACTACATGAAGATGGAGCATCTTTAGAGATATTGTCTCAATGATCCAAGGTTAGCTGCTCAAGACACTACTTATGTTTCAAAATTATCATATTCTTTGAATGGGAGAGGGTAGTAGAATCAGTTTTTTTCAGTAGAACAGAGATATGCATGGTGATTATAAGGACACCATGGCACCCCATCAAGGGGAATCTAATCAAGGGACAAATAGAAAGGTTCAGCAATGAAGAAATTATATAGTGCTAAGCAGGTGATTGTGAATGATCAGGATAAAACATATATAGTTAGAGGTATGATCATATTGAATTCTACCCTTATCCAAGTGATATTTGATATTGGAGCATTACATTCCTTCATTTCTTCTCATACTTTTGATTTTAAATTTTTAAAACTTGATAAAATTTCTTCTGTGATAAAATATCAAACTCCTCTTGGTAAAAGAGAATGTCAACCTTTTTTGAGTAGAGATAGTTCAATAACTGTTGATAGGGTTGAGCAGATATGTGATTTCTTGTTGTTGTACATGGATGTACTTGATGTAATCCTGGGTATGAATTGGATGACAATGCTCAAGTCTCACATCAACAGTTATAGTAGAATGGTTAGTTATACTACATAGGACAATGTCGAGCATCTCTTCAAAGGGAAAAAAGGTTGTAAAGATAGGTGAAATGGGATTTTTGTCTCTAGCAATGGAGAATATTTATTACCAATTAATTGTGTTGACCTTGAAATATAAAAAAGTGTCTGAGGATTCTAGTTTTATAGCTATTCTGGATCAATTTATAGATGTCCTTCCCACGAAATTCTTAGGGTTACCAACTATAAGAGAAGTGGAGTTTACAGTTGATCTCCTCTAGAGGACGAGTCCTATTTTCATTATATCTAATATGATGGTAAAAAATAGTTAAGGGAATTAAAAGTTCTATTGGAATATCTGGAAAGTAACAGTTTCATTTAGACCAGCATATCTCTCTGGGAACCACCAGTCCGGTTCCTGAAAAAAGTAGATGGAATTCTAAGGCAGAGTGTGGATTATCATAAGCTTAACCCAGTTACAATAATGAATAGATATCAACATCCACACATTGATGAAATGTTCAATCAATTGAGGAGTGCTCAATAAATCTCTAAAATTGACATGTGATCATGATATCACCAATTGTGAGTTCAGAAGGAGGATATTATGAAGACATCATTAAGAAGTAGGTATGACCATTTTGGATATGTAGTCAATCCTTTTGGTCTTATGATTGCACCATCAGTATTTATGGCTTTTATGAATTAGATATTTCAATGATATCAGGAGTCTTTTGTCATGGTGTTTGTTGATAAAACTTTGTTGTATTTAAGGACAAGGGATGACCATGAGAAACACTTAAATATAGTGTTGATAATTTTGAGATATCATCATTTTTATGTTGATGTGGCCGTATTTTTACAGATTTTTCAACATCTATTTATTTAATTTATAATGATTTAATTATCTATTTTCAGAATTTTTACTAAATAAGTGTAATTTTGTATTTTTGATAATTATATTAATTAATTAATCAATTTCTATAATAATTAATTAATTTTAGTGTTTAAAATGATTAATTTAGTTTTTCTATTTTTTTATACTCTTGTAATTTACCAATTTTTTTAGTTGTTTTAAATCTGCTCACATTTTATTAAATTGACATTATCTTTAAATAAAAATAATTTCATTTCATTTTCATCTATATAACATAGTTTTTAATTTAAAACATTATTAATTAATTTAGATTCATTAAAATAAATAAAAATTATTTGTTTTTAGTTTAATAATTGTGTTATTTTTTAATATAAGTTAAGAAATTAAGATCTAACTTGATAAAATATTTTTTTTCTCATTTTAGGTATTCATCAAGTTAATTATTTATTTAAATTAGTATTTTAAGAATAAAATTTACATAATGTCTTATATTCCTTTATACAGTATAAATTTTAAGTCATTGTTTTTAGTCTGTCGGTCTCACAGACTCACACACACCGACATTTAACTTTTTATTTAGAATTTTCGGTGGCGGCCTCTCTGGTTTCTCCCTTCCTTCTATTGGGAACAACTATAGGTATGCACATATGATTGGTAGCATAATATAGAGACGTAGTTTCCTTCATTCACTGTTTTTATATAATTTTAACTTCTTTCATTTAGTTTAATATATTTTTAGTTTAACATGAACCTTTTTCTTTAATTAATTGTGTTTAAGAATAATTTTATTGTTTTAATTTAAATAATAATTCATTTTTATTTGTTTATTTTATTTTGAATCAGTTTTAGCTTATGTTTTATTTTTTATCATTATGTTTTTAATTTAGATTAACAAATAATTATTATATTTAATTTATGATATAATCTACTTTGATTTTAATTAAAAACATTATTTTAATTTGTAAATATTGGGTTATGTTTATTTTTGTTTTATTAACTGTTATTCTAAATTAGTTTTGGTTCTAATTTTTTAAATTATGTTTTTATGTTTTAGTTTAATTTTTTTAACTTAAATTTATTTTCCCTTCTATCAATGTCGGTTCCATCACTTTCTACCAGCATAGATCTTTTTTATCAAACTGACATGGATTTCTCCTTTCATCCTTTCACTTTTATGGTGCCACTGACATCACATCCCTCCTATTGAAGGTGTCGACTTCACCTCAACATTCACTCACTGACACCTGGAACCCATCATCTTGCTTCAACTGCAACACTTCATACCAATACTTTCCTTGCCTTCATACTCATTTTACTGACACTGATGCCCCAACCATGCTTTATCCTTCTCCTCCTTTTGCTACTGACACAACCACACCTCCAATGCCTCGTATCTTCCACACACAACAACCAGATTCCAATCCATCAACCACAGATCCTCACCACAACACACAAAAACACATAACATGCTCAAATAGGTCAAAAAGATTCGGAACCCAAAAACTACATTACTGGTCAGGTCTGATGAAGTCGTGCTACTTAGTTTTCAATGGAAACTCGAATCCATCCAAGGATTTTCACATCTGAGACAAATCTATTCATATTCTATCTTCTCTAGAATGCTGAGTTCACCATTGTAGGGTCATGTCACTGTCAGATCTAAGGAGGATCTAGCTTGAGTCTCCATCATTGCGAGAAGAGGATGAGGTGTTTCATCCACTGGTCACCAGAATGGTTTTGAATAGGAGAGATTCTATTGTGATGTTTTTGTTATTGTGAGGAATGTTGGAGTTACCGATGCCTGTATCCAAGATAGGGCTACTTTTTGCAGACTATAAAACATTTTGGAGTATTCGTCACTTGAGGGTCACCACATGAAGATTGAAGCTGCACCGATGGTCGAGTGACCTTTCTGACAGAGGAGGGCGGTTGATTCGCAGTAGGCCAGAGGAGAGAGGCGTTGTTGGCTCTATTATAAGAATATGAACTCCCCCACACACCCATGGCACCATGAACAGATGGGTTTGGGGGGAATAAATTAAAAATAAAAAAACAACAAACAATTTAATAAAAATAAAAATAAAATTATTTTAATAAAAATTAATAATTAATACTAATAAAACTAAATTATATAAACTATTTAAATTGATTGTTCAATTAACTAATGTATAAGTAAATGAAATATTAAAAAATAACATTAAAAAGTAAAATAAATAAATTTTAAATATATAATTTAGCTATAATTTAATATAATATTTATAATAATTTAACTAATAAAATAATGTAATTAATCAAATTAAAAATATATTTATGTTTTAATACTATTAATAAATAAATATTTAATCTTAATAATTTAACTTCATTATAAATTATTAACTAAATAAATTAATAACTATTATCATAAATATTTAATTAAAGAAATAATAACTTATAACAACATTAAATAAAATAAGTTAATAATCAAATAAAATAATAATAATTAATTTTATAGAAAATACATATTAATTTAAAATAAATAACATTTAACCATACATTAATTATGATGTTGATTATTTATAAAAGTAAACACTTTATTAACATGAAATTAATTACTTTCTATTTTAACTATGTAGGTTCACACCAATGTTGGAAACATGTCCATGTGCATTCAACTAACTCGCCAGAATTTAGTTACAAAGGAAAATCTAGTGCAACATGTAGTTCGTGAAAAAGTGCATGTGTGCAGTACCCAGGTGAAGAACATTGAAGTCGATAGAAAATAAGGAGTGACATACAGTAGATAAAAGGAAGTATAAAAAAGGAGAAAATAGAACACAAGACGAAAGCAAGACTCTCACTGCGGATTCCACAACCAAATTTTTTTAGAGCGCAAACTCCCAAGAGATAGCAGAGAAATACCAGAGACTTGAATATTTAGGAGAAAGTTAGTAAATAATGAATTTCATTCATAGAGGGAGGATTATTCTTCCTCTGTTCTGTTATTTTTTACATTATATTTGCTAATTTTGACCTGTAAATGGTTTTAGTTATAATTTCTTGGTCAGAAAATTTGAATGGTTATTTCATAATTTCTTCTTCTTCATTATAAATCTTTTTAAAATAATCAGATTATTTCAGAAAGATTGAATCTTGTTATCAACATAAATTGAATGTTCACCTGAATGCATCTAATTTCAAAATCAATGTACTTTCGGTAAGATTGATTATTAATGTATTTTTTCCAAACTGGAAATTCAAACTGTAGAAACTTTCAATAAGAGAGTTTTCTGTTAACATCATTATATCAATTTTCTATATAATGTTTTTGAAGTGTAAAACCTCAAGAACTATAATATAGAGTGTTAATTATTCTAACAAGGAAGAATTAGAAACTCATTTTTGATGTATGAATTTAATCATATGATGAATCATTCTTTTAACCAGCAGATTTCAAATCTCTCAATCTCATTCTGTGATCAATTCTCTACACTCCAGATTACTTTTTCTATTATCATATGTTTACAATATTTCTTTTATCTATATCATTTTCTAGTTATGTAAGTAGAAAATTTACAAAATTAATGTCATTATTTATCACTTCATCATAAAACAAAATAAAAAAATAAAAAGTAAAAAAGTAAAATATGATTCCATACTGGTGACAGTAGTGAGGGTTATAAAAAACCATTGATCACTCACCTTCCATCTTTGTGGATCAACCATGCTCCATTTTTCTAGTTTAGGTTAATAAATGTAATGTTCAGGGCTATTAATACCTCTGGCCACATCATAATTTGGTGATGTTTCCATGGAGGCCATGAGCCAAGTGTTCTAACTAGTATAATATCATAAAAATCAATATATAAAAAATAATATATATCATATTAATAAATCCACTAAAAAAATAACTTCACTGTTTCTTGAACTGAATTAATTTTTTTTGGTCCTATTCAAAATTTTTGTGTGTTTAATCTTAACACCTTTAAAAAATAGACATTCATGAGAGATGAAACCTTTATGGACCACACTGTGATTTTTGTGATTGTTATGGGTACACTACAGGGTAGTGTGTCTATAAGCAACCACAACAGGCTTATTTCATTGAAGAAGATGAATACATTGAACCCATCCTTGAAATACTAGATAAACATGACCTAGTTGAATCTATATTGGATTCTAGGGTGGATGTTTTCAGCACTCGGTTAAATCCATCCCATGAAATTCAACTTATAGATTCTCAAGAGAAATATCAAATAATGAAAATACTAGAAAACAAGCTCTTTGAGTTAAAAATAAGGTATAAGGAATAGGAAGAAGTTAATATCAATGAGAAGAAAAATATTTGTAAAATATTTGAAAATGAAAATGAAGAGGACAATGAATTTGAATCTGGGAAACAAGCCATTTAATTACATAAATCTGATTCAAATGAACCAAATGTGGAAATAACCAACTCACTAAACCAAGAAAATATCATTGATGATCCTAAAGAGAACAAAAATGTTGTTGACTTGGAATATTTTGAAATTGAACTAAAATAGATTGAAATAGAAATCCTAGTTCTTTTCATGATTCCTACTTTTGAGAAAAATAATTATTTTAGTAGTTTCGAAAATGAAATCACTCGTGTTGAAGAGAAACTTGAAAATGAGAACCTTTTGGTTAAAAACTCTTCACCAAAAATTTTTTAAATTTGGAAAACTGAACCTAAAATCGAAATTGGGTATAATCTGGAAGAGAACATTATACTAAATAACATGGAATCTAAAAATTTTGAACATGAACTAAATACTTCTCTTCCATGTTTTGAGACTACAAACCCAAATATTTTAGAATTTTTTTTGAGGATAAATATGAGGTTATGTTCTTTGAATAACAAAGAAATATTGGGCTTTTACTTCCATATCTAAAGAGTGATCCGTATTCTGAAAATTTTTTCAATGAAATTCTAAGCAGTTTTGACCAACTAGATGAGAATTTTATTAATTTGAACATTCTGGAACATGAATTTATTGAAGATGAAATGAACATGTCTTCTCTTGAACTGAATTTTTTACAACACACTAAAAACATTGTATTATAAAATTATCCTTTTGAACTAGAATTTATAGTAGAAGTTGAACACACACTAGATGATGGAGGCAGAATTGATTTGTTAAAAGAAGTAGAGGTTGATTATTTGTTAACTAATAATGATATTTTGGGAGATATTTATAAAATTATCAAACCCAAATATTTAGGTGAACAAAAATTGACCCTTCCATGCTTTTTCCCTCAATCCTCAATTGAGTTGGGTATTGAAACTTCATGTGAAACAGATAGTAATTTAGATGTGGGATTATACTTGAGTTCTAGTTTCTCTAATTCTATACAGTACACTTTTGATCACCTTCATGAATCTACTATTCCGATTTCACCCACAAGAACCCTTGTTTTTTTTGAATTTGTTGAAGTTGATGCAGGAATTTGTGAGGAAAATTCCACACTCTTGGGTGCACCTAACACACTGATTTACCTTCCTAAAAATGTTAAATATAAAACAATTCTAGAAGTTGACAGCACTATCCCCACAACTATTAAACGGTGTTACCTATGAAATTTTATAAGTGATGAGAGCTCAGTTTTTGTTTTCTTCTTTTTTGGAGCCCAAAAAATCATGTCTCTATTAAAATAAATTAGTCCAAACACATGTGGTGGTTCCTATTAAAAAACCGCATCCATCTGTTAATGACCCACCAATTATCATTGTCTTGAGAGTACAATGAGTCATTATTATGCCTTAAGCGACATCCCCAAGACGCCAAAAGCTGGAAATAAATGCCAAAGGGTTTCAGACAAAAGTTCGGGGACGATTTACCCTTTATGAAATAACCCATAAACCAACCAAGCATAACCAAACATTCACTATATGATACATGAACAAATGAATGACAACTAAAAAACTTCATTTATGTCAATCCACATCAAGTACACAACAGCGGAAGACCAAACCAAGCATCAAAGTACACAACGGATGAACAACCCAATACTCTCAAAAGACACCATGACTCTGTGCTCCACAAGCTCCAAGCTCCACAACATCTCCCAAGCATCATCACGAGCCACTAGTAATAAGATGATTTACCTTTACATGTATCCTAGAACACGACATCTTAAAAATCACCAAATTTTAATACAGGGGTGAGTATATAACATAGTAGGTTTCCCACAATGACTTCCCTACTCACACCACTATAATAGAAGATTTAGCAACAATAATATAATAACACTTTATATAAAACATTTTTTCAAAAGTAGTTTATAACTAAATATAGACATGTTTCCAAAACCATTCATAACCAAAGGCATTCCAATAGCAATTCAAACCAATTTTCCAGCAAGTTATTTTTCCATAAAAATAACTAAACAAGATTTAGAACAATTTCACAAACATTCTGTTTTGACATACGCAACCATTACACAAACCCATGCAACCAACCATGCATGCTACACGAAATAAGGGTAAATCCCAAACCCTTATCCATCCCATCAATGATGGGGGATACTTCTTACCCTTATCCAACCCAAATTCACAAGGTTGTTTAATGGGGGAGAGCCCTAACCTGTATCCATCCCAACACTGATGGGGGAGACCCCTAACACTTCCCGAATGCAATATTAATGTTTGAAGGGGGAGATCCCTAACCTTTATCCATACCAACACTAATGGGGGAGACCCCTAACCCTTATCCGTCCCACATACCCTTCAACACACACAACCATCATGTCTACTACTAAGTGTGTTCAACCAATTCAAACCATTTCAATAAAACTGCCTTTTTATTGAAAACCAATTCCATCAAAGTCATTTCAATCTCAAACCATTTCAATAAAAATCCCTTTTATTGAAAACCCATTTTTAATCAAACCATTTAAGATTATAGAAAATCCATAATTTAAAATCATCATTTTAAATTCAAGAACCCAAATCACTTTGCACAACAATTCCCCTAGATTTCAAAATTTCATCAAAACCATAAATCATCACTAAAGATGATTTATTACATGCTTTACACATTAAATTCCATTAAAAAATAAAATTTGAAACTAATCCAATAAATTTTAACAAGAGGATTATAGAGTGAAGCCACCTACCTCAAAGGTTCTGACGAAAACCACAACGGTTGAAGAACACTCAAGAAACCAAAGTCGATTATCCAAAAACCCACCTTAGATCACTTCTCCAAGAAAGATCAATACCAAATCTCATCATATTTGGAATCCACACACTTATATCTACCCATAATGGGCGTAGATATAAGAAACTGAGGATAAATGAGAAGTAGATCTAATTAGATCTAAGAAACTGACCAAGAATGATGAAGAATGATCACATACCTCAAGAATCTGACTTCGATTTGCCAAGAGAAGCCTTCAGATCGACTCTAGAACAATGGGAGAACATTCTCTGACCTTAGGAGAATAAAAATCCCGAGTTAGGGCCACTTAGGATGAAATACAATCCACATAGAGGAAAAAACACCCGAGATCCACCTTTATAGGATCTCATTTAAGTGGTCGCACGGTTTTCCCGCACGGTTAGACAAACCGTGGGCCAAAGGCTGGCAATAAATGCCAAAGGGTTTCAAATACAAGTTGGGGGATGATTTATCCTCTAAGAAATAACCCATAAACCAACCAAGCATAACCAAACATTCAATATATGATTCATGTACAAAATAATGACCACTAAACAACTTCATTTATGTCAAACCATATCAAGTACACAACAACGGAAGACCAAACTAAGCATCAAGGTACATAGAAGATGATCAACTCAAGACTCTCAAAAGACCCCATGACTCCATGATCCACAAGCTCCATTCTCCATAACATTTCCAAAGCATGACCACGAGCCACTAGCAATATGATGATTTACCTTTACCTATGTCCGGAAATAAAACATCTGCAAAAGAACCAAAGTTCGAAAGAAGGGGTGAGTATAAAACTCAGTAGGTTTCCCCAATGACTTCCCTACTCACACCACTAGGATAAAAAGGTTAGAAACATTTATATAAAGAACCGTTTATAGTAAAAAAATTCTAAAAATCATTTTATAAGTTACTATAAACAAGTTTCCAAAACCATTCATAACTAAAGGCATTCCAAAATCAATTGAAACCAATTTTCCAGCAACTTATTTTTCCAGAAAAATAACCAAACAAGCTTTAGAACCATTTCACAAACATTACTTTTTGAAATACCCAAAAAATCCACAAACCTGTGCAACCAACCATGCATGCTAACTAGAAGAAGGGTAAACCCATAACCCTTATCCATCTCAACAGTGATGGGGGAGACTATTTTCCCTTATCCAACCCAAATGCACATGAATGTTTGACAGTGGAGATCCCAAACCCTTATCCATACCCACACTGATGGGGGAGACCCCTAACCCTTATACATCACGAATGCAATATGAATGTTTGAAGGGGGAGAGCCCTAACCCTTATCCATCCCAACACTAATGGGGGAGACCCCTAACCCTTATCCATCCCAAATACCCTTCAACACACACAACCATCATGTCAACTACCAAGTGTGTTCAACTAATTCAAACCATTTCAATAAAACTACTTTATTATTGAAAACCTATTCCATAAAAGTCATTTCAATGTCAAAATATTTCAATAAAATGCAATTTTTATTGAAAACCCATTTTTCATCAAACCATTTATGATTTCAGAAAATCCATAATTTAAAATCAACATTTTAAATTCAGGAATCCAAATCACTTTCCAGAATAATTCCCCAAAATTTTACAATTTCATCAAAACCATAAATCATCACTAAAGAAGATATATGACATGCTTTTCACAATCAAATACATTCATACAATCCAATTTGGAACTAAGAAAATCAATTCTAA
This sequence comes from Viscum album, assembly GCA_963277665.1. Taxonomy (NCBI): domain Eukaryota; kingdom Viridiplantae; phylum Streptophyta; class Magnoliopsida; order Santalales; family Viscaceae; genus Viscum; species Viscum album. The sequence continues at coordinate 1,707,081,417 of OY728157.1, read as the reverse complement.
CAATAGGAGTCGAGAGTGAAGCCACCTACCTCAATGGTTTTTGACGAAAACCACAATGGTTGAAGAACACTCAAGAAACCGGGGTCGATTCTCCAAAAAATCACCATAGATCACTTCTCCTAGCATGATCAATACTAAATCACATCATATTTGGCATCCACACACTTATATATACCCATAATAGGCATAGATATAAGAAACCGAGAGAAAAGTAGAAGTGGATCTAAGTATTTCTAAGAAACCGATCAAGAACAATGAAGAACAATCACATACCTCTAGAATCTGGCTTCTATTTGACAAGAGAAGCCTTCATATCACCTCTAGAATGATGGGAGAACGGTTTCTAATAATAGGAGAAGAAAAATCCTGAGGTATGGCCTCTTAAGAGGAAAAATGAGCCACTTAGAGGCAAAAACATGTGAGATCCACCTTTATAGGATCTCAGTTAAGTGGCTGCAAAGTTTTCCCACACGGTTAGGCAAACCACGCGCTAACTGTGCGTTAGCCACTACCTCGGCAGTCGCTCCACGCATGGTTTGGACGAATGGTTAGAAAAACCATGTGCTGCCCATGTGGAAGATACTACCTCAAAGACAAACTATGCACGGTTTTACCATACGGTTTAGACAAATTATGTGCCATCTATGTGACTTCCCCTTTACCTAAAAACATCATTCAAGTTCTCCCGACTCTCCCATTCATCACCCTTAACTTTAAAACCAATAAAAACATCAAGAAATTGTTACAAACCAGAAACGGGTGTACTACATTCTCCCCATCATTGGTATTTCCGTCCTCTGAATGTAGAAAACCTTCACCCAGCTAAAGGAGTTCTAGCCACTGCTATTTCATTTCCTTTTCACGTTCCCAAGTCTCTTCCTGAATCCGAACATGTTTCCGTAAAACCCGCACAAGACCGATGATTTTTCCACGCAATACTTTCTCTTGCCTATCTAAAATCTATACCAGAAAATGTATCAATGAATCATCTGGATCTAGGTCAATGTGATCCCATCCAATCACATGGTCAGGTTCAGGTTGACACTTTTTCAACTGAGATACATGGAACACATTATGCGCCAAACTAAAATTTTGTAGTAATGATAACTGATATGCCACCTCTCCAACTCATTCCAGTATCTCAAAAGGGGAAATGTATCTAAGAGATAACTTTCACTGCTTCCTGAAATGATGATTTCCAAGCCTTGTAGAGATCTTCAAGAAGAAATGATCTCCCACAATGAATGACAATGGTCTTCGACAGTGATATGAATATGATTTCTGACGACTCTGAGCTGTCTCCATTCCCTTTTTAATCCACTGGATCTTCTCTGTTGTATCTTGGAAAATGCTTGGTCTGACTAGTGAAGTTTCACCAGCTTCCACCCAGCATAGTAGATATCGACGAGGACACCCATACAATGCTTCAAACAGAGCCATGCGTATCGAGTCTTGATAGATATTATTGTATGAGAACTCCACTAAGGGTATATGCTCCTCCCATGAGCCACCAAAATATATTAAACAAGCCCGCAACATATCTTCCAAAGTTTTTATTGTCCAATTGGATTTCCCATCCATCTGGGGATGATAGGTCGTGCTCATAGTCAACTGAGTTCTAAGGGCTTGCTGTAATGATTTCCAGAATCGAGATGTGAACCTCGAATCTCTATCTGAGACTATAGACACTGGTACACTATGCCTCTTTACCACTTCTCAGATATAGATTTTTGAAATATCTTCCACCATATGGGTTTCACGAATAGGGATGAAATGGGACGACTTGGTAAGAGGATCCACTATCACCAAAATGGCATCGTGTTTCTGAACCGTTCTGGGAAGACCTATAACAAAATACATTACTATCTGATCCCCCTTCCACACTATAATATGTAAATATTGTAACATACCAGCTAGTCTCAGATGATCTGCTTTAACCTGCTGACAAGTTAAGCACAACAAGATGAACTCGGCCACCATCCTTTTCATGTCGCTCCACAAAAACCTCACCTTCAATGACATATACATCTTCTGTGTACCTGGATTTACAACCCATCTTGAATTGTGGTAAGCATGAAGGATTCATTCCTAAAAACCCATAAGTAGAATCATTAGATCTATGAAACACAAAACTGAACCCCCATCAAGTATCCAGCCATCAATGGTCTCCCCACCATTGAGTTTTGAACTTACAACCAGACATTCTGCATCAAATTTTTTTGCTTCTTTTATTGTCTTTACTAAATCAGGAACATGTGTAGCTGAAAATAAAACAACAATAAAACCTTGGTCTTTACATTCCACATGCATGTCGGCTTTGACCGACATCATTTTCCATTTTTCTAAACCTCCATTCACCAACCAAGAATATGAATTTCTACTCAATGCAACAGTCATCGAATTTTCTTTTCCTGGTGGGTACATCAAGTCAAAGTCAAACATCTGGAGATACTTCATCCATCTCATTTTCCTTATATTCAAATCTCTCTTTGAGAAAATATGCTTCAAGATATTTTGATATGTAAACACATTAAATTTCTCACCAAGGAGATAATGTCTCTAAGTTTTCAATGAATGGATGACTGCAGCTAACTCTAAATAATGTGTTGGGTAATTCTTCTCATGCACCCTCATCTTCCTTGAGCCATAAGCAACCACATGATCAATTTTTATGAGAACACAACACAAACCTGATCCTGAAGCATCACAATACACCACATAACCCTTTCCTGATTCTGGAAAAATCATGATAGGTGCTGATGTAAACTAAATATTCAGTTCCTAAAACAATTTCTGACATTCTTCTGTCCATAGGAATGGAGCATTCTTCTTAGTCAGATCTTTGATTTTGAAGCTAGTCGTGAGAAATCACTCAAAAGCGTCAGTATTAACTAGCTAGACGATGACAATTTCATATATCGAACACATTATTCGGTGGTTGCTAAGAGATAGTGGCTTCTATCTTTTCAGGATCAACAGAAATGCCTTTCTCAGAAATGACATAGCCAAGGAAACATACTTCCCATATCCAAAAATAACACTTTGATAATTTGTCATACAAACAATGATCTCTCAATATTTGCAACACTGTTTCCAGGTGCACCTCATGATCATCCCTTTTCTTTGAATAGACCAAAATATCTTCCACCAACACCACAACAAAAGAAGCCAGATATAGCTGAAATATCTGATTCATCAAAGTCATGAAGACCGCTGGTGCATTTGTTAGACCGAAAGGCATGACTACATATTCGTAGTGGCCATAAATGCTTCTGAAATCTATATTTGGAATATCCTCCTTCTGAACTCACAATTGGTTATATCCTGATCATAAGTCAATCCTGGAGAACCACTGGGCTCCCCTTAATTTGTTGAATAGATCATTAATGCATGGAAGTGGATATCTATTCTTTATCATGACTTGGTTAATCTTACGATAATCAACACACTGCCGAAGAGTTCCATTTTTCTTCTTCACAAACAACACTGGTGATTCCCATGGAGAAGTACTTGGTCGAATGAAACCCTTGATTTCCAACTCCTCTAACTGTACTTTCATTTCTCGTAACTCTATTGGTGTCATCATATAATTCGGAATGGAAATAAAAATCATCCCCAGAAGGAGATCAATCGTAAACTCTACTTTCCGTAGAGGTGGTAACCCTGAGAAGTTGTTGGGAAAGTCATCTAGAAATTGATCCACAACAGCTGGATAACTATTTTCCTCAATATCATTCATTTATCCCAAATTCCACACTACCAATTGGTAATAGATCGTTCCCACCATTTGTGCCACCAATCTCTTTGAACCTTTCTTTACCATCCTCTCTCCTCTCAAGAGATGGTTGAAGTCTTCCTCTGTCATTAAACTAACCGCTCTCCTATAATAGTTGATGTGAGCCTTAAACATTTTCAACCAATCAATATCCAGGATTACATCCTAGGCATCCATGTCCCACATCGAGAAGTCCCATTTTAAATCATCTCCATAAATAGATATAGCATATGCTCTACACACAAAGGCTTGACGTTCTCTTTAACCAAGAGGAGTTTCCAGTTTCAAAACAGAAGGCATCATTTCCAGTTTTAAACATTGCAATTCAATAGCATGAGAAGCAATGAACGAATGTGATACACCAGTATCGAAGAGCACTTGAAAAAGGGTAGAATTCAAAAGAATCATACCTCTCACTGTAGATGGTTCAGCCTGATTATCGAAAATCATCTGCTCAGTTCCATACAATTTCTTTATCGCTGGACCGTTCTACTTGTTGCCTTGAGGAGATTTCCCTAGTTGAGGGTTCATGGTATTTAGAGAATCACTATGGCTAGATCAGTTATACCGATGAGACTAATTCTGCTATCCACATCCTATCGAACCATACGATGCTTGCGATGCCATAGGAGTTTCACATGCACCCGACCTCAGTGCGGGTCATTACACTCAAGCCAATGTAGTACCCCCGGTGTCTAGTATGTAACCCTTTCTTGATGCTTTTCATGGTTTTAAAGTTAGGGGTGATGAATGGGAGAGTCGGGAGAACTAGAAAGATGTTACGAGGTAAAGGGGAAGTCGCATGGACGGTGCACAGTTTGTCTAAACCGTGCGGTAAAATCATGCGTAGTTGGTATTGGAGGCATTAGATTCCACACGGGTGGTGCACATTTTGTCTAACTGTGTGGCCAAACCATGCGTGGAGTGTCTACTAAGGTAGTGGTTAACACATGGTGAGCGCACGGTTTGTCTAACCGTGCGGGCAAACTGTGTGGCCACTTAAATGAGATCCTATAAAGGTGGATCTCACGTGTTTTTGCCTATAATGGAATCAGGTTTCCTCTTAAGAGGCCCTCATATGGGATTTTTCTTCTCCTAAGGACATAGAAGGTTCTCCCGTCATTCTAGAGGAAATCTAAATGCTTATCTTGGTGAATCGAAGGCGGAGTCTTGTGTTATGTGATCTTTCTTCATAGTTCTTTAATGGTTTCATAGATCTACTTATATATACTTCTCATATTCTCTCAGTTTCTTATATCTATCCCTGTTATGGGTAGATCTAGGTATTTGGATACCAAATATGATGATTTTTGGTCGTGATCATACTAGGAGAAGAGATCTAAGGAGCTTTTTTGAACAAGCAACTAGGTTTTCTTGTGCGTTCTCCGTTTGTTAGGGTTTTCGTCAACACGTTTGAGGTAGGTGGCTTCACTCTTGACTCCTCTTGTTATAATTGATTATCGTAGTTTTATATTGTTTTGTTTGAATTTAATTGATTGTTAAAAGAATGTAATAAATCTTTTTTAGTGATGATTTATGGTTTTGATGAAATATTTAAATATTGGGGAATTATTGTGCCAAGTGATTTCGATTCTTGAATTTAAAATGTTGATTTTAAATTATAGATTTGCTAAAATCATAAATGGTTTTATGAAAAAATGGTTTTCAATAAAAATGGTGTTTTATTGAAATGGTTTGAGATTGAAATAACTTTGAGGAGATTAGTTTTCAATAAAAAAGGCATTTTTATTGAAATGGTTTGAATTGGTTGAAGACACTTGGTAGTTGACATGATGGTTTTATGTGTTGAAGGGTATATGAGACAGAAAAGAGTTAGGAGACTCCCCCATCAGTGTTGGGATGGATAAGGGTTAGGGATCTCCCCCTTCAAACATTAATATTGCATTCCGGACGGATAAGGGTTAGGGGTCCCCCCCCCCATTAGTGTTGGGATGGATAAGGGTTAGGGCTCTCCCCCATCAAGCATTTATGTGCATTTTGGTTGGATAAGGGTAAGAACTCTCCCACATCATGGTTGGAATGGATAAGGGTTATGGATTATCCCATATTCCATGTATCATGCATGGTTGGTTGCATTGGTTTGTGGAATGGTTTGGGTGTGCCAAAAAGGAATGTTTGTGAAATGGTTCTAAAGCTTGTTTGGTTATTTTTCTGGAAAAATAACTTGATGGAAAATTAATTTCAATTGCTTTTGGAATGAATTTGGTTATGAATGGTTTTGGAAACTTGTTTATATTTAGTTATAAACTCATTTTGAAAATTTTTTATATATAAACTATTCATTATATAAATATTTCTGACCTTTTTATCCTAGTGGCGTGAGTAGGGAAGTCATTGGGAAACCTGCGGAGTTTTATACTCACCCCTGCTTTGGCACTTTGGTGCTTTTGGAGAAGCTGTATTTCGGGACACAGGTAAAGGTAAAGCATCTTATTTTTAGTGGTTCTTGGTTATGCTTGGGAGATGTTGCAGATCTTGGAGCTTGTGGAGAACAGAGTCATGGTTTCTTTTGAGAGTCTATAGTTGATCATCTTCTATATACCTTGATGCTTATTTTGGTCTTCTGCTGTTGTGTACTTGATGTGGGTTGACATAAATGAAGCTTCCTAGTTGTCATTTATTTGTTCATGCATCATATAGTGAATGTTTGGTTATTCGTGATTGGTATATGGGTTATTTCATAAAGGGTAAATTGTCCCCCAACTTGTATCTGAAACCCTTCGGCATTTATTTCTAGACTTTGGCATCTTGGGGATGTCTCTTAAGGCCTAGTAATGACTCGTTGTACTCTTAATACAATGATAATTGGCGGGTCATTACAAATGGCCTAGTGATGACTCGTTGTATTCTCATTGTCTTGAGAGTACAAGGAGTCATTACTAGTCCTTAACCGATACCTCCAAGACCCCAAAGGATGTCAATAAATGCCGAAGAGTTTCAGATACAAGTTGGGGGGATGATTTACCCTTTATTAAATAACACATAAACCAAACATGAAAACCAAAAACTCACTATATGATGCATGAACAAATGAATGACAACTAAAAAACTTCATTTATGTCAAACCACATCAAGTACAAAACAGTGGAAGGCCAAACTAAGAATCAAGGTACATAGAAGATGATCAACTCAAGACTCTCAAAAGACACCACAACTTCATGATCCCCAAGCTCCATGCTCCACAACATCTCCCAAGCATCACCACGAGCCACCAGAAATAAGATTCTTTACCTTTACCTATGTCCGGAAATACAACATCTGCAAAAGCACCAAAGTTCCAAAGCAGGGGTGAGTATACAACTAAGTAGGTTTCCCCAATGACTTCCCTACTAACGCCACTAGGATAGAAAGGTTAGAAAAATTTATATAAAGAAATATTTATATAAACAAATTTCTCAATATAATTTTATATATAAATATAAACAAGTTTCCAAAACCATTTCTAACCAAAGGCATTCTAAAAGAAATTGAAACCAATTTTCCAGAAAGTTATTTTTCTAGAAAAATAACCAAACAAGCTTTAGAACCATTTCACAATCATTTCTTTTTGGCACACCCAAACCATTCCACAAACCCATGAAACCAACCATGTATGCTAATTGGAAGAGGGGAGAAGCCTTAACCATTATCAATACCAACCATGATGGGGGAAACGTCTTACCATTATCCAACCCAAATGAAGATGAATTCTTGATGGGGGAGATCCCTAACCCTTATCCATCCTAACACTGATGGGGGATACCCCTAACCCTTATCTGTCCCAAATGAAAAATGAATGTTTGAAGGAGGATATCCCTAACCCTTATCCATCCCAACACTGATGGGGGATACTCATACCTCTTTTTCGTCCCACATACCCTTCAACACACACAACCATCATGTCAACAACCAAGTGTGTTCAACTAATTCAAAGCATTTCAATAAAACTGCCTTTTAATTGAAAATCAATTCCATCAAAGTCATTTCAATCTCAAAACATTTCTATAAAACTTCCTTTCTATTGAAAGACCATTTTCCATCAAACCATTTACATTTTCATCAAATCCATAATTTAAAATCAACATTTTAAATTATTGAATCCAAATCACTTTTCACAATAATTCCCCAAGATTTCATAATTTCATCAAAACCATAAATCATCACTAAAGAAGATTTATTCCATTCTTTTCACAATCAAATACATTCAAATGAACCAAATTGAAAAAAAGACAATCAATTATAAAAAGAGGAGTGGAGAGTGAATCCACATACCTCAATGGTTTTGATGAAAAAACTAACAAACAAAGAACATGCATGAAAACCGAGTTGCTTCTTCAAAAACATCCCTTAGATATCTTCTCCAAGAAACATCAAGAGAAAAACTCATCATTTTTGGCATCCATATACCTTAATCTACCCATAACGGCCGTATATCTAAGAAACTGAGAGAAGAGGAGAAGTATATCTATGTAGATCTATGAAAACAATCAAGAATAATGAAGAAAGATCACATACCTCAAGAATCCAGCTTCAATTCACCAAGAGAATCCTTCAGATCGCCACCAGAACGATGGGAGAACCTTCTATGACCTTAGGAGAAGAAAAATCCCATGTTAGGGCCACTTAATATGAAAAACGATCCACTTAGAGGCAAAAACACGTGAGATCCACCATTATAGGATCTCATTTAAGTGGTTGCACGAGTTTCCCGCACGGTTAGACAAACCGTGCGCTAACCATGTGTTAGCCACTACCTCGGAAGACACTCCATGTAGGGTTTGGCCGCATGGTTACAAAAAACTGTGTGCCACCCATATGGAAGCTACTGACTCCAAGACCAAATATGCACGGTTTTACCGCATAGTTTAGAAAACTATGTGCCATCCATGCGACTTCCACTTTGCCTCAAAACGTTATTCAATTTCTCTCGACTCTCCCATTCATCACCCTTAACATTAAAACCATGAAAATCATCATTAAAGGGTTACATAGTGGAAACTAGGGGTAATAAAAGAGCTCATTATATTTGGCATCCACATACCTAGATCTACCCATATAGGGAATAGATCTATGAAACCGAGAGAAGAGGAGAAGTAGATCTATGTAGATCAATAAAACCGATCAATAAAGATGAAGAACGATCACATACCTCAGAAATCTGGATTTGATTTTCCAAGAGAAGCCTTCAGATTTTCTCCGAAATGATGGGAGAACCTTCTCGGACTTAAGAGAAGCAAAATCCCGAGTTAGGGCCACTTAAGAGGAAAAATGAGTCACAGAGAGGCAAAAACGTGTGAGATCCACCTTTATAGGTTCTCATTTAAGGGGTTGCACGGTTTTCCCACATGGTTAGACAAACCGTGCGCTAACCATGCATTAGACACAACCTCTGAAGACACTCCATGCATGGTTTGGACGCATAGTTAGATAAACCAGTGCAGCCCCTGCGAAAGCTACTGCCTCCAATACCAACTACGCACGATTTTACTGCACGGTTTAGACAAACCATGAACCATCCATGCGACTTCCCCTTTAACTCAAATCATCATAATGTTATCCCGACTCTCCCATTCATCACCCTTAACTTTAAAACCTTGAAAAGCATCAAGAAAGGGTTACATACCAAAAACCTGGGGTACTACATTCTCCCCACCATTGGTCTTTACATCCTCGGAATGTAGAAAACGTTCACCCATCTAAAAGAGTTTTTTCCACATCTCTTTCATTTCATTTTCATGTTCCCATGTACCTTCCTGAATCTAAATATGCTGCCATAAAATTTGCACTAAAATGATTATTTTTCCCTACAAGACATTCTCTTGCCTATCCAGAATCTCGAAAGGGATATGTATCAACAAAGCATCTGGATCTAGGTCATCGTGATCACATCTGATCACATTGCCATGATCAGGCTGATACTTTTTCAACTAAGATACATAGAACACATTATGCACCAAACTAAACCGTGGTGGTAATGATAATTGGTATGCCACCTCTCCAACCCATTCCAGTATCTCAAAAGGGAAAATGTATCTAGGAGATAACTTTCCCTGCTTCCCGAAACGACAATGTCCAAGACATATAGAGATCCTCAAGAAGACATGATCACCCACAATGAACGAAAACGGTCTTAGACGGTGATCTGCATAAGATTTATAATGACTCTAATACATCTCCATCCTCTTCATAATCAACTGGATCTTCTCTGTTGTTTCATGGACAAGCCTTGGTCTTACTAGTGATGTTTTACCTGTTTCCACCCAGCATAGTGGAGAACGACAAGGATGCCCATACAATGCTTCAAATAGACCCATGCGTATCGAGGCCTGATAGATGTTATTGTATGATAACTCCACTAAGGGTACATGCTCCTCCCATGAGACACCAAAATCCATTACAAAATCCCGCAACATGTCTACCAATGCTTGTATCGTCCACTCGGATTGCCCATCTATCTGGGGATGATACGCCGTGCGCATAGTCAACTGAGTTTCAAGGGATTGCTGTAATGATTTCCAAAAAAAAGATGTGATCCTCGGATCTCTATCTGAGACTATAGACACTAGGAAACCATGCTTATTTACAACTTCTCAAATATAGATTTTTGAAATATCTTCCACCGTATGGGTTTCATGAATAGGGATGAAATGGGCCAACTTGTTTATATGATCCACTATCACCCAAATGTCATCCTGTTTCCTGACCATTCTTCGAAGACCTTTAAAAAAATCCATTACTATCTAATCCCATTTCCACATTGGGATAGGTAAAGATTGTTACATAATATCTGGTCCCTGATGCTCTACTTTAACCTACTCACAAGTTAAGCACTGTGAGATGAACTCGACCACCTTCCATTTCATGTCGCTCCACCAAAAATGTGCCTTCAACACCATATACATCTTCTTTGTACCTGGGTGTATATACCATATTGAATGGTGGTAATAATGAAGGAGTTGTTTCTGAAGAACCATAGGTACAACCATCCAATCTATGAAACACAAAACAGAACCCCCATCAAGTTTCCACCCCTCAATGGTCTCCCCACCAATGAGTTTTGAACTTATAAATAGATATTCTGTATCAGATGTTTTTGCTTATTAGATCATGTTTACTATATCATGAACAAGTGTAGAAGAAAATAAAACAGAAACATCACTATGATCTTTACATTCCACATGCATGTCTGCTAAGACCGACATCAACTGCCATTCTTCTGAAGCTTCTTTCACTAACTAAGCATATCACTTTCTACTCAATGAATCCGCCAACGAATTCCCTTTTCCTGGTGTGTACATCAAGTCAAAGTAAAAAATTTAGAGATACTCCATCCACCTCCTTTGCTTCATATTCAAATCTCATAGTGAGAAAATGTGTTTCAAACTTTTGTGATCCGTAAACACGGTAAAGTTCTCACCAAAGAGATAATGTCTCCATGTTTTCAAAGCATAGATGACTGAAGCTAACTCCAAATCATGTGTTGGTTAATTTTTCTCGTGCACCCTCAACTGTCTTGAAACTTAAGCAACCACATGATATCTTTTCATGAGAACACAACCCAACCCTAATCCTAAATCATCACAACACACCACATACCCCTGTCCTGATTAGAGAAAGATCAAGATACGTGACGATGTAATCCAAACATTTAGTTCCTAGAAAGACTTATGACATTCTTCTGTCCATTGGAATGCAACATTCTTCTTTGTCAGAGCTATCATTGGTGAATCTAGTCATGAGAAATCATGGAAAAAGTGTCTGTAGTGACTAGCTAGACCAAGAAAACTGCTTATCTCGAATACATTCTTCAGTGGTTTCCAAGATATAATGACTTCTATCTTTTCAGGATCAACAAAAACACCATTCTCATAAATGACATGGCCAAGGAAACATACTTCCCATATCCAAAAATCACACTTTGATAATTTGGAATATAAATGATGATCTCTCAAGATTTGTAACACGATTTCTAGGTGCACCTCATGATCTTCCCTTGTCTTTGAATAGAACAAAATATCATCCAAAAACACCACAACAAAAGAATCCAGATATCGTTGAAATATATGATTCATCAAAGCCATGAAGACCACTAGTGCATTTGTTAGACTGAAATGTATGACTACATATTCATAGTGGCCATTTCTACTTATGAAAGTTGTATTTGGAAGTTCCTCCTTTCGAACCCGCAATTGGTGATATCTTGATCACAATTCAATCATGGAGAACCACTGAGCTCCCCTTAATTGATCGAACAGAACATCAATGCATCGAAGTGGATGTCTATTCTTTATCGTAACTTGGTTAATCTTGCGGAAATGAAAACATCCAGAGTTAGGGCCTCTTAGGAGGAAAACTGATCCACTTAGAGGCAAAAACGTGTGATATACACCTTTATAGTATTTCATTTATGTGGTCGCACAGTTTTCCCGCACGGTTAGAAAAACCGTGTGCTAACCCTGTGTTAGACACTGCCTCAGCAGACACTCCACACATGGTTTGTCTGCATGGTAAGACAAACTGTGTGTTTCGTGTGCAAAATCTACTACCTCCAAGACCAACTACGCACGGTTTTACCACATATTTTAGACAAACCATGCGCCATCCATGCAACTTCCCCTTTGCCTCAAAACTTCATTCAAGTTCTCCCAACACTCCATTAATCACCCTTAACTTTAAAACAATGAAAAGAATCAAGAAATGGTTGCATACTAGGAACTGGGGGTACTACATTCTCCCTGCCATTGGTCTTTCCGTCCTCAGAAAGTAGAAAACCTTAACCCAACTAAAAGAGTTATTGCCACTGCTATTTCATTAAATTCTCACATTCCCAAGTATCTTCCTAAATCTAACCATGCTGCTATAAAACTCGCACTAGACCGATGATTTTCCCCACAAGACTTTATCTTTCTTATCCACAATCCATACTGGAATATGTACCAACAAAGCATCTGGATCTAGGTCAACGTGATCCCATCTGATCACATTGTCAGGATCAGGCTGATACTTTTTCAACTGAGATACATGGAACACATTATGCAAAGAACTAAACTGTGGTTGTGATGCTAACTAATATGCCACCTCTCTAACCCGTTATAGTAACTCAAAAGGGACAATGTATATAGGATATTACTTTCCCTACATCCTGAAATGACGATGTCCAAGACTTGGAGAGATCTTCAAGAAGACATGATCACCCACAATGAATGACAATGGTCTTCGATGGTGATATACATAATATTTCTGAAGACTCTGAGCAATATCCATCCACTTTCTAATCAACAGGATCTTCCCTCTAGTCTCTTGGACAAGGCTTGGTCCGACTAGTGAAGTTTCACTTATTTACACCTAGAATAGTGGAGAATGACAAGGAATCCCATACAATGCTTCAAATGTAGCCATGCATATCAAGGATTGATAGTTATTATTGTATGAGAACTCCACTAAGGGTATATGCTCCTCCCATGAGCCACCAATATCCATTACAAATGCCCGCAACATAACCGCCAACATTTGTATCATCCGCTCGGATTTCCCATCCGTCTGAGGATGATACGCCTTGCTCATAGTCAACTGAGTTATGAGGGCTTACTATAATTATTTCCAGAAACGAGATGCGAACCTTGGATCTCTATCTAAGACTATAGACATTGGTACACCATGAATCTTTACCACTTCTTGGACGTGGATTTTTTAAATATCATCCATTTTATTGGTTTCATGAATAGGGATGAAATGGGCCGACATGGTTAGACGATCCGCTATCACCCAAATGGAATCGTGTTTTCAGACCATTCTTGGATGACCATTAAAAAAAATCCATTTCTATCTGATCCCATTTCCACATTGGGATAGTCAAAGATTGTAACATACCAGCTAGTCTCTGATGCTCTGATTCATCCTGCTAACAAGTTAAGCACTGCAAGAAGAACCCGACCACCTTCCTTTTCATGCCGCTCCACCAAAACTGCCCCTTCAACGCCTTATACATCATCTATGTACCTGGGTGTACATACCATATTGAATGGTGGTAAGCATGAAGGATCTTTTCCAGAAAAACTATATGTAAAAACATTTGATCATTGAAACACAATAATGATCCCCCCATCAAGTTTCCAGCCATCAAGGTCTCCCCACCAATGAGTTTTGAACTTAAAACCAGTCATTTTGCATCATATGTTTGTGCTTCTTTGATGATCATTAATAAATTAGGAACAAGTGTAGTTGAAAAGAAAATAGAAACATCACCTCGGTCTTCACATTGCACATGAATTTTGTCTATGACTGACATTAACTACAATTCATTTGATACTTCTTTCCCCAACTGAGCATATGACTTTCTACTCAGTGCATCTTCCTCTGAATTCCCTTTTCCTCGTGTGTACTTAAAGTCAAAGTCATTCATTTAGAGATAATCCATCCATATACTTTTCCTCAGATTCAAATCCCTCTATGAGTAAATGTGTTTCATGATTTTTTCATCCGTAAACATTGTAAATTTCTCACCAATGAGATAATGTCTCCTTGTTTTGAAAGCAAGGATGACTGCAGCTAACTCCAAAATAATGTGTTGGGTAATTTTTCTCATGCACCCTCAAATGAATTGAACCATAAGAAACCACATGACTTATTTTCATTAGAAAACAACCCAAACCTGATCCTTAATCATTACAATACACCTCATACCCCTGTCTTGATTTGGGAAAGATCAAGATAGGTGACGATGTAAGCTTATTTATTCTACATCTACAACTACAAACTGGGATTTTCTAAATTCAGGTATAATTTATATTTTTCAAACATTCAGTTCCTGGAAATACTTCTGACTTTCTTCTATCCATTGGAATGTATCATTATTCTTTTTCAGAGATTCCATTGGTGAACATAGTCGTGAGAAATCACAGAAGATGCGTCAGTAGTGACCAGCTAGACCAAGAAAACTGCATATCTGGAACACATTCTTCGGTGTATGCCAAGAGACAACAGCTTCTATCTCTTCAAGATCTATAGAAATGCATTTATAATAAATGAAATGGATAATGAAATGTACTTCTCATATCCAAAAATTAGACTTTAATAATTTGGCATACAAACAATGATCTCTCAATATTTGTAACACTGTTTCCAGGTGCACCTCATGATCATCCCTTGTCTTTGAAGACACTAAAATGTCGTCTAAAAACACCACAAAAAAAGAATCCAAATATTGTTGAAATTTACAATTCATCAAATCCATGAAGATAGATGGTGCATTCGTTAGACCGAAAGGCAGGAAAACATATTCATACTATCCATATCTGCTTCTGAAAGCTGTCATTGAAATATCCTCCTTCCTAACTCGCAATTGGTGATATCCTGATCTCAAGTCAATCTTGGAGAACCACTGAGCTCTCCTTAATTGATCGAATAGATCATCAATACGTGGAAGTGGATATCTATTCTTTATCGTAATTTGGTTAAGATTACGATAATCAACACAGCTAAAGATTTCCATCTTCCTTCTACACAAATAATATCAGTGCTGCCCATAGAGAAGTACTTGGTCCAATGAAACCCTTGATTTACAGCTCCTATAACTACAATTTCAATTCCCATAACTATATTGGTGCTATCATATACGACAGAATGGAAATATGACTAGTCCTTGGAAGGAGATCAATCGTAAAATCAACTTCCCCTAGAGGTGGTAACCCTGGGAAGTTGTTAGGAAATACATCTGGAAATTGATCCACAACCATTGGAAAACTATTTTCCTCAATCTATTCCATTGATTCCAAATTCAACGCTGCTAGTTTGTAAGAGATCATTCCCCCCATTTGTGCCAAAAAGCTCTTTGCACCTTTCTTTAAAATCCTCTCTCATCCAAAAAGATGGTTGATGTTGTCCTCAGTTGTGAAACTAACCGTTCTCCTTTAACAGTCGATGTGAGCCTTAAAAATTGTCAGCCAATCCATACCCAGGATTACGTCATAGAAAACATTGTCTAACATCATGAAATCCCATTTTAACTCAGCTCCATCAACTATTATTTCACATGTTTTACACACAAATTTGTGACATTATCTATCACTAAGAATAGTTTTCAATTTCAAAATAGAAGGCATCATTTCCAGGTTTAAACATAGAAATTCAACAGCAGGAGAAGAAATGAAGGAATGTGATTCACGAGTATCAAAAAACACATGCACAAGGGTAGAATTCAAATGAATTGTACCTCTCACTGTAGATGGTAATTCCTAATCATCGACAATCATCTACTCAGCTGTATACAATTGCTTCATTGCTGCACTGTTCTGCTTGTTACCTTGCTGAGATTACCCTGGTTTAGGAGTCATAGTATTTTGAGAATAACCATGGCTAGCTCGGTGATGCTGACGAGACTGACTCTGCTGTCCTCATCCTCTCGAAGCATATGATGCTTGCGATGCCTTGGAAATTTCATGTGCACCCGACCTCAGTGCATTCCTACAATAGCATTGTAGATGCCCCATATTATTGTCGTTGTGACATTCTCTAGGTTTCACCGTACAATCTTTCCTTATGTGGTCAGTCGAACCACATTGAAAGCAACATGCTTTTCTGTAGGGTCATGGAGGACGGTTCACTAATCTCGCCATATGGTTCTGATTTTCACTCGTACAATGGAAATATGTATCCCTTTTCCTATTGTTCCCAGTGGTTGAGTTCCCACCGTTTCCCATAGGTATCATCATTCCTCCTCCCATTGATCACGAGATATCACGTTCAGCAACAGTCGCTCTGTTCACCATCTCTGTATAATCCATAATACAGAGCATTTCAATCTTGGATCGAATCTCTTGTCTTATCATTGATTCGATGATGCGTTCCTTCAATGGCGCCCTTTCTGTAACCTCTAGTGAAAAACAGACTAAATTCATGAATTTAGCTGCATACTCTGTGACAAAGAGACTTTCTTGTTTTAGGCTGAAGAAGTCCATCATTTTTTTGGATCTTGAACATGTGAGGATATAATTGTTTGTTGCACAATTCTTCAAAATCGTCCCATGTAAGGCCTTCATCCAATTTAGCATGCACCGCTAAATCCCACCACTGACGTGCAAGATCCTCGAGCATATACGTCGCCAACTTTACATTCAACTCTACTAGTGTGTTGATGAAATCAAATATACGGTTCATCCTACATAGCTACACCTACGACTTCTCGGGTTCAAAATCACCCCAAATGTTTGGTGGATTAAGCTTCATGAATGGAATGGTATTATCAAGATTCCTTGGTCCATTCCTCCGGTTCGCTGTATCCATATATTGTAAATCTTGGACAATACTCCAAACCAGCTCTTGGTTCACCCATGGTTCATGTGCAACCACATTCTCAGTAGCTTTTTCGGTTTGCTTCTGACGATGCCTATTAGGTGACATTTTCTAAACTAACAACAACCTCTGTCAATCTCACTCTAAAGAAATTGATGGCTTAGAATTTCAAACTCTATCACATAATCTATCACAACATTGTTTTCAAAACGACCATTTTCCCATTTCAAACATTTTTTAAAACATTCCTCATACCATTTTAATGTCAACCCATATTCAAAATACACCAAATACCCTATTTTCAAAATCTATTACATGAAAACAATTTCTCCATTTTTCAAAAATTCACACCTTGCACAAAATCCTTACTCATTCCTCACAATGAGATATGAAATCCTAGTGGGATGTCATTCCACTGCAATGCATCTCATGCTCATCTCATTGGATAAACCCATGACGATGAGATTTCACAACATTATAGAAGTGTATCCAAAATACTTATGTACCCAACACCCTGGTAACTTGATGTTCAGCATAAAAGGGTTAGCTACATCCTTTTATCCTCTACATTTCATGTTCCGAAAATCCTACTTCTGTCTAAGATTTTGAACAAGGTTTTGACAATAATTAATTTCAACTCCACGACCAAGAACATCGATGAATACTTGGTAGGCAAGGACCGAACAAGCTGATACCATTTGTAATGACCCACCAATTCTCATTGGCTTAAGAGTACAACGAGTCATTACCAGGCCTTAAGAGACATCCATAAGATGCCAGATGATGTAAATAAATGCCAAAGGGTTTCAGATACTAGTTGGGGGACGATTTACCCTTTATGGAATAACCCATAAAACAACCATGCCTAAACAAACATTCAATATATGATGCGTGAAAAAATGAATGAAAACTAAACAACATCATTTATGTCAAACCACATCAAGTACACAATAGTGGAAGACCAAACCAAGCATCAAAGTACATAGTGGATGAACAACTCAAGACTCTCTAAAGACACGATGACTTCATACTCCACAAGCTCCAAGCTCTACAACATCTCCCAAGCATCACCACGATCCACTAGCAATAAGATGCTTTAGCTTCACCTATATCCTGGAACACGAGATCTGAAAAAGAACCAAACATCCAATGTAGGGGTGAGTATATAACTCGGTAGGTTTCCCCCAATGAATTCCCTACTCACACCACTAGGAGAGAAGAGTTAGCAACATTAATATAAAAACATTTTATATAAAACATTTTCTCAAAAGCAGTTTATAACTAAATATAAACACATTTCCAAAACCATTCATAACCAAAGGAATTCTAAGATAAATTGAAAACAATTTTCTAACAAGTTATTTTTCCAGAAAAATAACCAAATAGGCTTTAGAAGTATTTCACAAACAGTCCTTTTTTTCATAACCAACCATTCCACAGACCCATGAAACCAACCATGCATGATACCTGGATGAAGGGGAAATCTCTAACCTTTATCCATCCCAATAATTATGGGGGAGACTTCATACCCTTATCCAATCCAAATGAACTTTAATGGTTGACGGGGGAGAGCCCCAAATTTTATCCATCCCCACATTGATGTAGGATACCCCTAACCCTTATCCATCCCGAATGCAATATGAATGTTTGATGGGGGAGAGCCCTAACCCTTATCCATCCCAACACTGATGGGGGAGACCCCAAACCCTTATCCGTCTCACATACCCTTCCACATAGACAACCATCATGTCAACTACCATGTGCGTTCAACCAATTCAAACCATTTCAATAAAACTACCTTTTTATTGAAAACCAATTACATCAAAGTCATTTCAATCTCAAACCATTTCAATAAAATGACCTTTTTATTGAAAACCAATTTTTCATCATACCATTTATGATTTCAGAAAATACATAATTTAAAATAAACATTTTAAATTCAGGAATCCTAATCACTTTGCACAACAATTCCCAAAGATTTCACAATTTCATCAAAACCAAAAATCATCACTAAAGAAGATTTATTCCATGATTTTCAGAATCAAACCCATTCAAACAAAACAATTTTAAATTAATCCAATAAATTCTAACAAGATGAGTTGAGAGTAAATACACCTACCACAATGTTTTTGATGAAAACCACAATGGTCGAAGAATGCTCAAGAAACCCTGGTAGATTCTCAAAAAACATGCCTTAGATTGCTTCTCTTAGAAAGATCAAGACCAAATATAATCGCATATGGAATCCACACACATAGGTCTACCCATAACATGCATAGATCTAAGAAACCGAGAGAAAAGGGGGAGTAGATCTAAGTAGATCTAAGAAACTGATCAAGAACAATGAAGAACGATCACATACCTCAAGAATCCGGCTTCGATTCTCCAAGATAGGCCTTCAGATCGCCTCCAGAACAATGGGAGAACCTTCTATGACCTTAGGAGAATTAATATCCCGAGTTAGGTCCACTTAAGAGGGAAAACGAGCCACTTAGTGTAAAAAAATGTGAGATCCACCTTTATAAGATCTCATTTAAGTGGCCTCATGGTTTTCCCGCACGGTTAGAAAAACCGTGCGCTAATCGTGCCTTAGCCACTACCACGGAAGACACTCTACACATGGTTTGGACACACGGTTAGACAAACTCTGCATCGCCTGTGCGGAAGCTACTGCCTCCCAGACTAGCTACGCATGGTTTTACTGCAGGGTTTAGACAAACCATGCGCCATCAGTGTGACTTCACCTTTGCCTCAAAACATCATTTAAGTTCTCTCAACTCTCCCATTCATCACCCTTAACATTAAAACCATTAAAATCATCAATAAATGGTAACATAGAAGAAACCAGGGGTACTACACACCTAGTGATTACGGTTAGTTCTAGGTGAGTCCAGGTGTGGATAATAAATCTAGTGTTACATGGAAGGAAACCCATTATTTTTCTTGTTTTCATAAAATAAAAAATTTGTAAATAAATAAATTATAGTTGCTGACATGAAAATTAGTGATGCATGGAAGTAAACCCATGGTTCTTTTTTGTCCTTTTTTTCTCATTTTTATATTTGGATTAAAAATGTTGAATTCTCTTTTTTTGTGAAATTCATGTTGTTTCATTGTTTTTTTCTTAGTTCTCATTTACTAGGTTTGGATGGTATTATTTTGTTAGAAGGTAGTGGAATTCCCATGCTAGAGGATTAATGAAAAACCATTTTAGGGATGTACTTTAATTTTTTCTGCTCCTATTTACTATAATAAAACATCTTAGATAAGTCAAATTTTTTCTATTATCGGTGAGTCATTGACTCACTTATGCACCTGAGCCACTGATGAACTGTTTTCAGTGACTAATTGGTGGTACTATGAGTAACTCAATTAATGTTACTTTAAAAATTCTATTTTTACTAAAAATTATGTTGCATGTCCCTATATTTTAAAAAATTCTACATGTTCCTCCTAGTTGAAAATGGAGTTTCAATTGTTTAATATTCCATCTTTTTGAACATATGTTTCGGGGGGTACATGTAGTCTCGAAATTTATTGAATCTTCTTGTTTTTTTGGGGTGTTTTAGCATGTATTCTTTTTCTCTACTGATCATCTTATTGAGCCCAATATATTAAACTACTATACCCTATTCACTGTGAACCCTCTTTTTCTACATATAATTGATTAATATGTATTGAAAAAAATACATTGCCTTCATGAAAAAAACAAGTAAACCTACTGAATATTAACCTTTAGGGAAAACACATACTTTAAACTTCAATGAGACCCTCATAATGTTATCTATCAACTCAATTGAAAATATATTTTGAACTTTATTTTTTAAATTGTTCTTATACACATTTGGAATTCAATTTTGGGGAAAAATTTGGATTTATATTTTGGGGGAGGGGGTCCATTATTGACCAAAATAAACTATTCCTGAGTGGAATCCCCTCAATTTCCACTAATACTTCATTGTCTTTGTAAAAAAATTTTAAAAATGGGTAAAACTATTAAAAATTCTTACAAAATATAAGGTTTTACACTATTTTAGAATTGGGTCTTGCCTAAGGATATTATCTTACTATTAGTTAAGATTTTCCTTGTATTTGGAATTAATGTGGGTGAAATAATACTGAGTGAAGCTGTTAAGTGATTTAATGAAAATTTTGTTTAGGAACAACATTTGAGAGTGATATGGGTAACCTGTTTGTGGAATTGAAATCGTTGCGCTAGGAACTGGATGTTTGAGATTTTATTAGGGGTCTCACATTTCTTAAAATTATTTAAATCAATCATCTTAATGAACCAATGTAAATGGTTTTTTATAGATCTTTTGAAACTTGAGTAATTTGAGAATTTGTGATCCCATGATGAATCTCTGAGTCCCTAGATGTTGGATGAGTTTCTGTTAACTATAAGCCCTCTGTAAACTTTGGATAAGTTCATTTGAAAAGTGCTTAACACATGATTCATGACTTAAAAAAATAAAGTGTCTAGGGTCAAAAACGAGTTCATTAAGGTAAGGGGAATGATGAATGGTAGAAGAATAATGGGACAATTGGTTTATATGGGATTCATTTAGGTTGTATCAATAAGGTGATTCAAATGTATATATATATATATATATATATTAATTTTTGGTACCTTGGTGATGTTCAAATTATAAGGTTCCTACTATTAAGATCATAATTCCAAATCTATTTAACATGTTGTCAGACTTGAAAATTGAACTTATGTTGGGATTGAATTGGGTCATTAAGCAGAGTCACATATTAGTATGTACATCTTCATAGTGGATGATTCAATACTTCTTTTATTAACTTTAAAAGCATGAAATTAGGGACGATTTGATTTGTGTTATCTTTTCAAAACCCTATTGGCTATTCAATTATCTGTTTTCAAAGTGCCAGACATGTTACTTTTTTAGATGATTAATAAATATACATATTTTTTTTTCAAAGATAATAAATCATGGTACTATTTGTGGAAAAAACAATTATGTGTGGGGGAATTTGACGTGGCCTTATTTTTACACAGTCTTCCACATCTTTTTATTTAATTTTAAATGATTCAATTAACTAATTTCACACTTTTTACTAAATAAGTGTAGTTTTTTATTTTTTAGAATTAAACTTATTAATTAATCGATTTTTATAAAAAATGTAATTTTATCCTTTAAAATGATTAATTTAGTTTTACTAATTTTTTTTGTCTTGTAATTTTACAATTTGATTAGTTATTTTAAGTCCACTCACAATTTATTAAATTGAAATTATCATTAAATAATCCTTTTATCATTTTATTTTCCTCCATCTAACATCGTTTTTAATTTAATAATTTATTAATTAATTTAGAATCATTGAAATAAATATTTCATTACTTATTTTTATGTTGATAATTTTGTTATTTTTTAATCTAAGTTAATAATTTAAGATCGTATTTTATAAAATAATTTTTTTCTAATTTTATGTGTTCATCAGGATAATTATTTATTTAAATTAATTAAATAAATAATAAAATATAACAAAATTAAATAAAATAAGTTATTTATCGAATAAAATAGTAATAGTTAATTCTATAGAAAATAACATTTATTTTAAACTAAATAACATTTAAGCTTACATTAATTATGTTATTGATTATTTATAGAAGTTAACACTTTTTATTGACATCAAATTAATTAATTTCTATTTTGACTATTCAAGTTCACACAAAATTCGGGAACATGTCAAAGGGCATTCAACTAACTCACTGAAAGTTAGTTACAAGGGAAAAGGTAGTGCGATGTGTGGTTTTCAAAAAAGTGAACATGTGTGGTGCACAGGTGAAGAACATTGAAGTTGGTGGAAAACTGGGGGTGATGTGCAGCAAAGGACAAGATGGTTAAAAAGGAGAAAGTAGAACAAAATATGAGAAAAATACTTTCATTCTTGTCATGACCAATCCCCCAGGGCCCGAGTCGTGACTACCTGAAGCCCACCTTCCATTGGCCAGGGGCTAGCACTACAACATTAATAGATGTTTGGAGTGGGTTTTTAGGGGCGCTTTTTTATAAACCGCCACTAAAACATTTTTTTCATCCCCAAAACTCCCCCCAACCCCCACCACCCAGCACCCCCTGAAACCCTCACCGCCTCGCCACCTCACCCATTTCAATGGTAGCTTATCCAATTGGTTATGACAAATACCGTATTTATTCATATGTAGTATTTTACTAGTGCACACTTGTTACTTCCCATGATAAAGCTATATACTTTTCTGAAATATTTTGGTAAACCATGAATTACTCCTCATCTAATAATTTATAACTAGTGTAATTGGAATTAAGATTAGAATAAAAGGAATTTATCCTTATAACCTGATTTATGTTTGGCTCCATATTTTTGTACCAATTTGTATTGCATAATATAATATTCATTATTTATTCATGTTTTATGTTGTGTTCATGTGTGACATGGAATTATGATTTATTGATATTATTATTAACGCATCATATTCTAGAATATTTACCTTTTGTTTTGTTGAGGAATGGATTCATTATAATTGAATTATTTCTTAATAATGACTATTACATTGATATGTTGTTCTTGTTTTTAATTTTTTATACCAATAATTTTGATTAGTATAAATAATATTGATACCTTGACCATGGATATTGTTTTGATAAATAATGTGTATGTTAGAAGGGGTATCTTTATATTCTATAACTTGTGTGTTGGTATGTATTATATAGAGCTTGATGAATGGTGTGGGATCACAATGAATTGAATTAATTATACCCCTTTCACTTATCCCTAAATTCATGTGATGATAGTTCCTTGATTCTTGTCTATAACTTCCTCTTTCAAAAATACAATGATTTTCCATGACTCAACCATGAGAAGTATTGATATGATCTTAGTTCGATGGGAATGGAGTCATGGATTCCTTGACAGGAGGTCTCATATCCAAGTCTAGGATCAAAGATATTGTTTTAGGTATAGACTCTCCCATTAAAGGGATTTATTTTTTATAATTGATTATATTTTATGACGTTTTCCATTATATGATGCTTCCATGTTTTTATTGATAACCATTTGTAAAGACATTTTTATGTAAATATATATAATTGTTTATATTGATATAAGGAACATATGTAAGTATATTTCACATAAGTTAGAAAATAGGTGGTTTATTACAGGGTATTATATGCTCTCACCCAGCATATAAACTTAGGGGGTAAATGAAATTTCATGGTTGATTTTTAAGGTACCTATTGGTACAAGTACATGTATGGGTGAATTGTTTTTTCTAAGAATGGTTGTTTTTTGTATGAATTATGTTCCATTTATTGTTGTAAATAGATACATGAGATTTATTTTTTCATTTAGCATTAGGTTTTATGGATCATTTTATATTATTGACCATTATATGATTTGTAAATACATATCATTTGGAATTCACTCTATTTGGATCATGTTAGTTTTTTTGTATTTTAGTTTATTAATAAAATTGGGTAAACCAAATCCATTGGTCTTCTTAAAACCACGATGTTACTCTCCATCATTTGGTGATTGAGAGGCGAAAATGAGGTCATGTAGTGCACTATCATAGTATTATCTATGTATCTCGGTCACCATCACTACACCACATGTACTTTTTTCTTACATAATATCGTGAATCATGGAGTTTTTTTTCTACTTGTACCTTTATCTCTAATATCCCTTGGTTTAAGATCCTTACCTCTTACTCCATATCAACCATTTATATTAATTATGTTTGGTTTTTAAAATTTAAATTGTTGATATGAAGGATTTAAATATCAATATTCTTATTTGTGGTTATTTTCCCATCCATAATAGTTTATCAAATTTATCTACTAAAATTAGTTTATATGTAATATTTTTCGAAATAGTGTATGTTTATAGATTAATTTTTTTGAGACATTATAATAGATTGTATGTGAGTGATTAGTTTTGTATTTTCTTGTATCATTTATAATGAAACTGTTTTTAGTATTCTCCTGTAGAGGTATATAATTATCCCAACAACATAAATATTTTTTTTTTATATTTGGTTTTATTTTGTGTGAAGTGTGTTAATTGAGTTTTTTGTAGTAATTTGGTGATATCACTTCCTAGTTCCAGTGTATAAACTCAGTGGAGGCAATTATAAGACAAACATTTATTCAATAAGATTATGGAGCTTTCCACTATACAGGATGAGGTTCTTCATAAAAATTTATATCCATTGTATATCACATATTTTATAGAGATTTCCACTCATTTATTATGATGTGTTGTTTGGATCATTCAGTTTTACTAGATGTTCCATTCCTCTATCCGAAGATTTCTACTTGATAAACACCATGGGCTATTGGGAAAAAGTGTCTTTGAGGATTTTTTTATCTAATCCTATAATTATTCCAAATCTTTATCAAATTTATATATTTTTTCAACTAGTATATATGATTCTCATTCTATATTTATTTATAGTTATGTGTTTTAATTTTTTTAATATTGTGTAGGCACGTTATGATGTATACGGATAAAAGTTGGATCACATTACTGATGAACACACCTCAGTATGTTAAGGGTTTGGAGGAGTTTTTAGATTTGGAAATTTATAATTGATCCATTTATCAAAGAATATGATTTACATGTCCTAAGTGTAAATTTAGATGATGGTTGAAGAGAGATTAAGTTTATGAACATTTAATATTGAATCAATTCCTCAATCAATATTTGTGTTGGATTTGGCCTGGAGAATTGAACATTACAGAAAGTTTGAGCACTGATGTCGATCCATAGAATGAGATCCCAACTTCGTCAACAATGGGAAATGAAATGAAAAAACATATAAATGATGCATTTGGAACTACAAGATACCACGATCAACATCAAAACATATCAGAACAACTAGATGAGGGTGATAAAAAGAGCAACGTGACAAGTGATGTTTTGGAGACTTTAGGATAACCAGATGAAGATTGTAACATATCAGTGGATCCTCCTCTTGATTATGAGGAGACAAATGTAAGAAAAAACATCATTATGGAAAATAAGTTTCATGATTTAGTTAACGATGGAAATCAAGAGTTGTATAGTGGATGTTTGAAATATTCAAAACGATTTTTTGCTAAAGTTCTACCATATCAAATGTCTATGTGGAATTAAAAATAAAGAAATGTACTTGATAATGGAATTGTTGCATGATGAATTTCCTAAAGAAATAATCCCCAAGTCTTTTTATGATATGAAAAAAGTTAACATGCTTTGTTTGAATTATACAAAAAATATATGCATGTCCCAATGTTTTTATGCTTTATTGGCGAGAGGATTCAAGTAGACAAGATTTTAAAAAAAATTCTTCATATGGATGGCAGTCAATGGGTGATTTTGGAAGTTAGAATCCACATACTACCATGAAGAAGAAGAAATTGAACACACCTGAAACAGTTTTACGTTACATTCCTTTAAATCCTCGATTACAAAGATTATTCAGGTCATCGAAAACTGACGAACACATGAAGTGGCATTTTGTAGATAATAAAAATGATGGGTTAATATGACATCCATGAGATTCAAAAACATGGAAAAAATTTGATTCATTTCATCAAAATTTCTCATCTGATCCAAGGAATGTTTGATTGGGATTGGCTGCTGATGGATTCAAACCATTTCGGAATTTGATTTCCAGTTATATCATTTGGCCAGTTGTTTTGATACCTTAAAATCCGCCTCCGATGATGTGTATGAAAAAAATTTATTTTATCATTTCCATGATAATTCCTATAAAAAAATGCCTAGAAACGATATTGTTGTATACTTGTAGCCTTTAATTGAATAATTACAGGAGTAATGTAGAAATAGTGTTGAGTCATTTTGATACATCTTCTAAAATAATGTTAAAAATGCATGCTACTTTAATGTGGACCATTAGTGACTTCCCTGGGTTTGGGAATTTATCTGGTTGTAACACATACATGGGTTTGGATTTTCTTTTTTGTAACTTCGATTCTGATCCCAAACAGCTACCTCACAGTAGAAAATGGTGCTTCCTGTTCCATCGATGATTTCTCGATGCATCTCATAAATTTAGATTGAATAGATCAAAATTTAATGGTTTCATTGATTGTAGACCACCTCCAAAGTAGTTAAATGGTTCTAAAATATTGACTCAACTTGAAAATTTTGAAACTGCTGTTGGGAAGGCTTATTATTTTAATGATAGCGGGAAACTGGTCAAAATTGCATCGTCAAGTGAAATTGGAAAGCAAAAATGGAAGAATAAAAAGTATATTCCTCAAACAACCATATTGGGAATTTAATTTGTTGTGGAATAATCTTGATGTGATACATATTGAAAAGAATTTCTGTGAAAATTTGATCTTTACATTGCTTAATGAGCATTGAATGTTGAAGTATCCTCTCAGTGCTCAGAAATACTTACAATTAAAGAACATAAAACATGATATATGGCCTGATCAGAATAAAACGTACTCCCAATTTTTGCAATGAAAAATAGGGATAAAGATACATTCCATATAATTTTAAATCATGTGAAACTATCTAATGGGTATTAAATTAACATCTCGGGGTGTTTTGACTTAAAGAATCTTAAGTTTAATGGATTTAAAAGTCACTATTCACATATTTTGTTATAGTAGTTACCACCATTGGCATTGCATACATTGTTACCTGAAAATTTAATACTGTTGTACATCAATTTTGCACATTTTTCAGGAAACTATGTGTGAAATATCTACATCCATTTGAGCTTGACAACCTTTAATAGTGGATTTTATTGACACTTTTTTCAATGGATATTATCTTTCCCCCGTCATTTTTTACTCTCATGATGCATTTAACTATGCATTTGGTTGAGTAAGAAAAATTAGGAGGCATCGTTCAATATCGATGCATGAGTACAATTAAGAGGGACTTTATTTATATGTTTTTATTGTTATGTAAACAATTTTTGGCACTTTATTAAATGCATAATTATTTTTGTTTTTTATTTCACTGATATCATGGGTATTTGAAATCATACGTGAGAAATAAAGCTCAACCAGAAGGCTCTATTTCTAAAGGCTATTTGGCAGAAGAGTGTCTTACCTTTTTTTCTAGATAATTTGATGATATTGAGACAAGATTTAATAGAGTTGTATGTGTTGACAACACATCGACTAAATCTCAAATACATGGGTAATCAAAATTATTTTGTGTTATTGGCCGATTAGTTGGGAGGACCTAAAATGTTACAATAACAGAAATGGAATTATTACAGGCACATAGATATGTGCTGATGTCTAGTGAAATTTTAGATCCATTTATTGATGATTTGGGGATAAAAACAAAGAGATTAATAAA
The DNA here is from genome assembly GCA_963277665.1 of Viscum album. Lineage (NCBI taxonomy): Eukaryota > Viridiplantae > Streptophyta > Magnoliopsida > Santalales > Viscaceae > Viscum > Viscum album. Next base: position 1,707,053,015 of record OY728157.1, on the reverse strand, counting down.
AGTAAAAACACTAAAAGAGAAAAATATAATGAAAGCTATTAATAATGAGCTTCTAGAATGGTTTGTATGATGTTTAAGTTCATAAATACTATAATAAATATGAATATTAGGTTAACACGTATATTTTGTAATTATAATAAAATGTATTTCTTTTTTTCAGTTCATGAATACTGACACTCGAGTAGAGTTGTCAGAAGATTAGAAGTTTCTTGCTCGAGGTCCTCTAAAATAAGTTATAATGTTCGACACTTACAACGTGAATGACATTAGATTTCATAATGTCAATCGAGAAGAGGGATTGAAAACACAAAATAGTGTTATGATTACATTTGCTGAAGTGGGCTACTATATAAAGATGACCTATATTATTTAATTAAACTACCCCGAGTATTTTTTATTTGTTTTATTCAAATGTAATTGGGTTGATATTATCATAGGTGTTAAAATATATTCTTTGGAATTTACTTCTGTGACCATCTCTCGCTTGATGGATGTTGGTGATCGTGAACTGCATGATCTATATATCTTATCATCATAAGAAAAAATGGTATATTATATGAATGATGTTTTGGATTAAGGGTGGAGTGTATTTTTTCACATATAACCAAGAGATTTGTATGATATGGGTGATTTAATGGAAGAATTGACCTCTGATATTAAATCTCATCAACAACAAAAATCAGAAATTATTTGTCCACCCTGATGTTGAAAATATTATTCTAGCAATGATGACTGAAGTGGATGATGTAATGGAGTAGGAAACTGACTTGGTTGAAATAGAAAACGATTGTATGTACAGTTATGCATTCATTTAACAACCACTTATTTCATTTGTGCAATCATTAATTATCATTGTTATGTATATTTTGTTTGTTAGTACAGTGCATCTGTTATCTTTTATTAAATTTTTTTCTGCATAAATTTTTTGAAATATATGTTTTGAACTTATTTTAATTTGATTAAATGATATTAATGACAAGGAGGAAGTGATATACTATTTCATCGACAACTGCGACAGAGAAAATCCATTTGTCTCCTTCCATACGACATCTGAGACACCATCCGCTGGCCCCCTGCACTATCTCTAACACCCTATGTGAGCACCCCTTCAGTAGCTCAGTCGTCACCTTCCGCTTCAGGAGCCTCAATTTTGGGGGAGCAGCACACTACTTCAACATCTTCGTGGGGGTACTGTAGGGTGACTGTTATAAGTACAAATTTTAATATGAATAAATTTAATTCACTTTTATATACTAACTGTTTGTTCATTAAACAAGGAAGAAATGAAACTGCGGAGAAAAATATAAAAAGTTCATATGTATGAAATTTGATCAGAGGGAAGATAGTTTTACCATTTGATTCATATGGGGTCCCTACGGATGGCGTTGCAAGATTACATGAACTGATTTTAGGGAAGCTGGCCGCATAGCCCATTTCCCTTCCTATTTCATATGATTATTGGATACATATGCCTGCAAGATAAAAAATGAAGTTTTTGATTCCCAAATAAAGGTAATTTTAATACATTATGTTGTAATTGAATGTCATGTTTTTAATTTTTTCAAAATGAATTTTTTTGTACAGATGTTTTTCCACTTTACGATTGTTGATGTGATAACAAGAAAGTGGACATTGAAAAATCTTGGCAAAAATGGAATGAAATTAAATGGATATTTTGGAGAGATAACAACTATACTTAGTTGAACTCCCAATAAATGTATGATAAGCTACCTGATGGGGTACCCAAAGAGAAATGGATTGTTTTTGTTGATAGACATCATGATGAGAAACATATGGTATTTAAATACATATTACTATAATAATCTCATTTTACATTTATACATGTATATGATGTGGATATTACATTAAATACATTACTATTAAATTTCATTTCATTTATTTCAGGATCTATCAAAAATAATGCATAAATCCGGGCTAAGCAGATCATCCCTCACACTATGGGGTCAAAGAGTTTTTCTAGAAGTTGATCTGCTCTGGTAATATATTCCTTATTTTAAATATTTATAAGACAATATTATTGTTTTAATATATAAAATTGTTGATTTATGTTTTTTTAATGCAACCATAGAATTTAGGGCATGAATCATCTAGAATAGAAGTGTAGTTAAATGTTTTCCAAAAATCTTATGGACGTTTTGCTAATGAGCCTGCCAAAGAAGTTGATGTATGAACTCATTTTTCATTATAATAACTTATTATTAGTTGTTATTATGTTAATATATATTCCTTTTAATATGGATGCTATTTTATTTATAGGTAAAAATCAAAGAACTATGGGATACCAATCCTATATAGTCATACTTAGCCTCTGAGGATGACCGAGTTGCTAAAGTCCTTGGGAAGGAGCATCCTGGTAGAGTGTGTAGGATGGGTTTGGGACCCGTACCATCTGATGTATTTGGAATCCCAATGGGGATTGTAGCTATATCTACTACATGTTTTAGTTCATCCATACCCTGAGATACTCGGAGAGATATTGTTTCTCTACGAAACACAGTTCATGACCAAGTGGCTCAAATATCTTCTTTGTAGAAAGCGTTGATTGATTTATATCAGAAGACAACTGGATCTACCCCCGGGGGTATTGCATTGACTAGTGGTGATAAGGTAAATCATAAAAAATCAAAATCATTTATTTTTCAAAATTTTATTGGTTTTATGTATAAATATTAATATACAATAGTATTTAATTTTCAATATAATGTTCTTTCAGGTGGTAGTAGGATATAAAGATAGAGATGGGGAGGGTGATGAGATTTATTCATCATCAGACCATGATTATTATTTTTTAATATGTTTGAAAAATATGGTAACATTATTTTTTTATATATATCATGTGTGGAACATAGTTTCCACCAAAAATTTCATGTCCTACCATTTTTTTGATTTATAATGTTTCCATTTATGTATTTTATAGATTTCTGATGTTTCCTTTTATGTCTGTATTTTTTGAGTGTGGTATGCACCATATATTTCAATTATTTTTTGACATTAATCATGTTTTATAATTCATTTTTCCTAAATTTATTAGCTTTTTTACCCAAGGTTGAATGATCAAAAACATATCCTATAGTAACAGGAATCAATCCATTCATAGTTTTTGGAAATGGTCCTTTATAAAAATTTGTCTCGTGTATAGGAGGAGAAGGTTGAGATTTATGGGAACCATTATGTGAGTAAGACATAAAAAATTGATGTGAATGAGGAAGGGTCTCACCTTTAGGTTATAACCAGTGTGATTATAATTTTCACCATGTCTTATTATAGTATATCCCAACATCATTACATATGTTGAAGCATCATGAATCAATCCACATATAGTGTTTATATAATACCACTTTCCATATTATTCTCTTTCCTAGGGTAAGAGTCATTTTTTCATAACATAGTTTTAAGGATAAAGAACCACATGCTAAGGATCTGTATGTATATTTTGATAACATGTAAAGCAAAAAATTTCTTACTAGGTAGACTACTCTAAGAAGTTTCAAGTATTACAAGATGGACCATGCATCAAATAGATTAACATCATGTGAAAATGACTAAAATAACATATAGTTTAATATCATATGAAAAATTCCTTATTATATGAGGATTAATGTAGTTTAAAATAATGTTTTAAATGAAATGAACTTGTTTTGATGCCGACCCTATAGATGGAAAACCAATATGAATGAAGAAACCTTGTCACTAAGATAAAGTGGGGGATTTGATATTGGGTTTTTGGTTGGGTTTGAGATAGGAGATATTGGAATCACTATATATACCATGAAAATAAGAATCAATACACACATTATTATTATAATTTTGGGGAAAATATGATCACACTGACTTAGAATTGAGAAATAATATGGAAACCAAAATAAATAAAATGAGTGTAATGGTACATAACCTTTATGAATTTGTTTTCCATTATCAGGTCTTGGGGATGTTTAGGGAGAGTTTTTTGGTGATTTTGAGGTTTGATGTGGTGTTTTAGCCTTTTGAAGTCCACCAAATCTTGTGCAATGACTTGAATGGATATGAAGGACGTAGTTTAATGTTGGGCATGCTCCTGGGTAAAATGGGATATATAACCATGAATTGTGGATGACATGGTGTTAGGTGTGTTTTCCAAGTGGTTTTCTTATGCACCATGAGAATCTAGAAATGCCCTTGGGTGGGCATGGAATATCAGAGGACCACCTGTCCAAAATAGAAAACCCAACCACACCACATTGTAGCCTTGGGCATGGTTAGGGTAAAATTGTAAGGAAATGGGAACTAGGTCATGGATTCTATACATGGAAGAATATAGAAGAACCATTATGGATTAGACCTCTCCATGTTCTATGGTTTTTGGGAGGCCAAATCCCATTTTAAAATGGGAAAAAAGATAAAACGACAATGAGTTTTCTAGATCACACATTTACCAAACCCAACACATGTGTTTTTGATATTTACCATGTTTTCGTAGAGTCCAGAGTGATTCTCTTATAAATAGTAGTTTTATTACCTCCTTGTTTTGAACTTTATACTTTCCCTCAATTATTGTTTGATCCTTAATCATCCTCCCCTTCCCCAGTCACCTCAATTGGTGTTCCAAACAACTTGGATCATATTGGCTCATTTAGATTGAAGTTATTTGATTTATGGTATCCCTCTCTTTCCCCATTACTCCTTTATTATCTTTATATTATATTCAAGTGTTCATTATGGTGTTAATTCTCCACTTTTTTGGGAGGTTTTTTATGGAGTCTTATTATTCATTGTATTTAATAGTGATTCACTTGAGATCATTGGTAGATTATCCTTGGTTCTTGTTCATTTCTCCTTGAATATTCAGTCATGGTTGGGGATCCTTCATCTCCGCTTATTTATATTTTCATTTGGGTGGTTTTTACTTATTCTTGTTATTTATTCTTATATGGCCACACTAACTTGGCTTTCCAATTAAGAATTATTTTGAGAAAGTGTGTTGTTTTGTTTTTTATAAAACATTCTTTGTATATTTGTATAACATCACCAAATATGAAAATGAATAAGAATATATATTGAACTTTTAAATTGGTTTCCCATGAAATATTGTATTTCTGTGTGAATACCCTTCATAATAATTTAGTAATTATGATAAAAATCATTATTGAAACTAAATTATGCACGGTGGTTGTGATCTGTAGTGGTTTTGATGTGTGGTGTTGGTGATGTGGGGTGGTTGTGATGTAGGGTGGTTCTGATGTGTAGTGGTTCTGATGTGTTATATGTTATAACTATTAGAATGGTTTTTTCAGGGCATTTTTAATGGGCCTACAGTATCAGTTACATTCTTTTGTGTAAATCTGGATATAGTGGTGGTTTCAACCACCACTATAATTACGGTATTTTTATATCTGTGGCGGTTAAAACCAATGTTATGAACAATAATATTTCTATAGGTTTAACCAATGGTAAACTATTTTCATATTCTTTTATTATATCGTAGTGGTTTTAATGGTTTTAGCAGTAGTTTTCACTGGATAAACTAATATTTTTTAGTGGTAATTTTATCCTCCGTTAAACAGTTTTCATATTCCTTTATTATATCGCAGTAGTTTTAATCATTTTAGCGGTGCATTCCCCTAGCGAAACTACTTTTTTAGTGGCGTTTATAACCACCATGAAAAAGAAACCAGTTTCACCAGGGGGAACCACACCTAAACCCATTAAAACAGTATATAAATGAACCCACTTACATGGTTACCATAAACCACTGCTAAATCAAGGAAACCACCACGTATTGTATGATGACACACACTTTAGTGGCGGTTTCAAAAAACCACCGTATAACCTTTTAGAGGCAGTTAAAACTGCCACTATTTCCAAAAAACCCCACCATGAAATGGTCTTTTTCGTGTAGTGTGGAGACTAGCATCAGAAATGTGTATCCATTAATTCAAAGGAATTGCCTTTAAACCAATACAAACACAAAATCTAAGAACACAAGTAGAAGAAACCACAAAGTAAGCTATTGTAGTAAATATTATGCTGAAAGAAAGAGGGGTCGGAATACAAGCCCAACTGGAATGTACAACTACAACTAGAAAATAAAAAATGTCTCCTAGAACATCCACTGAGGATCCTACCTGGATGGTAGGTACATATCATGATCAATAGTCATGTGCCGCGTCACGTAAAATGGTCCTCCTCTGTGCACCATCCAGTCCTGGCTCCCTCAACCTTGATCAACGTTGTCTATCGTCTGCACAAGACACAACCAGTTGTAGGCGAAGCCCATGTAGGGGTGAGTATATCAATACACATTAGGGACCCTGAATCCCCTAAAGGTATCCCAGAGTTCCACCAAGGAAAAACCACAAATAAATCCCTCAATCACAATTCATGAAGTAGTCATCAACTATACTTAGGTATATTTCGATATGTATAACTAAGTTATCAAATGATACTCGTCTCAATCATGATGAAACTTAAGGCACCAAATATTTATCCATTTGCACAACTGATCCATGAAGGAAGAGAACCACAAAGGTAACACCATGAAGGTATCACCACGAAGGTGATAATACCACAATGGAAACACTACAATGGTAATGCCATGATGGTAACACTGCAAAGTTAACAGCACAAAGGTAACACCACAAATGTAACACCAAAAAGGTAACACCATGAAGGTAACACCATGAAGGTAAAAGATTCAACTCACACCAGGTATATATGTAAGGAATAGAAATACAGATGATTAGTATAGAATCTATATCATCTTATTCGGTCGAGAGGCACTGCTACTGAATATACATAGTCTATCCCACACATGATCGATATGTACTAACCCCTGCAGAGCCACACAGGATCTGACCCACACAGGATCAGTATGCGCTGAACCACACAGGATCGATGAGCACTGACCCACATAGGATCGGTATGTGTTGACCCACATAGGATCACTGAGAACAGACCCACACAAGATATGACCCACATTGGATATGACCCAAATAGTATCGGTGCTGACCCGCCCAGGATCACTCGATACTAACCTTAGTATGATCTGTATCCAACCTCTGCCTCACTGCTATCCATTGGATTCCAGATTATAGTACGCTTGATTCTAATAGAACAGCTCCTCAAGACATCTGTCATACTTCAAACTCCATGATGCTCCACGAAGAAGTATCCCAATGGACCGACATTTCATAAGGGGTTTAATGCGATAGACAACATGTCAATCAGACACCCTCTCTGTAACTTATAAGCGTTTTAGTTCTAAGGGCCTGGTTGGATTCAGATTCAATCCAACCCACTCATACCCCAACTATCTCCAAAACTCAAGTGGAGTATACTAAAAGTATCGTCTCTCTCCAAAGGACACATCGCCATAAATGGTTCATTAAACAGACCCCCGTATTTCTTGTTATGGTATTTTATGTGAAACTGGTCTGGAAGGGCCTGGGTCCGGTCCAACCTGGCTGGATTGACCCAACCCAACCCGGTTCTAGCCATCCCAACCTTGTTTTGGTATGACCCGACTGGGTGGCGCAGCGGCGGGCTTTTCCTGCTGGGCCGCATTCTGGCCTGGCCCGCAAGGGTGCGACCTGCTAGGCTCGCACAGACCGGCTAGCGGAGGCGCAACCCACTGGGTTTGCACAGCTCGGCCTGTGGAGGTGCGACCCGACCCGCAGAGGCATGGCCTGAAATGGGGTAGCGTGGCCCAGTGGCGTGGCCTTCTTGAGCGGGGCCCTCCCTAGCTGACACGGGGGAAGGGGGGAGTCCCCCCAGTTTTCCAAAATAGTCGATAGGCCATTTATCTTGTGAAGCGGTGGTGCTCCAGGGTTCCGCCTTGCCACCACGTGACCCGTTGGAGGGCAGGTCCCTCCACCATTGTGGTCTTGAGTCACGGCCTCCTCTAGCGGTGCAAGATGTCGCACCATTCAACCTCATCCTTCTACGGCCGGCTCGAGCCGGCAGTTGTCTTCATCCTTCATATATTTGGTTGTGACCTTCCCCAATGTCATGCGTGACGACGTTCCACACCACCTCAGCGGCCGGCTGGTGTCTGCCGCTCTGCTATCTATTGTGGCATAGTTCCACAGCCTCCTCCAATGGTGCGTGATGTCATGCCGCCTCGTGTGTGGTCAGTCAGTTCTGCCACACTGGCGGTCTTCCACAAGGAATGTAGGGGTAAACAAGATGGTGGAGGGACGGTGCCATGTTCATTTGGCCGAGGCCCTTCGCGTTATCATGAAATCATGAGGTAGGAATATGATTCATCAATCACGTGAAATTAAAACAAAATAAATCCCTACATCATGTTTTTTGGAGAGCCTCCGTACTTGAGGAAGAGTCGGTGTTCGTCGTTTATTGGCACTTGTCACCGCCAATTAGAACTAGCTCCATCTTCCAAGTGATTGGCATCACAGAAATTTATCAGAACTTCTTCGCTTGGTGAAGTCATGCCAATACCTCTCTCAAAGCACCATAGAAATTGCAGAGGGGGTGGGTGAGTAACACCCATGGAATTCAATGGGGGTTCATTTAATAGGAACCTTCCTAATTCCAATGGCACTGTTACAAAGGATTTGAAAACTCATGCCATTTAATGGCCTGACACATTGTTGGTCCCACCACTACCACTTGTCCATTAGTGGAAAAGAAAAAAATAATGAAAATAACAATGTTATATTGTTATTCCTTTAAAAAGTCCAAAATCTAACATTTTCACTAGACTTACTAGGGTTGAATTCAATCCTCCTTTAAGAGAATCTTGGCATTGTAAATTCAACGGTACCCTTGGATTTTTAATCTAAGCACCGGTTCAAAAGATATAACATGTTGCTCAGGTGTTTACTGAACGTATTATAAAAAGTGTTCAGAATTTCATTCCAAGCACACCAGGCCTCAGAATAATGTGCTATCAATTTTCGCAGACTTGTAATAATTCCATATAATTAAAAAAATAAATGGAAAATTGGGGTGTTGACATTCTCCCCACCTTAGAGATTTTCATCCCCAAAAGCCACAATAATGACTAAGAAAACGAATGGAGGATACTGAGCATGAATATGAGCCTCCCAATCTCATGTGCCCTCTTGGAGGTTCTCGTGAATCCAGTGAACATGAACTAGAGGCAATGATCATCCACGAAGGACCTGCTCCTGTTAATCCTCAATCTTCACTGGAACATCTGTAAACGTCACCCCATCATCAATGTCCAACTCACCCTAGTTGAGGAAATATGATGGGTCATGCACATATCTCCTCAACTGGGATACATGGAAGATGTCGTGCACCCTCTCCATCGGTAGTCGTAGTGCCAAGCGGTGTGCCACCTCATTAATCCTATTAAGTATGAGAAATTTTCCAATAAACCTCGATGATCATCTTCCGCCCAAGCAAAATCTATGAAAACCTCATCTAAGTGGGACCTGTAGTAATACATTGTCAGCCTCCTCGAAATCCATAGGCCTACATGTCCTGTCATCATTAGACTTGTGTCTGCTCTGTGAAGTCTTCATTCTCTCTTGGATGATCTGCACCTTCTCAGTGGAAGCCCCTACCAACTCTGGACCCAGAAGTGCTGTCTCCCATGGGTTTGCCCAGTATAGATGTGATCATTAAGGCAAACTGTATAAGGCCTCAAATGGTGGCATACTGATGGTGGACTGATAGATGTTTTTCTATACAAAATCCTCCAAGGAAAAGTGATCTTCCCATATGTTGTCAAAATATATGGTGCAAGCACGTAGCATGTCCTCCAGTGTCAGAATGGTATACTCTGTTTGACCATCCGTCTATGGATGAAAGGCTGTTCTCAAATGTAGATGAGTCCTAAACGCATCTTGTAATTCCTTCCACAACTAGGATGTAAAAGGTGTGTCACGGTCGAAGACGATCATCAATGGCACCCCATGAAGTCGTACAATATTCTGTATGTAGAGGCGTCCCAATCCATCTACCGATCCATGCTCTCAGATGGGTAGGAAGTGGGACGACTTGGTGAGTCAGTCAATGATCACCCAGATGGAATCATGTCCCTTGAACCTACGTGTAATCCTTGTCACAAAGTCCATGGATATACCATCCCACTTCAACTCTGGCACCTCTAGTGGTTGCGTTATGCCTGCTGGAACCTGATGCTTGGCCTTCACATGCTGACAAGTGAGGCATAGTGAAAAAAACTCTTCCAGTACCGACTTCATACCTGGCCACCAGTGCTGACACCGGAGTTCCTGCTACATCTCCTCAACACCAAGATGTACCTCCGGAGGGGACGTATGGAACTCCACCAAAAACTACTCTCGTAGCTCCACTAGTACCATAGTGCATCCTCTAAAGGGGATGACGTGATTCCCGTCTTTATAAAATCCATCAGGTGATTTTCCCTTGGATATTTGTACACGTCGTTAATGAAGTGTTGTTGTTTATGGTCTCAAAAATATTTATAACTATTTGTAGCACAAGGGCTGACCTAGGTCGTTCTCTTGAGGAGCTTCTGTGGTTAATCGATAACTACATCTAATTCACTTTTATTATATATTTTTATTATTATTAAACAAAAAGAAATGAAATTGTGGTTTTATTAAAGATAATGAAAGATAATGGAATGTAAACATGGAATTCAAAATTTAGATAGAATGAATGCAGACAAAATGATGTTAGACATAAAAGAGATATTCCCGATAGAATCCCCCAGATTGAACCTTCATCATCTAGTTATTTGTTTCATATTTAAGTAATAAAAACACTCCATCATATGCGTGAATACTCTCTTTTATATGTGGTTTTGAATACATAGTGCTCTCAATGATCACAGAGAGACTGCACATCCACCTCCTCGATCATGGGAAAATATTATAAAAGAGAATGTTAAGCCTCTGGTGGAATGTGGAGACACAAAGGTGCCTTAACCACTACGATCCCATTTGATATAACTCTAATAAAATAAGAAACAATAAAAATTAATATTCAATGACTTGGGTTCAATACTGTATTGATCACCCAGGAAGTTCCTCGGGTTAGTTACTCATGATCACGAGTATAAGAGATCAGAGTGGAGAAAAATGGGCTGGAAGAACAAAAGATAAACAAATTGAGAATAATATGAAGAAGAATAGAAAAATATATTAAAAATGAACAATACAATTAAAATGTAAAGAAACTATAAAACAATAGAAAATTGCCACACATAAGTGCCAATGCTTTGAGAAGGGGTAATGATACATATTTATAGGGAGAGGAGGTGAAGAATTCACACTCAAAACATTTAATCCTAAGGTTTCCACATTGATGTGCCATTAAATGACTGAATACTAAATAGGTGTATTTAGAAATGTTTTTCCATAATTTCACCTACGTTTGACCACAAAATTTTGGCTTCATTAGACACGCCTAGAATGCGTTATGAATTTATTATTGGAGGTTTCTTTTTCTGGATGCAGGTTCTAGGAAGGTTTCTTCACAAATATATCATTAAATGTCCCCTATAATGGATTCCCAACGCCATTAAATTTATTGTTTGAATACCCCATTGGGTCCTTGTACATCTCCAAGTAGAATCACTTAATTTGGAGATGTGTATAGCGAAATGGATTTCCTTTAAGAATGTGAGGTCCACGCAGTCCTCCGGGAAAAATATTCAACATCAATGAATTCTTAGGCCACATATATGGCCGAATAATCTCTTGGTCCAGAATACAAAATTGGACGAAAATAAATAAAGAGTCTATAAAAATTTGAATCATGAAATTTGGAAATATATTTTATGAGACATGAGAAAAATACCTCGGTGATAACAATCTGTTAAAATTGAATAATTAGTCAATTTGGCATTTAAGCTCAAATTACCACTAATACCTTAAAACGTTACAATTACCAATACAATAACACTAAGGTGGGATTATAAAAAATGATTTATAGTATAAAATACATGCAAATGTGAGCTACATCAGTTGGTCCTCACATTCAATGTCCCGAATATGTGCCTCCTGAACATGCTGAAGAAGTGGGGGTGTGACAGTCATAGATTGAAGGTAAGATGGTTCATCTCTACCCACAAAGGATATCTGCAATGCGACTAGATGCTCTATCGCCTCACTTAGAAATTTTAGACCAGAACTCATGCTGAATTGTTTTGCCACTACATTCCCCTTCCCAGGAGTATAGAATATCTCAAAGTCATAGTCCTGGAGAAACTCTATCCATCGTCGTTGTCTTAGGTCAGGTCCTGTGATATGATATACCTGAGCCTTTTGTGATCCGAGTAGACTGTAAAACATTCTCCCATCAAATAATGTCTCCACATCTTCAAGGAAAATAACACTACTGCGAACACCAGGTTATGGGTTTTGTAGTTCTTTTCATGTTGTCATAGCTATTTAGATACATACACGATCACAGCTTTCTCCTACATCAGGAAATATCCAAGTCTATCCATTGATGCATTGCAGTAGACTACATACCCAATTCCCTCTTCTAGTAGACTCAAGATGGGGGCACTCGTCAGTCTCTACATTAGACTCTAAAAACTCTTCCGAAATCTCTATGTCCACACGAAGGGATGTCTGTTCTTCATTAATGATGAAAAGGGTGCCACAATTATGGAAAAGAAAGGTACTAAACTCCATTAGTACCCAACCAACCCCAAAAAACCCCACACCTCAATCACCCTCATGGGTGGATCCCAAGCTAGCACAACCTCTATCTTTTCCAGATCTGCTGCAACTCCAGCCTATGAGATAACGTGTCCCATAAAGTGAACCTCTCATATCTAGAACTGGCACATCAAGATCTTACCATGAAGTTGGTTCTCTCAGAGTGTATCCAGAACTATCTGCAGAAGATATTCATGATCCTCCTCCATCACTGAGTACACAAAGATTTCATTGATGAAGACCACCAAAAGGCGATTGAGGTATGGCTAGAAGTTCCTTTTCATTAGTCCCATTAACACTATATGGGTGTTAGTCACACCAAAAGGCATAACCAAAAACTCACAGTGGACATACCAACATCCAATGTTCGTCTTCTTCACATCCTCATCTGGTACCCTAAGCTAATGATAGCCTAATATGAGGTATATCATTGAAAACCATCGATCTCCCTTCAACTAATCAAAGAGATCATCAATCCTCGGGAGTGGATACATTTTCTTCATGGTCACCTGGTTAAAGCAATAATAATCTACATAGATTCTCAAACTCCCATCTGCCTTTTTGCTGAAAAAAATTAGGGCTACCCATAGAGACACACTGGGCCTTATGAACCCCTTTCTCTATACGTCCTCCAACTCTACTCCTATCCCACGAAGCTCCACATGAGCAATCCGATATGCTGGTGTAGATATCGGTGTTGCCCTGAGGTACATGTAAATATAAAAGTCTACCTCTAGGTGTGGAGGTAGTCCCAGAACATCATCTGGAAATTCATTGGAATAAAGATCCACCACTATAGTATATCTCGGTCTCTCAACATCAACTGCATCAAGATTAAGGCTATCCAACTAATGTGTCATCAGTGGAACCTTCCTCCAGAAAATTCCATCCTATGCTGAAATGGATCCCTCCTCACCGGTAAAGGAAAACCTGGTCACATCCATGCGGACACATCACACTTTTCACCTAATACAGTCAATGTGAGCATGGACTGTGGATAACCAATCCATACCCAATATGATTTCTTAAGTCCTCGATGCTGTTACTAAAAGATCCCAGCCAAATCTCTAGCCTCCTAGATTAAGATCACAATGCCAGAACCAGTGTGTAATTGTCTAATCTTCTCTCATAGGATTCTGTAGCCATAACAATCGATCCAACAACTTTGTCGAAATCTCTGAGCTCCGGACAAGGGTTGTGGAAATAAAATAGAAACTAGAACCTATTTCTATAAGTATTGTAGATAGGGTGGAATAGACACAGATCGTACATTTAATTATCTCTAGATAATCATAGTTGTAGGCCTCGGCTACCTGGAGCTGCACTAGTCCATGTCCTCCTACTCCCTATGGTCGGGGTGGACCACCTGGAGGTGGAGGCGGCAGAACCTCAAATCATCGCCCACTGCCTACTGCATGGACAGCTCCTCTTCCATGCCCACTGCCCTACGGACCTCCTCACTCAAACATCTCCCTCTACCTGAGTGGTCCATCGACCGTCAGCTACTCATCTATACGATGGGTCAGGCATTCATGAGCCAAGTGACCATGCCCGCCGCACAATTAGCACTACCTGATCCTCAATTATCCTCCTTTGTCCCATGATCCCCTCATCACCAACCATGTATCCTAAGTTCATCCACCAGAAGGTCTGGTCCTCTTGGGCCCATGCATCATCCATCTACTGCCTACTATGGATGACTCCGCTACCTGACATCATGTGGTGGCTCTCACTGTCGGTGCCTACTCATCAAGGAAGCTATCCACAAAACTTCATCACTCTAGCACCCTATCCTACATCGAAATACAGAGTGATGTCATCGATGCTCTGATCTCCTGTCGAAGACCCTTCTCAATGGTCTGGGGCCTGAAAAAGGGGTCATGTAGCATGTCAGTGGAGTAGCAGGAGAGATCATTAAACCTCATTGAGTACTGCGTCACAATCATATTGCACTTTTGTAAGTGTAACAACTCCTATATATGCAGTGAGCATAGTGTCACTGGGATGAAATCTACAATAAAAGGCCCTCAAAGTCCACCAAGGTGAGGGTCGCCTCATCGTGTAACTGGAGTGTCACACTCCACCATCTCCCAGCTACTCTCTGGAAGTGACTTATAGCTAGGATCACCATCAGATCAGCTGGTGTCCCAACTAAGTGAAAAACTCTAGCCACAACCTCCATCCAGTCCTCATCCGCCTGCATATCTCTCTCACCTAGGAACCTCGAAGCTCTCATCCACTGAATCTCGTTCTATGTGCTCAGTCGGTGTGCACCCTCTACTAGTGGGATTGGTGGCATCTGCTTCCCAATGGGCTGTGGTGTTACTAGTGCACCACTCGATGGTATTATCACCATAAGAGGGCCCTATGTCGAATCCTCATCGCTCGGTGGGCCGTCATCATGTACTCCCTCATGAATCCTGGATGGCTATCTATGTGGCGGCATCTTGAAAGAAAAATGTGTGCCACAATCAATAATTTATACCTGGTGAGATGACTTAAGGAAAATCATAAGAAATAATTTTCAAAATACACGCAATCAATGTTTTTGTGCACTGAGTCGAAAATCAGAATTCAAGGTCCTAGTGTATGGATATGCCGGTCGCCGTACTAACACTGGATTCCCCAAACTGAAAAAAAATCTGATAACACATAACACTATTGCCACATTGAAATGATCAGAGTCTTAGTTCTTCAGTAGGACCAAATCCTATGATACCACTTCGTCACGACCCATCCCCTCGGGCCCATGTTGTGACTACCCTAGGCCCACCTTCCCTAGGACAGGGGCTAGAAACTAGCATCGGAAAGGAATGTCCCTTATTGGGATGGAATTTCCTTTAAACCTGTACAAAAACACAATCCATAAATGCAACGAAAAGCAACCACGATGTAAACTTCTATAGTAAAACATGTGTTGAATGAAATAGGGGCCTAAATACAAGCCCAACTAGAAAGTAAAATACAACTAGTAAAGGGAAAAAAACACTTGGAACATCCACCAAGGATCCAACCTAAAGGGTGAGTATAACTCACGATCAGTAGTGCTGCGTCATGTCATGTCAAATGGTCCACTCTTGTGCACCATCTAGTCGTATATCCCACAGCCTTGATCAACATTTTCCATTGTCTACACAAGACACAATAGGGTTCAGGTGAAGCCCATGTAGGGGTGAGTATAACAATACTCAGTAGGGACCTCGAGACCCCTGATGGTCTCCTAGAGTTCCACATAGAAAAAAACCACAGATAAATACCTCAATAAAAAAGCATGAATTAGTCATCAACTCTACTTAAGTATATGCCCTTACATATACCTATGTTATCAAAAGATGCTCATCTCAATCATGAGGAAACTTAAGGATCAAACTTTTTAGTCACTTGAAAAAATGATCCACAATGTAAGAAAAACAAAAAGGCTACACCATGAAGGTATCACCATGAAGGTGAGAGTGCCACAAAGGTAACACCACGATGGTAACACCACGAAGGTAACACCATGAAGGTATCACCATGAAGGTATCACCACAAAGGTAACACCACTAATGTGACACCACGAAGGTAACACCAAGAAGGTCACACAATGAAGGTAACACCATGAAGGTAAATGATTCACCTCACACAAGGTTAATAAGTAAGGCACAGAAGTAAAAATGATTAGTCGAGAAGCCAGATCATCTTATTCTATCGAGAGGCATTTCTATTGATTATACGGAGTCTAACCCACACCGGATCAATAGGTACTAACACCCACCGACCCACACAGGATCTGACCCACACAAGATCGGTATGCGCTAACCCACAGAAGATCGATGAGCGCCGACCCAGACAAGATTTGACCCGCATAGGATCGTTATGCACTGACCCATATAGGATCACTGAGAGCTGACCCACATAGGATATAACCCACACAGGATCGGTGCTGACCTACACAAGATCTCTTGGTACTAACCTCAGTATGATCTATCTCCAACCTCCGCCTCACTACCAACCACTGGATTCCCTCTTATAGTACATTTGATTTTGGGAGAACCTCTCCTAAATCCATCAGTCATACCTCAATAACCAATAATCTCCACGAACATGTATCCCAATGGACAACCATGTATTAAGGGTTCCAATGTGACAGATGGTGCGTCAATCAGACGCCCGGTCATTGACTTATAAGCGTTTTAGTTCCCAGGACCCTGTTGGATTCGAATTCGATCCAGCCTGGCCATACTCCAACATTCTCAAAAACTCATGTGGAGTATACCAAAATTACAGTCACGCTCCAAGTGTCCCATCACCATATACAGTTCGTCAATAGAATGCCTGGATTTCATGTTATGGTTATTTAAATGAAACTGGTCTGGAAGGGCCCGGGTCCAGTGCGACCTGGCCTGACCCAGGCAGGGTGGACCGGACCTGGTTCAGGTCAACTCGACTTGGTCTAGGTCTAACTTGGTTAGGCATAGTTGTAGCGGGCGCAGCCTGCAAGACCATGGTCTGGCCCAGCCCGCAGGGGGCGTGGCCCAGCCCGCAAGGGAGAGGCCCGCTGGGCTTGCGTGGCCCGTCCCACAGAGGAATGGCACAGCCCGCTGAGGCATAGCCCACTAGATGTGTGCGGTCCAGTCCATGGTGGCATGGCCCTCTGGGCATGCATGGACCGTTAGAGTAGGGCCCGCCCAAGCTGACACATGGGGGGAGTCCCCATGGTTTTCCCTAACAGTCGAGAGACCGTTCGGCTTATGAAGTAGCGGCGCCACGGGGCACTGCACGATCACTGTGAGACCTAGAGGAGGGTGGGTCCCTCCACCACCACGACATAGATCCAAGAACTCTTCCAGTAGCATGCTACGGTGTGCCACTCCACCTCCACCTTCTATGGCTGGCTCGACCCATACGTCGTCTTCAACTATCATAGCTTCAATCGCGGCCTTCCCCACTGGCGGTGTGCGATGGCGTGCCACACCACCTCTACAGTCGGTCGGTGCTAGCCACTCCACTATCCTCCATGGCATAGTTCCATGACCTCCTCTTGCGGTGCACTAGGGAGTGCCTCCTCTATCGTGGTCGGCCAGTACTGTTGTGCCAGCGGTCTTCCATGGGGAAACCGAGGGTAAACAAGGCAGAAAAGGGTTTGGGCCATGTTTTTTTGGCCCGTGCACTCTGTGTTAGCTTGAAAAAATGAGGGAGGAATAGGAATAAATAATAACTTGAAATTATAAAAAAATAAATCCCTACCTCAAGTTTGTTGGAGAGCCTCCAAGCTTGAGGAAGAGTTGGTGTTCGCCACTCCGTGGCGCTCATCACCGCCCACTGGAACTGGCTCCATCCTTCAAGTGATTGTCGTTGAGGCACTTTATTAGAACATCATCTCTTGGTGAAGCTCTGCCAATACCTCTCCCCATGTTTCATATAAATAGTGGAGGGTGAGGGTGAGTAACGCCCATTGAATTTAATGGGGGTTCATTTAATAAGAACCTTCTGAATTACGACGGCGCTGTTACAAAGGATTTGAGGAGTCAATCCATTTAATGGATTGACACGTTGTTGGTCCCGCCACATCCGCTTCTCCATTGAAGTAAAAGAAATAAATAAATAAATAAACAAAGTTATTTTATTATTCTTTTAAAATGTATAAAATCTAACCTTTCACTAGAATTACTATGGTCGAATTGAAGGCTCCCTTAAGCAAATCTCGGTGCTGGGGATTTAAAAGGCCCCTCATATTTTTAATCCGAGCAGCTGTTCAAATGATAGAAAATTTCACCTGCACGTTTACTGAACGTAGATTACATAAAGTTCATAATTTCATTTTGGGAACACCAGGCCTCAGAATCACGCATCATCAATTTTCTAATACTCTTAATAATTCCATATAATTAAAAAAATCATCGAAAATCCGGGTCTTTACAATTTTGGATTCCACAGCCCCTATTTTTGGGAGCACATACTCTCAGGAGTTAAAAAAGCAGTACCAGAGACTTGGAGTTATAGGAGAAAGGTAGAAAATATTGAATTTAATTCCAAGAGGGAGGATTCTTCTTCCTCTATTATGTTATTTTTACATTTTATTCGATGATTTTGATTTAAAAATGATATTTTTTTAATTTCTTGTTTGGGAAATTTGAATGACTATTGGTTCATACTTTTTTCTTCTTCATTATAATCATTTTTAAAAGAATTATATTCTCTCAGTGAGATTGAATTTAGTTCTAAATTTTAATTTTAATTTTCACCAAAATGCATCAAATTTCAAAAATACATTTTTTGGTGAGAATGATCATTGATGTGTTTTTTTTCAAAACTAGAAAATCAAACTATATAATCTTTTGGAGAGATTTATTTCTATTGAAATCATTAAATAAATATTATGTACGTGGTTTCTGAAGTAGTTAACCTCAAGATCTATAATATAGAGTGTTAATGTATCTAGTGAGGAAGAATTAGAATCACGTTTTTTTAGGTGTGAATTTAATTATACGAATAGTAATTCTTTTAACCAATAGATTTCAATTCTACCAATCTCATTATATGATCAATTACCATCACTCTTACTTACATTTTATGTTATCTTATGTTTACACTGTTACTTTGAACTATTTCATTTTCCAGTTAAGTAAATAGAAAATTTACAAAATTAGTGTCTTTTGTTTTCACTTCATCATAAAACAATATATAAAAATATGTAAAAAATTAAAAAATGCTTCCCCACTGCTGACAATATTTGGGTTTATAGAAAACCTTAGAGCACTCACCTACCTTCTCAGTAGATTGAACCTGCATCACATTGATAGTGTAGGTTAATAAAATTTGTTTTGAGGGCCGTGAAGACTGCCAGCCTCATCATATACCAAACTATAAAAGCGAGTTCTTTTGGATATAATAGTTACTCATTCTAAACCATTTAACTTCCAAATTGATTGTTTTAGTGGATCTAAATATGATAAAAGTTGTTATATCATGGAAACTGTCAACGAACTTCTTTGGGATATGAAGCTTTATTGGTCTAACTGGTTATTACTGATGCTTTTTTTGTGACATCTCATTACTAGTGTCACCAATGAAATCATTCTCAAGGAATATTTTTCCATTTAAATTGATTGAGGAATGCCAAAGGTATGTTAAAGTGATAAAAGTTTCTCATACATCATCAACACTGTTAATTTTTATAGAATCAGGATTATGGTATGTGGTGTATTGTGATGCTTTAGGCTCTTGTTTGGGATGTGTTATTATGAATGGAGACTACGTGGTTGCTTATGGGTCAAGTCAGTTGAGAGTGCATGAGAATAATTATCCAATGCATGATATAGAGTTAGCTTATGTCTCCCATACATTGAAGACATGGTTTCACTATCTTTTTTGTGAGAAATTCAATGGGTTCATATATCATAAGAGTTTGAAACATATTTTCTCACAATATGATTTGAATCTAAGGAAATGAAGACGGATGGATTCTCTACTAATATTTGACAATGACTTGATGTATACACCAGGTAATGGCTACCTGGTGGAAGATGAATTAAGTATAATTTCATACGCTCAGTTGGTGAAATAAGATTTAGATGAGTGGCGGTTGATAATTGTCTTAGATGACTTGAATGTGGAATGTGAGGACTGAGGTTTTATTTTGGGTTTCTTTTCAATTTAAACGGTTATTGATTTGATGAAGATGCTAAAGGAGGAACATACAGATGATGTTGAGTGTGTAAAACTGAGTTCAAAACTCATTGTATGGGAGAAAGTGATAATTAGAAGTTTGATGGGAGTTCAGTGTTGTGGTTTATGAATCATATAGCTGTACCTAAGGCATTCAAGAACAACTTCTTTAAGATTACCCCCATTCTAAATGGGTTGTACATATGGGTATAGAAAAGATGTACATGTCCTAAAAAGAGAAATTATGTTTGATTGGTATGAAGAAAAATGTGTTTGAGTTTGCATAGAGTTGATTAACCTGTCAACAAGTTATGTCAGAACATCAATGAATATTAGGTATGTTTCAATAATTACCTATTAATGTGTGTAAATGGGTGTATACAACAATGGATTTTGTTACAAGTTTCCAAATAATGATTCATAAGCACAATTCTACATGGGTGGTATTGTATTATCTAACCATGTTATCCCATGTCATCCCTATTCAATAAACTCATACGGTCGATGATCTATCAAAATTCTATATCCAAGTAGTGGTAAAGAGATATCATGTACTTGTTTCGATAGTCTCAAACAGAGATCCCAGGTTGATGTTTTAGTTTTGGAAATCCTTACAGGAATCCCTTGGGACTCAGTATACTATGGGTATGGTGTAACATCCTCAAATGTGTGGAAAATATGAAAGGATGATATAGATATTTGAAGACATGTTTCAAGATTTGGTAATGGATTTTGGTGGTTAATGGGAAGAGCATTTTCCATTAATGGATTTATCACATAATATGATTTATGAGGCCTCGAGGCATATGCATCCTTTCAAATAATTGTATGGGAGACCTTTTTGTTCTCCACTTTTTTGTGTGGAAATAGGTGAGAGATCATTAGTTGGGTTATTCCTTGTCTGAGAAATGACAATGAAGATTCAGTTCATCAAAAAGAGGATAGATATGGCTCAAAGACCTCCAAATAATATGTGGATAATCGCCGAAGACTATTTTCATTTTTGTTGAGTGATCAAGTGTTATTAAGGATATATCCAAGGCTTAGAAATCATCATTTTGAGAAGCAGGTAAAGTTATCTACATAATACATAGTCCCTCGAGGCATATGTATCCTTTCAAATAATTGTATGGGTGACCTTTTTGTTCTCCACTTTTTTGTGTGGAAATAGGTGCGACATCATTAGTTGGGTTAATACTTGTCTGAGAAATGACAATGAAGATTCAGTTAATCAAAAAGAGGATAGATATGGCTCAGAGACATCCAATTCATATGTGGATAATCACCGAAGACTGTTTTCATTTTTGTTGAGTGATCAAGTGTTCTTATAGATATCTCCTAGGCTTAGAAATCATCATTTTTGGAAGTAGGGAAAGTTATCTACATAATACATAGGACCTTTGAGATACTAGAATGGGTTGGTAAGGTGGAATATCAGTTGGAATTTCCACCATGGTTTAGTTCGGTTCATAATATGTCACAGATATCTTAGTTGAACAAGTATCACCATAATCCTGACCATGTGATCGGATGGATCACATTAACCTAGATCCAGATGCTCTCTTGGTACATATCCTAGTGCAAATTTTGCATAGGCCACATAAATTCTTTCATGGAAAAAGAGTTTTCCTAGTGTGGGTTTTATGGAAACATGGTTAGATTCAGTAAGATACATGGGATCATGAGTAGTAAATGAAAGAGTAGTGTTTGTAACTCTTTCAAGGTAATGATGGTTTTCTACTTTACAGGGATGGAAAAACCAATGGTGGAGAGAATTTAGCACTCCGGTTTCAGGTATGTAACCCTTACCCTATTTTTTCATGTATTTAATGTTTAAGAGTGATGTTTTGGAGTTTTTATATAATATTTGGACTGTTTTGGAAAAAAAATTGAGGCACATGGGCTAGGCATGGGCTATCCAAACCACGCAGGATCCTAGTAGTAATAATTCACGTTGAAAAGTGGTTTTGGAAAATTTGAGGTAGTAGATTTGTAATAGTTTTCACACAGCTATGGATACTATGAAAGGAGGTTGTGCGGGGGTCTGCTTAGGAAGTATCAAATTCACAGTTAGAACTTGATTTTTCTTACTATGTTACTAAACCGTGTGAGGGGTCAAAGTGAGATCCTAGAAAAGTGGATCTCACATGTTTTTTACTCTAATTGGATTATTTTTCCTATTATGTGGCCCTAACTCATGATTCCTATCTTTTGAATGTTGGAGAGCCTATCCCAAGAAATTTGGAATCAATCTGGAGCCTTTCCTCGGTGTTTAAAATCACGATTGTTGCGGTATGTTTTTGTTCTTCACCTTTCTGGTCGCGTTTCCTTAGATATACATTTCCATCTTCTCTAATTCTTAGATCTACACCAACTATGGTATGATATAATATTATTGATGCCAAATATGTTGATATTTGGTCTTCATTAATATAAGGGAGGATATCTAAGGCAGTTTTGTGGAATCCTTACTTGATTTCAGGAGTGTTCTTTGTCCTTTTACAATATTTTTCAAAATACATGAGGTAGGTGGATCCACTCTCGAATCCTCAAAGTAAAACTAATTGGAATGCTATTAAATTGATTAATTTGTGATGAAATGATGGTGAATTATCTATTTTTTTATTGTTAGAAACCTTATTGAATGATGTTTTTGGAAATCTAGAAAATTGGTATTCATGAATAAATTTCTTGATTCTAGGCATTAAAAAGAATATTTTAAATTGGGATATTTCTGGAATTATGGTACTGGATTTAATTAAAAGGTTTTCAATAAAATTGATGATTTTATTGAAATAGAATAGGTTCTTGTAATTGATTTGTTTAATTTTTTTCAATAAATGAACAATTTTATTAAAATGTCTTGAAATGATTTTTTGAAACGGCTTTGGCATACATTTGGTTCTGTGCAAGTTCAGGCATGATGAGCCCTCAATAAGGGACATGTGTGAGTGGGGAATAAGAAATGTGACCTTGAATTAGGGGCATGTATCAGTGGGACACATGGTCATTCGACAAGTGTCCATTCATGAGTATGGAACTATCAAAATGAAGCATGCACTACTGGGTGTGTGAAAAATTGAAATGGAATGGTCATTAAAAATTATATTGTGAAATGTTTTTAATGATTTTTGGTTGTTTTTATAGAAATGTTAATTTTTGTAAAAGTTGTGGAAATATCACTTTTTTACTTTTGGTTATAATTGGTTTTTGGAATGTGATAATATTAAGTTATAAATTGTTTTCCATAATTGTATTATATAAATGATTTTATATAAATGTTTCTAAATTTATAGTCCTACTAGCGTAAGTAGGAAATTCAATGGTGAAAACATTCTAATTTTTATACTAACCCATACTCTGGAACTTTTGTGATTTTACAAATGTTATCTTCTGGGACAAGGGAAAATGTAATGTATCACAAGTATTTAACACCACCTCATTATACTTGGGTTGTTTAGTAATACTAGAGTGTGGATCATGTGGATCATGTATTCTTGTGGTCATCATAGAGTCTTTGGTTATTTCTCTATATTTACTTTGGTGTTTATTTTTTCTTCTGTTGTTGCACACTTTTTTTAGTTTTGTTTTAAATGATGTTGCTTAGTTGACTTTTATTTATGTATGTATCATATGGTGGTTTTTTGGTTATGGTTATTGGTTGTAGTTTAATTATTAATGGGTAAGTCATATCCAACTTGTATTGAAACCCTTCAGAATTTATTCCCAAACATTGGTGTCTTGGGGATGTCACATAAATACAAGTAATGATTCACCACCCTCTAAAGATGATGAGAATAAGTGGGTCATTACACCAAGCATCTTCTTGTTTTTTTTGTCATAGACAATCATGTTGATTCAGTGACATGAATCCCTTGATCAGTGGAAAAATAATGTCCATCCAATGCAATCTAAGATAACATTTCATCATGTTCTTCTAAATCTGGATGCCTCGTCCATAAAAGAGGGTTAATCCTCAAATATCCACTGAATTGTCCATGATAGAAATTGAGGAAAAGTTAACTCCAACAACCTGTGAGCTCTTATACCACTTGTAGGAACCCAGAACACACTAAGAGGGTATGGGTGAATGAAGGTGTGAATATTTTCTTTTAATGTGGTTGAAATTATTCCTATATTGGTTGGTACCTATTAAACTTATCTGATAAAAATATGTCATAAAAAACAATCACATGAAAAGATACAAGACATCAGTTTTACTCGATTCACCACTAACGGGTAGTTTAAAGAGAATATGCAGATAGTGTATCAGTTGTAACAAAATCCACTAATATTCACTAGTTTTTTAATATAATTGTTCAGACACATCCACTCTTCATTTGGAACACTACCTTTACATGATTTTTGGGATAACACACTATCTCCCTTAGAACACTTCTGTTGACTCCACCAGCTTACTACATTGTGTTCAATCTTACTTAGCTTAACTACATGATTGTTTCTTTATTAGATTTTCATTTATATTTTTCCCCTGAAGAGCATGATTATCTATATTCACCGTATTTCATAATGGATTAAATGGAATACATTGATCAAACAAACCAAATTTTCAACACATTCTAGAAGCTCGACACAAGAACTTGCAATGAATACCTATTATTTCATATATCTTTTGGGACTATCGCTTATGATGAATTTTTCAAAACCCTTTTATTTCGCACAACTATACCATGGTTTTCACTTGTTCATAATAGACCCAAGGAACACCCTTCATGAGATATTTTTTGTTCGTAACTATTTTGAGTGAAACTCTATCATACATAAGAGACACCACATATTATTTGGAAAAGAAACATAGAATGAAGAGGATAGCTTTATATTTATAAACATATCCATCCATTCACACATGATCGTTACAAAAAATTCACTATGCACACAAGATTAATCTGGAACTGAGAATATCATGTTGACATCAACTTTAGTTTGTAAGTTCCTTAAATTCCTTCCAAATTTAGGACAAGTTCTTGTGTCACACAAATATGAATTTCACACAATTTCAAATCTTAATTGTAACTCATGACCTTTCAGTATTTTGATGCATTGGTCATGAAATATCACATGTGCATATGGTTTCTATTCACCTTAATTATTGTGTGTATAATTCATTAATTGTAACAACTTTCTAAATCCTAAAAATTTTGGACCCCAAAAAAATGTTAAACAATGAAAAATAATTCCAACTTCAAAACTATACCCATATACATTGTAAAAACATATATATTGAAAACATCTAGAAAACCCCACTATGGATTAACAATAATAAAAAATTAGTCTTCATTTCCAAGTGTTATATATAAAAGGCCTTGGTTCCAATAGAAGGATGGTTGTTAATATATCTTTGAGTTACAAATTTATTGATGGTTGATAACGGCTTTGTTGGTATATAACCCATGGGTATACCAAGATGTATCATGATCATATATTTCAATGTTATTTTCTATGGATGAGTTGGCCGATTGCAGACCATGTGCAGTTGTGATTTATTTATTATAGTGTAATGGTGGATCACCAGAGACCCATTTCATTGTTACAAAATTTTACAATTTTTGTATGGTTGTTTGAGTATTTTTCATGAACATTATCATTAGTTTTCCATGGAAACCATGTGGGAAGGATGCGATTTGGGTATTCATTAATCAGATTATGGAATTAGCACATTTCATTTCTATTAAGGAGACAAAAAGGTGGATTAATTTAGGAACCAATATATCTGATAGGTTAGGATACCTTATGAGGTTCCCCCTATGACTTTTTATGATAGAGACTCAGGTTTCACATCCATGTTTTGGAATGATTTCAAGAGGTTATGGGTTCCTAATTGAAATTAATCATGATATATCATTCATTGATGGATAGATAGACGTAGGAAGTTCTCTTGGTTATTTAGGATTCAAGAATTTGTTCACGATTTTGGTGTTTCATAGGAAATTAATCTTTCTCTAGAAAATTTTTTCTAGAAAAATATTTAATAAGAATACATTAATATTTCTCCCTTTGAAGAATATTATGGTAATCAATATAGATCGACCTTGTAGTTAAGATTTAAGAGAATGGTCCTTGATTGGGGAAATCCTTGTTTAGTTAATGACAGAATGGGTCTAGTTAGAATATATTTTTAATATAATAGATTCATCAAAATTCCAATACAGACCATATTTTTTGTCACTTAAGTATGAGTTTGGTGATCATGTATTTTGTAGCATTTTAAATGTCACGAGACAACTTTATTTGGTTAATCGGTGTATGATAGCATTGAGGTTTGTTGTCCATGTTCATATAATGGTGTGACTTATAATGATGGAATATTAGTTAGAATTTCAAACAATTTTAACATAAATTAATGAAGTGTTTCATGTTTCATAGTTATAGAATTATGAAATGGACCCTTCCCATGTGAGGATGTTGATCTTGATCCAAACACCATTATGGTTAAGAACCTGGTTTAGATTATGGATCACTGAGAAAAGGAACACTATGATAAAAATAATCATTTGGTCTATTATATAAATTTAGTTTAGATGGGATAGTGAAAAAATATAGTAGTTGGAATCAATGTTGAGGTACTAGTGGCCTTCTATATTTACTAGTCTAGAATCATCAGTGATTTATTGGTACATAGAGATTTCCTGGATGGGTGAAATTTGACTCCCTTTGGGTTTTTGGGGCTTCATTATGGATTAGAGTGGTTGTGGTGTTTATGAGATGGATGAGGTGTGGATCATTGTGTTGTATCTACCATTTTTAACATACATAACAAATTGAAAGGTTGACTTTTATAATGTAAATGAGATATTTAGGCCACAATAAATTTAGGGGTATTTTTGGGTTGTTATTCTAAACTCAGTGTTGTTATGTTGTGGAGAATAAGCAAGGTTGTATCAATTTTTTGTGATTGGGGATATACAACATGGTAGTATTAGATTATCTATAGTCCCCACTCTTGAGATAAATTATCTATATCTTGGTATAATCTAAGGTTCTTCATCATTCATTGAGTATACAAGCTACAATGTTGTATCTTCTACTACATTATAGTCTATCCCTATTTCAATAGTATTGAGGTCTAGTACTGTGGGATGTTCCATCAAATTCATATGTTTACACTACTAATAAAAATGTTGAAAAAATTTGTTCTCTTGGATCATCTCAATGATTGGATGGCCCGATTTCATCCCTGAGAGTCTTTGTGGTCTATTTTGGTTAACATTCAACCAAAAACCTGAGACATAAATTATAGGGCGTTTCAATTTGTTCATGATGTAGTTGTATTTATAAAAAGGATCTAATTCCTGAATTTATTGATTTTATTTGTAATATACATCATTTTTTAAAAAAATGATTGAAATGTTATCTATGTAGAATTACTTCATGAAATATTTGATTTATGGTGTTTTCCTTAAAAATGGATTACATTAAACTATGTGTTATATGAAATTCCTTAAATGTTATTTGGATACTAAAATGGGTTTACAAACATTAAATAATAAATTATTCAATGAGGAAAATAATATATAAATTATGATTGTGGTGTTTAAAATTTTTCATAAAAAATTAAGAACACTGCAATCCTTGGGAACATCTGGAAATGGAATTTTCAATTTCATGTGTGTAATATTACTGGAGGGTTGATATCAGAAGAATGTGATAAAACTCAATATTGATAAAATTCATATTATTCCATGATTATTTTTTTCATTATATATCTATGGATTATTTTTCAAATTACATCATGGTTTATTATATGTACTGTGTGAATATGAATTTATTTTATAGAAACCAATGTATTTTTATCAAAATTATTATATTTTTAAGATACATTATAAACTAGCTTTTGTTTTAATTATAAAACTATCATTTTTATTGCATTATAACATGTATAAATTCTCTAGTGAAATGATTTTATTTTTGAATCATAGTATATTTTTACCTTTTTGAGTTTGTAAGTGTGTTTTTTAAATACTCTTATAGAGGAAATGCATTCATGTATTTCATCACCCTCTCATGTTTTTTATAACATTCATAAATAGATTGGTTGGTGGAAATGGATTGTTAAATGGAGTGACAGTTCAATCCTGTCTTGTTATATAGTCTGGTTTAGACCTTTGGGATTGAAGTTTGATGAATCATGGATATTTTCAATTCTTCCAAATTGTAATTTGTTAATTTTACTCCATTCATTTATTCATGAGAAATCATAGTTGACTTATTGCACCTCAATTTTTGACATACCTTATTGGATGATTTGTTGAGTTGATCAAGGTTGGTTTGTTAAACTAAATTTATTCAATAATTTCAATTATATATATATATGATGTAAATATTATTTTTGGACCATACAGAAAAAGATATTATGGATAATTTATCTGGATTCATGGTATGATAGAACCTTAATGTAGAGTTGTGGAAGTCTAAGGGGGTGATAAATCGTTAACTATACTAGTTTATAAATGAAAACAAAACCCCATGGGTTTCATTATAACTATTTATATGAATTATAAATGAAATAATTCCATATATGTTTTGGTGGATCGATTTATAATGTTTTAATATTTAAATGAAATTTGATAAGAATTTCAATAAAATAAACAGTCTATAATTTATATAAAGAGTATGGTAAGGATTTATGTATTGCCACATTCAATTTTTTCTGATTAAGATCAATGGTTTACCTTAAAACTTTATTGATGACTTCACCATAAATTCGATAGAGAGAATATATTGAGTAAAAAATATCATCCTTAAATTGATGGCCAATCTAAAAGGACTAATTAAACATAAGATCATATAAATATATAATTCTTAGTTAAATTATAAAGAAGAAAGGATAAACAAATTCCTTTAGTTTAATTCTCATATAATAAATGTTTCCACTAAAATATCTAAATAAACCCATATGAATATTTATATATATATATATAATAAGAGATATATTACTCTAACATAATGTGACGAAACTAGAGAAAGGAATCTGATACGACCTATTCCTAACCAATATATGATTAGAAACTTTCAACCCATTCAGTAAAGTATGAAATCATCAAAAAATTGATATATGTTCTATATCGTTATTTTTTTACAAGATTTTGATATGAAGTGGTAGATAAGTATCCCTTTAAAAATGTCATGTAAAGAATGTTATGAAATTTGGGAAGAAGGGAATGTTGGGCCCAAGATACATCCATCCATCCATGATTCATGATCTTAATGGGGATATAGCTTATCACTTAGCACATTGATAAAAAACTCTCACCAGTAAATGATGTGTTCCAAATATAACTTTTGGGAAGGTAAATATCTGTTTCATCAGATGTTCTAAACATAAAATCTATTAAATTGGAACATGAAATCTATTCTTTAGGAAATATAATGGAGGTATTTATATGGTGGTAAAAGGTGTTATAAATTAATTACACTTAAATGATCATTCTTATTTAATGAAATCATATGTTTTATGATGCAACATTGGAACCTAAATATGTTATGGGACAAAAGTAACTTCCCTTGTTTCCATCTGATTTATAAAATTTTGTGAATGAAATTATTATAAGTGGGTCGAATGTAACATCTAATAATTTTACTATGTATTCCTTCCTTTTATATAAATATTTCCTTGAATATTTTTCTTCCCACTCAACACTGATGAAAAATTTACCATTATATATTTAATCAATATAAAATTTATATATAAAATATAACAATTACAATGTAGTTGATAAATTGGAATATATAAATAAAAGTAGAAAATTATAAAATGTTTGTAGTAAAGAGATGAAATGACTTCAATTAGTATAAGTATTATTTATGAGGGTAATTTATCAAATATTAGAAATGGGGTGGAATCATTGTTCTTTTCTTATATTAATCCCTTGATGAAAATCAAAATGTATGAATTGAGCGGATTTTTTTTTTAAAATTCAAGATCACAAAAATCACTATGATATCAATTATTATTGAATAACCACCTTATACATCCATAATTTCTAATCATATGTTTTGGTATTCTGTAAATTTATTAAGGGGATTTTCATATGAAAGATAGAATGTTGTAAACAAATAATTATTAATGTAATAAATACTAAATTAAAAAATTTATTTTATATGGTTAGGATTTCCAAAACAAATTAATAAATAATAATCGTTTTATTTAAAATTGTTGTTTTATAGTTTCCAATTTTCCAAAAAAAATATTTAGGAACCCATTTATAATTTGTAATTAATGTGAAATGATATTAAGAACTCATATTGATTTTTAACTTTAACATTAATATAAAAAATAGTTTCACATCAAGATTAATTAATTTTTAATGTAATAATTAAAATTTTCTTATATATATATTTATATATTTAAATTAAATGGATATAAATTTTTGATTATTTATAAAAAATAAATCTGATTGATTTTATGTGTTTTTTTCTAAATAAGATAATCATTGGATGAATAATACATCATCCAAATAAAAATATGGAATAAAAAATTAGGAAATATTATTAATGAAAAAATCCAATTTAATATGTAAAATTATACATTTTAAATATATTATATTTTTTTGAAAAAAATGTTTGTAATTTTGAAACATAAGCTGTATTTTGTCAAAACACAATATTTGTGCATTATGGACATAATATTTGAGAATTAAAATTTATCCCTTTATAAATTCATTATTCTAAATTGGTTTTCTTATTTGGAGTAAACATATCCAAAAAAATTAATTTTATAAATTTCATTATTAGTCATAAAAATGAGTTACTGAGTTAAAAAGAGGTTATCTTGGTAAAATTCAATTATAATAAATGGATAAATTAAGTGAAAATAAAAAAAAAATCAAATATTGTCCCTTATTTGTGTGGCTGTTTAGAATATTAACAAATACTCATTCCCTTTCAATGATTGTGATATTTTTTTCACATTCATTTTAAACTGACATTCCTTCATAAGTAGATAATACATTTATAGCTAGATAATAATAGCTACGGTCATATAGAGCCATGGATATATTTAAAATAATTCTTCTAAACATAGTGTGAACCCTTTATTATCCTAAAAATTCCATGAGAAGGACCCTATATCCATATTTGTTAATGATCAAGGCTTAATACCTTCAAAACAATACCTTATAGCCATGGTCATTAGTGATTGTGTAAATAGTCCTTAGACTCTGACCATATTATGATGCTCAACTATGCATGTGGATACAACTCTAAAAAATGAATCATGTGGCCAACGTCATTTGTGACCATAAAAAACTATAGCCACATTTATCTATAAATATGAAAATAGCTCATTAAACATATACCTCATTTCCATGGTCAATGATTACCATAGATATAGGCATTAAACACAGACCTTGTAGCCATGGTCATTTGTAATAGTGAACTTGTATTTAAAAATGATATCAAAAGGTTATATTACTTATAATTATTATTAAATATGTTTAAAAAATTAATATGTTTATATACAAATTTTATGTATATATATTTTAAAATTAATATAGTCGAGTTCAAGATTTTGTTTGATTATATGTCAAAGAACATGGTTTGAAACCCAACAACGATGTATTTTTGTAAAAATAATCATATATCCATATTTAGGATACAATGGTAATTGGCCTCCCATGTGGATAATATATTGTGAAACAACCCTTTCATGTCATTGTTGGTCCTTTGTACACTAGGTTCCATGTTGTACAAGCTATATCCACAACACTGTAACCATGAAATTGATAGTCATAGATGATAGTTTTATGGATGTATATTATATCCCTGATCATTTTAGGTATAAATATCGGTATTTTTCATGGCTACATTCTAATTTCCTATTTATGGTTTTTATATAGTACTAAGTATTCCCATAAATATCACCACTCACGTATAAATGGATCCATATACCACCTCACATATTCTCAAATCAAAAGACTCTTAGATAAATTAAATTACATGAATTCTCCTTCACAAATCTATTTACCATTAATTAGTGTTGCTAGTATCACAAAAATACCAATCAATAAATGTTGAAATAGTTTTCTCAAGGAGTACAGAAAGAACTCATAATCACTTCTTTATCATTTATTTTATATTGATTCATATTTTATATCATATATATCTATTCTAATCATATTTAAAAAAATTACATCAAACTCATTAGTATACATAAATATTTTTTTTGATTGAATAACCATATTCTTATGTTCTCCCATCCATATGAAAAACTAAAATGTTGCCTGTTTTATGAGAATACTATCACCTCCATGAATGATAAGTTTCTTTTTTAACCACATCTATAGACGATTTTTATAAAAATATATTTGATGAATTTATATATGATAATATGGTTTAATATATTTCATGAATATAGTTTTAAAATTAAAATAAAAACATTAATGGCCATTATACTGTAATCCATTGATATCATTAATTTACTAAAAGAAAACACATAATGGATTCCATTATCACAAGTTAAACCCATAATTACCATCAAATGGAAATGGGGATGAATAAATAATTTGAAAAAATATTTAAATTTCATTTATATATTATTAATTTTGAATTTTATATCAAATAATGGGTTAGGAAATCTTCATTATGAGACATTTATGAACAATCGAATTTTCTAAAATATTGTCATGAAAATAATAAAATATCTAGATAATGAATGTATAATGTGTTATTATAATTATTGAGTAGGAATGGTAATAAATATTAATAAGGTTTATAAATAATTAATTAATATTTTTATTTTTATAATACATGAGGTTAAATATCAATGTTTGATGTCAAGAATAAAATGTAAGGGATTTCCATCCAGTCTAATTTTGAATTCGATATCATTATAATTAGGACTCCATCTATAGAAATTTTATAGTATTTCTCTATAAAAAACATATATTGTACTCTATTCTCAGTTTTCTTGATTTTTACCTATCCCTATTCCATTTTTTTTTCATTTGCTTCATAATTCACTCAATCGGTTGATTGTAAGATTGGTATCACCTATCATTTTGGGTCGGGAATCATTTTCCACTATATCCATAATCATTATTTTGTTTAATTGAAATAAATATTGATATTTATATGATTTTATGGTTTTCCTAAATGAAATTATGTTTT
This sequence comes from Viscum album, assembly GCA_963277665.1. NCBI lineage: Eukaryota > Viridiplantae > Streptophyta > Magnoliopsida > Santalales > Viscaceae > Viscum > Viscum album. Next base: position 1,707,019,602 of record OY728157.1, on the reverse strand, counting down.
AATATAAAATGATTCACATTTTAATGTTTTTCACACTATTTATTCCCACAAACATTGACCATTACAAAATGTGGAAAGAATATTCTTCTTAAATTTTTTCTGTGTAAATCGTTTCCCCGCAATATTCATGTATTTTCATTAAGAGAACTACTCTTATAATTTCCATTATTTTTTAAATAACTTTATATTAACGCTATTTTATAATCTTTATATATATATATTTTTAAATATTACTTCACCTTTTACATCTATGTAAATTCTAAAGATCCAATAAACATGTATTTAATCTATGTCAATATCCTTTAATGTTTTATATGATTAAATAACAATATTCTCCAGTGATACCTTACACATTATTTCTCTGCATGGCTTAGGATTATGATTTTACAAACCTGAAATTCCCATATATAAATTTTAATTCTAAATAGATGAATATTCATTAAAAAACATAATAATACACACCAAAATTGGTTATGCATACTTCTATTCAAGACATGGATACATAATCAACTAGACCATAAGTGAACTAAATCATCTCCCATGAATTTTATAATAACTATAACCCTTTTTAGACTTATCCTTCATAATAAATTTCAACATTACATAGGGAAATGAATCCTATGAAAAGGGTGCGATTTAATGATCAGTATGGGTAATCAAGGGAGATATCAATATAACACGAGCATAAGGGTATGAGAACATAATAATAACATTTAAAAACCATATACTTTATATCATAGATAACAAATATAAGTCATGGAATAAATATAATAATTTCATAAGACATGAATCATAAGGGAATCAAAAAATATGACATATGGAATCCTGAAATTTTCATCAGTGGTCGAATTTTTGAATACAAGTAAGTATAAGAAATAATTTCTTTATTACATAATGCTTCACTTCAATTATTATTGTAGTTGATTGGGTTTACTCCCTAAACAATTTAGTAGTAAAGGTACACTCCCAATACTATCATAGTGGATTGGGATCACTCCCCAAATAAAAATAGTAGTCATAATTCACTCACATGATTATCATAGTTGACATAGTCCCTTACTAAACTAGATTTACTCCTCATTCCAATAATTTATATCTCATGAGATACCAATATTTACCTAATTCAATAGAGATTGGTATACATTCCCATTATCGAATAATGAAAATCATACATATATGTGCCAAAATATCATAAAACATTAATATTAATAGAACCTATGAAAATAAATTGGTTTCATTAACTATTCATTAGACTCTAACCTATGAAAGGGATATATTTTTCCCAAACACATCATCATTTCATTATAAAATTAATCATGTAAAATTGAGTGGGATTCATAAACATCATTTCATCTTAAACATTGAAACATTTACATAAAAAATAATAATGGTATCAATGGTTCAAATCCCTAGTAAATATTTAATAAAATAAAAAAATAGCATCAATGTGGGAACATGTTTTTGAAATATCACTCGGAAAATTTTGTCAAAAAAAACATTTTATCATTGAAAATAACCATTTTAAAATTAAATGGTCAATTTTTTGTGAAAATACTTCTCTTTGAAAATAATATTTGAAAATATTTAATATAATATTTAACAAAATTTTCTTTCATGAAATTGAAAAATAATAATCATGTCATACACATTAAAATCAATATTCCATTCAAACTATTGGTAAAAAATTCAAATTTTTCCTCATTTGGAAAACGAAAAACGAATCCTTCTAAAATATTTCAAAAAGTTAAAAAATTTGAAAAAACAATTATTTAATAAAGTGTATTATTATGATATATTCAATAAATAGGGATTATCCCAAACCCTTATAAAAAATAAAAAAATGTGAAAATATTAACATAAGAGAAAACTGATTTTCGACAAAAGAGATAAATAAAGTTGATTTTTATTAAAAAAAATATTCTTTTATATTATAGAGTACATAAATGGATTAAAATGAAAGGATAAAATTTATTTTTATTTTATAACCACAGGATAGTAAAATAAATTATTTCATTGAGAGGTATTTCATAATAATTCATCAATAAAACCTTAATCATAAATAATCCTGACAAACAATGAGATTATAACATAAAACATTTACCACTTGGGTATCATCTGAATAAAAATCCCCATGAAAAAAATCACATTATATTATTCATTAAATATCATTATAATAATTAAATTCAGTATATGAAATGAAATACCAGTTTTATAGTCACCTCATTAAATAATAAAGCTCCATAAAATAATGTATGTCCCAATGAAAACAATTTGATGTGAAAATTTCATACGTTAAATATCAAGTTCCATCATACACATTATAACCTCTAGTATAATTAATATTGGTTTTAAAATAATCTATTATAGAATAATAAGTTTATATTTCATAACATATATGATTTAGTTATGGAATTTTATTACATGGTTATTAACAATTTCATCGTAAAATCATCTTTTAGGTAATTATTGATTTGTTTCATTTATGTTTTGGTTTGGTATTTTAAATATTTTTTACATTTATCGTGATTCCATCCTCTATATAATTTTATAAAATAAATAAATATAATATATATTCATTTTATATGTATTTACATTAATACATATAATTTAGAGATAGTAAATGAAATACATCGTTCATGGAGTTGGTAGGTAGTTAGTACACATAAATTTCATTTCCATTTTCTTGATAGATGGGAAAAAAATGAATGTAAATAATATATAACATTGAAATATTAATTATTAATTCTTATATACCATTTACTTTTTTAAAACAAGTCCTTACTAACTTCCATGTAGAGTGTCAGTTAAGATGGGATAACATCACTTTAGTAGGTTGTAGTCCATCGTACACACGATCGACATTATCATATTCCAACAGAATAGAATATCAAAACATATATGTTATGTTAACATTAATAAAATATAATTTTATTATAAAAATAATTTATATAATTTAAATATATCTTTATATCCACTAGTGAGATGTTGTGATGGAAAATGAATTACATGGGTTTGTGAGGTGACAATCCTCTAGACTTACAATCGACATTTTCATTTCCCATTTGATGGAAGAAGATAAGTATATAGGTTATTCCAATAATATAATATAATATAATTATATGTTATATATTTTTGTTATTATATTTTAATTATTAGTTATGTAATAGATGTGGTAAGAGAAGAAGTGAAAATTGGGATCCTAGTGAAGACAATTATCATTGCCTAGAACAAGGACCCTGTGGGTTGGTCTTTTAGGATGAAAAAAGTTAAATAAAATGTATTGGGTTGTTTTAAATGATTTTATCCTACGAATCATCATATAAAATTCTTTAAGAGGTGAAAAATAATTGAGGGTTGAATGTTTCCTTTTATAATTGAGGATGAGTTCCATTTTTTTAATACCCCATACTATAATATAATGGGAAATCAATCTCTGTCAGAGTTCCAAAAAAATTAATAAATAATATTTTTAAAAACATTTATGGTCTATCCAAAAATCTAACACACACAAAACGCATTTTTTATACATATTATCTCTTATCCTTTAATATTACATAATTTTACCATTTCATTTTTCATCACGGTAACTTTTATCTTTTTATTTATCTATAAATTTATTAACTAAGAATGAACTTAAACTTATCCATAATATGTAATTTAAAACCATGTATTCTAGAAATTAAATTATTTTATTAGATAAAAATCCTAAGTGGGTGAGAAGTTATTTTTAACACATGTGCATTTATTGTACAGAATCATGTTTTTACATTAATCACGATAGTTATTTTTATTTTATTAAATAATATTTATGAAAAAAATAATATGAACTATTTATATAATATTATTAATTATGATTAAATATATATAATCTATATTTCATATTAAATGTAATATTTTAAATATTCTAATTTTAGATTAATCTCACAAACACAACAAAAAACGGTTTTCCAAAAAGAAATATTTCAAAAGTATACAAACATTTACATCCAAATTCAATAAAAATTGATTAAAATGGCCTAAATTGGATAAATTAATATATTACAGATGAAATTTTAGTTTGAAACCCATTTTAATTTAACATGTGTCTTTTAAATTCTTTAAATAAAAAGGAAATTTATAATAAAAATATATATTTTTGTAAATATTCATTGAAAATTAATTTTTTGATAAGCTTTTCCAAAATTCACTCAAATATATTTTTTTCATCAAAATTTCAAAAATGATGTATGTTTTTTCCAATATGTTTTAAAATTTGGCTCATTTACTTTTCCTATTTTTTCAAAAACCAACAAAATCATTTTATGAAGAAATATTATATTGAATCATATATTGACTTTACTAAAAATTAAGTACATTAAATAAAAATGATTTATCTGTATAAAAACATTATACATAATTAAAAAAATCTTATTCTTTATTCAAATTTTAATGTCTATATTATAATGATCATGATTAAATTATAATATTAATAGTATATTGTGGTTCTTTGATACTTTTTTTATTGTGAAACACACCTTTTTGAAGAAATACAATTTGATTGAAAAAAATATTTCAAAAAATTACGTGGTGTTACATTATACACAATTAAAATGTATTGAAAACATGATATTCCATCAAATTTTATAAGAATAACTAAGGATATTTATTTCACATTACATATAAAGGATCCCACATAGCTTCCTCAAGATGTTGGTTTCACCACTAAACATTGACTAGGTGAGTTGTCTTCATACATAGAACATTCTTTGTATGATTCAGAATCACAACCAATTGTTCCTTTTAAGAACAATATTACATCAATGGTATGAAATATGAGTGCAGTACATGTGATTAATCATTTATTTACTTTATCAACCAAGATATATGGAACACATCATGAACATGAGATAGGGTTAGTGGAAGTACCTAGCGACAAGCTATAGACCTCATATGATAATCAATTACAAAGGGGGTTATAACCCTAGGCATTAAATTCCCATTCTTTTTTAATCTAATAACATTATTTCTTAAAGAAATTTTCATAAATACCATCTAAAAAACCTCAAATTCTAGATCACATATACGATTATTATCATAACATTTCAATCCTTTATGTGGTTACCTTATGTGCAACTTAATAGATATAACTTTCTATTATATTTTCATATCTCGATCAGGTACCAACATCATTATTTCTCCATGTTCTTTAGAGAATGTTGGAGTTATGAACTTCATTCCAATGAATAATTCATAAGGATCCATATATATTATTGAGATAATGCTAATGTAATATGAAAACACAACAAGATAATTTTTTTATCCTACCAATATTGAAACCCATAGAATAGGATCTCAATATTTACTATAGGGATTAAATTTATCATTCAAACATTCGATATTTTTAGGATTCATATACAATTCTAAAAATCATTTTATTATATATGGCATAATAAATAATTTTTCATAACTTCACTGTGATCCTAAGATCCCGATTAGATATAATAAAATGTGTTACTCTAAAAAATATCCCAATTTTTTATTGTATATAACAGAAATATGACCAGAGAAAAAATAATTTATGATAGTGAAGAATTGATAGGAATCTATAAGTTGATAAACTAAAAATCACATGACATTGTGTGAATTGGTTGTTTATGGAAGTCTATTAAAATACAAGGTGATATTTTACCATTTTCATTATGGTATGGGTAATGTTTGTAACATAACATTAAATTTTCTTTCTCTCATCCTTACTATATTGAAATTCCAAGCACTATGACACAAACTCTATCATATTTCTCTTCATTCAATCCCACTAAAAACACTCTTTCAAATGTATATTTTCATTTGTAATTCCAATATAAATATAGAACAAATAACTATGAGACAATTCTAATAGTTCCTTCTTCAAATCGATTATATATAGAACAGATACATGGATCCTGAACTATATCATTGCATCCTGATTAATGAATACTAATAAGCATTTATCACCTTATTCTATTTATCTAAATCTTCTATTTATGAGTAATTAATCTTATCTTGTATAGATAGTTGAACACTAATTTGAAAAAAAAATATTTCTCCCCTTTATTAAATATTTCTAGATCCACACTTTCAAAATCCAGAAATATTACATCCTTTTTTGATCCTCAACATGGATAAGCTATGATGATCTATTCAACTCAAAGCCTCATCAATCATTTCTATTTCCCATTTTTGTATTTTATTCAGAATTCATAATATCTAATAAACTCTAATAATCTTATCTAGAACATGTTTAAATATTTCAATGTTTATATGAACATTAAATATTTTTTATCATCATGTATATAACACTTTTCTCCATAAAGATAATGCATCCATATCATTAACTAAAAAATCACCAAAACTAACTCCAAATCATAATATGGGTAATTTTAATCAGCAAAAATCAATTTTAGTGAGGCGTAATCTATAGACAGGTCATTCTATATGGAATTCATCCTAGTAACTTCATGGATGAATAACTACAGATTAAAAATTATTTTCAACAGGATGGTAATGTAAGAAATGGGGCACTGGCTAATATTCTCTTCAGTTCCATGAATTTTTCCTCACATTCAGTGGTCTAGTGGTACTAGTCTAATTTCTAGTTAACATGGTGAGTTGAATATTATATCTTAATAAATTATAAACAAATAATCAATAATAGATATTTAAAGAAATAAAACTAGAGATCTCATTCATTATGGTTGGTATAGCACACCATTCAATAGCCTCCATATTTGATGAATCCACCAATAAAACCGCTATTGGGAATATATTATCGTGAAATGAAACCTTTTACAGCCAAAATTAACACTTGGTAGACATTGTATATATATCCTTCTTCCTTCTGGTTATCAGCGCAATTTTCAAGTGACCTTCAGGATATTATTTTTTGATTAAATATATAATAATATACTATAAAAATAGTACCACAAATTGATCAATGTAATATCTAAATAATATGTTATTTAAATCTATGAAAATAGTGGGGCAATTAGTAAGAATGGATAGAATCACTATATACCCATATTATCCATACCATGTATATAATATTTTCTTGTATGTATCCTCCTTTTAGACCATCGAATGATGATATGAGGAATCAAGGTCAGTCAAGGAAAATTATTGATCTCCATGAAGTTGAACAAAAAATACACCAATAATATGTAGAGGATACTTTTTATTAATTTTGACCTTTTTTTATTCAAATAATCAATACATATCCACATCGATAAATATTTATTCTTAATAGAAAGAATAGATGCACACTAATGTGACACACATTTCTGATAAATAACATCTCAATAGAACAACAAAAAATTTCATCATTCCTACTAAAGTACCTTATGGAAAATTCCATTCATAATATTTTTTAATCCTAGTAGAATAGATCAGCCATTATTTTAGGTTGGATGATAATATAAAGATAATATCTCATAAGTATTGTAAAAATGACCTCATATGTACCAACAGATTCATCATCCTTATATATTTAATCAAGTAATTCATTATATATTTTTATATGAAGAATATAAGGAAAGTACCTAATGAAATATAATTTCATAAAATCATCCCATTATATGGAGTCAATTTCACCATGTTGACTTGTATTCATGATAAAATTCCAAAATTGTTCTTATTTTCCTTCCAAATAATAGAAAACTAAAATGAATTTTTCATGAACTGTTTACTAGGAAATATAAAATATCTTTTCATTGGCACTGATCCATTACTCAAAAACTAGTGAAATCAATGAAACACAAAAATGAGGTGGATTTTTCCTCTTGATAGACTAAACATCACATTTTCCCTCATTTTTTTATTTTTATGCTCAATATGATTCATATCTTCTTGAATGTTTTATGATCATCATACTGAAAATTTTCATTCTATATCATATACCATTTGTTTTTATATGGAAACAATATTTTTATTTCCAATAACATTCTATAATAAAATTATTCCTTTTGGTTTAATCGATTTATTAAAACCAAAAATCATGGATTAAGAAATAATAATCATATTTGGGAACCCCATAACCATTAAAAATCAATTATCAGATATCTAAATAATGAATCTGTATTTTCAGTATATTTAGCCTTATGATTACCATAGGTCATTCATGGAGATTATTTAAATCCTTCATAATTGTTCATAATGGTTTTTTGAATTTCTAAATAATATATCTGGAGAGTGTCAAACCATGTGTGTTGTAAGGCATGTTTTTTTCACCAGATGAAGATTGAGTCGAACTTAATATCCCAATTTCTATGTTTTTACCCCTTGTAAAAATTATTCCAAAGCTAGTTCCAATTATAATATTAAAACAATGATTTAATTTCATGGAAACCACTATCTCTATCCTTCTAAAAAGTATAGGACATTTTTTATAATCTATCATCTCCATATACAAATATTTAGAGATATCATTATTGATCTCACTAATGTTTTATCATATTAGATTCAAAATATTTTCTAAACCTTTATTTCATTCCATTAGTAATTACCTAAACATCTCATAAAAAAAAATTACATATTAATAGACTGATAGTCAATACATAACATAACTATCTAGGGAAGAATCATTCAGATATGGTGCCTTTTTAATAATGGATTCATAAACAACTGATTCAAAAGTAAACTATATAATCTCCCACAAATTACTTCATGTCTGTAACCCATGTTTTACATGAAGTACATAATACCTTTCTATATAATATGGGTAAATGAAACATATGATAGGGTGACCAATATGATCCATAATGTAAAACTATATGGATATATGCACAACATGGGAAAAAGGTCATGAGAACATGATAATAATTTTTTATGTTATTCCCTACATATCATATATCATCAAATTGTATCATGGAATAAATTGTAGAATTTCATATGACATGAATCATAAATCAATTTAAGAACATGATCCATGGAAGAATAACACTGTCATAATCTATAAAATTGTGGAATATATATAATCATATAAAATCATTTCTATAGTGGTCAAGGCTTCACTGTTGGGACTATCCTAGGGGATTAGGTTCACTCTAAAATATATCATAGTAATCATGGACCACTCCCAATACTATAATAATTATTATTGTGAAAATCCCAACAAAAATAACCCCTCACACTGATACCTAAACCGACCCATCACATAAACAAAGGGTGTTTTTTATCCCCATGTGCTGGCGACTAGCACCCAGGAATCAACAACAACTTAAGGGCACTATATCTCACAACCTGAAGAAGAAGAGATGAAAAATATTTATAAAAAATTTAAAGAGTAGTAAATTTTTAAACAAGAAATATATGACATATCAAAAAGCAAATGTCATAAGGGATACATCTCAAAAGTATCTACAAAATCTTCAATAAACAAGTTCAAAAGTAATGCACAATAAGAAAATGAAATATATACTCCATTTGATAGCATGTGAAAATACCAAAAATCTCACCACTATCTATGAAAACATACTTGACAGAATCCTCACATACTCATTGCTTCACCTTTTAGTTCACTACATTGAAATTCATTACAAGGTCTATGCAATTATGCAGTGGTGCATGGGGTTTGAGCTAAACATGAATAGTATTATCCCACCCATATGTTCAATATCATTTCTCTTAACAAGAGTCTGTACCTGCTCCACTTTGACGAGAATAAGGCATGATAAAAAGTTAAATAATTTTTATATCAGCTGATTTTTAAATAATTTTCTATTTTCCATAATTCAAAATAATCTATGTAAAATAATTTCAATATATTTCATATATATCAAAGATGTGAAATAGAAACTTGTATCACATATCATATAATATCTAATATAAATCAAACAATTGTAACATTATACCATGGATCACATTAGGTCATCCTATCTAGAAACATCATTCCCTAACATAGATAATAGTGTGGATCAGGCCTCTTGAGATACACAACAAATCTAGTTAGAAGAGGAACACCCTAGAAAGTTAAACACCCAACATTGTGTAACAAGTCCCTAAAACTGTGGGCATAGTGAGCCAAGGAAACCCCCATGAGTCAACCCCAAAATAATATCAATGGATGAGGCATATTACTACACCTTCCAAATAAGTACCCAAGGCATACCATGTGAAATAATTTCAAAACAAATTCCTTAAAATATAAATTTGAAATCCATTTGATAAATATATTTCAAAATTCATTGAAAATAAATTTCCTATTTCAAAAACAAGGGAAAACTCATCTATTAAAAGAACCTATTTTCACATATACAAATAAATCAATACAATTCATTAGTAAAAAATATATAAAACCACATCAAAACAGTTCATCGAACAAAGACTAATGGTAAACCATCTACCTCAAACGTGGGTTCCACACATCTATAATGGGATCAACTGACATAAAATACTAAAAATAAAAAAAATAAGGACATAAAATCAATCCTTAATTCTCATATTTAATTCAAAAAGAAATGAGGTAAACGGAGAGGATAGATCACAATATACCTTAAAGAAACTCTCACTCCACACAACAACTAACACAACGGTCATCCATCGATGCAAGATCTGACAATGGTTCTAGAAAGGATTGAGTTATTATCAACACATATCAATGAATATATAAACATTTCACATTAGGGATATTGTGATGAATGACCTCAAAAAAATACAAGGATCTCTTTCCCAAAAAGATACACTGTAACACCCACGATGATCAATTATCAGATGAATGATCTTGATGAAGTACAGATCCCCTAAATCTCTTGGGTGAGATCCGAGGTCCTATGGTAATATTCTATATTCAAATGAATAATCTATCACCCATATAGAAAACTAAAAATCACTAACCCGAAAACATTATTGAAGTAAAGATGTATCCTAATGTGAATTTCTCAATTTATAAAAGTCATCAAAAACATGCTACCTTGGATTTAAAAAACCTATTTTACGATTTCCTGACATGAAACATGTTCGCGGAATGTAAAAAATTTACAACTTGAATTAAATTCGTTAAATATTACTAAAGAAAGAGTCATGGCATGAAAATTATTCATCATGTGAAAATGTCCTATAGGTAGAAAAAAGACTAGATTGTGAAAAAAAACCAAACCATCTCTAGTGTTATCAAAATTCGAGGATAACCCCAACAATCCCTTGACACATTTACCTGGGATCTATTAATTCCCAAAATAACATAGACTCTATAACATTAGGTCATTATCCCCAGTAATGGTTATAAATTCTTGGAACCCCAAAACACACCCAATCAAGGAGGGAAATAAATAGAGATATTATAAATACCTAAAAGTATGCAATAAGGTATTAAAAACTCCTCACTATAAGAATTTATATCACTAGGGAGTCTTGTGGAAGAATGATTTATAACAATCGGTGAGGCCACTTCTCCATCATCAAAAAGTCATTGTCCCATGTATCATGAGAATAGGATCCATGTATCCATAAAAAATTGATTAAAGCAATCAATTTCCCATGCATGAATTTCACCTGAGATTCAACGATATCCACTATCTTCCTTTCAACAAAAAAATATAACTCAAAATAAATATCCTCCTAATTCAAAACATGAGAGAGAAAAAGATGGTACTTTTAAAGTTGAGATATGTATAAAATATCATGAATACCCATCATCTTTATAAGCAATACTAACTGATAAGAAACCTTCCTAATCCGTTCAAGGACTTCAAATACTCAAAAATATCTCATATCCAAATTTTATTTTTTTCAAGATAATGGTGACCAAACCAAGAAGAAACATTAAATAAAAACTAATGACCTACAGAAAAATCCAATGGACATTACTGATTAACTTCATACAATTTGTTCAAACACTAAGGCATAATAGGATAATGATGAATATCATGAATCCTTTATTAACTCTCCTAAATTAGACAATGACCTATATGAAATGCCACACTGAGAACTTCATAATAGAATGGTGACCTGCATGAGAAATCATAAATATACTTTAAGGAAAACATTCTGATCGATGACTGGTAACTTTTATAATATGAATAATCAACTAGTACTATATGGTTATATTAATATTCACTAAATTCCAAAATGTAGCCACATAGAATATCCTTCAATATTTTAATATCATTTTTCATTTGGACATCTTTCAATGTTTGGTAAGTTATACTGAACTCGAACTGAGTACCAATCAACTTCTATAGAATATTCTAGAACATTGAATTTACCATGGTATCACTATTTTGATCTATTGAAGAGAAAACTCAATGCAAACTCAATGTCTCATATACATATAGCTTTACCAAGTCTGCAACATTTGTGATGTGCCTATAAAGAATTAATTATGTTGACATTTTAAATCAATCCGTCACCAACCAGATAGATTACATACCTTAGAAAGTCCATTATAATACAACAAAAAAGTCAATGGAAACCTCATCCCATTTCCAAACAAGTCCTGGAATATGATAAAGAAATCTATAAGGCTTAAAATTATCTGCCTTTTTCTATTCGAAGGTGTATCATCATCACACATAGTCTACAATTTCATTCTTCATAACTGGAGACAAGAATCGATGCCACATTTCATAATTCATGTTTGTAGTGAATTAATGAATCACCCATGAAGAACTATGATAATAACACAAAATAGATCTCCTCAATTATGATGGGATGAAAAAATCTCCCCTAGAATAAATCATACCATATAAGGTGATAGAAAAATAGAATCACTCTTTGTACAATAGAGGGTTTCTCAATTTCCACTAAACTCATCAACATGCTGCTAACCCTATAGAATAGAATCATTGAAAAATGATTATAATAAAACAATGCATAAACCCATATCTACAAATTACTCCTCAGTATCTAGATGGAATTGAGAAAATAATTCCTTATGTTTCCACTATACCTTCAATTCAAGAACAACATGCAGTGGTACTTTTCTACTGAGAGCATCTGTAATGGTATTCCCCTTCCCAGATATTGGGAAATGTTTACTTCCCATTTTTAAAGGTTTTTCACCCATCCTCTATATGTAGGATTCATGTGATAATGGTAAATGATATATCTTAGAGTCTTATGGGTATAAAATAATGTGAAACTTTCCGAAATAAAGGTAGTGCCTCTTACATTTATGTGCATACATAACCTCGGCAAGATCCAAATCATGAATGGGGTAATTCTTCTCATGTATTCAAAGCTAGAAAGAGACAGAAGACACCATGTGATATTACTATATATGAAAATAACAAAAACCAGTATCATAACAATCACATAAAACTACAAAGACCTTACTAGGCCTACGTAATATCAGAATAAGGATAGATGTCTGGAGATGTTTCAGCTCATCAAAAAAGGAAAACACTTTTCAACACATAATAAATTCTCCCCATTCCTAGTATGGATAGTCAAAGGTGATACCAACATTGATAAATGATTTATGAAACATATATAATATTCAAAAATAGAAAGGAATATACAAATATCAAGGGAGTTGTGTGGCTTTTCCAATGACATAACAACCTTCACCTTCTCCGGAATAACTCATAAGCCATGCTCATATATCACATGACACAAGAACATGACTTCTCATTTCCAGAAATTGAATTTTAAAATATTTCCATACAATGGTCACCCTTTATGATTATTAAAACTACACTCAAAAGGTGATTGTTCTCACACTTCGATATTGTATAAATTATAAAATAATCCATGGACACTACCAAAAAGGTGTCACGATGTTCATGAAATATATGATTAATCAACTGTTTGAAAACGGTATGAGAATTAGTTAGGAGAAAAACATCACAATATATTAATAATGGTCCATCCTTTTTTTGAAAACCATATTTGGTATTACAAACTCCAAAAATATGAGATGATGATAAGTTGACCAAATATAAATCATTGAAAACTAATTTTCCCCTCCCCCCCACCATTTTATTGGTCTAAAAAATCATCCACAAGGGATTGTATAAATTTATTCTTAAATGTTACCAGGTTCAACATATGATAGTCCCCACACACAATTGGATTGAAAAATCTTACTTTATTTCAAATAGAAAATGGGTTAACTATGTTGCAACACTAGGGTGAACAAAACGTTTCACTATCAAGTCAGTCAACTAAATCTTGATATATTTCAACTCCACTAATGTCGTAGGATAATAGGGTATCAAAATCAACAACATACATAGAAACATATCAATTGTAAACTCTACCAATATATCTTGAGAAATACTAGAAAAATCATCTAGAAAAATGTCAATAAATTCTTGAACAATAGTGTAATGATAAAAAATTGATGAAACTTCATATAGATCAACCTATATAGTAGAAAACAAATCATATTCGTTCGTTGTAAAGGTTTTTCTAAACTAGACCTCAGATACTACACTCTAAGAAGCACCATATATATCATATAATCCATAAGAAATGAGATACATTGATGATAATAATCAACCTCATCATCATGTGAAACAAACCAATCCATCTTGATGATAACATCATACAATTCCAGATTGTGAACGAAAAAAATCCAAATCTAACTCTGCATCAACTATTAGTGTAATACAGGGACAATAAACCCTGGTTTCTCCTCTCCCCTATAGGTTTCAATAACCCCATAATAAAAAACATGATATCTATGTGAATTTTTAGAATATAAAAAAATGATGATATATAAATGAGTGGTAGACACTTGTATAAAAAAACAGACACTACTAAATATGCAATAAATATAGTACCACTCACTATCAGTAGACCGGAATCTACCTCAACCAGAAACTCATATACTATGTTATAGTTCTTCAATAACATGTCCAGTGTATGGAGACATGTAGTTTTTGGAGCATCTATAAATTCCATATTATCCTTTAAAACTAACTATTTATTAACATAAGGAGATGTAGACATAGCCTGGAATAATAGATGAAGATAGTCATCATATCAATACCAGTTAAAAAACATTGTAGGTTCGGGAAAGGATTGTAAAATGTAACTATCCTTTCATCAATAGTACCATGTCAAGGAAAAAATACATATTGAAACTGGATGTGTAGAATAGGCCTTATACTAAGAACCACCTCCCCCAATCCTACAATAATCATTCTACTTCTTCTTTCTCCCATGTTCTCCCCTAAAAATACCATTAGGTGGAAGGTAAGAGGAATAATATTTACAATTTCCCAAAATATTTATCTCTTATATCATTTTTATGTCTATTATCTCTGCATAGGTTAAAATATTATTCTAAAATACTAATGATCTGATATCTGATCGCATACCCTACATGTACTTTTGAACCTTTAGCTGGTCAATCATTACAACCTACATAAACAAATGAATCGGCTCCTCGAATCAATTGGTGTATGCCAAAACTGAATTTTCTCCCTTCTATTAGGATAGGAACACCATAGACCAATCTATATTAAGTTACTGTAAAAACAATAAGAATAAGTGATTATTGAACCTCATCTAGTCCAAGGACACATGTTTGTCCCCTTGCACCATTGAATCCCACCAACTCTTGTTAGGACCCCCAAGTCTAAAAATCGTACATATCACCTTGATATTCTCAGGTGTATCAAGGATGTATAATATTTGTTGAATATTTTACATCTAGTACTCCACCTCTTTTTGTTCATTCATACATATAGAGGGTGGTGGCTTCAAGAACAAGAAATATTGGGATTGGTCCCTCTCTCCTCTAGTTCCTAGTTATACCTCAACAACTTCATTTTTGTAATTTCTGTACAATTTGGTATATTTCATTATCTTCCAACATGATAGACACAATATTATTTTTACCTAGTGGAAAATTCCCTTAAGGGGAATCTTCTAGACCATTTTGAGGAACCCATGGAATATGTCATAGCGGCATAAAACTAAACACCAAAACTAAATAAATTATCAAAAATAGGATAATATCACATAAAATAGAAAACCATAATAAAAATTGATATTAATCTCAAAAACACAAAATCAGTGACACACATCCCATCATCCCAAGTTAAATTCAGTCTTGGAATGGAATGATCCTTCTAGGAACTCATCACATCCTACCTATCAAGTCCCAACAATCATGTCTCCAGTGTATGAACATTCCAAGATAAAGATGCATGAGAACAAACCAACACCTATAAAACAAAAAATTGATCATCTTGAATTAGATACCCCCTCAATTCAGAAATTAGACCAAACTGTCATATACTTCAAGGGTGTTTATGAGCCCCACAAGTGGGTTACTAGAATGTGAGCAACAATAACAACTATAGGGAATGTTTTCACCCAACCCGTAACAAAAAATATGACATACATTTATACATGCTAGGATGATCTGTGGATGATTAAACAATAAATATTGTTCATATCAAAAATATATATCAGAAGTAAAAAACAGAAATATTTCTAAAAATATCAAAGTTAAAAGAATAATAGTAAAGGAAAAAATAAAACATAAAAAGCTACTCCATGTGATAGCTTGGGAAAAGTCCCGAAATCACACCACTAACTACCATTTCCCATATATTATAAACCTTACTATCTCACTGTATAAACTTAAATTTCTGTACATTTAATGTCATAACAATGTATACACACTGCCAAAGGGGTGAACATGGTGTTATCTAAAAAGAAATAGAAAGATCACATCTAGCTGTTCTATATCATTTAAATATTAAAAAATACAAAACTTGTAAAAATTATTGAATAAAATGTGTGATAATCAATAATATAGTTTTTATATCAAAATAATATTAAATAAATTTCCCTTTTTCTGTATTTCCATATAATTCATTTAACACAGTTTAAAATAATTTCACATATATAAAATAATTCATTCAAAATAATGTATCACAAATCATATCATATCAAATAGCAATAAATATTAAGTATTATCATTCCAATGATCAATACACGTCATGTTCGTTAGGATACTCATATGCAGTTGAATATAATTTCATAAATCAAGTCACAAGACATATGCATTGAAACTAAAGAGTAAAGGAACACCTAGATGGTGAACCTCCCATGGATGTTGGAAAAGACCATAGAAAAATGAGTCTATGGAGCAGAGAAACACAACATGAGTGACGCCCCAAGATGTATCAAAGGATAAGGTCTATTACTACACCTTTCATTTAGGTACCCAATGATTTTCATGGGCTACATTTTCCAAACCAATTCATCAAATACATGATTGGAAAATAATTTCATAAGTCCATTTGAAAAATATTTGAAACATACATTTTTCTTTACCAAAAAACTGTAAAAAGAGTATCTTTTGAAAGACCTATTTTTTCCAACAAAAATAAATCAATCCAATAAATTAATAAAACAATTTATAAATCTGGAGCAATACATTTCATCCCACTTAGGCTATAGACAAAACATTTTACCTCTAATGTGGATTTTACACACCCATAATGGGATCCACCAACCCTAAAGAACAAAGAGGAAAAATGGAGACCGTAGAATCAATCCTTATATCTCATAATAAACCCAAGAAGTGAAATGGATGTCAAATTGGATATATCACAACATATATCAATGAATCATGCACACATCACCATGACCAACAAAGGGGTAAAACTCTATAGGAATATCACACAATAGATATTGAAAGGATCCAAATTATTATCATCCAATATCAATAGATCTATAAACATATAACTATAGGGATACCATGAACAACAAGCATTAATAATCAGAAGGATCTCTTACATAAAGAGACATGGTGCAATAACCGTGAAGATCAATCATCAAAATAATGGCCTGGAAGGATTGGAGATCAAAAAAATATCCTTGGATATATACTCAGTATGAGTGAAAATTCTTTAAGTCTATTAAAAGATAAGTTTCCCATATAAATCACTAAATGAACTAAACTCAAAACATTCATGAAGTGAAAGTGTTTTAGGGAGTGAAATTATAAATTTAGAAAATATGATGAATAACATGTCAAATTAGATTAAAAAGGAGATATTTTAAAATTTCATGATGTGAAATATTTTAATGGCACATAAAAAATAAGTTCTTTGGAATACATTCATGAAATATTCTCAAAAACGATACAGATCTTGAAAACAATTCATGACATAAAATTGTTTTGTAGGTAATAAACAATCCAATTGTAAAGAATAATACCAAACCATCTTTGGTGTTATCTAAACTCAAATAGATCCTCAAAAATCAATTGAAACATGTACCAACACTATATTAATTTCAATAAACATACATCCCCAGACATTAGTTTATTTTCCCTAATGCATACTCTCTATCCTTAGAAGCCCTAAAATGCACCCAAACAAGGAGGGAAATGAATAGATACATGAAAAAGTACCTGAATGTTGGTAATGTGATGTTACAATTATATTTAATCATCAAATATTAATATTATCCATTTTACAACAACAAGAATATCACAATGGAAATATTACATTAATAAAATGGATTTAATACCCATTCTAATAATATTTATCTCATGAGGTACCAATAATTACCCAATTCATTGTAGTTATATATAGGTACCCACATTAAGGTACTGAAAATCATATAATGTGTTCAACATATACATAAAATTTTTATCATATCACAAACAATCAAAATAAAAAAAATTCATCTAAAATGGGCATATTATAAGATTGGAAGAAAAACATCTTTTCTAAATAATTAACCATTTCATCATAACATATCTCATGGGGAACGGAACAAGTTTTATTAACATTTTATGATCATTAGAAATCCATTCATTGAAAGAATATGAATAGAATACTTCCTTCAAATCCCCAATAAGTTATTATTAAAATAAACGTATTTTATCTTATATGGAAAATTATTTTGACAAATAACATGGAAAATTTCATTATGAAAATTTCATTTTCACTTTGAGAATCGTCTTTTATAAATTGGAATTTCAAAAAACAATATCAAATTAATTTTTATAAAAAATAATATTTGAAAACATATAATAGAATACTTATAACCATTTTTGGTGAAGATGGAAAAAAATAACATCCATATCAATCACATTTAAATAAATATTCCTTCCTCATTTTTGGTATAAAATCAAAGAATTACCATATTCGAAAAATGAAAAGAATTTTATGGTTAATAAGATTTGTAAAAATTAAAACATGGGTAAACATTTCATTAATAAATCAATAGTGATTTGTAAAACATTTTTGAAAACATTTTTATAAAACATCAACATGTAAGAAATAGTATTTTTTATTGAAGATATACATAATGTTAAACCACCCAATCATCTATTATACTCATCTTTTAAAATAATTCAATATCATGCCTTGCATGCAACACCGAGTTCGAGCACATCACAACTATCCATTTAAAAAATCTTTATTAATAGTATTAACCAAATATTTATTTTTTAATATTCTATATATTTTAAATATTCATATCATGTGTTTCTTATACATTATATAATAACAAATTCAATTTTTCAAATAAAAGAAGTATTTTTCAAAAAAATTATGTTTTATCACCCTTTAATCATGAACCATTTTTATAAAAATTATTAAAAAATTTCATGTATTAAATTTTAAAAAATAAACCCCTTCTTTATAAAAGTTAAATAAAATTTTATTTTGGACAAATTTTTTGTGTTTTTCTTATAACATTCACTTTGTAATGAATATTGAAAAATACTGCATTTTAATTCAAAACTTATTTTTCATTTAATTAATTTATATTGATATATTTTAAATTTAAATAGTTTTAAAATATAATTAGATTAATTTTTTATCATTTAATATAATTTGTGTCATTATAATTATTTTCACATTAAACTTAGATAGAAACATATGCCAATTTTGGAAGGTTTCTACTTTGTAAAAACATGTTTCCTCAGTTTTTCAACGGGGATTACTACTAAATTAAATACATAAACTTCTATGTTTTAAGTTTTGAAAAATGGATTCCATATTTGAATCAGTGGGTCAAATTTACATTAATATATTAATTTTATTTTTTTGGATATTTTCAAATGTAACATTATTATTATTTTATTTCCACGGTTATGGGTAAATTGGGTAATTTAATGTAAAAATAATATTATAAAATTACCCTATCACATGTAAACATCAAATTAGATGACCAATTTAGACCCTTATCACCTATTTTTAGAACATTAATCATTTAATGATATGTTTATTATTAATATGACACAAATTTTATAAAAATTAATGAATGATACAAAATGCCACACTCTCATTTCTTATAAGTATACTGATTTTAATATAGAGATATCCAGGAGATAACATCAATTATAAATAATCTATATAAATATAAAATAATTACCAAAATCATATAAATTTATTTATTATTTTTATAGATTAAATAATAACCATTAATTATGACACAATAATGAGAAAGAAATTATTTTATTAATTGAAATATCAAATAAATCATATTAAATATATTAAAATAAATATAATTTTACTTTATTAATGACATCCAAAAAATTACAAATAACCTAGAATTTTTATTGACATATTGGAAGTATTTTTTTTATTTTATCCTAAAGTTTTAATATTTTAAGGAATGAAAATATTGAATAGTATCAAAATTGAAAAAAAAATGATACTTAAAAATGTATAATATTATATTGAATGTTATAAAATTCATAAAAAAATCATTGTCAGAAAAATAATGAGGATACTATTAAATATTTAATTATTGATTCCATTTGGTTTTTTGTCATTTTAAAGTAACTTTTTTACCCCTATAGTATAAAATGAAAGGTAGACACAGTGAGAGTTAAACTGTTTAACTAAGGTATAAACCCAAAAGATAAGGTCGTTATTGCAACCTAAACTTGTCTAAAAATAATTGGTTGTGAGGATTTAGATCCATACACATCTTATACTCCAAATAATTCACTTTTTTTAATTTTAAATCGTGAATAAATTTATAATAATTTAATAGTTTTGGAGTTTTCAAAAGTTCCCATCCCCTCTCTTATAAAAGGGAACCTCTCCTTCTCTTTTATTTACACCTCTAGATCAATTTGGATTGGCCAAAACCTACAAAAATCATCTCTTAAATCCCCTAACATCACCCTATAATCCAAAAATTATGCAGAAATCCTTATTAGGGATTCTTTTTGTGCAAATCAAAAGGAGACTCGCCAAGAAGAGGTAATTACTTTACCAATTCCATTCAATTTCTTTTCTTCTTCTACTTCCTCTAACTTCGTGTTTTCATACCAAAGTAATAAATACATTATCATATAAATAATGATATATTATTAAAATTATGGAATAACCATATTCTTCCATTTATACATCTTACGAATAACAATATCACCATTTGTGTGTATGTATATCTTACCGTCTCCACGTCGTAGTGTGATTTGTAATTCAACGCTCCTTTATTTGGATGGGTAAAATTATGAGTATAATGGATGTAAATATTTTATATAACTTGATAATGTTACTATATAATTAATATACCATCTAATTCTTTACTATTTAACCATTTAGGGAATGATAATGTCCCTCGTGTGTACGTACGACCTAACGTCCCCACAACTAGGTGAGATTCATTCTCCACGTTAACCATTTAGGAATGATTATACAATTTATACGATGAGTAAAAAAATTATTATGAATTTAATATTATCATGGATATGGATAAAATTCATCATATGTATTAAAATCATTACTTATATGGAAAAACATGAATGGGAAAATGAAGTAGTTAACACCCGAAATAATGGTGGTACAGAAATACTATTAACAAAATATACAATAGGATCACATATGATATCATAAATATGGAGATGGTATTGGTATAATTTAATAAAATTATTTAACCATTATACAAGAGGTTAACTCAACCTCAAAAAAAGTAAATTACAAGGTAAGGGTTAATTTCACAATCTCTTTATTATCCAAGATTGATTATACATTTGTATCCTATGGGAAATCGTTATCATCCATATCAATGTTTCTTAAATTATATTTAAAAATATTATCATAAATTATTTAAATTCATTTTTACCAATGTTTTAATTTTTGTAAATTTTTTTGGAAGGAATATTTCTATCATTTTCGAAACAAGGTACTTTATGACCATTCCAAAGAATTAATGAAAGAATGGTTTTTAACTTATACGGCGCGAGTGGATATTTTACACTATTATTAGACCTTAACATTTTTAAGAATTCCTTAGAATATTTCAAGGTTATTTTCAACTCCTTCATTTATAATTTTAGATAATTTAAATAATTTCAAAGTAAAAAAGGGGTATTTGTCTCAAATAGTTTTATTGAATTTATTAGTTTATTTTCTTCTATGCCAATATCCTTTGTATGAATTTATTATTAATTGAGGTTGATTTATTATTATAAAATCTTCCATATTTTATTGGAGGTTTTTTTATATTTATGACTATTTATGAGATATTTTTATTCCATTCATGCTTCATTGTTAATGTATTAACATTTTTTATGCTAGTTTCAATACAAATGTTTATTTTATGCTTCACCTTTTCATATAAGGAATTAATTGGACTTATTAAGTGATTTGAGGGGCCTGTTATAGCCCCTAGATGCATCGGTAGGTCTCATGAGACAAACTAGAGTCTTAGAATAAGGCCTTGATGTTATTGTTATTTATGGTCTTGGTATGATGCCTTGAATGTATGGTGACGATGTTTGACATTATGAATTCTCATTTAGGTGATTAATATTACATTTGAAAATTCAATATATCTATTTTAATGATTAAATGTAATTATTTGATTTATTCTAGATGTATTATTCTAAGTAGTATGTTTAAAAGGATTTTTTATTTTATACCTTTTCTTAAAAGTTTATGCTCATTTACGATTTCATTCTCTATATTGATTATCCATACTGATCATCTAAGCAGACCCCTTTCTTATGTTTTATATTTACCAGGATGTGAAGAAGTATATTATGATTTACCTGCAGTGGTTGTGTAAGAAACATGAGAATTTTAAAATGGGGTAATTTTTTGTTTTTAAGTTCTTAATGTAATGTCAAACTTATGTTTGTATATATTATTTACAAAGCTATTAAACTGATCGGTCCTTCATGATTTTATTTATTGTGTTCATGCGAAGGTAACATTAAATATTTCACCAACTTTGGGACACTATGGTCAGGGTGTTATTGTTGGTATTAGAGTATTTTTAGTACAAACCTTACAAACTATATTTATAAAATACTATAATTAGGAGGCACTACCCTATGATTGACTTTGATGATAAATTTATAAGTACATTAAAAAATTATTGTAATGTAAATATTCTTTGAGTATTCCTATAAAATAAATCAATTTATATATACTTTATGTGGATGTTGTTCTAGAATAGATGATCATAGGAGTAACAACACTGAAAAGGTGTTCCGGGCATGACTTAGGGTATCATAGTACAGGACAACAAGCCTTACTCTACACCTGATTTGAAACTCCAATGGGATATTCTTAGGATAATTCATATTTTCTTTACAAACCATTATAAATAATTTATGAGTAAATATGCTCCTAAATAAATCATTTTTTTAATATGGATTAGATATACATAGAATTTTCAACTTACTTTAAGTATTTAACTCATTTAGAATTATGCATTATGATTTGTAAACTAAAGTAGTGTAAGTCATTTTTTAGAAATTATGCCTAATATATGGAATTGAAATCATATCAATGCATGTAATATATGTAACGATTTTCCTCCTATATAGGATAATGATAGTGGTTATGCTAATACAACTGGTGAGGGATAACTTATAACTATACTGGGATAGCTGACTCAGGTTCTAAACAACAACCTTACCTGTATGTAGAACCGTGATCCACAACATGGAGGATCAGTGTTAGATTTCTACATGAGACAAAAACCTCCATTATTCAATGGGAATATAAATCCATTTTTAGCTGAGTAATGGATAGGTTCCTTAGAGAAAATATTTATTTCTTTAGGGATTAACGAAAGGGAAAAAGTTTTTATGGAAGCCTATCATCTATCCGAAGATAAATATAAATTGTGGTCATTAATTCAAAACATGAAGCATGAGGAAACGGTAGAAAATGTAGAATATAGATAATTTATAGAACTATTCATATAAAAATACTTTTCTCATGATCTATGAGTGTTTATAGAGAGGTAATTTTTTAGTCTGAGGTAGAAGGAGGATAAGAATGTTGCAAAGTATAAAGCTAACTTTAAATGGACAACAATGCAAGCTACAAACTACATACGTAACCCAAGAAGTATGATTGATCGATATTTGATGGGTTAAAACCATTCCTCCAACGGGAATTGGTTTTAAAATCTTTTTATTCATACTAAGATACACAATCATGTGCTATCAAGACAAAAAAAGGAATTCTCCTTGTCTTATGAGTTTAAATTAAAGCAAGAGAAAAATAGGGATGTTGAACACTCTGGGAAAGGAAATATGGGTAGGAATATAAATTATTACATTTTCACCATACAATATATGATTCTATGTTCACAAGGTTTGAATGGCATGCTAAAGAGTACATACATAAATCAAGAACTAAGATTTATCAATTCATTGATGGGATAAAACGATTCCTCCAACGGGAATTGGTTTCACTATATTTTTCATCATATGATGATATAGACTCATGTGTTATCAAGAAAAAAAATGAATTTTACAAGTTATATGAATTTTTTTTTGACAAAATAAGACGGATCCATTAATGATGGAGATCAGCAGAAATACAGGAGCATAACCACGATGGAAAATGATTGAACCAAAGCATATCCTCGTAGGGAGGGCCAATGCCTGCCATCTTGTGAGCGGCTTCATTCGCTTCCCTTCTAATAAATGAGAAATTGCAGGAATTGAAGCCTTGTCTCCGCGAGTGAATACACCGGATAATGGGACCGAAAGGTTGAAGCCCGCCTTCAGTGAGATTGATGGCATTGATTACAGTGAGACAGTCGGATTCGATGTGAATGGAATCCCAACCGCAATCTTTTGCGAAGTTTAAACCAGCAAGGATGGCGGCGGCCTCCGCGACTGAGGGCTCCCAAAGTGCATAACGTGCTTCGTATTTGGCAGTGATAAGATTTCCCAGGTTGTCTCGGGCCAGTAAACCAAGTCCAACTGGGCCATCCTTAGGAAGAGAGGCATCCACATTGATCTTAAAAGTCCCTTCCGGTGGGGGGCACCAATGTTGGGGAATAGGAGGGTGGGTGGAAAGTCTTTGTTGTTCAGGGTGGTTCTGCCATACCGCAATCCATGACAATTCCCGGTCAATCCAAAATCTGGGGGGCCTCCGGAAATGATTGAATATGGCCTCGTTCCGCCTATTCCAGATAATCCAAGCCAAAATGCACAGGGCGCCTGCTTTAGCCGGCGAAAAGGAGGAGCACCATCGCATCGGGAGAGATGTAAGATCTGAGGCGGTGTCCGGGAACAGCTCTATAGATGATCCCCAGCCATTCCAAACCTCCTGAGCCCCGGGACATTGAACAAGAGCATGGAAAGGGGATTCAGTCACAGAAGGGCAGAAAGGGCAAGAGTTGTCGTTTGAGAAGTGTCTGTAGACAAGGAGGCTCTTAGTTGGGAGGATACCAGTGCACACCTGCCTCCAGAAAAAGCGAACCTTAGGGGGAACATTAAGCTTCCAAATTGATGTCCAGGGCCTCGCATCTCCTTCTGAAATCTGAGCAGAAAGAGCTCGCCGGTAGCCAGCTTTCACTGTATACTCACCTGAGCTGTCGTTTGTCCAGTAGAGATGATCTGGCCCTGCGTCTGACACACAGGGAATACTCAGAATAATTCTCATATCCCTCTCATTAAACCAGGAGAAGAGTTTTTCCAGACACCAACCCGCCCCTTGATCATCAAAAAGACAACAGACTGTGGCATGTTCGGATCCTGGAAAAACAGGGGATGGCGCCTTCGTGCCTGTCAGATCAACAAGCCAAGGATCGGTCCAAATCTTGACCGTGGAACCATTCCCAATCCTCCAGCCTAGGCCTTTCCTCAGTAGATTACGACCGCCCCAAATGCTTCTCCAGAGAAAACTGGGTCGATAGCCAAGATGGGAATCCATAAAATCCTTATGTGGGAAATATTTAGCCCGGAGAACACGCGTGCATAGGGATGATGGTTTCTGAACACTCTGGAAAAGGAAATAAGGGGAATAATGGAAAAGATAACATTCTACCCTATAGTAATTGTTCAAAGAAAAACCCTAGTACATTCTTAAATCGGATGGGAGTTTGTTATAAGGGTGGATAAAAATGCCACCAATATAGTTATTTCAAGGGGAAGAAAGAAGATAACAATGTTAAATGCTAAAATTGTAAAAATATGGGACATTCTAAAAATGATTGTCCTATGTGTCAAGGATTATTTCCCTAGAGAAGTCCAAGGGAGAATAAAAAATATTTTGTGATCACCACTATAGATATTGAAGTTCCAAATGATGTAATGAATAGTACTTTAATTGTTTCCTAAAATTTATCCAAATCATTATTTGATTATATATCCTAAAATTCTTTTATGTATTCCCAGTTTCCTTTAAAAATTAGATATTTCCAATTCTCATTAAAATGGGAGTCTTCAGTCAAATCCTATAAGGGAAGTCTCAATGAAATAAATATGTGTTAGGAAGTTCCCACTATATCAATAAAATATTCATTTACTTACTTTATCATCATACCTATGGTATAATTTGATATAATCCTCAATATGGACTGACTATAAAAATATGATGTGAAAATTTATAGCAATAAGAAGGAAGTTGTGATTTGTGAGGAAAATGTAGAATACATTATCTTTAGATAAGAAACTTCATCACCTAATTCTTATGAAAAACCACCCCAGGTAGATTTTTTGAATGATATTCTTTGGGAGAATGATGAAATAACATCTAGGGATGAAGGAAAAAATATTAAAATTGAGTATGTACCAATTTACATCAATATATTAATGTATTTATAGAATATTTTCCTAGAAATCCTCTTGAGTAAGTAGTTGAGTTTACTGTTGATTTAATCAATGATGCAAGGCCAATATAAAAATCTCTAAAAAGAATGGCCATAGTGGATTCTTTGGATCTAAAGAAAAAACTAGAGTAGTTGAGTAATAAGTGATTTATTTTCCCT
The DNA here is from genome assembly GCA_963277665.1 of Viscum album. Taxonomy (NCBI): domain Eukaryota; kingdom Viridiplantae; phylum Streptophyta; class Magnoliopsida; order Santalales; family Viscaceae; genus Viscum; species Viscum album. The sequence continues at coordinate 1,706,992,473 of OY728157.1, read as the reverse complement.
TGTGTTTCTCCGTGGGGAGCCCAAATTAATTATGTTAAAAATAAATATGCATAATTGAGGTTATCCATTGAGTATTGAGGAATCAATGAAATTACAATAAAGAACAAGTATCATATTCCCCGCATTGATGATTTGTTTGATCAATATCATATAGATCAATATTTTTCAAAGATTTAACGTCATTCTAGATATCATCAATTGTGTGTAAATAAAGACGATATTACAAAGAAAACATTGCAAACCATTTATGGGAATTACAAGTTTACAATAATACTATTCAGAATAACTAATACACACTCTATTTTAATGGATCAAATGAACCTGTGTTCAAGGAATTATGTGAGGATTTTTTCATAGTATGTATTGATGATATTTTGTTATACATCAAATTCTATGAAGTCCATGGGAACCACTTGAAAATTGTTCTGAAGAATCCTAGAACAAATAGACTATATGGGAAGTTTAACGAGTGTGAATTATAGCTTCTGGAAATTTATTTTCATGGGCATATTGTCTCAATGCACAGAATCAATATTGATATTGAGAAGAAAAAGGAAATCTAAAAATGGCCAGCACCGATGAGTATAACCTAGGTATATAATTTTATTGTTTTAGAAGGTTAATATTAGCATTTCGTCTAGAATTTTGTCTGATTAGAAAACCCATTAACCAATCTCACAAACAAAAGGGTTAAATTCATTTGAAAAAAATAGTGTGATTTTTTTAAGAATTTAAGAGATGATTAGTCAATTCTCCAATATGGAATTTTGTATCTGGAAATAATTGGTTTGTCATTTGTAGTGATGTATCATGGAAAGGACTTGTTTGTGTTCTTATGAAGAATGCTATAGTTACTACTTATGTATCATTTAAATTAAAAATCCATGATCAAAATGACCAAACTCATGATATTGAGTTATAAGTAGTAATATTTTCTCTAAATATATAGAGACATTATCTCTATGTTGAAATATTTGAGATATATATAGATCACAAGAGTATGAAATCTATTTTCTCACATAAATAACTCTACATGAGACAAAGGATATGGCATGAGATACTCTAGGATTATGATTGTACAATACACTACCCCCAAATGAAGGAAAATAAGGTGGCATATGCATTGAGAAGAATAGAACATGGAGTTCTAAACAAAATGAGATTTGAAAAAGATCTTATGTTCATGGATCTAGTAAAGTTGGATATGTGAATTATCATGGAAGGTGAAACATAAATAATTTTTCAATTGGATTCCAAACCATTTTACTAAAAATGATAAAAAGTTCTCAGTCTGATAATGAGGATTCTCTAAATAAAATTAAAGAAGGGATTAATGGTAGATAGATTGACATTATTTATGAAGATGGGATTTTGAAATTTGGGAAAAGGATTTATGTTCCCGCGATAACTTATTTAAAGACTGAATTATTGTATGATTCTCATATATCCAATTTATCTATACACCATGGTGTCACTAATATATATATAAATTTGGGTGAGTATTTTTGGTGTGGAAAAATGAAGAGGGAGATTTCATATTATTTATTGAGATGTTTGGTTTTTCAACAGGTGAATGCATGAAAAAACATCATAGAGGAGTCATGAAAACTCTACCTATACCTATATAGAAATGGGATGATATTATGATGGAAATTATCATGGGGATAATGAAGACTCCCAGAAGAAATGATGTGATATGGGTTATTATCAATTGTATTACCAAATCAGCATATTTTCTTTCAATAAGAGTAGACTTAAAACTTTAATGTTTAGAAAGACTCTATATTAATGATGTTGTAATACATTGTGGTGTTCCCATATTGATTGATTCTAATTTTGATCCCTATTTTACATCAAAATTATGGAAAAGTCATCATAGCGCCCTATATACTGAGCTATGTTTGAGCACTACCTACCACCCTCAAATTGAGGGAAAATCAGAAAGGACTATTCAAACCGTATAAGACATGTCTAGATCATTATCAGAAGAATTTCAAGGAATATGGAGTTAGTATTTCCTCTAGTAGAATTTTATAAAACAATATATTCCATTCAAGCATCCATATGGCACCATATAAAGCATTATAAGAAAATAGATATCTCACACAAACATGTTGGTATGATGTCGGTGAAATAAATCATGTAGGCCCCTAAAATGTTACCAAAATGATGGAAAAGTTAAATACTATTCAGACTCAAATATAAACACCTCAAAGTAGAAAAAATAGCTATGTTGATAACTGAATGATTTGGAATTTCAAGTGGGAGATCTTGTTAACTTGATAGTATCTTCATGGAAGGGTGTTATATGATTTGATAAGAAGGGTAAATTTAGTCATAGGTATATTGTAACTTTTGAAATTCTTGAATGAATTGGAGTTGTAGCTTAATATTTGTCAATGATTCCAAGTCTCTCCACTGATCATGATGTGTTGCACATATCACTATTAAAGAAATACATGCATAACCTAATGAATGTACTCACCTATAATGAAATGTAACTGGAACCCGATATGTCTTATTGTGAATACCCTATCAAAATTTTTGGTACTAGAGAACAAGTGTTGAGAAATCTGATGAATCACATGGTAAACGTTCTTTGGAGAAAACATAAAATAGAAGAGGTGATGTAGGATCCTGAGGATGTTATAATGAAGAACCACCTGAATCATTTTATGAAGTGATATTATATAAATTTCTAGGATGAAATTATTTGATGTAGGTATGATTTTGACACCCCAATCTATCATGGTATTCTTTTTTATAAATAATTCAATATCTTGAGTTGCACGCAACACCAAGTTCAAGCGCACCACAACTAGACCTTTAAAAATTCCACTATTAATATTAATGACCAAATTTTGTATTTTATATATTCCATAAAATTTTAATATTCATCTCATGTGTTTCTTATGCATGATATATGAAAATTTTAAATTTTCTGAATAAAAGAATTATTTTTAAAAAATATGATTTTACAATCTTTAAATAGAGAACTATTTTTAAATACAATATTTTACAAATTTATATATTAAATATGGGAATATAATCCTTTTCTTTATAAGAGTTACCTAAAAATTTATCATGGACGAATGTTTTTTGTTTTTTTAATAACTTTCAAATTTTAATTAATAGAGAAAAATACTACATTTAAATTCAAAACATCTTTTTAATTTAATCTATTTATATTACTATATTATCATTTTAATTGGTTTTCAAGTATAATTATATTATGTTTTTCATTTTATTTAATGTAGATCATTGGAATTAATTTTACATTAAAATTATATATAAACACATGCTAATCTTTTGATGGTGTTTACTTTTGAAAAACTTGTTTTCTTGTTTTGTTAAAGAGGATTACTTTTAAATTAACTAATCAAACTTCTGTGTTTTAAATATTGAAAAATATATTCCATATTTGAAATCATTGGGTAAAACATATGTTAATAGGTTACATTTTTGATATTATGAATAATAACTTCAATAATTTTGTATTCCCATGGTTAAGGGTAAATCAGTTAATTAATGGTAAAAATAATATTATAAAATAACCCTAAAACCAGTAAAAAATATATTGTATGACTAAATGATACATTTATAACCTATTTTTCTAAATGGAATCATTTAATTTATCTTTTTCCATGATTACGACATTAATATTATTAAATTTAGTTAATGTGGAAAAATTTCACACTCATTTCTTATATGTATAATAATTTTAATATAGAGAACTAAAAGAGATAACATCTATTATAAATAGTCTTTGAAAGTATCATAGGATCACCTACATTAGAATAATTTATTTATAATTTTTTATTATTAAATAATTACCATTAATGATGAAACAAAACTGATCCATGAATTATTTTATTAATAAAAATGTCAAATAAATGATATTACAAATATTAAAATAAATATAATATGACTAAATTAATGACATAAATGAATTTTATAGATAACATAGGCATGTTATTCACATATTTTATGTATTGGTATGACATTATCATGAAGTTTTGATATTTTGTAAAATTAAATTACCAAATAGTATAAAAATTGACATAAATGATTCTTTAAAATAAATAATATTTTATTAAATGTTATAAAATTCATAAAAATACCAGGTTGTGTAAAATAACTAGTATAGTGTTAAATAATTCATTAATTATCCAATTGTGGTTTTATTGGAATATTATAGTAACTAAATTTACCATGTATTATAAAAAACAAGTAGACAAGGTAATAGTCAATCTTTTTAACTAAGGATTAAACTAAAAAATAAGGTAAATTATGTGACCTAAACTTGTATAAAAATAATTGGATGTCATTATTTCCTCCCATTATCATTTTTACTCGAAATAACTCACTTTTGGTCTATTTTAAAATGAATATAAATTAATAATAATTTAACAGTTTTGGAGTTTCAAAAAGAATATATCCGCTCTCTTATAAAAGGGATCCTCTCCTTCTATATTATTGACACCTCTAATCCGTTTTTCTTGGACCAAACCTAGAAACATATCCTCATAAACTACCTAACTTCATCATAGTGTCGATTATTTTTCCACAAAACCATCAAAAGGAATCCTTTTTTACCAATTAAAAGGATTTCCTCAAAGAAGAGGTAATTGTTTTACCAATTGTATTCAATTTATTGTACTCTTCTACATCTTCTTCATCTATTGTTTCCACATCAATGTAATAAATCCAATAAAATATTCATTCTAATATTTTATTATAATAATAGAACAATCATATTCATCCATTTATCCAACCTATGAATAACAATATCACTATTCTTCTGTAGTTGGGATTTGGCTTAGTGGTTAACACCCCTTAATTCTATATGAAAAATGGGGATTCAAAACCCATCAGGCGTAGGCACTGTAGCGTACTATAGCAGTGGAAACACTGTAGCAATGGCGGGCACTATAGCGGTGGCAGGTCACTATAGTGGCAGCAGGGTACTGTAGCAGTGGCGGGTACTGTTCGGTACTATAGCTGACAGGTACTATAGTAGTACTATTCACATAATGGGCTTCGGACCAAAAAATTGGACCTACGGGCCATGTAATGGGATAAATTCCAACGGGGAATTTGGGCTATGTAATGGGTCTCCCCCTACCTATTCAAAGTGTTCTTTGCATTGTTTTAATAATAAATGAGGCTTCTACCCCAGCCTTTTAAAAAAGTATCACCATGCGTGTGAACGTACGTCTTATTGTCTCCACCTCATGGTGTAATTTGTCATTAAATACTACATTATTTGGATAGGTATAATGATGAGTATAATGGATATAAATAATTAATATAACATGATAATTACTCTTTTCATTAATATATTATCCAATTCTATACAATTAAAATGAAAATGGAATGATATCATCGCTCGTGCGTATGTACTTCCTACCATCTCCTTGACACTGTGAGATTCATACTCCATGATAACCATTAAATATTGATTTTATGATTTATATGATGATTAAAAATAATTATTATGATCATAATATCATACTTCATATGAATAAAATAAATCATATGCATAAAAAGCATTGCTTACATGGAAAAACAGAAAGGGGAAATGAATTAGTTGACACAAGAACTAATTGTAATTTTGAAGTGCTATTAAGAAAATTACCTAATAGGATCATATATGATATCATAAATATGGATATGGTCATGGTATAATTTAATAACAAGATTTAACCATTATACAAGAGGTTAACACACCATTTACTAAAGGAATATACAAGGTAGGTGTTAATTTCACAATCTCATTATTATATGATATTATGTATACATAAGTATCTACCGGGACATCATTATCATCAATATCCATATTTCATAAAATGTATTTCAAAATATTATCAACAATTCGATAAATTCATTTTTACCCATGTTTTAAAATTTAAAAAAACGTTTTTATAAGAATCTTTAAGCCTTTTCCAAATGAGGTACTTTACGACCATTTCAACAAATTAATGAGTAAATGTTTTTTAGATTATATGGCTCAAGCGACTATTTTACACTATTACAATGCCTTAACATTTTGAATCTTTTCTTACAAGATTATATGGTTATTTTCATAAGTAATGTTTTCTTTTAAAAATATTTAGCTTTTAAATAATTTCAAAGTAAAAATGGGATATTTCTCTCAAAAAAATTTAATGAATTTATTATAGTGTTTTCATATATTTCAATGTACTTTTTTAGATTTTATCCTTGATTGAGGTTGATTTATTATGATATAATATTTCATATTTTTTTTCAGGTTTAATGATATATTTGACTATGGTTGTGCTATTTGTATACCATTCACTGTTTATTGTCAAAGTATTCGCATAGTTTTAATATGAATTTTAATGTTTGGTTTCACCCTTTTCATATGAGGAATGAATTGGACTTAGTATGTGATAGGTGGGTCCGCTATAGCCCCTCGATGCATCATTTGGTCTCATGAGACAATCTAGTTTCTTGGCATGATTCCTTGATGGTAAGGTTATTTGTTGTCTTGTCATGAGGCCTTGAAAGCATGGTTATAATGTACAACATTATGAATTTCCTCATTATGTGATTAATATTACATGTGATTATTCAGTATATCCTTGTGAACATTTAAATGAAAATATTTTATTTATTCTTTCAATATTATTCTAATGATTGAGTTTAAGAGTCTTGTGTTTTAGTTTTACACCTTGCCTTAAAAGTTTATGTTTATCTACGATAGCCTCTTCTATATTGTTTACCCTTAATGAGCATCTGATCTCACCCCTCTATTATGTTTCATTTTTACTAGGAATAAGAGAAGAATATTATGACTGACTTGTACAAATAGTCTAAGGGATAAGAGTGTTTTCAAAGGGGATAATATGTTGTTTTAATTTTTAGATGTTATGTAAAACTTATGTTTGTATCTAGTATTTCGAGGGATACAAAATTGATCAGTCCCTAGAGAAGTGATATCTTATGGTCATGAAAATTTAACTTTAAATAATGCACCAACTCAAGGAAACTTATATTGGGACATTACTAAATGTCTATCATTCATTAAAATATTATCATGAATTCATGATTATATAACGGTAGGAAATTAAATGTAAAAGAATAAATTTTCATGAAATAACTGAAATATAGTAAATTAAATTAGATTTTTTATAGGTAGATCATAATATTTCATCAATGTAAACTTAATCATAAACAATCATGGTAAACAATGATACTGTAATATAAAACATTTAACACTTCGGTATCTTCTAAATGATAATCCCCATAAAAAAATATAATTACAAGAAAATTTAAATAAAATTATATAAATTAAATTCATTATATAACATGTAATAGAGTATTTATATACCCCACATAAAAGAATATAGTTCGATAACATAACATGTGTCCTATAGAAGAAAATTTGAGACAAAATTCCCTTTCTTTAAGTATCGACGGTATTTGTGCACATTTGAACATTTTTTATAATAAATATACATTTATTGTATGTATATTATATAGAAATAATTTTATATATGACATCATATATGAAATTCTTATTATCTTATACTACATATTTATTAATAATTTCTTATTAAAATATTTTTTTGTGTAATGACTGCTTTGTTTTTCAAATAAGATTTGATTTGGTATTTTTGGTCATTTTAGATTGATCATGGTAAAATATTCTATATAATGTTAACCACGATAATACTATAATATATATTCACTATATATATATTTAATTTAATCTATAAAATTTAGTGATTTAAAATGAAATTCATCATCCATGGAGATGGTAGGGTATAAATATACATGAATGATATTTCCATTTTCTTAACTGAAGAAAAAAAGGATGTAAAATAATATATCAGCATTATAGAGACATTATAATATCATATATATGAAATATAATAATTAAAAATATCCTAATCACCTTTTATGTATAGTTTAAGTGAAGAATGAACCACATCGCTTCACAAGGTTGTATCCTACTGTACACATGAGGAACATTATTGTATTCCCATGGAATAGAATGAAATAGGGTATACATGATATTAAAATTTAACAAGTATAATTATGTTATTAATTTGATATATATATATATATAATTTAAATAAATTATTTTATCCTCCCATGAGAGGCAGTGATGGATAAAAAATTATATCTGTTTGTGAGGTAGTATTCCTCCATACACATGATTGAGAGTTCTGTTTCCCATTTTATAGAAGAGGAGAGTGATGTTTGTTATTATATAAACATAAGAACATATCATTAAATGTTATATACTCTTCTTATTATATTGGTATTATTATTAATTGAATAGTGATGATAGGAGAAGAATTAAAAAGCTTAGAGATAATAATTACCTTTTTCTTAGAACAACATCATTTGGATCTCTTGTTGAAGAACCTAGTGTTTCTCTTATTGGAATAAAAAGAATCTATAGAACAAATATAATGACTGTATGGAGTTATTTATTCATGTTTTGGATTTGAAAAATGTCTTAATATGTGTGTATAAGGGAGGAGAGGAAGTTCCCTTTAGTAATTGGGGAGGAGAGATATTTTGAAAATACCAAAAACTATTGAATAATGGGGTGTCACTCTCATACTACATGCCTTGAAAATTTAATAATAATAAATTTTACGGATTATATGGTCTAAAAATACCTTCACCATAAAAAAACCCATGTTTTGAATATTTTATTCCTTATCCTTTATGTTTAATTAATTTTACCATTTTAGTTTTCACCATGGTAACTTGAACTTTTTTCCCTAGGTAGTTTATCTTTAAAAAAAGGAAAATTGGACTAATTTTACAATTTGGAACCAATGGTTCTATATACTAAATCCAATTTATTTTATAAAACTCGTATTTGTGTTCGAAACTAATTTTTACACATGCACATGTAAGGCGCAAAACCTTGTTTTAACCTAAATCACGATAATTAATTTGTTTTTCAAATATTAACCTTTATGAAAGAAATTAATTTTATCATATTATATAATATAAAATTTTCATATTTAAAATATTTTATCCATTTAATAAAATTCAAATCATAGAATTCGTATAATTTAAATAAATTTTAATCATATAAACACAACGAAAAAGTTTGTTTCCAAAGGGAAAACTTTCAAAAGTACAAAACGTTTTAATATAAAAATTAAATTTGAAATGGTTCTAATGCCCTGAATTTGATTAATAAATATATAATGTAAGTTATTTAATTTTTAAAACCAATTAAAAAATTTTTTATCTTGTAAATTCATTAAATAAAAATTCACTTTTAAAAAAAATAATTACTTTTTACCATTCATTAAAAGATTAATATATTTAGAATATTCTCAAAAATTTCATAAAATATTATCTTTATATTTATATTTAAAAAATTAATTTGTTTTTTCATATTAGATTTCTAAATTAAAAATATTATTATTATTATTATTTCATAAAATTACTAAAAACATTTTTTGATAAAATAGTATTTTCAAGACATATAATATCTTTATTAAAAATTAAGTAATATTTTTTCGATATGAATTATTTATTTAAAAAATTATAAATAATTATCAAAACTTATTTATTCATATTCAGTCAACCATGTTTATTGTTTTGGTTATAATGGTCTAGTGTAAAAAATAATATTAATAGTATATTTTGCTTCCTTAAAACTCGATTTTTCCTGTAATACAAGCTATCAAATAAATTAAATTTATTCATAATAAATATTTCATAAAATATTTGGGTGTTATAATAAAATATAGATGTATTCATGAAACCTATTTCATTTTCATTTTTTAATCAATCAACGATGAAATATGGATGATTTCAACTACCTGTGGAACACATATATATGGTTTATCATTATATTTGTCATTATATGATTGATGGAACCGATATTACCCTTCAATGACTTGGGTAACTCACTATATCTCATCAAATTACATGTTCTATAAATGTGGTCGGATTGTAGTGCCCTATTGGGGCGTTCAATGACGTTTCTAGGAATAGGGATTGAAACCAATCCCTAATGATATTTCTCCCAATATGTTATAATGAACTTGGAAATAATAAATAATATTGGAAATAGTTTTCTATTCTAATGTATGTTCAAAAAATATAGGCCATACACTAATGACCATTTTGGATTTCTATAGTTCATGCTTATCGGTACATGTTTTCACACTCATATAACTTAACAATTATGTTAGGAATAAAAACATATATCATGAATCTTGTTTTATGATATATGATTTATTGAGTATCATTGTCATATTTTATTCTAAGAACCTTGATTGTGTCATAATACACTTATTCTCATATTATAGTCACTTATGATCATTGATTGATGACTACTATGTTCACCCATATAATTCATCTGATCTAACCCTTCTTGTTTTCTAATTCCCAAGGTTGTAAAGTAAAGTGTCTTTTATGTGTTATATTGGATCTCATGTAAAATAAAATCATGGTAATATATTTAAAAAATTGTAAAATAATGCCCTTATGTATCTTGCCTCCAAATAAAGTAAACTATTTAATCTTATGGTGTCATTTATTATAGAAATAAATAATAATCATGTGAAGTGATGTATTTAATACGTTTTATTATCATAGGTCTCTTCATTGGTAGATAAATCCATATGTATTAGCATGGGTCCTATTTTTAATCACTAATAAAATCCATCATTGTTCTTAACTATTATATCAAAAAAATTAATTATTGCTTATATTTTTCTCAATATCTACGATTACTATTATGTATTACTTATATAATTTTATATTAAGGAATATCCAATAATATAGACCATTAATATTTTTTCCTAATCATTTTGTCTCCAAAATTATAACTATAATATTTTTAGACCCTATAAAATTATTGATTGAATTTAAATGGATATAAAAGAAACCCATATTCTTATAAAATTTCAACGTATTTATTAATATTTTAGGTGGATGATAAATCAATTTTTTATAAAACATTTTCCATTATCATTATCTCATGTTGTGGTAAAATATATTAATTAACTTTTCCAAAAATTGCACGTATTTATTTATCACGTACACTCCTCCCCCATTACTACCCCTCTTGTTCCAACATTGGATATGGAGAAGTACACCAAATCCTGCAACTAATAGGTCATGGGTTGGATACTTTCACTCAGGGTATAGAATGAATACAAATAAAAGGAGTTAAACTTAATTTATAAATATGAAGAAAAACATATAAGATAAACTATCCATCTTAACCACATAAAAAATAGATAAATCGTCATTGTAGTTAAATATTATGTCAAAAAATCAAAATAATTTGAAAAGTACAAAGAAGAAGACTAAGCATTTCCCTTCAACCCTAATATCCCCTTAAAAACTCCAGGTTCTACAAATTTCTAGCTCAATCACCATTTAGATCCTATGGAGTTAAAGAATGGTTTATATATATATATATATGTGGTGAAAATAAAAGTATACATAGTTGTATCCTCCCATAAACATCATTTATAAATGTGAGAGAATCATACTATAGTTCTAAGAATAAAAAAAGTAACCCACGTGATTCCTAAGTTGGTAATTATATATAAATCTTCAACATGATCCATTCACAAAATAACTCATAGATGTAATTCATTATATATGAAAACAATTTAAAAATAATGGTATGCCATGTTCACTCCCTAATTTAGTCTTCACTATTAAACACAAAGTCCAAATGACTTGTTATATAATTCCTTTTATAAGTAATATATTCCCTCAAAAACCATATTGCAACCATGTCATTATCTAATCCTATAAACCTTCCACACAAATCACAATCAAATCTCATCACCACCTAACTAGTCTAAAATTCATTATAGCCTATGTTTCATGAATTATAACTCAATATATCATAGCCCTGTAATGTAAACCTATATTAACAACCTTAACTACGATAGAAATGTTTATATTGTTATATATTATATAGTCCAAACCCATAATAGACCCCCATGGTAAAAATGATAGCCACCACAATGCGTGTAGACACATAACATATAACTTATTCCATCATAGATATAATATGGCTACAAATCATGCTATATCTAATTTAATGGTGGGGAATAGATAGTAGTTATCCATATATCCCCTCAATGGGGTGTTTGAAATGAAAGGAATTAATGAATAGAATATCACACATCCTAACTATGGAAAACTAAATAGTCATATAAACTTCAATAAAATATCCCCAAGTCTAAATATTGAATATAATATTCAATATTAGTCCCAAATTCTACTTATAAGGTCTTAGAAACTATAATTCGTATGAGAACATGTAATAGCCTATAATATGTACATTCAAAACTGGTGATAAAGATAAAATCTTAAAAAATGTGATCCATTTTTTTCCATAAAAACGTAAAAAGTAAAATGAAATAATGGTACACTTTCATACCCAAAGACCTTTTAAGGATAGAGTTTTAGAGTATTTTTAAAAAAATATTACATACCATAGAAAAATAAAGAGGTGGTCTAGGAAAATGAAATATATATATATCAAAATATTTCTTAATGTATTTCACTTTTATTATACATATCATACTTAAAACCATTCTTTATATCCTATGGAAATGGAAACCTAAGAAAGGGGGAGCTCAGATATAACATCACGTAATTTCCATGTATTATTTGGAAATATTATATGCAATTATTCTGAGACCTGTTGCTGAGATGACATGTGATTCTAATGATCGGTGTCCCCAAAACAATTTTTTGAAAAATGATAAAACTTAAATTGTAATGTCCCAGAGTTTATGTATAATTTTTTAATTATATGGAATTATTTAGAGACCATGTAATCTTACGGCACGTGATTCTGATGCCCGGAGTACCTGGAATGACCCGTCGAAAATTGTTATGTTTTAAATAGCATGCGTGACTGGTTTTCTTGAAAAAGTGTAATAACTATTAAGAGGGTTCCTGAATCAAAACTCTTAGGGAACCATTGTGTTCAAGATGTAAGTTTTACCCTGGGTGCGACTTAAGTTTTGTATGCACATGCCTCCAGTGTTAAAACTCAAAAATTACATAATCATAAATAAAATTATTGAGTAAAATTATTATTTTTCAAATTCTTATAACTCATGAATGGTGACTTGAATTAAAAATATGAGACCATTTCTAGAATCATGAGGGTATGATTTCCTTAGGTAGATCATAACATTGACTGACGCGTGCCGACAATGGAAGTTAGATTTTTTCTGCAAATAAAATAATTCAGTAAAAAAAATTTATTGTTAAATTCTATAAATCCTAAATGGTAACTCAAATTGGAAATCTGAGAGTATTGTTGAGATCGTGAGGGAATCTTTCTCTTAGGCAGAGCCTAACCTTGACCAGCGCGGGTTGATGGTGACTGTTAATAATTTTTGAACTTTTTGTAAGGTACGTTCAGCAAACGTACAGGTGGCATTTTCTAACTTTTAAACCGGTGCTCAGATTTGAAATCTAAGAGCACCGTTGAATCTGTAGTGCTGGGATTCTTTTAAGGGAGGCTTCACTTCGACCATAGTTGGTCAGTAGAAGAAGATAATTTTTCGACTTTACAAAAAAATATTATAATAACTTATCAATGTTTTTTTATTTCATTTCGATAATAGTTGAGTGATGGTGGAAGGACTGATGATTTTTCAAGACATTTATTGGCTTGTCCCTCAATCTTTGTAACATCAACATTGCAACATTAAATGTGGTTCATAAGTGAACAACATTAATGACATGCGACACTGTCGAATCTCTTGTCTGCTTAATGGAAGCTTGGGTGTGGGTTTTTGACACGGTTGTGCAGAACCTCTGGCAAAGTACTGTGACACCTTCCACCGATGAATAATGGAGGATTTGACGACACCTAATGTATAATCGCTCTGTAGGTCGATGGATGACGAACTTCAATGCTCGTGAACCTTCTCATTCATCTGCAATACCCTTGAAAGTGGAAGCACTGCCATCCACAGTGGTCACCAGTGATCTTTGAGGTAGGGGGTTTTTGTTTGGAATGGGGTTTATCATTATTTTTATTGTGATATATAAATTACTCCCACTTGTTATAATGATAACGTATAGGGAATGGTCCAAACAAACAAGGGTCGAACCCTCGACCGCTTGATTTTCATTGCGTTCTTTTTGGGATTATTTTTAACTCGACGGAAAGTGGAAATCGGGAGGCATGCAATGATGGCAACATCTCGGGTGTGTCGTAGGCGTGTCTGGAAGTAAGAGAAGACCACCGGAGATCACCCGGTGGCCCGTGGAAGCTCCCCTGGTGTGGTACCATTGTGGATTCACTGGCGATAGGCATAGGCGAACGACAGGGGTAGCGATGGTGGCGGTCGGTGCTTTCTGGCCGCTGAATAGAGGCGGTTCCTGAAGGCGTTGCGGCCGACCGAAGGGGCAGCCATTGTGGGCCAACTGTGGTGATGGAGAGGCGACGCACCATCGCACACCACGGTGGCGCAGAACAAGACTTCAAAGCCACGACGAAGGGAGGGGACCGGCTTTTCTCTGGTCCCGAGGACACCCAACCGACGCCACCTGACACCACCAATAAAAGATACGTATAGCTCATTGAGAGGTTTGAGAGGTGGACCGTGCGACCTCCACGCGGGTTGCGCCAGCCAGCAGGCCGAGCCACTGCGACCCCACCCAGTCAGAGCGGGTCGGGCCGATCTTGCCACGGACCTGCCCAGCCAGGCCAATCCATGCCTATTCGGGTTGAGCTGGGTCAGACTTGGACTGGGTCGTGTCGACCAAAACTAGGTCAGGTCGGCCCAGACTGGGTCAGAATGGGTTTTTCCTACCAGGTCGAACCAGACTCGGACCCTCTCAGGCCCAAATTTGCTTAAAAGGTCGCGTCTTACAAACGAGACGTCCATTTGATGAACCGTCTATGAGAACTGGGTTTTTTGGAGCGAGATGGTCCTTTTGAGATAATCCACGAGTGTTTTAGGGAAAGCTTTAGTACATACGAGTTGTATTGACTACAAATCCAATCGGTCCCTCAGCGCTAAAATTCCAATAACATACAGATCATGCATTCGGTTGATGAGCTGTTTGTTGCATTTGAACCCTTATGAGATGAAAGATATTTGCGTAAATTATTCATTGGATTTCGTTATGGTTGATATACGATTGATGTCTTAAGTAGAGGTTTCTCCGAGAAACTAGTATACTATGAGTGGGAATCTAGTTTCTAGCTGAGACGTGATTAATGAAGAGAGATTATATGTGAATCAGTACCGATCGATTCAGTGTGAATCAGAACCCAGAGATTCTGTGTGAATTAGAACCTATCAATTTTGTCTGAATCAACACCCAATGATTTAGTATGAATCATCACCGAGCGATTCTTTGGGAATCAGCACCTAATGATTTTTTCTGAATCAGCAACCAGCGATTCTATGTGAATCAGCCCCCATTGATTCTTTATGAATCACCACCCATTGATTCTGCGTGAATCATCCCCCAGGTCAATCCTCTGTGGGTCTTGTGGGGGTTAGTACTTATCGATCCTGTGTGGGTATTGCGGGGGTTATTACATATTGATCATGTGTGGTTCAGCAGCAGTGCCTCTTAATAGAGTAAGATGATCTAGCCTTCGGCTAATCATCTGTACTGTTGTACTCAGTTATACCTAGTCTGATATGTGTCTTTTGATTTGTTATTTGTGATTGAGATCATGCTTTTGGTTTTCCTTTGTGGAATTTTGAGAGTCCTTTGGGGTCTCGGGGTCCCTACAGGGTATTTTTATACTCACCCCTACATGAGCTTTACCTGCACCAAATTGTGTCTTATGTAGATGAAGAGATTCCTTGGTTGAGACTCGAGAGATACAAACAAATGTTGGACAATGATGACGGTTAACGTGGAGAGCCGTGGATATGGGTTATACCTACCCTTCAGGTAGGATACCCAATGGATGATCTCATGAGATGTTTTCTGTTTTTAGTTCTAGTTTTATTTTTTAAGTTGGGATTGTATTCTAGCCCCTTTACTTTTAGTACAGGCTATTACTACTGCGGTTTTACTTTGTGTTTGCATCTTTTTGTGTTCATGGGTAGTGTGTTTGTATAGGTTTAAAGGAAATGACTTTCCGTTTTAGGGATATGCCTTTCCGATGCTAGTTGTCAACCCCTTCCCTATGGAAGGTGGGCTTGGGGTAGTCACGGCATGGGCCCCGGGGGATGGATCAAGAAATAAATAGCACACATGAGTGATTTCCCTGAAAATGAAGAGTACATTACAAATGATTTCCCAGATTAAAAATCTGAGGGCACAATTTCATTCAGAGTAGTGAATTTACCTAAGGTATGGTCTAACATCGTCTAACATTGATCAACAATGGAAGTTAGTTTTTCGACGTATCAGTAATAAAATATTTAAAAAAACTATGTTATTTTGATGCAACAACTCGTTTTATTTTAATTAGAGTGTTTTTGGAATCCAGTTTCATCACCATAACCCTATAATTCCTCTGATATTTGGCAAGGAATCCCTCTCAACAAGCAGTGATGACAGATCGAGCTGATCATGGATCACTAAAACAATGAAGGTTGAGGATCTCATCAATATTTGAAACACAATAGTTCTTTGTCAATGATAAATCCATAATCAAGTTTGGGCGTCAGTTATAATGTTATTCATTCACCATTATTTGATTCCTATGATGAACATGAATCAATCGATGGATTGATTCATGGGTTGTGCGTATAACAGGATTGGGATTCTATTTGCATGGATTTAATTGGAGATGAATCTATGTGATTATTTATTATTTCATTATCCTTATAATAAGGACTAATTGAGGATAACACAAAAAAGGCCGATATTCATTCTTCGGTCTTTCTTCTTGCTTTTTCCCCTTCCCCTTTCTTTAACCTTTTCTTGTTGGACCCCCGTGGTCATGGATCGATGTTTCGGGATGGCTCCGAGTTTGATCGGACTATTGGATCCAAGATGAATCAATATCATGAGTTATATCGATGAATAATGGGACTTGGAAAACCCATCTCATCATTCGTTTCAAAATCTGGTTACCAAAGGTAGCCCGATGGTCCATGGAAGGATTGCTCATGTGGGT
Source organism: Viscum album (assembly GCA_963277665.1). Lineage (NCBI taxonomy): Eukaryota > Viridiplantae > Streptophyta > Magnoliopsida > Santalales > Viscaceae > Viscum > Viscum album. The sequence goes on along the minus strand of OY728157.1, from coordinate 1,706,975,378 downwards.
CCATCATGACACTCCAGCGAAGTGAAGAAATGGCAGTGCAGTGGCCAGAGGTGTCATGTGGCATCATTGAGCTGTGTCTAGAGGTAAATGTAGATTGAGGAAGCTAGAGGCGGTGTCATGAACTGGAGCAGAAGTCACGTAGAGGCCGAAGTGGAGCCGGGTGAGAGCCCACCATGGCGATAGGTGGTATCGTGAGGGGGACTTGATAAGGCAGTTGTGGGGAGTCTATGGAATGGGTGAGGCCATCAGGTAGGAAGAAGCAGCGGGATGACTATGTAGAATGTGGAACAACCTTGCATTGATAGGGGAGGCACACGGTCGAGTGAACCACATGCGACACATTAGGTCGGCCCGTATGTATGCGGGCCTGACTTGTAAGAGTCGAGCCACTCTAGTGGGCTGGTGGGCCGAGCCGAGTGGATCTAGCCCAGTAGGCTGGTTCATACCAAGGCATGTCAGGCTAGGTTAGGAAAGTTAGATCGGACTTGGACTGGACGCAGGTCAGACCTTTTCACTAAAATGTTAATATCATTCAAATCGTGTTTCTGTTTGACAAGTCGTCTACAGTGTTCGTACCCTTGCAATAATATGGTAAATTAGATATACTCTAAGTGAGTTTTTTTGAATATGTGCATGAAAATAAATGGATTGAGGTGTAGGTTCTCCAATAATGAGTATGCTACAAGCAGAATACTTTGGATGGTTGTGACCTTGAGACTACGTGACTTTCTAAGACTATGTGACATACCAAGTCTATGTTTCATATCAAGAATATTTTTCTCAATGTGACGGAGATTATCCTCAGGATTTCATATCTTATCGAGGATACATGTCTAATCAAGACTACATATCTTATCAATACTGGGTGTTTTGTGGATTATGATGGATAATCCTTTTTTTAATACTATAGAATTGTACATGTGTGATATGACTGAGTATATTTTTGTGTTATAATTCATGAATTTCATTTACATATACTTTGTGTATTTATTTGTGGTATTCCATTGTGGTTTCAATGTGTCCTATTGAGTATTTTTTTACTCACCCATGCATAGACGTTTTCCATATGTTTCATGTCTTCTACAGATGATCGATGCTTTGAAGGAGTCCTTGGTTGTCCAGGACAAGGTGGTGGTTAGAGAGACCACGTAGTCGAGGTGTTCTCCTAGGGATTCATACAGCTGTCCAGTACCTTTCCATTCATGCAGTGTTTTCTATGGATGATTTTCAGGAAAATGTTCTTTCAATTTGATAGAATCTTTCTTTATTTTGGCTTGTGTTCTAGAACTGTGTACTTTCATGTTTTCTATTGTCACACTTTGTTGTTATTATCTTAGTAATATGCATGCTTGTTTACTTAGGGTTTTTAATTTCATCATTTTGGGCTTGGATGTGTGTGTTGTGTGTGTGTGTGTATGTATTTAGGGAAATGCTTCTCATTTGTGGGATATGCCTACTTGGTGCTATTTGTCATCCCCTGGCCTATTGGAGGTGGTCTTGGGTTAGTCACGGCATGGGACCCTATGGGATGGGTCAAGACATTAAATTATCTTTAATGATTACTATAAGAGATAAACAAATATTTAATCATTACATGATCATAGTGGTATAAGAACATTAAAAAATTAAAATTTCACCATACATATCAAAATAATTTTTTTAGTAATGGAATATTTCTTGTCAGTTTATAGGACCTAAATCATACGAGAACATGAGCCATTAGATCATATCATTGGTATATGGAATTGTGGGAAAAAAATAAGTATGTAAAATCATTTCTTTATTATTCAAGGATCCTTTCTATGACGATAATATTGGACTGGGTTCACTCCCCAAAACATAGTAGCAGACACAGTTTATTAATAAACGGAGCTCACTCCTACATCAAGTCTCGTATTACTGAATTGAGTTCACTTCCTATTCGAGTCCTTTCTTTTTCATGGGTTAAAAATATTTACCCAATTTATTGGAGGGAGATATAGGTCTCATCGATCACATAATCAAAACCATACATATGTGTTTCACAAGAACATAAACCATATCAAAACCCATAAAAATAAATGAGATCCATATACATTTCATCATAACATAACTCATTGTATAGAAACATAATTCATAAAAATAGTTGCACAATAAAAATAAAACATTTAGAGAAAGTACAAGAACAGTATCATTGGATCATATCCACATTAAAATATAAGTAACTGAAAATAATTTTATCTTATATAGAAAATAATTTTAAGAGATCACTTTAAATCATTCTTGAGGAAAATATATTTTCTATTTGGAAAACATTTTCTCCTTGATATGACGTTTAATTCTAAAAGGAAAAATTTTAATTGAATATAACATTATAATAATGTATGAGAATCTTCAATTAATTAAGTAGTCGGGAAAGTATTAAAACTATATCCATACTTCATAAGTTAAAAAAACCATCCTCTGATACTTTTTTCAGAAAATTTAAAAAGTACTTCCTTAAGAAAACGTCAAAAATATTCCTTTCAAACTATTTAGTAAATAGTCACGCATCTTTAAATATAACATTGAAAATTTTTAGATTAGAATTAAAAATATTTTTGAAAAATATTTTTATAATACATGGAAATGGATGATAAATATTTCTCTTTAGATACTTACATATGAAAAACCTCAAATAATAATGAGATTGTGAAACTAACCTTTACCATTATATAATCAGTAAAATCGTATACCCCAAGGAATAAATAAAATTATATGGATACTAAAATTACATAATATATTTTATAAGACTCATAAAATAAATTAATTGGTATTACTTACACCACATAGGATAAATATGATATGTGTAAGGCGTCTATCCCACAAATATAGAAGTTTTAAAAAAATCCCTTACGTTTTGTCTTAAGATCCTTGATATACATTCAAATCCACATGTATAATAAATATAAGATTATTATAATTCAAAAAAATTATATTCACATATATATAATACCATATAGTATTTACTTACTTCTTTATATTACTCGTTTATTAATAATTTAATGGTAATGTTACGTTTTGGGTAATAATTGTTTTTGTTTTTAATTCTAGTATTGAACTGTTATCCTTAGTCCTATTAAATAAACCAAAATTTCTTCATACCCAAAATAATATTCACAATATTAATATTATATACATAGTAAGTATATATTAATTCAATCTGATTCAAAATATTTAGTGATTGAAAGTAAAATACAATGTTCATGGAGAGGGTATGTCACACTTTTGTATGAATGATGATTTCATTTTTTTCTAATTAAAAAAAATTATACAATATATCACCACTCAAAAACCATTTATATGTTATTTATATCATATGTATTAATAAAATTAATCCTTATTACCATCAATGTAAAATATTTATTAAAAACAAATCACATCACATCGTCGAGATGGTAAGTATATGTACACACAAGAGAAATTATCAATTCCCAAAAAAAAATTAGATTGTAAAAGGGTGGATTTGTTTTTATAATTACACAATAATTATTATTTCACAAATATTTTTTATAAACATTAAACCCATCATAATTCCTACTCATAAAATTTGGTGATGGAAAATGAATTTCATGGATACATGGAGATAGTAAGCTATACGTACACACAAATAATACATTCAATACTTGTTCAATAGGAAAGGAATGTTGGTATAATGGTGTGTTCATAATCATAGTAAAATATAATCATATTTAGTATTTTTATGTTATTATTTTATGATATATATATCAAATATTAAGAGTGTTTATGTAAGAGTATATAATGAGAGTTATCAGTTTGAGTGATTAACTTGTTCTTCAAAAAGAATCTTTTAGATATCCTCAAAATGACTCGAGAGTTAGTCTTTTGGGAAGACCAGAACCTCTAGAATATGTCTCGGTATGTTGAGAAAAAGAATTTCATAGGTCGGTCGATCTAGAAGGATCATGGAGATTAAATGAGATGAGGGAGGAAGATCCCGTTTATTATTGAGGTTAGGGATATTTTGAAATTTCCTAAAATATTAATTTATAATGAATTCATTCACAGTAAAAATCCTTCCAAAAGGATATAGATTTGAATCTAAGATGATATAATGTTTGTCATAAATAATCCTGGATACCCCGGTACCTTGATACCTATAACGACAGTCGCATATTTCAAAGGGAATTCATGATCCCCACATGTCAGTGACTCGCACCTGGAATCTTATAAAACGAATTTAGGAACAGAGTATCCACAAAATATAAGGATGAAAAATACAAGTGTTAGAGTGATTAAAATAAGAAATCCACTGGGAAAACAGTACATCTATTCAAACATGTATAAAAACACAACGTACTACAAAAATGTTCCCAAAACTAAAATAATAAACCAACTCCCAGTAGACACAACAATCAAATACCAAGGATAAACAACTACAACCACCTTTAATTGGTGCCTTAACAATAATTGAACCTAGATAAAGATAACCTGAAAACACCCAAAGGAATTGGTAGGGTATGAGATAAAATACCTTTAGGGTTTCACTGAGGATTCCATTGAAGATTTAATTATTTAATTAACCAAATAAATCATTTAATTTTATATCAATGGGTATGAGATTTAAAAAAATATTAAAAAACCATGATTTACATTTCATATGATCAAATTAACTTAAACAAATGTCTTAATAAACATTTTATATAAAATATTTCATATAAATTCACAAGACATGTGTAAAACACTTTGTAAAAAAATATGCAATATGATTCAATTATAAAAAATAAAGAAAAATGGTCACATGACAAATTGTAAGACAGTTATCGAAGATGAGATCTCACTCACTCGAAGGTGATCAGGGAAATTTTTTTATACCCACGTCCCTCTGACACTGGCCAAGGAGAACTCATCACTATCCCTTTGGGGAAGTAACCTGTTGCACTAGGTTTTTTGTCTATTATAAAGAGTTAAAAATCTTGTTGTCCAAAAAACTCACTAACTATAGATTCATTCACATTATCTAATATTAATTAGTGATGGGTAAATTATTTTTAAAATATTTGAAATAAAATTCTCCCATTTCAAATGTACCAATTTTCTTTTAAAAACCAGTACACAAATTTTTATTCAAAACACGCCTTTTAAGATAATACCACAAGGGTTATATAAATTTTTTTATTAAATATTGAAAAATGCCAATTTTAAATAAATTTAATCATATATATTTCAAAACTTAAATTCAAAATTAAAAAATTCACATAATTCGGTCAATTCTAAAAACATAACTTAATTCAATCGAATTTGCGGTTTTCACCAATTACATGACATGTCCAATATAGATCTAACTATTAAGTGGACATTGTTTTTTAATAAATTAATTTAAATAAATATTTATCCATTTAATTTAAATAATACAATTTAATTCAAATTAAGAAATTTATAATTAAACAAAATATACAATCAAAAAAATAACCCACCTTTTTCAGGGAAACAGAACTCATGCAAGGAACCTTCCAATAAGAATTAAGGCACAAAAGATCAGGGAACACATCCTAAAAACAAGAATCAACAAAATAATGTTATGATCCATCAATCCCAATATGTTCTAACAAACTCCTAGAAGGTAATGAGAAAGTGATGGGGGATAGGGAGACAACTTACCTGTAGAATCACGTTGCAACTGCAACAACAATCAATTTCCAACCAAATGTACCAGAAGGGTTGGAGGGATCCAAAATCACCTGGGATGGAACTTAAGTAGAGATCCAATATTTCTAAATAATAGGAAAATAATTTTAGGTTGTTCTACCAGTATAAAAGTAACCCTCATTACATTACAAGACGTTTAACCGAGTTACATTTCATATAATTGAAAGTCCAATAAATTCTAAAAAAAGGAGTTCCTTTTCTTAAAAATATATTTATTTTTATTTTAGAATATATATAGCGTTTAACCATATTAAAGGTAACATGATGTTACAACCTCCCCACTATAAAAATTCTATATCCTAAGAAATACTACCATGATGCTTCCATATCAAAAATGTGAGGCCACTTCTATCTCATCAAAGCCTCACACTCCCATGTTTCATGAGAATCAGAACCGTACTACCATTTCTCTCAAACCAAAGGTATAATCATCTCATGAAGAAACATATTTTAAGAATCAAATATCCTAATTGGCCATTTTCTCTCAAATAAATTAGGATCAATGACTAGATTAATTCCAATCAAAACTTGTGATGGATTAGATATATTCTTCCATAGATGAGACATATAGAACACTTTATATATCAATGTTGGATGTGGTGAAAGTGATAAATGGTAATAGAATTTCCCCACATGATCCACAACTTAAAATGATCTAAAAAAATAATGAGCAGGCTTCCCTAGCCTCCCAATCCTTCAATGAACCAAACTGTGTGAAACAGTCATGAACACCTGATCACTAACTGAAAATTCTAATATTCTGTGATGATTCTATGTATAAGATTTATACCATCTCTAGGCTGTCAAAATTATTTAATGGATCAACTTAGTCTTTAATTCCATATATTTAATCAAGCTTGGTCCAGCCAAGGAACATTATCCAATATTTAATCAAAACAATAGATATCTTCAAGGCCATTAATACAATGATGCAATAAGAGACATTCTAATCGTGTACTATAAACAAATGTTATATGAAACTAAAAAATACCTATATTTTCATCCCAATACCTAGAAAAGTCGGGAATACAGGCACTATGAATATTATCTAGAATCTAAATTTCTATTTCTATATGGCCATATGATTGTGGATGGTATGTCTTTTTCAAATGGAATTGAGATCCTATTGCCTACTAAAGGCCCATCGAAAAGAAAGAACTAAACCAAGGGTCTCTATTAGAAACTATAACAGATTGAACTCCATGATAACAAACAATCTATTTCACATAGATATTTCATAACTCCTCAGAGTTTTTTGTATCACAAATGGGCATAAAGTGAACCAATTAAGTTAGTTTATCAGTCACAAACCATATCACATTCTTATTTCTATGGGTATGCAGAAACCCAACAACAAAGTCCCTAAATAACTAATTCTACTTCCATGTAGGAACTATAAATGGATGAAGAAAACCTGAATGTTTCTTGGGCTTGGACTTGACGTGATGGTACATGTAACAATCAGAGAAAAATTCAGCATTGCCCTATCTCAAACCCATCCACCCAAATCTACATTGCATTTCATATAAAAGCATTGTGGTTCCTAGGTTCACAACCCATTGTGAATTATGAAAATCCCCCATTATAGAATTCCTCACCACTAATGTAACAACAAAGTGATTTTGATGGAATAAAATTCAATCTTTGGTGAATGACCAATCATTGATGGTCTACCCACCATAAATAGATTCCCTAACACTACAAAACTCATCATCAATATGTTGTTCCTAAAGAACCATATTTATAAGGGTAAATATCAAAAGAACACTCTCCAAGTACACCTCATCCCTTTATTCAAAGACTCCAATATGAACTATGAAAAAAGATCCATCAAGATCTACTATTTAAAATATTATTTTACTGCTTAGTCTGGAGATTTATTTCTCAACTCATCTGTGATAACATTTTCATTCCCTTGGGTATAGGTGATGTCATATTTGAACGATTATAGGATTTCCACCGATCTCCTATGGTAGAGATTTAAATATTTTTTAGGGAATATATAACTTAATATTTTTTGGTAAAAAATAAAAGTAAATAAATTCTATAAAAATGTATTTATTCCAACTTTTAAGTGTGTGCATCACAGCTATGAGTTCAAGGTCTTGGGTTGTGTAATTTCTCTTTTATGAACTAATATGATTAGATCTGTAGGCAGTAACATGATCACCCTACATAAGATCAAAACACAAACCTAAACTGGATGCATAATATAAGAACATATAGGCCTACCCTATAACACCCCAAGCTTCAACGGTACGCTTCGCTTTGAATAATATAGTAGCGTGTGTTGTACACAACTTCGAGTTCTAACACACAACACAACCAAATAAACTTGCCATTATGAATAGTAATACCCGCGTTTTAAAATTTTATACATTTTATCATTCAAAATGAACTTCATTTTTGGATTTGAAATATTGAAATTAGCTTAGGGTGAATTTTTGGTACTTTTATGAAAACTTTTATATTTTGATGAATAGTGAAAATTACTATAATTTAATTACAAACAACTTTTTTAATCGAAATAATTAATACTGATAAATTATAAATTTGATTTGTTTTAAATTATATATAGAATATATTTTTAACATTTAATCCAATGTTGGTAATTAGACATAATTTCACATTTAAACCGGACATAAACAAATGTCAATCTTTTGATTGTTATTGTTTCTTAAAAAAACGTTTTTTGTTTTGACATTGGGAATTAATTTTAAAATAATAAATGAAACTTCTATGTTTTTACTTTGGTAAATTAGACTTCATTATTTAATTCAGAATATCAAAATTATCTTAGGGTAATTTGTTTTTTATTTTTCTGAAAACATTTAATTTTTAATGAATAGTGAAAAACACTCAGTTATAGTTAAAAACCGAATTTTTATGTAAATAATTATTTATTATATGTAAATTATTTTATGTCTAAATAGATACATAATAACTATATAAGTTTAATGTAATTAATTGGAGTCAGTTTATAACAATTTTAGATATATAAAAATTTCATTGAACTTTTCACCGTCTTTTACTCACCTCCTAGGAGCTTTTGCAAATTCACATAAAACATAATTTTGCCGCTTCTGTGAGATGAATTTCAAAAATCTTAGAGACACGGTTAATATCAATGAGTAAAATGTGATTCAACGAGATGAAAATAATTTTTGGTGAATAGTAACTTTTTACTTTTATTTAAAACAGTTAAATGAAAATACGGTAATTAAGGGTTAAAATGATATTAATATTACCTTCACACATGTACCAATTCTATTGGACAAGTTTATCTCCACCAAAAAAATCCTTAGGAATAAAATATTTTCATTTAGGTCCACATGGATTAGATTAGGAGAGTTATTATTATTTAATTCAAAAAAAAAGAGTTTAAAGAGTCAAAATCAATGTTTAATAACTAAATCATTTTTAATATAGGGTTTTACATAAGATAAATTATATTATAAATATTCCTAAGAAATATTATATGATTTAATACATCGTGGTATTTTATTTATATTTTTTATACATTAGATATATAAATTTATTTATGACACAATGATGATGTAGTAATTACCTTATTCATGAAAGAATCAAATAAATGGTATTATAAATATTAAAATAAATATAATTTCAATGTTTTTATAAAATCCACGAATTTTATATGTGAATATGAAATGTTAGGATTGATTAAATGTAGTTTTTTTGAAGTAATCATGTTGTTATTATTTTAGAAAAAAAAACAAATACCAAATTGTGTAAAAATTGACATAAAATAGTTGTTAAAACAAATATTATATTATTAATTGATATAATGGTCCTAAAAATATAAGGTTATTACAAAAGACTTATATAATTATATATATGACATTAATGACCAATTAGGGTTCTATTGTCAGTATATATTATGTTTATTTACTATATATTGTAAGAATAAAAGAAGACACGGTAAAAGTTAAAATATTTAACTTAGAGTTAAATCTAAATGATAAGGTTAAAATGGTAACCAAAACTTGTCTAAAACCTATTGGTTGAGTTTTTAACAACCTATACCCACTTTAGACTTTAAATAATCAACATTTTAGCCATTATAAACCAAATATGAATTTATTATAAAATAATATTTTAAGTTTTTTTTAAGGTGCCCATCACCCCTCTTATAAAAGGGAACTCCCCCTTCTCTCTAATTCACACCTTATAAGCCATTTTTCTCGTCCAACCCCTGCCAAAATACCCTATAAGCTATCCTACCTTCAACCTAGAGGCCTTAGTTTGATCAGAAAGCAAACATAAGAAGCCCTTTTGATCAAATCAAAAGGAAGAACCCGAAGAAGAGGTAATGATTTCACCACCCTCTTTCAAGTTCCTTCTTTTTCCACTTCTTTTTTCTTTTTTGTTTTCATTATAAAATAATAAATCCAGAATATTATATATAATTTTATGTTATTATAATTATGGTACAACCAAATTCATTATTCTATCCTCCCTTTTAATGACATGTCACAATACGTGCGTACGTACGGCTTACCGTCTCCACGTCGTGGTGTAGTTGTTATTCAATAAATTATTATTTTGATGGGTATAATAATTATGTGTATTTTATGGAAATAATAATTAAAACATGATAGGGATTATGTATATATTATATAACATCCAATTATATGTTATATTAATATCAAAATAATGATATTTTCACTCGTGCGTACGTACAGATTACCGTCTACATGACGCGATGAGATTCATTTCCAAGTTCACCATTCATTGACGATTATAAAACTATATATTACTAATAAGTATGTAATATATGACATAATAATTCTACTGGAGATATATATATTTATATATATAAGTATTTATGTACTTACATATATCTTATTCACTTACATCCGTTCAATTCTATATGAAAACGGAAACAACATTTATGCATACGTACGGGCTACCGTCTCCATAAACGGTGTTTTCCATTTCATATATACTTATATTATAAATTTTTATATATGATAAATAAATCATGTTTTATATTCTGTAAGTATTTTAATCATGATCTAAGTGATACAATCAAGAGTAACAAGTTAAAACACGTATGATAAAGAAAGCGATTATTACCCAGAATATTAATATAACATGGAAATTATTATAAAATTGGTAGTATAAAGTCATAAATGAATAATGTATGATATCATAAATATTAATATGGTTCTGGTATAATTTATTAACATACTATAGTCTTCATACATGAGGATAAACGTACCCTCGACTAAAGGAAAGTGCAAGGTAAGGGGTTTTCATCTCACTCCTTATTCCCGTGAGATTCATGCCATATTGCCACTATTACCTTTTGTGTGATGTATGTACTGCCCATAATTTTATTATTTGTGTATTACACTTTAATTTATGTGTATTTACATATTCATTGTGTGATACCTCTTTCATTGGGTGTATGTTTTATAAGTTACCAAATTGGTAAGGGTTTATTTCACAATCTCTTCATTATCCGAGGTTGTTTATACGTAATTATCTACTGGGACCTCATTATCATCCACATCCATGTTTTTTTAAAATGTATTCCAAAACATTTTTAATATTTACTAGACTATGGGTTAAATTCATTTATACCCTTGTTTGACTTTTTATAAAATGGTTTGAAAGGAATCTTTCCGTCGTTTTCCAAATAAGGTACTTTTAACCTTTTCGAAAAAATTAAGGTAAGAATGTCCTTTTTTTTAACTTATACGCCGGGTGCGGCTATTATTCCACCTTTATAAAATCATTTATTCTTCCCTTACAGGTTTATAATAATATTTTCAAATTAAATTTTTTCTTTTATAATTATGTTAGTTTTAAATGATTTAAAAAAATGAGATATTTCTCTCAAATAGTTTTGATTTCATCTATTTCAACATCCTTTGATAAATTTCACACTTGTTTGAAGTTGATTTATTATGATACAAATCATCCATATTGTATTTAAGGTTTTGTGATATGTTTGACTCGGGATGAGTTATTTTTATGCCATTAATGGTTTATGATTAATGTTTTGGCATTTCGTATGTTAGTTTTAATATGAATGTTTATGTTATATTTCATTCTCTTCTTAAGATGAATGTGTTGGACTAGTATGTTCTGGGTTGGGGACTGGTAAAAGTAAGCCCTCTGAGTTGGGGTCCCGTTACAGCAGACCCTCCGGGTTGGTTTCCGGTTATTAGAGGCACTCCGGGTCGGTGTCCGGTTATTAGAGGTACACTGGGTTGGAGTCTGGTTATAGAGGCTCTCCGGGATGGAGTCCGGTTACAGAGGCTCTCCGAGTTGGGTTCTGGTTACAGTTATCCCTTAGGTCATGGCACGATTCCTTGACACATAAATTAACGTCTGGCATTATTCATTCCATAATTATGAAAGTGTTTAGTGATATTGCATGTTATTATTCGACTAGTAGAATATCCAGGTGAGTATGTAAATGCCATTACTTCATTTTATTTTTTCCATATTATGCTAAAGCTCATGTTTAAAAGGCTTTTGTTTTAGTTATACATTTATTTAAATGTATATGCTTATTAATGAAAGCTTCCATTGTTTTTTTATCCTTACTGAGCATCTGGGATCATCCCTTTCTATGTTTTCTTTTTCCCAGGATTCCCAGAAGTGTATTGTGATTGATATGCAGGGTTAAGCCAAGGGAATAATGGCGTTCGTGAAGGATTATTTATGTCGTTTTGTATGTTATGAATTGTAATGTAACATTCATGTATGAAATCTATTTTCCAAGACTACTAAATTGGTCGGACCTTCGGGACTTGATTCCTGGTAATCATGCCAATGTATTAAAATAATGAACCGACCCTGGGTAATTGGGTTCGGGGTGTTACAGTTGGTATCAAAGGAAGTTTAGCAATAACATTGGAAGCTAGATTTAGATAAACTATGATTAGAGAACATAGCCCTATGATAGAATTTGAGGATTAGTAGAAAATATCTTCCTAGAATTTTGATATTGTAGAGATTTTGTGAGTTTTCCAAGAAATACATCCATGTATGGATACAAGAAGGTAGAGGTAGCTCTGGCACAGATTTACCTAGGGGTAAAACCTGAAAGCACCTCTTTGAGTTAGACTCGAACATGAACTGGTGCACGGCAATGGGCCTTGCTGCACTCTTGGTTACGACACTCCCAGGGGATATGCTTAGGATACTTCTCATTTTCTTTACAGACCATTATGAAGGGTTTATGAGTATATACTTCCTTATAGAAGACATTTTTATGATTATGGATTATATCCATAAACTGTTTAATTTATGTTAATTTTTTTACAAGTTTGAGATTAGGTATTGTTATTTATAAACTAATCTAGTGTATTCCATTGTTTAGAAATGGCTCCCAGTAGAAGGAATGAGAACTCCAACAATACGCATGATCCAAATAGTAAGAAAGATCATATCTTTCAAAGTCTTAAGCCGGAATTTTTAAGGGAAATAGTCTCCCACGTATTATCATCATATGAAGAAATAGTATCATGTGTTGATAAGAAATGAAAACAATTATCGGAGTCTTATGGATTTGAAGGGAATCCAGGGAAGGAATGTATGGTAGCGATAAGTACATATAAAGGGAATAAGGTAAAGAAGGATTTTCCCATATGTGATAACTGTGGAAAGAATTACCATGGAAAATGCTTGAATGGAATGGGAGTATGTTATAAGTGTGGAGAAAAAGGAAACTATGTACGTGACTGCAAGGGTAAGAATAAGGTTTTAAATGTACAATGATTCATCAGCAAGGAGTTTGGACACTACGCGAACCAATGTATCAGTCATCAAACTATGCCGCAAATGATGCTATTGGATAATAATCATGTTATGATACTACCACAGATGAAGAGGAATGACTAGTGTTCTTATGTTGTTATTTTGGAATTATTTCATTGAAGTGTTGTATCAATGATGTACTAGAAAGAAATAAGTATTGTACTGCAGTACTATTTCATTGAGGATTTGATATTTTATGGTACTACGAAATGTGAGTCTACATCGAGTTAATTTTTTTTTTGGAATTACATGGCTGAAGGAAAGACAAACCATAATATGGTTTTAATATTAAGGTACTGATTTTGGAATATGATATGGTTGATTTGGGTAAATTATATTGGATATTTTTTACTGCCTTGAAACTGATTACATATCTGTATATTATATCATTGTTGGAGTTTACATAATTTTTTAATGGATGGAGTATATCCAGAATTATATAACAAATAAGGGAGGATGAATGTAAACAATAAGGTTTTATGGTAATTTTGGATGTTTCAGTGTTTTAAAAGAATACATGATGAATTTATTCACATGCTATTATGGGGTAAAAATGATCTACATTATGTTTACCTTTCATATAAATTTTGGACTGAGAGTTTACAAAAGTATTTTGGATAAGTCTAAAGGTTTTAATGGATTGAGATTGAAAGGTTATTTTTGGATTTTTATAAAAGGACAACGCACAGACCATGTGACAACCTATCACGTCAGTCAAAGCTGTGGGAATCGAACCCACAACCATAGTACAATTGGTATTTTTCGCCTACCACTGGACTACGTGATGTTCTTGGACGGTATAATGTAGTTTTTAAAGGCTCTCATATGTTAATTATAAAATCATTGTTTTTGGAACCCTATACGATTAGGATAAATAGAGTATTTGTGAGTTGTATTATGTTTTGGGGTGAAAGATGAGTTTGTGGTAGAAATTTATTAATAGATAAAACTCTAATTATAAAGTAATTATATCTCCTTATGATCTTAGCCAATCTCATAAATAAATTCCTCAAAATTATGAAAAGGAACTTAGAAAAAAAATGTTTTCTTATATGGTACCTTAGATCATTACAAATTTATGGCTTTGGGATTGTTTGCCTTTTCATAGCCATGTTCTCTACCACTCTCCATCAGATAGTGATGGTTATATTTCTCTTCCATATCCATATTCTCCTACATGGAACCCTAGTATGTGTTATTTTTGGTAACCTCCATACTTACCACTCTTTATTTTAAATAGAGTGCTCATTAATCCGTTTTTCGATGTGGGATTTCAACTAACATATTTTGAAATGTCAACCCCATGTTTCCGATACCGAGCAAAAATTGAGAGGACACAATTTATTGAAGGATAGGAGAATGTAACACCCCAATCTTCTATGGTATTCTTCTTTTTGAATAAAACAGTAGCGTGTGTTGTACGCAACTTCGAGTTCTAACACACACCACAACCAATCAAACTAGCCATTATAAATAGTAATACCCACTTTTTATATTTTATACGTTTTATCTCTCAAAAAGGACTTCATTTTTTGGATTCAAAATATTGAAATTAGCTTAGGGTGAATTTTAGATAATTTTCTGAAAACTTTCATATTTTGAGGAATAGTGAAAATTAATAAATTTTAATTAAAAACAAATTTTTTAATCGAAATAATTAGTAATGATAAATTATGAATTTGAGTGGTTTTAAATTATATTTAAAATATATTTTTACAATTTAATCCAATGTTGGTCATTGGACATAATTTCACATTTAAACTGGAAATAAACAACTGTCAATCTTTTGATAGTTATTGTTTCTTAAAAACAAGTTTTTTGTTTTGACAGTGGGAATTAATTTTAAATTAATAAACTCAACTAATATGTTTTGAATTTGTTAAAATAGACCTCATTATAGAATTCTTAATATCAAAATTATATTACGGTAAATTTTTGGTATTTTTCTGAAAACTTTTAATTCTTGATGAATAGTGAAAAACACTGAGTTATAGTTTAAAACCGAATTTTTATTTAAATAATTATTTATTTTATTGAAATTATTATATGCCAAAATAGATAAATAATACCTACATAAGTTCAATGTAATTTATTGGAGTCGGTTTATAATAATTTTAGATATATAAAAATTGCATTGAACTTTTCAACGTCTTTTACCCACCTCCTAGGAGCTTTTGCAAATTCACATAAAACATAATTTTACCACTTCGGCGAGCTGAATTTTGAAAATCCAAGAGACACGGTTAATATCAAGGAGAAATATTTCGTTCAATGAGACAAAAATAATTTTATGTGAATAGTAATGTTTTACTTTTATTTATCACGGTTAAAAATAAATTGGGTAATTAAGGGTAAAAATGATATTAATATTACCCTCACACATGTACTAATCCTATTGGACAAGTTTATCTCGACCAAAAACAACCTTAGGAATAAAATATTATCATTTAGGTTTACTTGGATTAGATTAGGACATTTATTATTATTTAATTCAAAGCAGAGTTAAAAGAGTTAAAATAAACGTTTAATAACTAAAACATTTTTAATATAGGGTTTTACATAAGATAAATTCAATTATAAATATCCATAAGATAAATAAATTATTTCCTACATCATGGTATTTTATTTCTAATTTTTAGACATTATATAAATAAATTTATTTATGACACAATGATGATGCAGTAATTACCTTATTCGTGAAAGAATCAAATAAATGGTATTATAAATATTAAAATAAATATAATTTCAAAGTTTTTATGACATACACAAATTTTCTAGGTGAATATGACATGTTCGTATTGATTCAATGTATTTTATTTTGAAGTAATCATGTTGTTATTATTTTAACAAAAAAACAAATACCAAATAGTGTCAAAATTGACATAAAATAGTTTTTAAAACAAATATTATATTATTAATTGATATAATGGTCCTAAAAAACTATGGTTCGGCCAAAAGACTTATATAATAATATATATGACATTAATGAAACAATTGGGTTTCTATTGGCAGTATATAGTATGTTTATTAAGCATATAGTGTAAGAATATATGAAGACACGGTAAAAGTTAAATTATTTAAGTTAGAGTTAAATCTAAAAGATAAGGTCAAAATGGTAACCTAAACATGACTAAAACCTATTGGTTTAGTTTTTTTTGACCTATAACCACCTTAGACTTTAAGTAATCAACTTTGAATCCATTATAAACCGAAAAAAATAATATTTTAAGTTTTTCCTAAGGTGCCCCTCACCCCTCTTATAAAAGGGAATTCCCCTTCTCTCTAATTCACACCTTATAAGCCATTTGCCTCGGCCATACCCTACCCAAATACCCTCTCAACTATCCTCCCTTCAATATAAATACATTATTTTGATCAGAAAGCCAACCTAAGGAGCCCTTTTGATCAAATCAAAAGGAAGAACCCAAAGAAGAGGTAATGATTTCACCACCCTCTTTCAAGTTCCTTCTTCTTCCACTTCTTTTTCTTTGTTGTTTCCATTCTAAAATTATAAATACAGTATATTCTTTATAATGTGATGTTATTATAATTATGTTACAACCATATTCATTATTATATCCACCCATTTAATGACATGTCACCATACGTGTATACGTATGGCTTACCGTCTCCACGTCGTGGTGTAAATGTTATTCAATACATTATTATTTGGATGGGTATAATAATGCTGTGTATTTGATCTAAATAATAAATATAACATGATAAGGATTTTTTATATATTATATAAAATCCAATTATATATTATATTAATATCAAAATAATGATATTTTCACTTGTGCGAACGTACGGATTACCATCACCACGACGTGATGAGATTCATTTCCAAGTTCACCATTCATAGACGATTATAAAAATATATATTACTAATAAGTATGTAATATATGACATAACAATGCTATTGGAGATATATATATTTATATATATAAGTATTTATGTACTTACATATATCTTATTCACTTACTTCCGTTCAATACTATATGAAAACGGAAACAGCGTTTATGCTTACGTACGGACTACTGTCTCCATAAACGGTGTTTTCAATTTCATATATACATCTATTCTAGTTTTTATATATTATAAATAAATCATGTTTTATATATTCTGGAAGTATTTAAATCATGATCTAAGTGATACAATCAAGAGTAAAAAGTTAAAACACGTACGATAATGAAAGTGATTATTACCCGAAATATTAATATAACATGGAAATTATTATTAAATGGGTAGTATAAAGTCATAAATGAATAATGTATGATATCATAAATATTAATATGGTTGTGGTATATTTTAATAACATACTATTTTCTTCATACATGAGGCTAAATGTAACCTCTACTAAAGTAATGTGCAAGGTGAAGGGTTTTTATCTCACTCCTTATTCCCGTGAGATTCATTCCACATTGCCACTATTACCTTTTCTGTGGTGTATGTACTGCCCATAATTATATTATTTGTGTAATAAACAATATGTTATGTGTATTTACATATTTATTGTATGATTCCTCTTTCATGTGGTGTATGATTCGTAAGTTAACAAATTGGTAAGGGTTTATTTCACAATCTCTTCATTATACGAGGTTGTTTATACGTAAATATCTACTGGGACCTCTTTATCATCCACATCCATGTTTCTTAAAAATGTATTCCAAAATGTTTTTACTATTTACTAGACTATGGTTTAAAGTCATTTATACCCTTCTTAGAATTTTTATAAAATGGTTTTAAAGGAATCTTTCCATCGTTTTCCAAACAAGGTACTTTTAAACTTTTCGACAAAATTAAGGTAAGAATGTCCTTTTTAACTTATACGGCAGGTGCGGATATTTTTTTGCTGTTATAAAATCTTTGAAGCTACCCTTACAAGCTTATAAGAATATTTTCAAAGTAAATGTATTCTTCCTTAATTATGTGACATTTAAATGATTTCAAAAAATGATATATTTCTCTCAAATAGTTTTGATTTCAACTATGTCAAAATCCTTTGATAAATTTCACACTTGTTTGAAGTTGATTTATTATGATACAAATATTCCCTATTGTATTTATGGTTTTGTGATATTTTTTACTATGGATGAGTTATTTTTATTCAATTAATGGTTTATGATTAATGTTTTGGAATTTCGAATGCTAGTTTTAATACGAATGTTTATGTTATATTTCATCATATTCTTAAGATGAATGTGTTGGACTAGTATGTTCCGTGTTGGGGACCAGTAAAAGTAAGCCATCCAGGTTGGGGTTCAGTTATAGAAGACCCTCCGGGTTGGTGTTCGGTTATTAGAGGCACTCCGGATTGGTGTTCGGTTATTAGAGGAACTCTGGGTTGGAGTCCGGTTACAGAGGCTCTCTGGGATGGAGTCTGGTTACAAAGGATCTCTGGGATGCGTTTCAGTTACAGTTATCCCTCAGGTCTTGGCACGAGGCCTTGACACAGAAATTAAATTTTGGAATTATTCATTCCATCATTATAAATGTGGTTAATGATATTGCATGTGATTCTTCTACTAGTAGAATATATATGTGAGTAAGTAAATGGAATTACTTCATTTTATTTTTTATATATTATGCTGAAGTTCAAATTTAAAAGGATATTGTTTTAGTTATACATTTCCTTAAATGTTTATGCTTATTTATGAAAGTTTCCACTGTTTTTTAATCCTTACTGAGCATCTGAGCTCACCCCTTTCTGTGTTTTATTTTTCCCAGGATTCCAAGAAGTGTATTGTGATTGATATACAGGTTTAATCAATGGGAATAATGACGTTCTTGAAGGATTATTTATGTTGTTTTGTATGTTATGAAGTGTAATGTAACATTCATATATGTAATCTAATTTTCAAAACTTCTAAATCGATCGGTCCTTCGGGACTTGATTCCTTGTAATCAAGCCAATGTATTAAAATAATGCACTGACCTAGGGTAATTGGGGCCCGTGCGTTACATACCCGACCACTATGAGATTCAACCCCAATGCACTAGTCAAAA
Source organism: Viscum album (assembly GCA_963277665.1). Taxonomy (NCBI): domain Eukaryota; kingdom Viridiplantae; phylum Streptophyta; class Magnoliopsida; order Santalales; family Viscaceae; genus Viscum; species Viscum album. The sequence continues at coordinate 1,706,955,890 of OY728157.1, read as the reverse complement.
CATGATTCAGGTTAACAAAATAATTCCTACATTTCTCATCCCAGGACAACATTACTTCCTTTTCTTTCAAAGAAGATATCGGAGAACCCAACATTGATAATTCCTTAAGGAATCAGCGATAAAATCTATATATACTGAAGAATCTCTAAATATAAAAAACATTTCATGGTTTCTCCCATTTCATTAAATATTTCAACTTTTTAGGATCAACTAAGATACAATTTCCCAAAATCACGTGTCCCAAGAATTTCACTTCTTGAATCCAAAAATCACATTTCAATTAATTTCCATAAATTCGATGATTTATCAAAAAAATGATGTACTTCCCTCAGATGTTACAAATGATCATGGTCATACTTTTAGAATATAGGGATTTCATCAACAAATACTAACATGAAAGCATCAAGGTACTCATGGAAAACCATATTCATTAAATATATAAAATACTCGGATAATTGGTTAGAACAAATGGAATGAAATGTTACTCATAATGGTCATAACTACTCCAAAAAATGTTTCTTAGGAATTCCATATTTATTTTTACTCAACTGATGGTAACTTAATCGAAGATAAATATTTGGGAAAAATTCACATGTTTTAACTAATCTTGTAGGTCATCAATCCATGAGAACAAATACTTATTCTTTATTGTGACTCTGTTTATTTTTCTACAATCAATAAAAAATCAAAAGGAACAATCAACCTTCATAGAAAATAGAACTGACCCCACCCATGGTGACACACATAGGTGTATAAATACTATCTCTATAAGATCATCCAACTGTGTCCTAAACTATTTCTTTTCAGCTGGTTCCATGTGGTGGGAAGGATTATATACTTTTTTAGTACCATGAACTAAATAGGTAGATAAGATTACCTCCCTTAGTTGTGTAAATCCATGGAATTAATAAGGAAACATGTTGGGAAACATGCTGAAAACTATATAGAGATCACCACTAAAATATTCTCTCTCTAGATCAAAAAAAATCATTGATATCACTTTACTCAAATATGTATATGAATATTCTTCTCTACATGACCACGACTCCTATTCTTGACGAATAATTTGGTAAACCCTTTTAGGTTCAGTAATAGAGACCCATCGAAGTTAACATTCAGAACATTATTTATTGGAAATAAGCCAATCCATACTGAATATGATTATTAGTGGTTTTATGTTGACAATGATAAAATTAATTGAAAGATAAACATTTAATAAAGATAAAGAACAAGCTAGACTATAGAGACCCTACTCTCCCTTCTTTCAAAGGGTTACAGAAATATCCATCACATAATATAAAATCTCAATAGGAAGATTTATCATATTAACAATGCGGGATGAAACGAACATAAAAGATGGAACAATGTCAAGTAATGGAGTCACTACAGATGAAACTATCGTGATGGTACCCCTTATATTTTCTAGGCTCATATATGCTTCCACTAGAGAAACTTCCACTATGTGAAGGAGCATCATTCTAGCTGCCTCTGGATGGAACCCCTTTGTACATTAAGAATTTGATTTCACCACAGTTTTAATAGGAATTGATGATCTCATGCCACTATGCGGAGTGGAAAGGACATGGAAGAACTTTGGTAGGTTACCTGATCATCCACATGAGCCACATATCTTGGCAGCCTCTATGAAAACCCTCTTAAAATTCTATGGATTTCCACATTGGTAGAAAATCATAGGTCCTTTGCGAGGAATATAATGAGTTCTTGGAAAACCATGTAGTCGAGAAATTCCATGATATTCTTCATAATTCCTCTTTTCCTTAGAGTAATTCACACTTCCCTATGATAAATAAAAAATCATGAAAAACCTATTATGCCAACTATGTCCATTTCGTCAATTAGTATTTTATCCAACACATTTGCGTAAGAGGGAATCTTCAGTAAGAAAACATGAGAATGAATATTAGATCAATTTTCGAACTATAACCATACATTCTACCTATTCTCATTGAATAATACCTCAATGAAAAAAATAAATATCTCAAAAAAATCATTTAAAAACTATTTCATTGTTCTATCAGCATTATCGAGTTTGAAAAACTCTATAACATCGGCCAACACCATCCAATATGGATAGAACTTGTCAGTAAAAATAACCCTAAAGTCTTTCCACTCTAATCCCTCATTCTTCTTCATCATCACCCTCATGTCCTGATATATTCTTCTCAATCCATCCAATATGAAGATGGAACACTTCACCTTCATTTCATAAAGTGTCTGCAAGAACTCAAACAAACACACCATCCTACTCAATCATTCATCGGCCTGTTGTGGATCATTGGAGCCTTCAAGCGATGGTGGATTCTGGTGAAGGAACTCTTTATAATAATTCTGTAATACATCCCACTAAGGTTATACAGCTAGATCCTAAATGGTAACTGGTGAAGGTGCCTATCCCAAATCATAGAAAATAAACACATCTGAAACACAATGTCCGCAATTAAACCTTCTAACATGAATGAAGGTGTAGAAGATCTAGTAACTCAACCTCGAAAAAATATTAAACAACACATATTTTTTATCCATAACTCCCCACATGATCTAATAAACTCCATGGGGGGAAGAGAATGAGTGAGAAATACATTAATAGTGCATTCAGAGAGTCTCACTACAACAACAACAATGATCAATTACTGAAAAAATGATATGGTAGGGTTGGAGGAATCCAAAATCACCTTGGGATGGATATTTAGTCAATAGATAGGTCTAGAATATATAGAAATAAATTTTATATGATCTCCAAATTTAAGAAAAACCCTCGGGACGTCACATGACATGTAGCCCATTTACACATCGTGAAATTAACAGGTTCCAAAAATATTGAAAAACTCATCACTGTTTGTTAAAAATAGATTTAATATTATTTCATAATTTACATGGCATGTAACCATATTACACAGTGTGTAAATCTCCAATACGCTTCATAACCAATGGGTTTTATGCTGAAAATTCCAATAAATATTTGACATCACCATTAATGTATCCTCCCAACTCCTTCTTGGCCCAACCTAGGAAAAGAAAAAAGAAAACGATGACAAGGATATAAAACAGGCCTAATAGGAAAGAAATGGGAAGTTAAATTTTTTTAATCTCATTAACCAATATATTTTATAAATATTTTTTTGTTATTGTAAACCTTATCATTTTGATTAATCTGTAGTTACCCATAATTTTCTAATAATAAAATATTTCAATTTTTAATTATATGGTGTCAATATTCTATAAATAGTAAATTTATGACATTTTATAACTTATCAAAATCACCATTTTAATATCAAAATAATTTGAATATTTTTAAATAATTTAATACAATATTATTTTCATAAAATATAATTAGTGTCAATTTTGACACTATTCATTACATTGAATTTAAGGAAATATAAACATTAAGATAACTTCAAACCAAATCATTTAATACATTCCAAATATATCATAGTCACCTATAAAATTTGTGTACAACTTTAAATATTTCAAATTTTATTTAATATTTTTATTATCATTTATTTGATTATTTCTATTAGTTGGTTAATTATTGTATCATAATTTTATAATTATATTAGTAAATTATTAACAAACAAAAAATTATAAATAAATAAATTTATTTAATATAAATAATTAATATTTTAATAAAATACTTATATTTGAATATATATTTAAGAAACCCCTATATTAAATAATGTTATAGTTATGAATATGACAACACTGCCTTTACTTTAACTAAAATATTATAAATTTCATACCCTTTTTCATGTAGCTAAAATTTTTAATAATTTAACATTAGAGGATTGGGGTCAATATATACTCAAAAAATAATTTTTATTCAAGTTTTTTAGTCTTTCAATGGTTTATGTCATTTTTATTAAAATTAATTTATTGATTTTTCATCTACTTGCACAATCATTGCATCATCGTTTCATTAGAATTAATGGAAATTATTTCTCATATAAAAATTTAAATTAAATTAATTTCCTAAAAAATGAATAAATTAATCTTAATATGATCTTTTATATTCATTTATAACAAAAAAATTTCCTATGTGGACACATAAGAGATATATAAGTTAAAGAAAGTGACATTTTGTGACTCTATAAGATTTAAATATTTTATAAGTCATTTTTATAAACAAGTATCCTTTAAAAAACTAATTATGATCTTTACGTGTTATGGTCAATGTAATGTTATCCAATATTTATTTCATTTTTAGCGCCAATCTATAGTCTTTATCATTTTAATTTTAAACTGAATTACCTAATATACCCCTTAATATGGTAACAAAATTTACCCTGATTACAATTCATATTGGAAAAAAATAAAAGATAAAAGTAACTAAATTTGAAAATAAATTTGGTATCAATTTTTCAAAATTAAAAACACATATGTTTTAGAATTAAATTGATAATAAAATCGCTAAAATGCAATGAAAATAGTTTTCAAAAATATTCCCTTTTAAAACATATATGTTTTTACATTATATTCAAGTGTAAAATCCAATTCATAAACTATAATTGGATTATTTAAAAATAAAATTAACTGATTAAAAATTAAAAAAATACAAAAAAATTAGAATGTAATGTTTTTAAATAAAATACAGTTTTCAATACAAATAAGAATTTTCACTATTCATCAAAAGATTGAATATTTCAAAAAAATTACAAAAATTGAAAACAAAAGTAAATTTATATTTCAATCATTCAAATAAGAAGATTATTTTATAACATTTATTTTTTAAAATAGTCAAAATATAGTTTTCCGACAACTTCTCCATTGAAAGGTGATATAAATATTTCTAGAAAAAATGCAGTTTCTAACCATAAAACTGGATTTATTTTTTTATATTATGACTTGAAAACTAATATATTGAATTTTAAAATTTATATTGAATACTATATATATATATTTAATTAATAAAATAAAATAATATTTATTTTATAATTTTTTTATTATGACATATTTGTGCACATTTAAATATATTTTTTTATAAAAAAAATTATCCTTTTATTTTAAGGTGGGTATTATATTCATTTATAATTAATTATTCACCAAATAATTAGCTATAAATTTTTTTATAAACCATATTTTTATAATTAATTTTATCATATTCAGACATTCTATTCTAACTGCTAGGTTATAATTATATTCTTTCAATAATTACAACAATAAAATGATGCATCGTAGAAACTCTATGTTGCATGTAACACCAGAATCACATGGTGGAGCATGAAATAAAACCTATCAATGAAATCAAATTATTTAAAAAGATATTTTATAAAAATATTTGGTTATTACATTTTACCCCCATTAAATTAATTTCTCCCTAAAAAATTGTTATTTAAATACAAAGAAAATGTGGATAATATTGCCTCATTATTTCCTCATGTACCAATTTAGATTTTTCAAATGGGTGATTTCTCCCAAAAACATTAACAAGGGGAGTGGTCTTTTTTTAGAACATTTTTTCTATGATTTATAATTTCTACCAATTTCTCTTTATAAGAAAGATCTTTCTTTATCAATATGGCCTTTGAGTTTAGTACATGTAAAGGATCATGTGAATACATACATTAAAGAGATACATGGAAAACATCCTAAATTTTAGAAATATTTAGTGGTAGTTCTAACTGATAATCTATTATTCCTAAATGATCATGAATTTATAAATTAAATCTTGTCCTTGTAATTTGAAATTACAATTCCAAAATCAAAATACATGAAAATTCCATTTGTGTGAAACCCAAATTGAAAATAGGGTTAAAAATATACTCATAATAAGAAGGAAATGGAAATGAAGAGGTCAACACTAATTTAGATTTTTTAAAATGATAAAATTATAGAAAAGTTAAAACCTATACATTACAAAGAAACATAACTACCATGTTTTGATAAAGAGTGACAGAAAACAAGTCTATTATAAATTTTACCACTATAAAACCATAAATTTATAAAGGTTTATAAGAATATTTATTTAAACGAAAAGAAATTTTCTTCCAATAACTTTTTTATATAGTTGAAGAATTATTTTACTACTTAGAGTAATAGAATAAGTAAATGTCCTTTTATTCTGTAGAGTTTTATTCTTTAATAAATTTTTACAAAAAAACAACATTGTTCTCTAATAATGAGTATTCAAGATGAGTTTTTTATGTCAAAAGCATCACAATCGTATGAAATGGATAAAAAATTATGCAAAGGAATATAAAAATATATTCTCTATGTTTGTAAGAATTTATAAAAAAAGTTAGTACTAAATAACAGAATTCTCCAAAATGAATAATACATTATATCATTAATTCCCATGGGTCAACATCAATAAAAAACATAATATTAAAATTCTTCCAAAATACTATAACCTAATATTGAAACCCAAAAATCATAATTATTTCATCACATAGTTTTTCATGATAAATATTTACATGTATCTCTAAATATCATTAGATTCTCTTAATGTATCATACCAAAAAATAATTACCTTAACAATCCCCAAGGTATTTTAACCATTTCCCTATATAACATGAATCACAATAACTACAAAATAAAATAATATATGGTTCCAAATATAATTCAACAATTATTATTCAAATAAACTCCCACAGTGTTATGATTACCATAATCATATAGGGTTTCAAAAATAGTGCACATCTTCTTAAATAACATTAATCACTTAAAAACTGAATGACTTATTAATAAAATGGTTATATATATGATAAAAATTATGTTATCAAAATGAAAATAAACATTTTCCATCATATAATTTAAATAAATATTAAATTAAATATTATCTATGACTTCATGTAGGCTAGTGGTAGGCGGTGTACCCTTGTCACCCTTTGGTTTTGAGATCAATCCACATGGACTTTCCAGACAAGATGGGTCATCACCAATAATGTGGGATGTAATTTTTCAAAAAATATATCATTATAAAATTCTAGAAACAATGATAAAAATCCTTAAAAATAACCTTAACATATTCAATATTAAAAAATTTTACCCTCCATGTTCATATAATACATTTAATCTTGCATCTCAAAATGAAATAACTCTTAATTAACATAAGAAAATAAATGTCTCCAATAATATAATTAGTCACCATAAAATTATATATCACAGAACCTCAAAACAGGTTTCTAATATTCTGAACATATGTTCATATATAATCAGGATGGTGTCTCTAAAACTTAAGATAACTTCTCCTGAAAACATCCTAATCTCTAGATTTATCTAAACCATTCTATGATTTCAAATGTAAATCCCAGAATCCAAACTTCCAGATCAAATGATAAAGAGATAAACATTATAAATGTTACACAATTTCTTATATCGAAAACATACAAAATCAAAAGGAAATAATATATCTCTTATATACCTAAGGACCTTTTATGTTTATTTTTTATAGTAATATAAAAAAATATTATGTATATTAGAAAAATAAAAATGTATTCCATAAAAATAAAATATATATATCTTCTGATATTTTTCACATGTATCACTCTTCATATACATATCGCACTTAAACCCATTATTCATAAACTGTGGGAATGAAGACATAAGAATAGGTGATATCATATTCTCATTAATGGTAACTATAATTGAAATAAATATGTTATCATAACATCAACATTGTGGTATAAGAACATAAAGATAAAAAATTTAAAATTATACCCTACATATCAAAATCATAATCTTTTGCAATGGAACAAATCATGGATGTTTATAAGACAATAACCATATGGGAACATGATCTATGAGAACATAGAATTTCCATATATAATTGTGTAAAACACATAAAAATATAAAATTATTTCCTTATTAGTCAAGGATCATTTCCTTGACTATCATTATGGAGTGGTTTCACTCCCCATACAATCTTAGCAAGCAATATCTTTTACTGAACCAATTTCACTCCACATTCGAGACTTGTATTACAAAACCAAGTTCAATTACCATTAGAGTCATCTATATCTATTGAGATATAATCATTACCCAATTCATTATAGTGAGATATAGTTCCCACTCACCACATAATCAAAACCATACATATGTGTTCCACAAGAACATATATCATATTATAACAAATAAAGGGAATTGGTTTCACAAACATTAAATCATAACATAACTCATGGAAAAGAAATATAATTCATAAAAATAAATCAATTATAAATTTAAATTATTTATAAAAATAATATAAATAGTATATTAGGATCACTTACCTTGTAAAAAAAAGTAACATCAAATACCATTATCATAGATGGAATATAATTTTGATAAATTACATGAAATCATTCTTGAAGAAAATATATTTTCTATTTTGAAAAAACAATTCACCTTAAAATGATGAAAAAAAAATTATTAAACAAATGATTTTTCATTGAAATTATTCTTTCATGCTTGTAAGGGAATATTCCAGGAATTAAATCAACCTGGAAGAGAGAAAAAAATTCTTTCTGAATAATTTAAAAAAACATTCCTCTCATACTGTTTCTAGAGAATTCAAAATGTACATTGTTAGGAAAACAAAAAACGTATATCATCCAAAATGTTTTGCAATTATTCACACATGGGTAAAATTGAATTTAAAAAATTATCAAATAACAGTAAAAATATTTTTTGAAATAATTTTTATGAAATATGGACTTGGAAGATAACTATTTCCCAACTAATATATACTTAATAATAATCTCAAATAGTAATGAGATTATGAAATTAAAACTTACCACATTATAATCAGATGAAGCATATAACCAATGAAGGAAATAAAATTCTATGGATTTGAAAATATGATAATATTTTGGAAAATAATCATAAAAATATTCATGGGTAGTATAAACACTGCACAGAAGAAATAAGTAGTGTATACCTGTAAATCATTTTTTTTAATTTTATAAAAGCATGTTTATGGTTCACCGTTCCCCAACATACAATGACAAAACAGTAAAACCAAAACCAAAACAACAAACATACAAAACCAACAAAGGTTTAATCATCATAGTAACCGCAATCCTCCCCATATCCGAAACATGATTCGTCTTCTCCTGTAGCCGATTCCCATTCCGGGTTTCTCCAAAAATTTGCACTTTGAACCCAATTGCCAAGTGTTTCCAAATTATTCATAACAGATGCTGCATTCTTAACCCCGCATCCCTTTTTGACTGCAAGAACCACCTGGATATTCCTTTTAGATGCAGACCTTGTCTGCATTGGCCTCGGGAGATATGAGTAGTCTCTTCTTGACCTCCTTGATGAGGTTGCCGATGGGGGTCTATCACCAATAGACCCTTTCTCGATCCCTTCATGAACAATATCTCTAAAAGAGATCCTGTTAGGGGGACTCCAGTTCTCCTTTCCTCCCCTGAAATTCTTCTTCCCCTCCCCGGTTTGGTCCTCCAGCCCAGCAACAGGCCCTCCAGCAGAAACGCTTAGCCGCTGTTCAACATGAATACCTTCTGTCAAGTTTTGTCGCCCTTCCTGCTCAGCAGTTCCCTCAGGGCATTCCACCAGTTCCAGCCCCAAGCAATCCCCATGCTTATTCTCCTCCAACAAAACATCACCCTCACCCTTTGAAATGGACTCCTCCTCCAGAACCTCAACCACCGTACCCTCTGTCAGTATCTCAAACCTGTTATTCAATGCCATAAAAGGCTTGGCCAAAGGATCCAACACATTGGTCAGTCTAGGCATGTTAACCACCTCTAGAGTACTGTCTTCCCACTCCTTTCCAACGTGTTCAGGATCCGCGGTGTTAGGAGACCAAATAGCTCCTGCCTCATCCTGGTTCGTCTCCATGATGGTGTTTCCAATTGATTGATCAACCTCCATGGTAATAACAGAATAACCAGAGCCGAGGTGATCCCCTGCTGACTGATTCTCTTGAGGACCCCTCCCTATTTCAACAACCCCCTTCATCTTAGAATCCTGACCCATCCTCGAATCATTACCCAGTTCAGTGTGTTGTCTACCCTTTTCAGAACTTGTCCTCACCTCTTTACCATTGTGTCCATCCCTTCTCTCATGACAAACTTCAGTCGAATGTCCTAACCATTTTCAGCACCCACAAAAATCCATCCAGCTTTCATAAACAACCCTCTGCTTACATCAGTACTTCTCCCCGATTGTAATCCAAATATACTCAAAAGGGGTGCGTGAAGCATCCATTTCAACACACACCCTTGGATTTACCGGATGGAAAATCGCTTCCGTGCGGTAATCCAAACAAAGGTATCTTCCTACCATGTTTCCCAGTAAACAAATAACAGATGGATTTTGAAACGGTAAAGGTATTTTAGGAAAACTAACCCAAACCACAATGGAGGGGGAATCCTGGTTCATATGTAGATCGAACGACGATCGGAGGAGCATAAAACAGATGCCTTTGAAATTACGAGGCGCCCTAGCCCACGCTTGGATGAGGTCTGCTTTAGACCCAAATAAAAACATGATTTTCATTCTATCCAATAAACCCACAACCGCACGTTTGTGAAGATCCGACAAACCAAATACAAAACGATCAAAATCATCCACTGAAGGTATTCGGTTCTTGAAACGAGCCACCAGGGTCAAATTCAGCAAGGACGAAGACTCTGTGAACTCAGAAAGAGATATAGGAAGGTTCGATGTTCCATCGATTAGGTCAGGCACCTTAGGGTTAATCAATGCTTTCATAAAAGAAGGGAGATATTCTGGGTTAGAGAACGACCGGAATGACCGAGCTCTCTCGTGAGACAGCGAATCCGCCTCCCCCATCGGGGGGGGGGGGGGGGGGTAGAGCCGACGTCAAGGCTTCCACCATCAGCAGAAGGGAGAGAGCAACTCTAGGTCAGAGAGCCGCTTAAGTAGTGTATAAGGCTTTTGTCCCACAAAAATAAATGTCAGAACAAAATCCCTAACCTTAAGTCTTGACATCCATCATATATGTTCAAACCTATTGTATAATAAATATGATTTTATTATAATTATTCCAAAATATGTTATTCATATATATATATATATATGTAACTATATAAGGCCCCAACCTTAAACATTACTTATTCTTGAGTTATTTCAAGAATACACATTGAGGATCTTTTCAGGTTTAGATTTTAGAGATTTAAGTCATAAATCATGCTTTACATTCCACATTTAAACAAGGTGGTTACATCATAGATAGTATTCATTTTTTCCATCAAAGGAAACATATTAAAGTAAAACATGGATTCTTTCTTGACACATCCCCGACACTATCATCACATCATGTACCATTACCTTGACCTATGGAAAGCATTTCAAAAAACTTGGGATGAGCATAAAAAGATCAGTAAGGGATATAAAAATACAGAAAAAAAAACATTAGTCCATGTATACATAAGAATCAATGCACTCGTACATTACACATAAAACGTAAGTACTTTAACATACCTCATGAAATCATAATATTTATGAATTACTCATAGAAATCATAAGACATAAAGGTAACTTTAGGCTTTCATAACATTCTTACGTAGGGAGTAACTCTCATGGTTACGTTTGGAATACCCATCAAAGTATATTCTCTAAATTTCTTTAGAGAGACATTAGCGTTTAACTCCTTCACATTACCCAATGCATTTGAGAGATATCTCGGGCTCACCTACCCTTAGATTATCATGGAACCACCTGACTTCATAAACTATGCCCAAGAACCATAACATATTCATAACACATAAAACATTCATAAAATAAAAATAATATTTTCTACATTCCAGTCAGAGGATATCAATACAACACATTTTTATAATCAAAACAATATCAAAACCATTTTCAATACCAAAATAAATGAAAAGTAAAATACAGTATTTATTTTTCATTAAAAAACATTATGGCTTGTAGAGGAAGTCGACAATCAATAATGGTCCCTGCGGCGTAGAAGTTGTTGTTGCCGTATACATAAGACAAAAAAATTCCTTTTGTCGTTTAGTAAAATTCTTCGTAGAGAAAATATTCCCTTTGAATTAAATGAAAAGTCAAAAGGGTTTTATACTCCGTATAAAATAAAGTGGTGCATAAATCATAGGATTCCTCAAAAAGGATATTGAGATAAAGTCACTTATAAATATAGTATCCTTTGATTAAGGATAAATTAATGACATAATTATGTGTTAGAAATATAAATACACCCAATATAAGTGGATATTTAGTGTAAAACAAACATAGGTCATTCACACATATTCATAGAATGACATAATCAAGAAGTAGAGGTTTAACCCAAATAATTGAAATTGGGGTAAGAAGTTCCCTTACAGAAAATCGAGAGCCTAATGACGTCACTTTAAAATTTAGAAAATAAGTTGATGAGAGATAAAAAGCATATCTCATCACTTGGACATAAAATTTACAGCAATAAGTATATATAATAACATATCCAAACATAAGAATATGTAAATTAAAATACATAACAAAAAGAAGTCTTTTAAAAAAAGAAGGTGAAAGGTTCCCTTACCGATTTGGGTAACTTTCGAAACGTACAACCCATGAAAGAAGGATCATACAATGAAAATGTAAATACCCATAAGTTAAATTATATTACACATAGAATACAATTATGGAAAGTACATACACCACACAAAAGGAAATAGTGTAAAATGTATCATGAATCTCACGGGAATAAAAAGTGAGATAAAAACCCCTTACCTCGTTGTAATCAATCGAGTCGTATGACCAAAAGATATTAACCAGCAAATGAATTATAGAAAACCATGAATATAAATAGAATCATGACAATATATATCAATTGGATGTAAACAATACACCACATTCCATAAATAAGTGGTGACCAATGGAAAACTCACGGAATTAAAAGTGAGATAAGAAATCCCTTATGAAAATTCGGCAACCTAACGGCGACACTTAAAACATTCAAAAATGGATTGATGAGATAAAATGTGGTCTCTCATCATAAGAACATAAAATTTAGTGTAATAGGAATATAAAATAACATCTCCTAACATAATAAATAGGATCTTAAATGATATGACATAAAAGAGAGTACTTAAAAAGAAAGAGAGAGGTAGGATCCCTTACCTCGAGTCTGACTTGTCTTGTTCGTTTCTTTATATCCTAAATAATAAACATTCGTCAATTGATAATTTCTTGAGAACATATTTTAATGTTTAATATTTAATTCATATCACATATTATCATGTTATAATAATTATATTATTATGTTGGTTTATATCAGACGTTTTCATCGATGTTCGGTACATGAGTCAAAAATTAACTTCTTTGAAATGAATTGTCCATGTAGTTATAAGTAAATCATCTACAGAATAGTATTAATAATTTATATATCATATATATCCATTATATTTTCACTTTATACTATTCAATAACATTTGGAGATAAAAAATGAAATACACAGTTAATGGAGACAGTAGGTCGTACGTACGCATGAACGCCACTTTCATTTCTTTGTCATATTAATGGAATTAAAAATAAATGAGAGATATATATATTATAATTACATTATAATATATATGTTATATAGTTCATATAAGTTATTAAATTTCATTCTTTATACATTCCATGTATTGCATGAACGAGTCACATCACTTGAGGGGCGGTAGTCCACACTTCCTCAAATGAAATTATCGCAATTACACAACATGAAAATCATAATGATATGATTTAAACATAAAAAAAATTATATAGAAAACATAAATAACATATATATCATATATAAATATAGGTACATCATAATGGCCACCATGAAAGGTGTTAAGAGAAGAATGAACAATAATCATTTCATGAGACAGTAATTCGCCACCCACAGAAACAGTATGTTCTTTAACCATTAGACGTAGGTGTGTGTATGTGAAAATCAAATCCATATCATAAAAAAATCCTATTATACTGATTATACTGGTGTTATTATGGGATTCAAATAATAAGAAGACAGTTGTGAGTGAATACGGAAAATAAAAGAAAGAAACTCGAGAGAAGACATTACCTCTAAATTGGGTAACTGTTTTTGATTTGAGCCAAAGGCTTCCACAGAAATACTTCTGCCCAATGTCAAACTTATAAGAGTAATATAGTGATGTGGAGAGATAATATGAGCATATTTTGGACGAGCCAAGGGCTTGAGAGGTGTGGGTAATGGGGTAGAGTTGGGGGCCTTTTATAAGAGGGAGGGGCACTCTTGGAAAGTCATAAATTATTAATTTATTATAAAATGTTTTTCAAATTAGAATGGCTCGAAAATAATATTTTTTGAGTATAAGAGTATAATGGGTATAAATACACTAAACCAATAGGATTTAGATAAGTGGATTTCATATAATTCCCCTTATCATTTCATTTTAACCCTTAGTTAAAATTAATAATTCTTACCACGTCTTTTTTAATTTTTAAACTATAAGGTCATAATAATTACATTAAAATACCAATAGTCCCATAATTGTATCAATAATGATATGACTAATATATTATATGTCATTTGGCATAATATAAGATTTTTTGGACTTTTATACCATATAATAAAATACCATTTGTTTTAAAAACTCTTTTTTGCCAATTTTGACACAATTTGGTAGTTGACTTTTGATAAAGGCATAAAGCTTCATTACTTCTAAATAAAATCATTAACATATATTTTACATGTCATAATTATCTATAAAATTCGTGGATAGCATCTCAAGTTTCAAAATAAAATTATTTTAACACTTATAATATCATATATTTAAATCTTTCATAAATGAGGTAATAACAGCATCATCATTGTGTCATAAATAAATTTATTTATTTAATGTCTAAAAATTATAAATAAAATACCATGATGTAGAAAATAGATTTATTTTAAAATTACTATTTATATTAAAAGATATTATTTAGATAAACAAAAATAAAATTGTTTTACCTGGGTATTACATACTTTTTTTTATATTTCCCTTTCTTTAAAATTAATATGATAAAAGGTCACCATCACACAAAAGTGATTCCATGGGGTCCCAAAGTTGGAAAAAGGCATCTCATGGTCATTAATGTCTCAAAAAATAGCATTAAGACACATGGATGGGTAATTTTATATTATTATAACATTATTTTGTTTACCCCCTTTTACCCGATTTACTAATTAATCAATGTAATTAAAAATAATTATTTTAATTACTATTCATCATGTAAAAAACAAAAGGGTATTAATTACATAATTTGAACCTTATAATTTAAAATATTGAATCCATTTTACCAAATTCTAAACACATAAATTTCAGTAATTAATTTAAAAATAATTCCAGTTTTCAAAACCAAAGATGGGTTTTTAAGAAGTAAAATATATCAAAAGATTGACTCGTTTTTACATCCAATTTGAAAGTAAAATCACTTAAAATGAAAAGAATTGTAATAATTGATATAAACATAATTCAATTTTACTTTAAGACCAATTAAAAATATAATCTATCCATATAAATAAATAGAATTAAAAGGATGTTTTGAATTAAAATACAGCATTTATCCCTATTCACTAAAAACATGAACTTTATCGGAAAAATAACAAAAATTTACACAAAGTAAATTTTGATGTCTTGATTCTGAATAAAGATTATATTTTGTCAAATATAACATATAAAATTTTCAATAATTATATTTAAAAAGGGTTCTCCATTAAAAGGCGGTAAAATAATCTTTTTAAAATATTATAGTATTGTATGCTTAAGATTGGATTTATTCTCATTTTAATCATCTAAAACACTATCTAATTCATAAATAGACATAGATATGAAAATCAATTATACTTTACTTAATTGGGATGTTACATCCTTCCCCCTTTTGGGAATTGAGTCCTCGTAATTTTAAAAATTGTGCTCGGAAACTTCATTGAAAGCCCCACATCGGAAAAGGAGTCAATAAAACTATCACTTTAAAAGATAGAAAGAGAAGTAAAAAGGTCACCCGAGACAATAGATATTATGATTCCTTGAAAACATGTATATGGAGGAGAAAACAAACCATCCAGTTCTGATGGAGATCGGTAGAAAACATGTCTATGAGAATGTTAACCAGGAGAAAATCACAAACTTGTAGTGGGTTAAACGATATTTGATTCCCCAGTAGGAAAAGTTAACAGACAACATTTTTGTCATAAGATACTCTTAATTGAAGAATTTATTTATGCAATTAACTAAAACCTAAGTAAACATACTTACTTGTCATGTATACTTTCATCTCTTAGTAGATTTCTAACACAAACTCATATTTTCTCCAAAGATGAGTATTTAGGATGAATTGTTCACATTAAGAGTGCTATAATCAACTTATAGAGAATCACCTAATACAAAAATGAGAAATATATATTTTCCATGTTTTTATACCTTAACCAAAACCAATATGGTTTTTGCAAGATCAGATAATCCCCAAAAGTATAATCTTTTACAAAAAGAAAAACTACTCGTAATCTCCAAAAGTTGTCAAACAAAACCCAAAGTTCATCAAAGACAAATAAATAAACATCTATCCTTAAAATTATTCAAAGTAAAACTGACTAATATTGAAACCCAAATCTCTGAAGGATTTAATCATATAGTCTTCCATGTTAAATCTTAATATTTATCTCCAAATAACATCAATTACTCTTAATGTCTTATACTGAAAAGTAATTAACCTAATCACATATCCTCCATGATAGGTTAATCATTTCCATAGATAACCCAAAATAAACATATTATTCATTCATAAGGTCATATAACTAAATCTAATTAGTCATACTAACCAGGGACTTTATGTAGACCAGTGGTAGGTGATAAATCCCAGTCACACTTTGGTTGTGGGTTCGATTCTTGCTGCTTCGTCCGACGCGACGGGTTGTCACACGGTCTGTGTGTTGTCCTTTTTCCAAAACTATATAATTCTTAAAACATTACACAAAAAGTGATAAAATATTCAAAGATAACCATAACATAATTTATCTTCAAGTTTATCTAATTCCTTTTATTTAATAACATATAGTAACCCATAATTACCTCAAAAGTAAGGATCATATAAACCATAATGGTTACCTTTATAATTATTACCTGAACATCCCCATCGAGTTGGTTCTCTCGTACATGATGCATTAGATAACTCACCAAGGTTATAGTGGTTAATCGTGACTCCTGATAGTTGGTTGACAGTAACCACAAGAGTTCTCATTGCAGCTCCCATATCATTCAGTTGTTCTTTCAGAAAATTGTCACAGTTTTCTTCACATCCACTGTTACTTTGGTTCCTTCTAGAACCAGCCATTTACCAAAACAAAAATTATCAGTGTGTGTATATCATTATAATCATCATATAATATCTTATGAGGAGGTTAAATAATAAGATATAATTATTCATCTTATCTTAAACTCATTCACTTTATCTAAAACTATAACACTTTCTGAAATCCAAACCATTATGGTAAGGTCACTTATGCTTAAAGAATACCTTAACCTCTAATGTTATCAGAACCAACCTTTGATACCATATATAAGGCCCCATCCTTAAACATTACTTATTCTTGAGTTATTTCAAGAATACACTTTGAGGATCTTTTCAGGTTTAGTGCTTTAGAGAATTAGATCATAAATCTTGCTTTACATTCCACATTTAAACAAGGTGGTTACATCAAAGAAAGTATTCATTTTTTTCATCAAAGGAATCATATTTAAAGTAAAACATGGATTCTTTCTTGACACATCCTCGACACTATCATCACATCATGTACCTTTCCCTTATCCTACGGAAAACATTTCAAAAACTTGGGATGAACATAAAAATCTCAGTAAGGGATATAAAAATATAGAAAGAAAACATTAGTCCATGTATACATAAGAATAAATGAAATAATACATTACTCATATAACATTAGTACTTTAACATAACTCATGAAATCATAATATTTATGAATAACTGATATAAATCAAAATACATAAAGGTAACATGAGTCATTCGTAACATTCATACGTAGGGAGTAACTTTCATTATAACGTTTGGAATTCCCATCACAGTATATTCCCTAAATCTCTTCAGAGAAACTTTAGCGTTTAACTCCTTCACATTACCCAATGCATTGGAGAGCTATCTCGGGTTCACCTGCCCTTATTTTATCATGGAACCACCCGATTTAATAAACTATTCCCAAGAACCATAATATATTCATAACACATAAAACCTTCATAAAGGAAAAATAAAAATTTCCACATTCCAATCACAGGATATCAATACAACAAATTTTTATAATCAAAACAATATAAAAACCATTTTCAATATCAAAATAAAAGAAAAGTAAAATATGTTATTTATTTTTCTTTAAATGAATTTGGGCTTGTAGTGGAAGAGGACAATCAATAATGGTCACAGTGGCGGAGAAGTCGTTGTCGCCGCATACATAAGACAAAAGCATTCCTTTTGTCGTTTAGTAAAATGCATAGTAGAGAAAATATTACCATTGAATGAAATGAAAATTCAAAAGGGTTTTATACTCCGTATAAAAAAAAGTCGTGCATAAATCAAAGGATGCCTAAAAAAAGAGATTGAGATGAAGTCCTTTATAAAGACGGTATCCATTGATTAAGGATAAATCAATGAAATAATTATGTGTGAAAAATATAAATACACCCAATATAATTGAATATTATGTGTAAAACAAACATAGGTAATTCACACATATTCATAGCACAACATAATCAAGAAGTAGAGGTTTAACCCAAAGAATTGATATTGGGTTAAGAAGTTCCCTTACACGAAATCGACAGCATAACAACGTCACATTAAAATTCAGAAAATGAGTTGATGAGAGATAAAAAGGTTATCTCATCACGTGGACATAATATTTATAGAAATAAGGATATATAAGAACATATCCCAACATAAGAAGATGTAAATTAAAAACCTAACAAAAAGAAGTCTTTTAGAAAAAAGATGGTGAAAGGTTCCCATGCCAATTTGGGTGACATTCGAAACGAACAACCCATGGCATAAGGATCATAAAATGAAGATGTAAATACCCAAAGATTAAATTATATTACGCAAAGAATAAAATTATTTCTAGTACATACACCACACAAAAGGAAATAGTGGAAAATGTAGCATGAATCTCACGGGAATAAAAAGTGAGATTAGAACCCCTTACCTCGTTGTAATCGATCGAGTCGTACGACCAAAAGATTATAACCACCAAATGAATTAAAGAACACCATGAATATAAATAGAATAATGATAATATATATCAATTTTCTGTACATAATAAACCAAATTCAATAAATAAGTGGTGACCAATGGAAAATGTATGGAATTAAAAGGTAGATAAGAAATCCCTTACGAAAATTCGGCAGCCTAATGGTGCCAATTAAAACTTCCAAAAATGGATTGATGATATCAAATAGGGTCTCTCATCATAATAACATAAAAATTATATTAATATTAATATAAAATAACATTCCATAACATAATAAAGTTGAGCTTAAATTAAATGACATAAAAGAGAGTACTTAAAAAGAAAGAGAGAGGTAGGATCCCTTACCTTGAGTCCGACTTGTGTTGTTCATTTCTATATATTCATGAATAATAAAAATTGGTCAATTTATAATTTCTTAATAAATTCTTTTAAATTTTATTATTTAATTCATATTACATATTATCATGTTATAATAATTATATTATTATGTTGGTTCATATCAGACATTTTCGTCGATGTTCGCTACATGAGTAAAAAATGAACTTGTTTGGAACGAATTGTCCATGTAATTATAATTACATCATCTCAAGAATATTATTAATGATTTATATTTCATACATATCAACTATATTTTCCTTATTCCATAACATTTGGAGATAAAAAAATGAAATGCACTGTTCATGGAGATGGTAGACCGTACAAACGCATGAACGATACTTTCATTTCTTTGTCATATTAATGGAATTAAAAATAAATGAGAGATATAAATATTATAATTCCAGTATAGTATATATGTTTTATAGTTCATATAAGTTCAATAATTGTATTCTTTATACGTTCCATGTATTTCATGAACGAGTCACATCACTTGAGGGGGCGGTAGTCCACACTTCCTCAAAATGAAATTATTGCAACTACACATCATGAAAATCATAATGATATTATTTAAACATAAAATAAAGAATAATATAAAAAAATACCATATATATCATATATAAATATAGTTCCATCATACTGGCCACCATGAAATGTGTTAAGAGAATATTGAACAATCATTATTTCATGAGGCAGTAATTGGCCACCCACAGAAATAGTATGTTTTTAACCATTAGACAGATGTGTGTGTATGTGTAAATCAAATACATACCAGAAAAAATCCTATTATATTTAGGATACTATTTTTATTATAGGATTCAAATTATAAGAAGACAGTGGTGAGTGAAGAAGGAAAATAAAAGAAAAAAACTCGAGAGAAGACATTACCTCTAAATCAGGTAACTCTTTTTGATTTGAGCCAAAGGATTCCTTGGAAAGACTTATGCAAAAAGTTAGTCTTATAGTAGTTAGATAGGGATTTGGAGAGATAATATGAGCCTATGTTGGATGGGCCAAGAACTTGAGAGGTGTGGGTAAGTGGGTAGAGGTGGGGGCTTTTTATAAGAGGGGGGAGGGGCACTCTTGGAAAGTCAAGAAATATTAATTTATTATAAAATGATTTTCAAATTGTAATGGCTCCAAAATGATATATTTAGAGTATAAGATGATAAGGGGTATAAATAAACTCAAAAAATAAGATTTATACAGGTGGAAGTCATATAATTTCCCTTATCATTTCATTTTAATAGTTAGTTGAAATTAATAATTCATACCGCGTCTTTTTTTATTTTCAAACTATAAGATCATAATAATTACATTAAAAACCAATAGTCCCATAATTGTATCAATAATGATATTCATAATATATTATTTGTAATTTTGAATAATATTAGATATTTTGGAATTTTTTATAGAATTTAATAAAATAACATTTTTTTAAAAACACATTTATTCCAATTTAGACACTATTTTGTAGTTGACTTTTGATAAAGGCATAAAAGCTTTATTCCTTAAAAATAAAAGAATTAAGTTATATTATACATGTCATAAATATCTATAAAATTATTTTATAGCATCCCAAGTTTCAAAAAAAAATTATTTTAACACTTATAATATCATATATTTAAATATTTCATAAATGAGGTAATAACCCCATCATCATCATGTCATAAATAAATTTATTTACTTAGTGTCTAAAAATTCTAAATAAAATAAAATGATGTAGGAAATATTATTAGGTTTTAGATTAATATTTATATTCAAATATATAATTTATATAAACAATGTTAATGTTTCTTTACTTAGGTATTATATACTTTTATTATATTTCCCTTTCATTAAAAATAATATGATAAATGGTCCCTATCACACAAAAGTGATTCCATGGGATCCCAAAGTTATAAAAAGCAATCACATGGTCGGCCATGACTCAAATAATACCATTAATACACATTTATGGGTAATTTTATATTATTATAACATTATTTTGTTTACCCCATTTTACCCGATTTACTAATTAATCACTATAATTAAAAAAAATTACTGTAATTACTATTCATCATGTCAAAAACAAAAGAGTATTAATTACATAATCTGGGCCTTCTAATTCCAAATATGGAATCAATTTTACCAAATTCAAAAAAATAAATTTCAGTAATTAATTTAAAAATAATTCCTACTGTCAAAACCAAAGACGGGTTTTTAAGAAGTAAAATTTATGAAAAGATCGACTCGTTTTTACATCCAATTTGAAAGTGAAATCACTTCCAATGAACAAAATTGTGTTAAGTGATAAAAACATAAATAAATTAGGCTTTAAACCCAATTAAAATATAATATAACCTTATAAATAAATTAGATTAAAAGGAGGCTTTGAATTAAAATTCAACATTTTTCACTATTCACTAAAAAATTAACTTTATCGAAAAAATAACAAAAAGTTACACAAAGTAAATATCAATGTCTTGATTCTACAGAAGGATTTTTTTTGTCAAATATAACATATAAAATTGTCAAAAAGTATATTTAAAAATGGTTGTCCATCAAAAGGCGGTAAAACAATCATTTGAAAATATTAGAGTATTCTATGCTTAAGATTGGATTTATCCCCATTTTAAGCCTCTGAAACACTATCTAATTCATAAATATACATTGATATGAAAATATATTATTCTTTAATTAATTGGGATGTTACAAATTCCATTATTTATTTACCTATGACTTTATATTACTCACATATTAACAATTCCATGTTAAAGTTATGTTTCGGCTAATAATTGCGTTGTTTTTCATTCATGTTTTGACTTGTTGTCATTGGCCCTATTACATGAATAATTATTCACTAATCTCTAAAATGATATTAAAGATATATATATATATATACATATTCAATATATATATTCATTGTGATTCATAAAAATTGGTGTAAAAAATAAATTACAATGTTAATAGAGATGGTAGGACATACGTATGCATGAAAGTTGTTTTATTTTTTCTTTTCCTTTTAATAGAAATAAAATAATATGATTTATTATCATTAAATAACTATTTATTTGTTATATATATCATATATATTTATAAAATTAATTCTTATTTCCATCCATGTAAAATATAGGTAAAAACAAATGACATCGCATTGTGGTCATGGTAAGACATACACATGCATGAGGGACTTTATCATTTCCCAGAAGATTATATGGAAAAAGGTGGATATGATATTATCATTATAAAAGAATAATTAGTTCATAAATATCATATATAGACATTAAAAACCTCATAATTACCACTCAAAAAATATGGTGATGGAAAATGAATTGTATCTCTACGTGGAGACCATAAGTCATACGTACGCACTAGGGATACATTCATTTCTTGTTCGATGGTAAGGGAGTTTGTATAGTGGTTTGTTCATAATATTAATAAAATTTCAGAATATTGAAGTTTTTTAATTTATTATTTTATGATATATATCATAAATATATAGGAGTTATAGAATCATATAAATATAGAGTGACCAGTAAGAGCGATTATCTCTTTTACGAAACAACTCTTTTAGATCTCCTCTAAAGGACTCTGAAGGTGGTTATTTGGGAAAACTAGAACTTAAATAATGTTTCTTGGGAAGTGTAGAATATATTTTAGATGAATTTTTTTATTTATAAGGCTCAAGAAAATAATATTAGATGAGTTAAGAAGTTCCCTTTTATAATTGATGTGAGGGAGACTTATGGAATTTCAAGAAATATTAATTTATAATAAATTCAATGTCAATAGAAATACAAAAAAAAATATAAATTAAAATATAAGATGATATAATGTTGTAATATCATCAAAAAATATATTTTGGAAAATTTTTAGTGATAATTTAAACCTTACCATTTTGATTAATCCTCATATAGCCCATTTTACTTTTAACTATAGTAACAAATTAATTAAAATTAAAATATTAAAATATTTACCTTTATAGAGTCAAAATTACATAAATAATATATTTTTGAAATATTATAACTTATTATATTCACTTTTTTATTTTTTAAATATTTTTATAATTTTTAAATAATTTATTAAAATATTATTTTCATAAAATTTCATTATTGTCAATTTTAACATTATTCATTACATTAATGATGAGAAAATATAAGAAACAAGATAACATTGAATAAAATTATTTGATACATCCTGAATATGACATAGTAAACTATAAATTCTTGTATTTCCTTAATGATATCAAATTATATTTTTTATAATATTTATAATATCAATTTTTTTTTCATAAATTAATCAATTA
The DNA here is from genome assembly GCA_963277665.1 of Viscum album. NCBI lineage: Eukaryota > Viridiplantae > Streptophyta > Magnoliopsida > Santalales > Viscaceae > Viscum > Viscum album. The sequence goes on along the minus strand of OY728157.1, from coordinate 1,706,932,071 downwards.
CTGTATCATAATTGTGTAATTATTTAAGTTAATTATTTTTCAAAATAATTATAAATAAATTCATTTTATGAATATATATCTTTTCTATTTACTAATAATATATATATAAAATTATTTAATCTGGAAGACCAAATATTAAAAATGTTTTAGGTATGAATATTAATGCTTTGACTTTACGTTAAATAAAATATTAAAAATGTCATAATCTGTTCCAAGTGGATCAAAATGGTTATTAATTTTACCCTTGAATGATTATGGTCAAGATATAACAAAAAAATTATATTTATTTTTGTTTTTATGTCTATTAATGTTTCTTATTTTTTTAATTCAAATCATATTACTAATATTTCATCTACTAGCATAAGCACTACATCAGTATTGTGTAAGAATTAATGGAAATTATTTCACAAAGAAAATTTTAAATTAAATAAATATCATAATAAATAAATTAATTAATATTAATATAATCCATTGTATTCTTTCATAACCCAATTTTGTCCCTATGTGGACACATAAATGATATGAAAGCTAAAGAAAGATTCATTTTGTGTCTTCCTATAATTTATAGATTATATAAGTTATTTTTTGGGAAATGTTTCCATTAAAAAATTTAATTTCGATCCTTATTTATTAAGGGTCAATATATCTTCATCTAATAATCTTTTCCATATGTTAGATTAATTCTAGAGTCTATATAAATTTAATATTTTGACCTAAATTATCGAATTCACTATTTACCATGGTAACAAAATCAACCATAGTTCCTATTTATGTTGGGCAAAAATGAAAGAGAACAATTAAATAAGTGTGGACCTTATGAATATAAATTTCTTATCCATTTTTAAAAAATTAAATCATAGGTGCTTCAAAAATAAACTTTAAATAAAACCAGAAAAATGCAATGAAAATAGTTCGTATTAAATCTTTTTAAAAACATAAATGTTTTTATAATAATTTAAAGTATATAATCCTTTTAAAAACAATAATTGGATTATTTTTAATTAAATTGAACTAATTAAAATTTAAACTAATTAAAAAAATAATTTTACCATGTAAAGACAATAAAGAAAATATAGGTTTTACAAAATATCAATATTATCTCTATTCATCTAAAGATGCAACTTTTCAGAAAAATAAAAAAAACAACAAAATTAAATTTATATATCCTACTATAAAATAAGAATTTTATTTTTTAAAAATATATTTTATAAAAGTTTCAAAATATAGTTTTAAAAAATATGCGCCATTCAAAGGCCACAAAGCTATTTATAGAAAAAATAATGTTTTTAAGCTCAAAACTAGATTTAGTATTTTATATTATAACTATGAAACACATAGGATGAATGTTAAAAATTAGACTTAATATTATATATACATATATATATATATTCATTTATATATTATAAAAAAATTGATTTGTTTATTTTATTTAGGTAACACACTTGGTCACATTTTAATCATTTTTTCAGAAAAATCATTTCTTTTTAATTTAAAAAGTGCATTGTTTTAATTTATAATTTATTGGACACCAAGGAATTAACTATAAATAAATTTATAAATGATATTTTTATAATTAAGATAATATTTTCATACCCTACATTCTAATGGTTTGGTTATAATTTCCTTCATTAATTAATTACAATAATAAATTGATGTTTCGTATAAACTCAGTGTTGTGTGTAATACATGATTAAAATGGTATAGCATGAAATGAATGCTATCAAAGAAATCATATTATTCAAAAAAAATATTTACTAAAAATATCTTGGTTTTATCAAACAGAAAAATTGGAGCTAAAGATTATTAGTCATCTTCATTTAGTTAATCAATAAATAACTCATCATACATTTAGTATATCAAAATCACAAGATTAATCTTTACAATTCTAAAAAATAAAATTATATTTAATTTATATGTCAATTTCCGCAATTATATTCTATTTTCTTGGAAATTTTATCTATCCATACTAAAAACCATTGATATTATATAAAAAATTAAAACAAATTTAATTTCATTGATATATATTTTTTAAATAACACCAAGTTTTAATGAACCTTAAACGAAAATTTCTAAAATATCTTAAAATGAAATTTTGAGAATTTTCTGAAAATATTATTTCTTGATTAATTATTAAAAAAGGTGATTTAAATTAAAAAATATCAACATTTTTAAAGTATTTACAATGTTTTTTATATTTTATAAAGAGATTAAATGTTTGATTTTTTATATTATATTTTTACTAATCAAATATATGGAATTTTAATCTATTTATGGTGGAATTATTCAAAAAACATTAATTTTTATAGAATAGTTTCCTTCATAAAACTGCTTTTTTATCGTTTTTTCTACATTAAGATTAAATTAAATTCAATAAATTATATGAATATAATTTGGTAAAATGGATTCCATATTTTGGAATCAGTATATTTAATATTTAATAATATGGTTAAATTAATATTTGATAGTTATTATTTGAAAAAATAGTAACAAATATTTTTCGCGATTAATGTTAAAACGAGATTCCCATGTCGTTAAACTGAAATATAGTTGAATTTTTTCAATTAAAATTTTCTAAATACTTTTTTAAATATATAGAAATTATACTTTCCAAAAATTATAATATATTTCCTTTTTGAAAAAAAATTATTTGGAATTATTTTATCATTTTTTATTCTTTTGTGAATTTTCTACGTAGGTTCCCTCCTATACTTATAAAGGCACATCTCCACTCATGTCATATCCACAAATCAAGATCATCCTAATTTTATAAATAAATAACCAAAACCATTTATTACATAACCTAAAATTTCATAGAGGCCTTTTTTATTAATAAACCCTCTAAATAAGGTTCTTGGTGCTAACCTAAGGAGGTTGTGTGAACAAGAGGTATCATTCTTAACCATGCATTTTATTTAATCTCTACTTCCACATCCTACATATATTATAAAAACACTATGATTTAATAAAATAATTTACCCTAATATATGAAAGTTTATTTTTTAAATTACATAACCCATATCCATATCCTTTTCAATCAAATGGGAAAGGAAACATTCAATATTATATATAGAGACTACCAATTGGAAAGTAGTTGTAATTTTTTTCCATCATCACCACTCAATTATGGATGTTATGATTTATTTAATGTATATATATGATAATTATGATTTATTTATTATTATTCAATTAAAATATAACTTATATATTATTACCTTTAATACAACTAAAAATGATAACGTCCCATATTAATAGGTCTAGATAACCACCTCTATAAAGCGATGTGATGACCATTTTTATTTCATTATAAAATGGATGGTAATATGGAAAGATATGATATATATATATATATGAAATATATTATATTAAAATTATATTATAAAGGATAATTACTATATACCTTTCATTGTCTACATCTATAATAAATGGAAACAACGTTCATGCATACGTAAAACCTTTCAACCCCAAGAATGGCATAATTCATATATTTATCTATAATTATTATGGATGAATATAAAATTTGTTATAATGAATATATAAAATATTTATATCCTCATTAAAAATATATATATTATGGAACCATAATCACTGTAGGAGGATAAATACTATTATACTAAAACATACATGAAAAAATGAAGCAGTTATCACCCGGAACAATTATTTAAATAAATAATTTCAAATAAATGATTTGAAAATGGTAATAATTAAATAATATATTTAATTTTATGTATTATTATGGTTTATAATATATTTATAACAAACTAATAATTATTATGAAAATTTGGTGAATATAACGATACTTGAGACTTCAGGCAAGGGATTTTCATCTCACTATTATTTACAAAGGACATAGGCCATATTCACAACTTATTTATTTTATGTAATGTGTATACTTCCAAGGAATGAATATTATGAAATATTATATGAAAATTATGTATAATTATATATAAAAATATATTTATTTCCTGCATGGTTCTTATAATTCATAAATTACCTATATGGAAAGTGTTTTATGTTACAATAACATTGTGTATCGAGATTTTTTATCATTGTTATTATGATAATGAAATTTATTTTTCAACCTAAAAAATACCATGAATTTTATTTAATTATAGTTATTTCTATAAATTTCAGGGTTTCCTTTAATGTTTTTCTATTTATGTAATCAAGAGTACCGAAAAGATATTTTTGTGGAAAACTGACTCTATTTCTCTCATCAGTTGAAAATAATTTATATTATATATTCATGTTTTGGAAAAAATAATTAAAAATGTTATTAATATTACACTAATGTTATATCATTGAATTTTTTTTCATTATATTATTTTTAAATAATGAATAAAAATTAATTTTTTCATTTTTTGAATGAGGGATTTTCAATTTTTCACTGAAAATATGAAAGGTAGCATGGTTTGGACGTATACAATCTGAATGGATTTTTTCACCATCATGAAAACTAAATTAATTGAATATTCCTTTTAAATTGTATGAGGCTTGTTTCAAATATACAATTTTCCCTAATATTTAATAAATTTTTTGATTTTAAATAAATGATTTCAAATTTAAAAATTTATTTTCTGCATAAATGCTGAAAGTGATCATTTAAAGGATATTTTTATAAATGATGATATACATTTTTGTTTTTAAATATTTATAGGGTATGTAGTTTAAAGATTACATTTTTTTTATTTTTTTTATTTTTTTAATTACCATGATGACAATATGATTATAAAACCTGTTCTTTTTCATTAGTTTTGCTGTAGTGACAAAATGAAATGTTTCTAAAAACTATTTCCTTTTAATGGGTTATACTATAATTAAATAATTATTAATCCCAATTCCTTTTCATGTGTTATTATAATAATAAATTTTTGATCATTTGGAACACGTATGTATGATTTTTAATTATATGATGTTTTGGACTAAAATTATATATCCCTCTAATTAATTTCTTAAATTTAGATATCTCATGATATAAATATTTTTGGAAAGGTGTGTAAACTACATTTTTTAAAGAACACTTACCACATTGATGGTATTGGATGTAATCCATGATGACTAAATAGGATTAGGGAGTAAAACCATTCCATAATGATATTGTTATCAACAAGTCTTAACTAATATAGAATTTGTTTTCTATTTTCATGTATATGCGATATATTTATGCATTATTCCAGTGTTATGCTCCCATGTAACATGCTATTTGATTCAATTTTGATTCATGTCATATGAAAATCAATGATTTTTTGAAAGACTCAACATAATGAAAAATGATATCTAGTGAATGGTTTATGAATTTTGTTCTCATGTTCTCATACCCTTATGATCATGTTATATTGATATATCTTTTGTTTACCCTTAATGAGAATCTTATCTCACCCTTTCTTGTGTTTCTATTACCTAATCTATGAAGAAAAATATTTTTTATGATATATCTAATATGGTTTGTAGTTATAAATGACATAGAAGGATATGATATAGTTCACTTAATAACAAGATATTTATATATCCATGTTTATTAAGGAACTAACCCTATATTGTTTTGGCATGGATCATTTTGTTATTTAATGAATATATTTCTATAAATATATAATATCTATATATGAATAGTGTGGTCCACTATAGATTATATCTTATAAATATTTGATTAAACTTTGTATAATAGGTTGAGAGAACATTATTGATAACCCTATGGAAATGTCAATGTATAATAAAATATGATGGATATTAGGTGAAGGATAGTTTGAGTGGTTTCTAGAAAATCACTAACCTATATAAATTTTATAGGTAGATGTGGATATTGTATAGTGGTACCTAGGGTTAATAACTACAAAAAAATCATGCATTAGGATTTAACTCGACCATCACCTAGTTTACAAAAATATTCCTTATTGCACATGTGGTTTTGCACTCTGAGGGGATATGTTTTGAAAATACAAAAAATCTTTTTAACCATCATGAAGTATTTGAATGGAAAGTTACAATGATTTAACTAGGTTAAACCAATGGTTTCCTTGATTTAAATTTAGGTTCATAATTTATAAATCTTATTTATTAATTTTCATGATTATGTGGTCTCCCACAATCACTATTTTTTCTTACACATATATTTTATTTTGTTTTAGTGGATTGATAGAAACTAAAGGAATCATGTTAATGTTGAATGTGATGGAAAATGAAATGATTTTCCTCTAATTCAGAAAAATTTTATGGGAGATGGAATTCAAAATCTCATTTCGTTTCACACACAACACTCAAAATGTATGAATCATTATGAACATCCAAAATACTATAATAATGAAAAATATTATGTCGAGAACATCATAAAGAAGCATCCACCTTCTTTTAGTGGCTAGATTATTCCACTAGTTATTGAGAAATAAATCAGTACCATTGAATAGATTGTTCTTCCCTCTAGTTTTTTTAGCATCAAAAACCCATTTTGGGCAACTATCCTTTTTATGGAGAAGAAAATAAATGATGTAATGTTATCAGAAATATGTATAAATTGTAAATAAAATAACTCCATGTCGAGGGGTGAACATAATAGGCAATTTTTCAATATGTACTTTCTTTATATTATTCATATTAAAGTGGGGAATTAATTCAAAGAGCTAAAGTATATGTTTGATTAATATTTTGTTACTAATTAGAAATATTTTACATGAATTGTGAGGTACACATCTAGAATTATCATCTAATAAGATAGAATAGATGATCAGTTATTTAGTGTCTTAAATCCTAGTCTCCAATGGGAGTTAGCAATAAGGGACTTCAGTAGCTATAATTAAATGATTTTTTGTTCTTTTAGAGATTAAATTGGGATTATATTTTTGAATCAAACTTGTCATTTTTTAGGAAAATAAATATTTATTTCAAATCAAACACTAATAAACTAGATATATGCTAATGATATTTCCTTCATGATTGATGTGTGAAAAAAACATGGAGAAAATTTACACAAGGATACTAGAAAAAATGTTATGGTAGAATGTAATATCATGATTTGGATGAATTCTATAGAGATGGGAAGAGGTAAAATCATGAAAATAGAGTGAAAGATCGATAGAATTCATCACACAAACTCTAGTTTTGAAAATGAAAGAATTAGAGGAATTATGATAACCAGTTCCGAAATTCAAATTTCAATGAATATTATTGACATCATTTACCTATTATGATGAGAGAAAAAGTGAAATCTCATGAGATCAGTATTTATTTTGATGTGTATAATAACAATATTATGAATTAAATGCATAAATAACACTCTAGAAATAATAATCTCTTATTTGGATATTGAACTACATATTCATTAATATCAAAAGAATTTTTCACGGGAATTAAAATTTGAACACAATAATTATGAAATTGAATTACCAGTGAAAACCATGAATGGTAAAATAATCAAAACTCAACAATATTATTCTTCTCCAGTTAATGTTTTTGCAAATGTGATTCTTGTATAAATTTGTATTCTCCCTCTAGTTGAATTTGATGTTATACTAGAAATTAATGGGTTGTCTCTATACAAATCCCACATCACATTCCATGGAAGGGAATTCACATTTGATATTCTCATCCAAACTATATTCATATAACAATGTGATGATATATATGACTTGGAGGAATTATTCAAATGGTTGCAGAGTGACATGGATTGACCCCTCGCAACAAGACTAGGGAAGGGGGCACTCAGTCTAGTGAAGTGGATGATGGAATTTAGGACACATTAACTACTCCTACTTAGGTTCCTGGGAGTCTGTTGGAGCTGCCGAAGCTGATGGATTAGATTTTAGGGATGAGGAATTTAAAGAAGATATGCTTCTATGTAATGGTTTTGTGGGATGGCAGTAGCATGGTCCCTTAATAGTTGTCTAATGGAAAGAATATGTAGAAGGCAGGAAAATATTGGGAGAAGATTCCACCTGGGGAACGTAGGAATCTAGATACCAAGAAGGACACCAACTCGAGGGGAGCTCTATCGTATATTCCCCTCAACAACTACATTGAGAGTTTGAGCAATGAGGGAGAGTGCGAGGGATATTCCAAGGGTCCATATGAGGTTGAGTCTAAGGGTGATGGAAAATTTTTTGATGACAATGGTTTGGGAGGGGTGGGAAAAGGCTTTCACAGCCAAAGATGGAAGAAAGGGAACAAAGAAAATAGGGACCCAGGGTGCTGCATTGTTTCTAAGAAGCCGAACCCGAAGGGGTGAAAAGACTACTCTTACATTCCTATAGCGATGGAGACTAGGTCGGCCAAAAAATAGGGGAATCCCAAAGAGCATGAGTACCTACCCGTGAGGAGAGGCGAAGGCCAGCAAGTCTTGGTCTTTGAGACTCATGTGAATGAATCCTCACAGGAAAGAGATCAACATGAGAAGATTATATAATATATAGAGGAGGTGATACAGGTGATGGATGATGATACATCCCATGGTCTGTAGTGTGAGGCAGGAACCAGGCCAATTGATAAGGTCGATGTATAGGGAGTAGAGGCACAAGTGAGTCAATCAGCCTCATTTGCAAAGGTGATAGTGGAGGAGGTGCCTAGGGATTCAGAAGGGGGGTTGTGATCAGGGAATATCCATGAGATTTTCTATTACAATCTGATGAAGAGATGGTAGGGATGGTGGTAGCCATCTGTGCATCAACTAAGGCTACGTAATGGATTCTGGAATGATCGATTCAAGTTGACATGAACAAGGAGCAAAGAAAGTGTATCTATAAACAACACCTAATCCTAGTCATAGGGTTCAACAATAAGAAAATAAATGAGAAGGAGATCTTGAAATCGTCGGGTAATCTAGCCTCTCATTTCAAAGACATTATCATAGATGACCCCGACAAAAAGGTAACATATCTTTCCTAGAAATTGTGTAAGGAAATTATGTCTAGTGGGTTTGAACTGGTCTTTAATAATTTTGTAGTGTGCTATAGTGTTTGACGGCATGGTTTTACTTGTTGGTTTCACACTTTCTCCATAAAAGTGTTCTTCTTAATAAAAATATATATTTGGTGATAATTGAAATTGATTCTATTTTATTGTTCATGATTCTCATTCAGAAAGGAAATATATATTATATGGATGGGTATAATCTCAATATTAAATATATGCTTATCCTGTGGGATTTTTTAATCTTTTATAGAAGAGTAAAATATTTTTTCACAAAATCTTAAAATCAATTTTTCAATTTCTCTCATACTTAGTGAGATAATTTTTTTAAGACTCCCTTTAGAATGGCCCAAATTGAGTTTTATGAATTTAAAAAGGTTATTTAGATGAATATTCAAAGTGGATTTATTTGTTCATGTGTGTCAGACTAGGGTGAACCTATTATTTTTATTAGGAATGATGGATCAATAAGTCACATTATTGATTATTGGGAACTAAACAAGATAAAAAAATATGTAACAAATATTCTCTACAACATATTGATGACATGTTTGATTAACAATATGGAGCTCAATACATTTTTACAGTGACCTTAATTATGGATAACATCAACTGAGGGTTATGAAGGGAGATATACCTTGGAAAACATTACCCTATAGTAGGGTAGGTTTTATAATATATAATAATGTGTTGTAGAAGTTATTGAGATTAATTCTCATGAATAATGATATGGTTATAGATTATTCATCGTGACTATTGAAGTTTCATTTGAAAAAAAAAACTACCCAAATCTTGATTTGAAGTTAGTTATAGAAATTTTTTAAATAATATTATTATGGAATTAACATTATGGAGAAAGGTGTGATATAAAAACAAAACACAAAATTTTAAATTATATATTAAAATAGAAGGACATGAATATAAATCATAGAAAATGGCTGAAACTATTCAATGATTATGACTGCTCAGTATATTACATCCCAAGGAAATCTAACAAGGTAGATGATTCTTTGAGTCAAAAGGATCATGCTAACTTATCCCTGATGATATTCACAAAAGGTTAAATATTTATTTATTTGAAAAGGATGGACCTAGATATCTTGAATTAAGAGAAGAAATTTTATCTTTCTCAAATGAGTGTTTATACATCTATCAAATTAAAAATTAATGAGCCCTTTAAGGAAGACGTGGAACTAAAGAAAAAATTTAGATATGTTCCTAATATTAACATTCATTTTTCTAGAATGAATCTTTTTTACTCATTTATTTATTTCATCCATACACTATTTCATGAATGTGTTATTGTATGAGGCTCATAATTCATCATTCTCTATTGATCGTATAAGTATGAAGATATTAAGATATTTGAATGAGTAATTGGGTGGTATAACAATAAGTGACATATTGATTACTATGTATCATAGTTCTTGATATAACAATAAGTTTAGTAAGATAGAATTCTAAGTTGATGTAACAACCATTAACCATAACATAATAGAAATGAGAAAACATCAAAATTTATTTTTTCATCGGACTCCCAAAAATATATAAATGATATAACACAATTTGGGTTATAGTTGATCACCTAAAAATTTTGACACACTTCATTGATATTAGGGATGATATCTCACAAGATAAAATTTGAATGATATATATTAAAAAAGTGGTAATGTTTAATGGAGTATGCATAGACTGAGTTTTTTCCTAAAAAGTCTTTGAAAAATATCTGAAAATTATTCTAGAGCTGGATTTGAGATGATGTAAAATTCTGAGGCCCAGTGTGCCCGAAATTATTATTTTTAAAAAATATTTCATATTACGCAGACATAGTTAATTAATGAAAAGGTGATAAATTGTAAAGGTTAGATCTGATCTGAAATCTAAGACAGAGGATGGGTCCAGAAGGTGTTTACCATAGACGTTCCATAAAATAAATTGGTGTGGGGAGTTCGAACCCCTCATTCATTGGGAAAAGATTTTAAGTGTATTAGTTAATTGTATTAATTAATTAATCGAATAATGTTCATACACTTAATTTGACACAATAATTTTTTTTATGAATTCCTCCTATTATCATGTTTATCCAACGACGAAAACCATTTCCTCTCCTCTCCACTCCTTCTATTGATGAAGAATGACAATGAATCATTTGACTTAGGCGGATAGAGGGGAAACAGATCTTTTCACTTCCTTGAAAAAAATTTTATTCATCAATAACAAAAAACTGAAGCTATATTAGACTTGTTAATTTTATTTTACACCTTGAATTAAATGTTGATCATGTTGAATCTCCTTCCCTCGTCATGCGCCTTTGGATTCAAACTTTGTATGAGCTCGAGTACCGGTTTTCAAATATCTATTGGTTTTCATTACTCAAACTGCACAACGATTATTGGTCGACCAAGAACACTTGGAAAAATATCTAACCCCTTTTGGTTTTTAGGCAGTTACCGCCTTTTTTCTTCACATTTTTCACCATCACATTCTCATGGATCATGTTTTGATATATTTTCCGGCAACTCGAACTCATTCGGGCGCCCGGGACGTGAGTAATTGGAGGTGGATTCATCAAATGATGATGAAATCATGATCATTTCTTAGTTTTGGAAACAACATAACATGATGCTCAATAATTTGGAGGTTTCATGATGATCTGACAAGAAATGTACCTACAGTGGCACTCGGAATATCTTGGCAAACACTCATCCATGATCAGGACCGATTCACGATGAACAACAAAGAATGTTCTCATTCTCCATTCATATATGAAGGTTTTAGAGGATGACATAGAGGTTCCTGTATTGGTTTTACCAAATTTTAATCACGGGCAATGATCCAGCCCAAATCTTGAGTTTTTATAAAAAAATATCGACTACATGTCGTGTTAAACAAAGAACACAAGGTGTGTATACCTCCCTTAGTAGCGGTGATAGGGTTTGGGTAAAATTAGTAATATCATGGAGTTTGTCCCCTTAACACGTTGTGTTTTAACTTTCTTTGTGATGATAAATATGTGGAGGAGAACATGGGCATGTGGCAAGAGCACAGAAACGAGTTGGATACACAAACAACATCCCATGTTGACCAACATTCCATATACCAAAGTACGTGGACATGGAATCTGAGTTCACAAACACGACCAGCTAATAAAACTCGGCCCCCAGATAAACAAGGAGCGCTATGTAGTCCCTACACATGATGTGTTCCCCTATATGGGATGAAACCCATGTCCGAAAAAAGACACCAGACTCTAGAGAAGAGGGTCCACATGTTGTTTGAGTCCCCTAATATGCCAGGTACTTCTTGAGCTCAACTGAGCGATCTTTAAATCTCCTTATCTCTTTTGTTTGAACTCAGATTTTGGCCTATGAGATGCCTATCCTGAGTGTTTTTTCATTTAGAACATGATGGTTCCCTCATAATAGACATTTGAGATGTGAGGTGAATGTTCCATATTGGCACACACATAGATGACACCTGATGACGACAATGTATAGATAGTCTCGGTAGAGAAGTACCAAGTTTACCCTCTATCTAGGCTGTATAGTGGCATTCCCCAATGGTAATTCTGGGATTACACTCCAGCAGGGCTAGGAAGTGCTGTTGTCTGACGATTGTGCCATGTTTACCCTCTAATGGGGCAGATAGTGGAGTTACCCAATGAAAATTCTGGACATACCCTCTAGTGGGGTTGGGAAGTGGTGTTCCCCAACAATAGTGTCGAGTTTACCCTCTAGTGGGGATGAGAAGTAGTGTTCCTCGATGAATCACATAACAGGACCCTTGTCCATGTAGCATAGTGAAGAGGTGCAGTTTGGATTACCTAAGGACTCATGAGAAAGAGTGTCACTATCCCCACCGAGATGAATCCTTGTGACACGACCCAAAATGAGATGAGGGACATTCTTGTGGGGGAGTCAGTGCTGCCTAAAGCGGAATGTATTGAGGTGTGGTGATTTGAGGCCCAATGAATTATGCATCCTAGACAGTTATGATGAGATGAGGGACATCATAGATGGTTGTTACCTTGGAACTAAGGGATACTCACTATTCTTTGGATGGGTTATGATATGGATATCCACTTACCCTCTTGTTTGCCTTTCTTTGAATGAGCATATCTATTGTTTGGTGCAGTTGTACACTTCTGTTCACATTTATTGTACCTTGTTCTTTTGCTTCTTCTCTCTAGTTGTATCTATTACTGATTCCCCTTCACATTTTTCGGGCATCCTACTTGGTATGTATATACTCACCCCTATATGGTCTTCACCAAACACATTTTGTGTCTTTTTAGTTGATGGACAGGTCAGTCATGATTTCAGAGGATCTTATAGATACATGTTTCATGGAATGTCTACGATTGTCAGAGTTGGGATAGAGGATTAGGGATATATCAACTGTTACCATTTTTCTATTTATTTCAGGTAGGGAAAGGTTTATATTCTGGGTGTGTGTTTTCACCCTTTACTTTTATGTATAAAATATCGTACCATTGTACTATCTATAGGTTTATTCATCTTCATTTTATTTTATAGAAGTTTGGATATTTTTATACCTTTCTTATTCACTTTTTTGTTGAGTGTATTGTGTGTGTTTTTTGGTATTAGGAAAATACCCCCCCCCCCCCCCACACACACAAGTTTAGTTGTTCCTTTGGTACTTTTCCCCAACCACGAGCCTATGGAGGTGGACTTGGGGTACTTTCGGCATGTGCCCCAGCTTAGGTCTGGTTGTGAAAAAGTGGTATAAGATGGAGTTTCATTACTTAGGATGTTTTTCGAATGTTACCCCTTAAAAATGATTGATTTGGATTAGGGAAATGATGTTGAAGTGTCTTGATAGAAGAACAAAGGTTAGAGAGTCTAGTATTGGTGTGGCGGCCTACGTATCCATTCACCAGGACCCTGATTATCTAATTTTCCACTTCGTACCCTTAGATAGCGGTTGCAAAGAAACAGTGGTGTGTGCATCATATTGGATTTGAGTCTTTTACTATCCTTCTTGAGTCAGATCACCATTCTAAGTTTATATATATATATATATATGATCATCCACCATCGGTACTCCTTGACCACTAATAGGATGCCTCCTCCACAACAGCCAGCCATGATTCGAGATTTGGATCATGATGATGACCCAATGAGAAATTAGGCCTCAGTTCAGGGCCCATTGTACAACCCACTTCCTTTAGTTGGATAGGTATCAGAGCCTCCACCTATCTTGCATCATTTTGTATCAACAGGACATGCTAAGGACATTAAACGACTGAGTGCACTTCGCTAGTTTCAGTGATAGCTACCATAAAAATTTCATGGTGACCCCAATTCTCAGGTTGTAAGAGACTAGATGTATTTGGTGTTCCACTTGTTCGGATTTATGAAAACCCTGACAGACCATAGGGTCGATTTAGTAGTTATCCTTCTTCACGATGCATCTGGGCACTAGTGGAGCTTAGTTACCCAAACATGTGATGAGGTGACACTCATGTGGGATGACATTCTGCAGCTCTTTTGTGAGTAGTGCTACCTCTCCGGTTTGCGCTCTATATAGATCCAAGAGCTTCTTGAATTTTATGAGGGTTGGATGGTTGTGGTGGAGTACATAGAAAGGTTTACTGATCTTACCCGCTACTCACTATATATGGTCAGAGATGGCTACTTCCCTGAATGGAAGTTCAAGAAGGGGCTCCATAGAGGGATCTAATCCAGAGTAGTGTCCCTATGCATCATACACAATGATGGGTGTTGGATCGAGAACTTTTGATAGAGATATTCCTAACAGATGGATTCTAGGTAGTTGGGATAGGAGGTAGGTGCGACAGATCTGACTCATCTTTAGTAGTAGGAAGGCGCTAGAGATCATGAGATAGGAGACCCTTCTGTGAGTAGACTCTAGGGAATGGTCATGCTGGTCTGAAACAGCATAGAGATTAGGGGAATCATGGGGAGAGCCGATTCTATAATTGTGATGGGTAAGGTCACATGGCCTGAGACATCCCAATAAGGCATGTCAAACATCCAAAGAAGCCAACAAACTAACCACCATGGTAGAGGCAGCTACATCACCAGGGGTCTCCTAGGTGGGGACAAGGAGCCCCCTAGGGAGGTAGAGTATGAAGAGTATTGGGAGGAGATATATGTGTGGGGATGATGTTATGGGGTACTCCCACCTGCACCACCACCAGGTGGTCCATGTCAAGCTCATGGTTCTTGCGGTCAAGGTTGTGGACAGCTACGGGCTATGAACGTTCACAATCCAACAGCACATGAGATGATTCGAGGTATAATTTGTGTTTACTCAACTCTTGCCTCAGTATTAGTATACATTGGTTCAATCCACTTGTTTATCTCTCTACTCTTTTTGCAGGATCTGGAGCTCCCAGACACTAGAACAACAGCAAGGCCATGAAGTTCCTACAAGGAACTCTTTTTCCATATCTTCCATCTTCCGGTAGTGTGGGTTATCACTTAGAGGAGACAGGTTCATGTCAGACCTACTAGTCTTTATGAAGGACCCCTACAATTTCATCTTGTTCCTGGATTGGATTTACATGGTTCGATCCAAGATTTACTATCACCATAGATCCATCAGATGCCTTCATACAAATGGAACGAGGTTCTCCTCTTTCGGCAAGAGATACCTTGTAGCAGGACCAATGGGAACTGTTATCAAGAGTTCATAGCCTATCACTAATCAGTGGTTGATTCTGACCCTTGGATAAGAAGACTCATCATGTCTTTGGATCCCATCAGTTGTGTAGGATTATATAGACGTCTTTCTCGAAGACGTTTTCGGGACTACCTTTGTTGTGGGAGTTAGAGTTCTGCATCAACTTGCAGCCATAGACTGCCCTAATATCTTTAGTAGGATATCATATGGAACCCACTAATATCTAGGATATGATATTATAGTTAGAGTACCTTCACAAGAAAGTTTTAGTTAGACCTAGTGTATTCCCCTAGGTGAATCTGATTTTTTATGTTTAGAAGACGGAAGAGAGCTTATGACTCTACATATATTTTCAATGCCTGAACTAGGCCCCAATAATGAAAAAGTAACCATTTCCATGGACCGACAACCTCTTCAATCAACTATGAGTTTCACGGCAGTTCTCCAAGATTGATAATAGATCCAACTACCACCATTTACGAGTCTGTGAGGCTGGAATCCCGAATTATTCCTTTCATTGGCGCTATCGGCACTTTGATTTTCTAGTGATGCCCTTTCATGTAAAAAACCATCCCATTGTCATTATGGATATGATGAAATAGATTTTTCACCATACGTGGATTATTTCATAATTGTTTTCATCATTTTCATACTTATCTACTCTTCTTAATGGGAGGATCATGTAGAGAACTTGAGGAGGGTCCATGATTTTCATTGAGAGAACTATCATTATGGAAAGCTCTCAAAATTCAATTTCTGGATACAATAAGTTCACTTCCTAAGACATTTTATTTCCGAGTATTGTTTATCCCTATATTTGGCAAACGTCACGGTAGTTCATGCTTGGGAACCACCCAGGAATACATTATAGGTGGGGAGATTTCTTATCCTGGTAGGAAACTACAAGAGATTTTTGGAAGAATTTTCTATAATTGAGGCCCCTCTAACTTAACTAATGCAAAAGGGGTAGATTTTTACCTGGTATGAGCTATTCTAGATGTCCTTTGAGGAGTTGAGACAGAGACTCATGAGCGCTCAAGTTTTGTGGCTACTAGAGGAGGGAGTTGAGTTCATAGTTTATTGAGGGGCATCAAAAGCTGGGCTCAGTTTCATGCTGATGAAAAATCTGTCATTCATCACATATGGTTCAAGGATGTTGGGGATCCATGAGAATAATTATAAGACATGAGATCTAAAGCTAGTGGTTGTAGTCTTCACATTGAGATGTGGTGGAACTACTATCTGGGAGAGCGCTTTGTGGATTACTCGGACCACCGGAGTCCCATGAACATCTTCACTCAGAGAGATTTGAACATGAGATAGTGATGATGGATGGAATTTATATAGAACCGTCACTTTAAAATCATTTATTCTCTGGGGAAGGGAAATATTGTATTATATTCCCTTACCAGGAAGTCGCAGGATATCCTTCTGCAAGATGATTCAGAGATGTTGGCCTCCCTACTATTGACCCATGTGGAGCAGGATGGTACTATTTTCATTCAGTTGATAATGTTTAATCCTATGATCTTCGAATGTGTTAAGGAGTCTCATCTACTAAACATTTAATATGAGGTTCTTTGTGATAAGATATCCATAGGTGAGGCAATAGATGGATATTTTGATGGGAGGAATCATGATATCCAGTTTCAGGGGTGGAAAGTAGTTTCAGTGATAATGTGGGAGGAACCGATACGGGAGTTCAACACTTATCCCTTATCTATATTTATTAGTGTGGGGATGATGTACATGAATATATAGTGACTGTTTCGATAGTCTGGCATGAGACAGAGTGTAGATGAGTTATTCTCCCGATGCCTTACCAATCAGAAGGTGAAAGCTGATCATCAGTTTCCAGTAGGTTTGTTACAGCCTCTTGGTCTCCCCTAATAGAAGTTGGATATTATATCCATGGACTTCTTCATCGATCTTCCACACACAATGATGGGAAACAATACCGTCGGGGTGTTAGTTGATCATCTCATGAATTCAGCGCACTTCCATGCCATCAGGGAGTAGAGTTCACTAGAGATTTTGGGGCATTTGTACATGTGATAGATTGCCTGAATTAACATGGTACCCTTAATGATTTTCTCTGATCATGACATGTAGTTTACATCATGATTGTGGTGGTACTTTCATGATGCATTTGGGATCCATCTGTGGATGAGTACAACCTTTCACCCCCAGAATGATGGGCAGACAGGGCACACTGTCCAGGTGTTGCAGGACATATTGAGAGAGAGTGTGTTACATTTTGACTAGAGTATGGAGGATCACCAGCCTTTGGTGGAGTCTGTATACAATAATATCTACCACTACACAATCTACATGGAACCTTTTGAGGCCCTGTACGGAAGACCCTAAAGGTCACCCATCTACTAGGTAGAGATTGGGGAATCCACTCTCGTGGGCCAAGTGTTGATGTAGGTGAAGAGGGAGAAGGTGTAGATATCCTAGAGAAGATAGAAATCTTACTCAGGCTACCATCGTAGTCCATTAGAGTTCGATCAGGGATACCACATCTTTTTGATAGTCTCCCTATGACGTGGAATGCAACGGTTCATCCAGAGAAGAAAGCTGTCTTCAAGGTTCATCAGGCCTTTTGAGATTTTGTGGAGGATCAGTGAGGTTTCCCACCACCTCGCCCTACCCCCATATTTTTAGTGCATACACAACGTCTTCCACATGTCACAGCTATGGCGATACGTGCATGACCACATACACATTATTGACTGGGGCGAGCAAGACATTAAGGATGGATCTCCTTTGATTAGTACCCTGTGGTGATCCAAGACTGACAACAGTGGTCCCTACGGGGAAAATCAATCCCTCTAGTGTGCCCATTGTGGATGCACGATAATTTACAAGAGACTTCCTAGGAATGGGAGAGACAGATGTGGGCCTAGTACCCCGAGTTGTTTGTTTGGTTTTGCTTTATGGGGATGAAAATCATGTAGGAGGGAATGATATAGAGACCAATTTTTTGCCAAATAAAAATTTTAATTATTTATAAATGTTATTCTAGAGCTGAGAATAGAGATGGCGTGCAATTATGAGGCATGGTGTTCCCGTAATTATTTTCTAAAAAATATATTTTATATTATGCACATGTAGTTAATTAAAGAAAATTGAATAAATCTTAAACGGTTGATTGGATTGGAAATTCGAGACCACGATTGGGTTTGGAAGGAAGTTTTTACCATTGGAGCAGGATAAAAGAAGTCATCACAGGGATTTCAGACCCCTCACACATTGGATGAATATTTTAAGTGAATTAATTAATTGAATAAAATCCTTAAAACTAATTTGAGACTATAAATTCTTATTTATTTAGAATTCCTTCCATTTTCGTGTCTTGTTAATGACAACAACCCTTTACTCTTATATATTCTACTCATATTGATTAATAATGATGATGAATCATTGGAAATAGGTGGATCGAGGCACAATAGATTATTTCCCTTCATCAACAAATATGTTCAACATCAACGGTGATCAACTGAATCTAGGTAGGACTCATTCGTTATGTTTAACTCCATGAATTAAATGTTGAGAATGATTAATCTCCTTCCTTAAACCTATGCCTTTAGATTTGAACATTGCATGAGCTCGAGTACCAGTTTTCAATTCTCTATTGGTAGTTTTAACACAAATTTCCAAATGACAGTTGGACGACCAAGAACGATGGGATAACTATCTAACCCCTTTTGGTTATTATGCCTTTACTCCTCCTATCTTCATGATTTTAATCACCACATTCTTGGGGATTGTGGTTTGATATATTTACAGGCTTCCCAATCTCATTCAGGTGCTCAAGACAAGACAGATTAGAGGAAAATTTTTCAAAAGATGAATAAATCACGAGAAAGGATTAGTTTTTGGAAACAAAATGACACAATGATGAAAAATATGAAGGTTTCATGATGATCCGACAAGAAACGAACCCGCAACGGAAATTGGAAGATCTTCTCAAACACTCATCCATGATCTGAACCAATTTTTGATGAACAACAAGTAATTTTTGAATTATCTGGCTAGATCCAAAGGTTTATGAGGAAGACATGGCATGTCCCAAAGCGGTTTTACCTAATTTGAAGAATGAATGATGATCTGCCATGGATATGGAGTTACTATGAAAAACCTAACTACACGTTCTGTTAAAAAAATAACACACAGAATGTATCCCTCCCTCAGTGGTGGCGCTACGGTTTGGAAAAAAGTAGCGATAATAAGGCGTGTAGTCCCTTGAAATATTTTGTTTCTCCTTTCCATGTGAGTTTAACCATGTGGATGAGCACACAGACATGGGTTGCCACACGAATGACATCCCATGTTCACCAACATGTCATGTACCAAAGTATGGGGACATGAAGTCCTAGTACATGGACACGGCCAGCCGACATGACATGGCCTCTGATTAAACAAGGAATGTAGTTTAGTCCCTACACACGACATGTTCCTCTACATGGGATGAAACGCATGTCCAACCAGAGACATGGCCAGGAGGTGAAGAGGTTTTGCACACAGTGTGTGTCCCATAACATGCCATGTACTTCTTGATCTCAACTGAGTGATTTTAAAACCTCCGTATCTATTTTGTTTGAACTCATACTTCAGCCCTCGAGATGGAAATCTTGGGTTTTTTTATATGTATAACACAGTGGTTCTCTTAAAATCCATATTTGAGATATGAGGTGAATGTTATGAATTAACATGGACAGATATGACACCAAAAGATTATAGTTAACAGACATGATCACCAGAGAAGTACCACGTTTACCCTCCATGTTGTAAGGGAAATAGAATTCCCCAATGATAATTTTGGTCTTACCCTCTAGCGGGGTTGGGAAGTGTCATTCCCCAAAAATCATGCCGAGTTTACCCACTAGTGAGGTGAGGAAGTGGTGTTCTCTGACAATAGTATTAGGCTTACCCTTTAGCGGGGATGGGAAGTGGAATTTTCTGATGATCGTGTTGAGTTTACCCTCTAGTGGGTCAGGGACATGGTGTTCCTCTATTACTACCATTGCAGGACCCTCTTTCGTGCAGCATAGTGACGAGGAATGGTTTGTCTTACCAATGGTCTCATGAGAAAGGGGTGATCTCCCCACTGATAAGTGTATTTTTTATTTGACCCAAAACTGTACGGGAAGGTTAGTGCCACCCAAAGATGATAGTATCAAGGTGTGGTGATTTGAGAACCTTTTACTTGTTTCTCTTATGCACTTATGATAAGATGCAGGACAATGCATATGGTTGTTACCTTGAAACTGATGGCTACTCAGTTTTCTTGGTATGGGTTGGGAGATGGATATCCCCTTACTCTCTTGTTTGGGTTTCTTTGAATGAGTATATCTATTTTTGGGTGGTGTTATACTTTTATGTTCACTGTTACTATAACTTATTCATACATTGCTTCTTTCTAGTTGTATCTCTTACTACATCCCCATCACCTTTTCGAGGCATCTTATTGGGTATGTATATTCTCACCCCTACATGGGATTCTCCAAAAACATTTAATATCTTTGCAGATGATGTATGGGTCAATCATTATTTCAAATGATCATAGGGATATGGGAAGTGTCGACATTGTATGGTAGTCAAAGTTGGGTTATAAGAGCCAGGCTCTCTCAGTTGTTACTCATTTTTTGTTTATTTCATGTTGGGATAGGATTCTATTTTGGGAGTATGTTTTTAACTTTACATTTCAGTATATGCTACCATGATATTGTAATATCTAGAGGTTTATGCATGTTAATTTAATTTTATATATGTTTGGATATTTTTCTAACTTTCCATAACACTTTTGCATTGAATGGGTTGGGTGTCTGTACTTGTCTTAAGAAAATTACCCCTCGAGTTTAGTTGTGCCTTCAGTGCTTGCTGCAAACCCATAGCCTATAGATGCGGGCTTGGTGTAGTTGCAGCTTGAGCCTCAACTTAGGTCAGGTCGGGACAATGTACCATATTCTATTATATCTAGTCTGAATATAAGGTTTACATTGAAGTTCTGTATAAGTATTTGGCAGGATATAGATATATAATTGAGTTTTAGCACTATATGTCATCCTAATACAGATGTTTAGATAATGATAATCATTAAAAACATATATTGTTTTATAATATTAATTTTTCTATATTAATTTTTTTTGCGATTACTACCATCCTCCAGAACAGTTTTCATACAATAATAGCTTTCACTCGAGCATTCCAAAGGGTCATTATGAATCCCTATTATGAATTAAGTGTTGAACATAACCAAACTACGATGGAGTTGGAGGAAAACATTATTGTGACCTGATATAAATAATGAAATGGAAGATATTGTTAGATCCATTTATCATCACATCAAGGGTGCTCAGATTTGACAGAAAAGTTATGTTGAACAACATCAACATGATATGTAATTTGAAGTTACTGAGAAGGATTTTCTATTAATTTAACATTGGAATAATATTATGATATTTGTAAATAAGTTAATTTTTATAGTTAGGTATGTTTTTTATTTTCAAAATTCATGATTGAGTTGGGACCATAGTTTATATCTTTACACTTCTAATGAACCTCTATGAAGTTCACAATGTGTTATTTGTATCTCTCTAGTGGAAGTACATACTTTTTCCTTCATATTTAATGATATAATAAATCATTTAAATGTAATATGATATTTAATATGAGGAAAACCCAATAGAGATTGTTGTTCATAGATGGAATGTTCTACAAAACACGACCATTCACCTGGTTAGTGTTTTTTTAAATAACTAATTTAAGAAAGCTATATGGGAAGTAGAGGGTATTGTTATGTAGAAGTTTCCTCAAATTTTGTTATAATTGTAACAAAATTTTGATGGGAAGAATTTCTTTTATGTGAGGTATAATTGATCACCTTTAAATTGTAAAAAAAAAATTAAATAATTTTATTTTCATCAACATCTCATGTTATATGAAATGTTGAGTTTTAATGAACTATATTATAGTTTACCATTATAAAAATGTCATTAAATGTATTAGGATGAATAATTAAAAACTATTTGTTAAATTTTATTTTTTATACATGCATAAAATAAATTCTCTGGTTATCAATATATTTTAAATGAAAATAAAAATCAATTAAAAGTAAAAGAAATATTTTTTTTTGAAAAATCAAAATTTTGGCACGCAAGATGTTTTTGTATTAATGAATTAATTTAATCACTATTTATTACTATTTTTAATATAATATATATATATAATTAAAAATCTAAAACTTTATCATTCATATAATTTTTTTTGCATCGGATAATAATATATCAAATTTTATTCTTAAATTTGTATTTATCCAGATTCTGGTTTAGTAATTTTTCGAGAAACTAATTTGAAATTAATTTTTTTCCACATTTAGGGAAAAAATGAAAAAAATTGAATTCAACTTTTAAATCAACATATCAAAATTTTTATACTGTTTTTTTTCAGAATTTTCATAAAAGATTAATTTTTTGATGAATAGTGAAAATATTTATTTTTATTAAAAATTAGATTTTAATATAAAATGATTATAAAGTAAAAATATTTAAATTATATTATTATTAATCCAATTTAGGTCACTTGAATCATTTTCATGTTAAATTTGGATATAAAATTTTTAATAGTTATGAAAACTATTTCTTTGGAAAACCACATTTTTTTCTTGTCTATAGAATTTTAATTTCTACAACATCTCTGAAAATAATTTGTTAAAATGGATTTTATATTTGGATTCATAGAAATTAAAATTAAATAATAATATCAAAATAATATTTTTAATAATTAATAGAAAAAATAATAAAAATTTATTACCAAGGTTAAGGTTAAAACATTTTTACTAGGAATTAAACCAAAATATAAGGGTAATTTTTCCAATTAAACATGTCTAAATCTTATTAGATAGACATATTTAGACATTATATTTTTTCCACCATTGAATATATTTACAATTTAAGTCAATTTTTATGGTAATGAGGTTATCATTTTGTCTTATTTTAGGGAATTTTCATGTGGGTTCACTTCCCCCACTTATAAAAGGACAACTCAACTCATCTCATCTCATCTTTACACATATTGATCAATTCTGTTCACCACTCCTTACCCAATACCATTCCAAACATCCATTCACACATCATATACTCATTTTATATTATGAATGTGACTCCCTGGTATTTTTATGAGGTATTGTTCTAATTTTATTTTTTATTTCTTTCTTTCTATGAGACACTGAGTCTAAATAAACTCTTACATATTATTATTTATATATAGAAATTATAACCTATCCATTTAATTAGAGGGTATGAATATTATTTACCAAATTAAGATATATATATATATATAAGGTACCTAATCAATAAAAATGCATTGATTGCAGCTTATGAAATAAGTACCACATTTTCAGTAATGTTATTTAATGCTTTGAAATCATGTTTTTTTAATGGGGTTAATTTTTTTATGAGTGAATATTATTATTAATTTACATATGCTTTGGAAAACGTTATGGAAAAAAATTTATTTATTAAAATCATCATATAAATATTATCTTATTGTGGGATGTTGAGAAATTTATAAAAAAATAATTTTTCAATGAATAGTGAAAGATAATAATTTTTATTTAGAATTGTACATTTATAAAAATGTATTAATAAGGTAAAATTATATTTTTTCTCTCATTTAAATATTTTAGTATTTAATTTATTTTCTAATATAAATATGGGTTCAGAAATGAATTGTATAGTTGATTTTATTATAAAAAATTATAAATTTAAAAGGTCATTTTTGTAAAAGGATTTTTTCATTAGATTGGTTGGTTTAATTTTAAATTAAATTATGAAACTTAAATGTATTTAATATTGAATATTTGATTCCATTTTTTTAATTAGGTTGTCGAAATTTATTAAATATGTCAATTTTATTTTTTTCAATATGAATAGTAACTTTTGTAAGTTTGTTAATTGGATAAAGGGTAAAGCAGATAATTAAAGTTTAAATTAAAATTTTAATGATTATAAAATGACAATAAAAATCTTTTTAATCTTATTTTATAAGTCCTATTATTCAATAATTATCCAATATTTGGTAATATTTCATTTTGTGTCCTTTTGTAGGAGATTGGGAACTTTATAGTATTTTATTTGAAGAAAAATGAAACATATAACACTCTTGTTTTTAATAACTATAATATTTTTAAAATGGACAAACCATCAGGTTGTGTTTGGATATAAATATTATTATGAAATTTAGAGTATTTATGTTTATAATGGTAATTTCATGGAAAATAATTACCTTAAATGCTTACACCACGCCTAACAAGTAATTATTATGTAATTGAAAAATAATCTAAAATATTATAATATATATTAATAGATTTATTTTATTAAAAAACTAATAAAATAAAAAATATATATATATGACCATGAAATATTATGGATGTTTCAATGTATTATATTTTCAATCACCCTTTTCATTGATACATTTAATGATAAATTAAATGAATACTTTCAGAATTGTTAGTAATGATATTTTATCAAAATAGTAATTTATTAAATCACATAAATATCATAAAAATAATGAAATAAAACAATTTATTTATGATATGGTATAGAACTTAATTTCATTTCATTTATGGTCTATTGTTTCACCAAATAATTCAAAATTACAACCTATTAATATTTAAAAATTGTTACTGAAGGTAAAATTAAAATAATTTTACTAAGGGTTCGTCAAAATGTTAAGGATTAAAATAAAAAACATGTCTATAATATAATAAATTATTTAATTAATATCCTATCACACTTTATATTAAAATTCATTTCTAGTTTGATGTATTTTTATTCACAATTTATTTATTTTATTTTAATATTTTAGGAAATTCCAAAAGTGCCCCTCACCTCATTTATAAAAGGTCACCTCATATGTTTCTTAATTACAAAAAATTGAGTATTATATATGTACAATTATCTAAAAAAATTTAATCATTTCCATTTCCATATATTAGAGGCTATTGTATTCTCAAAAGACCAATCTTAGAGCCCTTTAGAAGAGATTGAATGTTTTTGTTTTGAAGAAGAGGTAACCGCCTAACCGTATAACATTAGTTTATACTCTTATTTAAATAATATAAATATTTGGTATTTATAATATAATAATAAAATAATTATCCTAAATATTATTCAATATTATTATTATGAAAACAATATTTTACAGAAACATTTCCATCAATCGATCAGTGAAATCATTGCTTGTGTGTACGCACGGCTTACCATCTTTACAGAGCAATAAAATTAATTTTTCATCAAATCACATTATTTATGATTATTATGATGTTTTCAATATTTATATAAGGTATTTATTGTTTAATTATTATTCTTTAATGGTAATATCATGTCTACCTACTTAACAACCAATCCTTCGGGAAACTAAAAAGTCGTTCATGAGTACGTGTGGACTAACACCATCCGGAGGTGATGTGATTCATTTTTTCCTTTATATTTTACATATATAGTAATAAGAATTAAATTAATGGATATATAAGATATATAAAACAATCTAAGAAGTTTAATTACTATTTACATTTTTTTATTCCATCGGTCAAAAAATGAAAACAATGTTGATGCTTACCTATCACCTACCATCTCTAAGAATGTTGTCATTCATTATTATATGTCTAATATTTCTGAATGAGTATAAATATTAATACAATGAATATATATTATATTTATAATATTGTTACAGTATGGAAATTATGAAACCATTATCAAATTATAAGGATTGGGACTTTTAAACTGAAACATACTAAAAAACATAAGAGTTGTCACCAAAATAATTTTTTTAATAATAAATTATTAATAAATATGTTTTAATATGTCATAAATAAATCATAAATTGCATGATATATATAAATATTTTTAATTAATAAATTTATACTAAATATATATTTATTATATGAGAGGTTTTAATATAAATGTGGGATTGAAAGACACAAGGTAAGGATTACTTCAAAATTTCATCATTATTCGGGATTGTTTATGTTTATATCTCCCATGGGGTATATTTTTCTTCTATTTAGATGTTTTATAAAAAAAAGTTCATGTCGGTTTTTAAAATTATCTTATAATTGTCTAAAATCAAGTTTAGTCAAATTTTACATATAAAAAAATTACTGACAGGAATATTTTAATTCGTTTTCCAAATGATGTAGTTTTTGAATTTTTTATAAAAAATATTGATGGAATTTTTTTTTTAAATTTTATATCTTGACGGATTTACCAACTGTAAAAAATATAATATTCCTTTAATTATCAATTACATATTTATAGTTTTATTTTCAAATAATTTTTTTTCTTTATACGTGCACAGTTTTTTTGATAAGTTATTTGAAAAATTAATAGGGTATTTCCCTCAGGAATGATTCTAATGATCTTCTTGTGATATTTCCAATCATCAATGTCCAGAAATGTAATGTTTTCTACACTTTATTAGTGGTATGATCCAATGATATCATCATTATTCTTTACCTATATGTTTTATGTTTATTATGGCACAATGATTATAAATCCTATTTTGTTTCCATGAATTATGATATGAGGAATTTTTTATGAAACCCATTTATCTTCATGGATTAGGATATTTTTAATTCTTTATGAATTTATAGAACAAATATTTATGATTTTAATTATGGGTCAAGTGGGACCTATATCTCCCTCTAATTAATTTTTTACAATATTATGTCTCATGAAATGGTTTTTGGAAACATGTTCAAGTGCTTAATCTATTATGGGAGACAAGCCAAATCACATGATCTATTATGGTTAACTAGGCGATGTGCTTGATACACTATTGGAAACAGGTGTCTCTACTTGATTCAATGGTATGTTTATTTAACCAAGACATAAAAATGGTTTTATACATATGATGGTGCTAGACACACATTTATGACATAATCATATTAACTATGATTGAGTCATGATGATTTATTGTTCCTATGATTCAGGTATTTTTAAATGATAATGTTTCATTTCAGAGATCATGTTTATAATATTTTTCACATTGGGTATCAACATTGTTATTTATGGTCATTATTGCATACCCTTTTTCTTATCATATGATTTTATATGGTCATTTATTGGTATATAACAAGATTTCCATTACTGAGCATCTATGAACAAAATATTATTATGATTTATTTCCCTGTGTTATGAAGAATATTTTTAGTAGGGAATTCTTATAAAGGGTACTAGGAAGGAATATCATGATGGGAGAGTTAGAGATCTTTTCTTAAATTATAATATTGTATATCTAATCTTTAAATAGTGTAAATCTATATGGTCCTAGATTGTATCATGTTCTTATGCATTGAATATACATCTAAATAGATGTAATATCTATGTACAAAAAGGTCTAGGCCGCTATAGTTGGTATCAGAGAAGAGTTTATTCAATATTTTATTATTTGGGTTAAAAATCAATAATAAAACCCCTAGGGATAGGTCAATGTATATTATAAAATCCAAATTTTTTAATGATCCCGATTAAACAAGGTTAAACTGAATGTTTCATTGAAGAATGTTTCACGATTTATAAATTATATAAATTATTTTCCATAATTATGTTGTTTTCCACTATGATTATTGTTTCTCAGGTTAAAATTTTTTATTATATTCATCAGCTGGATAACGAAGGAATCATGTTAATGTTGACTATGATGGAAAATGAAATTATTTTCAACCTTAGTAACCAAATTTAATGGGAGATAGAATGCTGAATCATGCTTCTACTCTCACACAACATTCTTACACTATTAATCTTGCAGAGTTTTCGAATGACTAATACAGAATATTTTATGAAGAAACATCCATATCATTTTAGTTGATCTAATGTTCCACCAGTGGTGTAGATATGGATCAAAATAATTGAGAAAATATTTTCCATTCTTCAATGCATGAGACATGAGAAAGTTGTCGTAGTAGTTTATGATAAATAAATTCAAAGAGATCGGTGGTGAAATCTTATAAAAAATACAGTTCAAGAGGAAGAAAAATAATACTAGGGATGAGAGGATTTTAAGGGGATAATCATCACTATGTACTTACTTATTATTCTAGGTTCAAAGATAGAGAATGGATTTCATGATATGAATCAAAAAGATGATGAATTTATTAGTAATAATGGGGAAATTTTAACATCCTTAAAAGTTAAACATCTGGAATATTTATAATCTAGAAAATTAAAGTTGATCTGTTATTTTGCCTCTTAAAATAAGGTCTCTAAAATGAATTATCTATAAGAGAATTCAATATCTATGAATAAATCATTCAATGAGAAACCCATGTTGAAATAGATATTACATAATCCCATCATTCCCATGCTATTGATAATAAAATAATGATCATTTCTATTGAAAACATGAATAAATAAAATGGTGGAAAGAAGGACCATCCATATATAAATGTGGGAAGAAACTTATAGGTGAGTGTTTGAATGTTACTTGGAGGTTCTTAAAATGTTTAAAGTTGGGTCCTAAATCCTATGATTTTCATAAGGTGATAAATAAGTTGGTTAAATAAACAAAAGAAATGAAGATTCCAATTAATACTCTACTTAAAATATAATGCTCCACATTCATGGATTATGGGAATTATGAAAACTTGTGCACAAATATAATGGTTTTTGATGATAAACCTCAACAACATAATAATCCAAATGTCAACATGAAATCACGTGCTATGAGGACTACCAAATCAGGATTTGAGAATGATGTGGTGAAAAGTACACTTTTCGTCCACTCTAGAATAACTAAGGAATTATTCGATATTAGATCCATCGTATCATATATTTATAATGAATTTAATAATTTTATCACTGTTTATCCTCATAAATTATATTTGGAGTTAGTTGTTAATGATCATAATGGAACAATAGAAACATATCTTGTATATAATTCCTAATCGATCGATGATTATGGGAATGATGTTCCTATAGATCTTATTATTCAAACTATATTTTAATTCAATGTTATTTTTATCATAGATTGGATTTCTCTATATAAATACTATATCATTTTTTAGAAAGGTAGAAATATTTTATATTATGAATGAAACTATTATAATTTATCGATGTATGTATGAATGTGAACATCCAATAGAAATTTCATCCACCTAGTGTGTCTTAATTCAAAAACATTAAGGTTTTCTATCTCATTTAGTTGGTTAAGAACTAAAAATTAAGGATATATTTATTTAATGGGTGTTTTTTTTATGTTTTGTGAATGAATTTCTAGGTTATACACTAAATTTTGAAGTTGAGTCTTCAATTAAACTCATACATGGTGATATACCTATTTCAATGAATCCTTATGGAATAGATCAAAATGTGTCAAAATAGTGGAATAAAAAACTCCATAAGAATATTAATAAGGGATTCATATTCTCTAGTGCATCACCATGGGGTACACCTATTCTATTTATTAGGATAAAATATGGGTTAATGGATATTCAAATTTATTTTTGGGAGCTCAACAAAATCATAATCAACAAAAAGTATCATCTCCCCCATATTGATTACTTGTTTGATCAACTACATGAATTCAGATTGTTTTCCAATGCTGAACTTTGTTCAGGATATCATCAATTGATGGTCAATGGAGGGTATTTATTTAATACATCATTCCATAAATGGTTATGAAAATATGAATTTATACTGATTCATTTTATTCTTACTAATTACATATCTTTCTTCATGGATTTAATTATTATAGTCTCTAAAGATAGCTATGATCATTTTTTTGAAGTCATTATACATGATATTCATGAATATAAAAATAGAATGGAATAGAATGACCGTTATTTAAATATTTTTTTGATTACCCTAAGGATAATCTTTAGAAAAAATTTTACATGTGTGAGTTTTTTCTCCAAAATGATTCATTTATAGTCAAATAATATCATTTTATGGTACATCAAAAGATCCATAAAAGAAAATTATTATTGATTAATGGCCAAAACCAACCACACTAATTTAAATTTATAGTCGTTCTGGTTTGGATTGATATTATCGATGTTTTTTGAGGAAATTATATTGATTATCTAATCCAGTCACAATGTTTACTATAAAATGATTTAATTTATTATAAATAGATGTCTGTTAATAGAACAATAAATAAGTGTATATAATGTAGTTCAGTGAAAATACATTCAAACTACCTTATAATGGATAAGGTTTTTTGATCTAACGTTATATATTAGAGGAGGGATCGGGATGTGGTCTCATGATAAAATGATATGGTGAGAGCTGACAGATTCATCTTTGATTACGATGGTAAAGATTAATTTTTTTATGTTTTCCTACTAATACTATAATCTGGAAGGTAGGGTCGAACCCATAGGGAATGTGAAGTACCCAATTTTTATTCAAAACAACCCACCGGTGTCAACAATGGGTGAAATTTTTCAATATTTTTTTAAAATTTTTACTTTATTATATATATATATATCTGTGTGTATGTATGTATATATATATTTATCATAATTAATGATAATATGTAATTTTAATGGATATAATTAAAAACTAAAATGATGATGAGAAGTTAAAATGAAATTGAACAGAAGGAAAGAATTGAAACTAAGAAGATTTTAATCAAGAAGTTATCCCAGGGAATCTAACTATACGGTTATAAAAGAAAACATATTCACATAATTGTTATTGAATTAACAAACTCTAAAAAATGATCAACTAATATCTCTTACTATGAGATTAATTATATAGTTGATGATTCTATAAATTCATCTCATCTAGAGTCACAAAACTACAAAACAAAACGAGTAAAAGAAACTGGAATACATCTCAAGAATATAATCTATTAGAATTAATTTTTCATCTGAAGACATATGTCTATGATCTTTCATACAAAATGATCATGGAGAAATGTTGTAAAGTGCTTGAGGTGTAAAAAAAATTTAATATTTAAGAACTAGATTAACTTCTCTAGTTAAATTGAATTCCTGTTTTGAGAATCAAGTGAAGAAGTAATTGATGTTGACTTGAATAAAATTAAATTTACCAAGCTCAAAGTAATTACCCAGGAATCTAATTTATTATGAAAATGGAAGACATTCAATTACAAATTCATAATTGAAAACAACGAGGAAGAAAAAACTACAGCTTTTACTACTGCTTTCCCAGATCAATAAACTTCGGTCTCCTTGGAATCTCTTGGATCCATTATATGATATGTCACGACCTGACCCTACCCGGCCTCGAGCCGCAACTACCCCAGGTCCACCTCCATAGGCCAGGGGCTGGAGACCAGCATCGAAGGCACAATAACTTGGGGAGGCCTTTTCCTAAGTACCTGTACACACACATGCAACACACTCAATGAAAAAGTGCAGAGTAAAAGAAAAGACAAGCAACGAAAAGGAAAGGGCAACTACCATATATATACCACAAAGTGCATCGACCTCTACAAGTACAAGTAAAGTGCTAAAAAGGAAAAAGGGGAAAAACACGCGCCCAACCAGAAATGTGCCACAACCCGACAACAAGTAAACAAAAAGAAACAGCTGACGGGTCTCCCACCTGAAACCTGGCCATGACCACCGCACGCGGTCCAAGCTCCCAAGCTCCTACGCTCCACCGAATTCACGCTCCACCTGATCGTCATCTGCAAGGGCACACCAAGTGTGGGAAAAGCCCAAGAAGGGGTGAGTATAAAAATACTCAGTAGGATATCCCGAAGGCTCGAGGGAGTAACAAAGGAGGTACCGAAGGGGTGAGCAGGAGAGCGAACATGGAAAAGTAAAGGAGCCCAACCGAGGGTGCAGTAAAGAGTAACAGCATAGCAGAGAGAGTCTAGCTCAACCCAACAAGAGGAAGGAAGTAGAATCGTCCAGGCACAAGGAGCTGGAAACGATGAGAAGATGAACTTCCCGTCGAGTCTTCGCTACCTATAGCAGGAGAGTAGACTCATCCAACCATGAGAAGCTAGACACGGAAAGCATGTGGCATACCCCATGCATCTTCGCCTCTCCTGGAGGGAGAGTAACCAAGCCCAAGAATTGGGTAGCCAACAGTCCAAGAAGTAAACTCCATCGATGCCCAGCATCCCGCATGTTTTCCCCAAACCGCAAGCCAAGGGGCTCAATCTCCGCACATCGACAATATCCGCTTTGGGGGGCACTGACTCGCCCGCACGATTTTAGATTGCGTCACCAGAATGCATCTCTGTGGGGAAAGTTCCCCTCGTACATGAGAGTTCTAGGAATGTTAAACCACACCTCATCACTGCCTTGCAGTCGAGAGGTCTCATCAAAGTCAAGTCGTCACAACACTGACCCGTATAACCAAAGGTCCCGCTCTGGTAAACACGGAGGAAAGCCACAGACTAACCTAGTCGAGAGGGCTGAGTCTGGAATGCCAACTTGTGTCCCACTGCCCAGCCCTGATGGAGGGTAATTCATAATATGATATTGGGTGCCCTACTACCCAGCCCTGCTGGAGGGTAAACCATAATACATCGTCAGGGTCCCACTGCCCAGCCCCACTGGAGGGTAAACCATAACCAGATATCGGGTGACCCACTGCCCAGCCCTGCTAGAGGGTAAACCCTAATATATCATCAGGTGACCCACTGCCCAGCCCCGCTGAAGGGTAGACCTTAATACATCATCAGGAGACCCACTGCCCAGCCCCGCTGGAGGGTAGACCTAGAATAAGTCGACTGGCGACCCACTGCCCAGCCTTGCTGGAGGGTAGACCTAGAACTAGACGACAAGCGACCCACTGCCCAACCCTGCCGGAGGGTTGACCCTAAGAGGTCATCTGGTGACCCACTGCCCAGTCTCTCTTGGAGGGTAGACCCTAAGAGCATCGGGTGACCGACTACCCAGTCTCTGCTGGAGGTAGACCCTATGAAGTCGATGAGTAACCCACTGCCTAGTCTCTACTAGAGGGTAGACACTTAAGAAGCTGATGAGTAACCCACCACACCTCGCCGGAGTCGCCTTGCCAGACTGCCTCGCTGT
This sequence comes from Viscum album, assembly GCA_963277665.1. Taxonomy (NCBI): domain Eukaryota; kingdom Viridiplantae; phylum Streptophyta; class Magnoliopsida; order Santalales; family Viscaceae; genus Viscum; species Viscum album. The sequence goes on along the minus strand of OY728157.1, from coordinate 1,706,898,485 downwards.
AGATGGAGGAGGAGAGGGAGAGGAGGGGCTTCCACAGGGGGGAGGGAAAAGAGAAGAGGGAGGGGTGTGTTAAGCGTTTAAATAGAAAACGCTTAACTACCCGCTCGTCGGCCCGAACCCGAACCCTCAGCAAGGTCGAGGTTAAGCCACCCCTGAGGTAAACACGATGCTCCGAGCGCAACAGCGGTCTCAGAATTTTAATCCAAGACCCCATTCAAAAGTTATAAAAATTAAGGTCTGAAGCTGCTAAATTACGAAAACGCCCCTGGGGCCATTTTTCACAAACGGCCCACGCCCGCAAAACTTATACCCCTCCTAGGGTAAAAGGCACGCTCCGAACTCAAAGGTGCCCTCAGTTTACCAATATGAGCCACCGTTTTAGAGATACTAGCATTTCAACATTAAACGAATTAAATAAATTTATTTAATCCGTTTAACGTTCCAGAAGCGGGAGAGGGGTCCAAACATCCCACAACGACAAGTTTTATGTCGTTCCTAGGGTAAACACCCTATTCCGGACCCATCCCTACAATCAGATTTATGATCCGGAACTCTTTTTAGGATTTATATCATTTATTTGGCGTTCCCAGTGTGAACGCACTGAAAATTTAATTCCGGCCACTCCGGGGCTCGGAATCGCTAGCCGTCTGAAGGCGCTGCTCTGGAATATCATCAAGAATATTCCAAAGTCTTTCTCTGCAAAAACCAGGTTCTTACATCATTCCCTCCTTCAATATTTTCGTCCCCAAAAAGAAAAACTAGGGAGAAACACAGGGTACGAAGCCCACACCTGGCTTCCCCATACCCAGAAGTACCCACACACAGCTCTACGTCACCGCACACAGACCAAGGGATTGATCTGTCCATGGTAGGTCGACCCTTGCTGATGGCGTTCACCCACTCCAGACTTTGGGGTTAGGGAAAGGCAGTAGGGAACCTCACCACCCCTTTTCACAGTCTCAAATGGCTTGATGTCCCTTGGGGGTAGCTCACCTCCCCGGCCAAACCTCTGCGTCGCATGCCGCGAATGGATTCACTGCCCGCACCTGAAACAAGGCCTGGTGATTCCCTCCTTCAGAATATCAATGTGGTGAAACACCCAAGGATATCTAGTCATGCAAGGTTCCACAGTCGATGCTCTCTTACACACTCAAAAGGATAAAGATTCAACACCATCGACTAAAGGAAAAGGTCTCACGCCTCTTCCTTACCAACACAGGGTTACACCCGACGCCCTGCGTCACCCTGGTAACACCTCAAACAAGGAGTAGGGAGAAAAGCCTTTCACACGAAGAGCCTAAAAATTCTACTGCAAAAAGTAGAAGAGTCACAAGGGGTACCTCTCACCATCCCATGATCTGTAGGATCGTAGACATCCAAAACTCGCGGCTACCCGCGATCCCAACCATCAACTCCCGGAGCCTGAGGTGGACCGCCTAGTGGTGATGGGGGGATCTCATAACGTCGTCCCCCACTACCATCTCCTCCCGCTCCTCTGCTAGCACCACCTCCATGGGTACTACTTTGATCACGGCGCTACCTCTGCCGTGGTGGTGTGCCTACTGCCAGCCTGAAACTCTCAGCAACTCGGGTCGAGCAGTCTCATGCCAAATGACCTCGCCCGTCACAAGCATATCACCGACTCTCTCTGGGCTGCACTGGTGCCCTCTGGCGCCATTGTGGTCTACGACCACGCCCCTGAGTCCTGTTGTCAGTAAGACACCTACGTCGAGGTTCTGCTTGTCGACGCCATCTAGCCGCGACAAACGTCTCGGCTCCAACGCGCCTGCTACCACCACCAACACTAGAACGTGACAGGAAGCCGTTTGTCACTAGGGCCTGCTCTAGCACCCCGACATATGTGGAAATTCCCAAAGTTACTATGACAGACCGAATCTTTGGGCGGAGACCCTACTCAAACTTCCGCTCTTGGATGTTGTAATCATGCACCAAGTCTGGTTAAAAGCGTGCACGATCTGCAAAACTAGTCGTGTACTCGGCCAACATCATCCCTCCCTGCTGAAACTGCAGGATCTCCTGAATCCGAATGGAGCACAAGCATGAGGGGAAAACACCTCATGAAACAAGAACTGAATGTCGTCCCACGAAAGCTGCGACTCGTTAAGAACCTGAGTCCCCATACTCCACCAACGCCAAGCTGCTCTATGAAAAAAGGTGGTTTCCAAAGCCACTCTCTAATCTATCGGCGTCTGCACAAACCTGAAAAGGCGAACCACTGCCTCGAGAAAAACCTCTGATGCCTGAGGGTCTGGCTCACCATTGAACCTCAGCGGTCTCTACCACTGGAACTCACGGAGCATGCTCAACCTACGCTCAAACTCATCATGCTCTGCTGAAACTGCCTGCTGCTCAATAGGCGGGGGTGCTGCTACCGGCCCACCCAGAGAAAGGGGCTCACGTGATGGGTCATGGACTGTGGTCTCGTAGCTCATAGGATCGTCGTCACTAACCCAAGATGGTATCCTGGCTGGCTGTCCTCGCGGAGACATCCTGAATATTATCATGGAGTGTCGCGGTCAAATGAGCATATATGTATATACCAACAATAACAACGATGGGGAGCTAACTCAAGAAGGACAATAAAGACTCAGTCCTATGTGATGCACAACCAAATTTCCTTGCAACAAGTGTCTCAGCATGCCGAGTCGACAAGCGGGTTATCAAGGTCCTGGTGAATGGATACGTCGGCCGCCGCACCATCACTGGACTCCCTGGCTTAAGAGCCGCTCTCGAGACACGTTAACATTGTTTCCCTATATCCCAACCAATTCCTCTTTTAGGGACATCCGCACAACGTCCCAAGGATAGAACCACCTTTGATACCACTTTGTCACGACCCGAACCTACCCAGGCTCGAGCCGCAACTACCCCAGGCCCGCCTCCATAGGCCAGGGCCTGGCGACCAGCGCCGAAGGGACAATAACTCGTGGAGACCTTTGCCTAAGTACCTGTACACACACACGCAGCACACTCAATGAAAAAGTGCAGAGTAAAAGAAAAGACAAGACAAGAAAAGGAAAGGGCAACTGCCATATATATACCACAAAGTGCATCGACATCTACAAGTACAAGAAAAGTGTTGAAAAGGAAAAAGGGGAAAAACACGCGCCCAACCAGAAATGTGCCACAACCCGGCAACAGGTAAACAAAATGAAACAGCAGATGGGTCTCCCACCTGAAACCTGGCCACGACCACCGCACGCAGTCCAAGCTCCTAAGCACCTACGCTCCACAGAAGTCACGCTCCACCAGTTCGTCATCTGCAAGGGTACACCAAGTGCCGGCAAACCCCAAGCAGGGGTGAGTATAAAACTACTCAGTAGGATACCCCAAAGGCTCAAGGGAGCAACAAAGGAGGTACTGAAAGGGTGAGCAGGAGAGTGAACAAGGAAATATAAAGGATTCCAACCGAGGGTGCAGTAAAGAGTAACATCACAGCAGAGAGATTCCAGCTCAACCCAATAAGAGGAAGGAATTAGACTCATCCAGGCACAATAAGCTGGAAACGGTGAGAAGATGAACTTCCCGTCGAGTCTTCGCTACCTATAGCAGGATAGTAGACTCGTCCAACCACGACAAGCTAGACATGGGAAGCACGTGGCATACCCTGTGCGCCTTTGCATCTCCTAGAGGGAGAGTAACCAAGCCCAAGAAGTGGGTAGCCAACAGTCCCAGAAGTAAACTCCATCGATGCCCAGCATCCCGCACGTCTGCCCCGAACCGCAAGCCAAGGGGCTCAATCACCGCTCTTCGACACTATCTGCTTTGGGCGGCACTGACTTGCCCGCACGGTTTTAGATCGCGTCACAAGAACACTTCTCAGTGGGGAAAGCGCCCCTCATACTTGAGAGTTCTAGGAAAGTCAAACCACACCTCATCACTGCCTTGCAGTCGAGAGGTCCCCTCAAAGTCAAGACGTTACAACACTGACCCGTATAACCAAGGGTCCCGCTACGGTAAACACTGAGGAAAGCCACAGACTATCCTAGTTGAGAGGACTGAGTCTGGAATGCCAACCGGTGTCCCACTGCCCAGCCCTACTGGAGGGTAATTCATAATATGATTTTGGGTGACCCACTGCCTAGCCCTGGTGGAGGGTAAACCATAATACATCGTCAGGCGACCCACTGCCGAGCCCCACTGGAGGGTAAAACATATCCAGATATCGGGTGACCCACTGCCCAGCCCTGATGGAGGGTAAACCCTAATACATCATCAGGCGACCCACTGCCCAGCCCTGTTGGAGAGTAGACCTTAATACATCATTAGGCGACCCACTACCCAGCCACGCTGGAGGGTAGACCTAGAATAAGTCGACAGGTGACCCACTGCCCATCCTTGCTGGAGGGTAGACCTGGAACTAGACGACGGGCGACCCACTGCCCTGCCCTGCTGGAGGGTAGACCCTAAGAGGTCGTTGGGTGACCCACTGCCCAGTCTCTCCTTGAGGGTAGACCCTAAGAGCGTTGGGTGACCCACTGCCCAGTCTCTGCTGGAGGGTAGACCCTAAGAAGCCGATGAGTAACCCACCACACCTCGCCGGAGTCGCCTCGCCGGACTGCCTCGCCAAATATGGAGGAGGAGAAGGAGAGGAGGGGTTGCCACGGGGGGGCGGGGGAGGGGGAAGAGAAGAGGGAGTGGTGTGTTAAGCGTTTAAATAGAAAATGCTTAACTACACGCCCGTCGGCCCGAACCCGAACCCTCAGCAAGGTCGAGGTTAAGCCACCCTTGAGGTAAACACAATGCTCCGAGCGCAACAGCAGTCTCAGAATTTTTATCTAATACCCCGTTCAAGAGTTATAAAATTTAATATCTGAAGCCGCGAAATTACGAAAATGCCCCTCGGGCCATTTTTCACAAACGGTCCGCGCCCGCAAAACTTATACCCCACCTAGGGTAAACGGCATGCTCCGAACTCAACTGTGCCATCTTTTCCCCAATCCGAGCCACCGTTTTAGAGATACCATCATTTCAACATTAAACGAATTAAATAAATTTATTTAATCTGTTTAACGTTCCAGAAGCGGGTGAGGGGTCCAAAAATCCCGCGCCGACAAGTTTTATTTCGTTCCTAGGGTAAACACCCTATTCCGGACCCATTCGTACACTCGGATCAATGACCCGGAACTATGTTTAGGAGTTATCTCATTTATTTGGCGTTCCAAGTGTGGACGCACTGAAAATTTAATTTCGGCCACTCATGGGCTCGGAATCGCTCGCCGTCTGAAGGCGCTGCTCTGGAATATCATCAAGAATATTCCAAAGTCTTTCTCAGCAAAAACCGGGTTCTTACATGATATCCTAAGTGTGGAATGATTCTTGAATAATGGGTCTCCCCTTCCTCATATTATTGCTGATTTTTTTTTTGTGATACATCATATGTTTCCAATCACCACCAATTTTCACCTAGTAGATCAGGTCTTCTCTGAATTATTGACCACATGCATTTTTGACCGGTAGCCTATGTCACTTTAGTTTATATCTTGTAACAACCTCTTCTGAACTGAAAATTATGAATCTGGTCATAAAATTGACTCTAGAATGAATCTACAAAAGAAAACAAATAAAGGTTAAAGCAGTTTATCATAATGATAAGATTTAATAATTATTTACTTAGACAATTAATTATTAGTGTTATTAGATTAATGTAAAGAATAAATTAATTATAATTATTCTAATAATTGTTTTAATTTATTTTGATTATTTTATTTTATTAAATTCTATTATAATTATTTTAATTCTAAAATTATCTTGTAATTAATATTAACGTTTTTTTAATAAAATTTCAAAAGATTATTAATATTATTATTTTAATATTTAAAATTTATTATTTAATTAATCTTAATAAATAAATAATTTTATAAAAAAATTATTACAATTTTTTTATTTTAGTTAATAATTTTAGTAAATTTATTATTTTTATTAGATTAATATGTTTATTTATATTTATTGGTTTATTTTAATTTTATTTAATTTTTTGGTTAATATTTTTTATATATTTTATTCAATTATTTGGTTTTATATTTTTATTTTATTATTATTAATTAAATATTTATTTATTTATATTTTTATTATATATTTTTACCTCTTTCCCCCATTTATTCTTCATTGCCCATGGGTGGAGGGTTCAGGGGGCTTCTCCTACAAGACATCGTCAACATCACTGCATCCACACTACGACACACAGTAGCAGCATCTCTAGCCCTGGTGGTTTCAGATGGCAGATAGTGATCAAGTAGCAGCCAACACTCATCAACTCCACAGCGGTAACCTGCAGCTTCAATTGCATTACAACTATTAACTAAAAGGATTTAAATTTATAATTGATTTCTAATTAATCACTTAAATGGATGATTAAGGTAAAAATATATTAAAATTACATAATTAAATTCATAAAAATAAAATTAAATATTCAGTTAATTTAATTAGAATAATTTTATTTATTGAGTAATTATAAAATTAACATTACATTTCATTATTTAATAAGTAGAAAAGAAAAATATAGAACCTGGATAAAATGAAACATAAAACTAATAATTTAAAAGGATAAAATACAACAATATTTATTAAAAATGACTAAATATTAAATTTGTTTTTATAAAATACAAAAATTAAATTAATTAACTGAATGTGAATAATTAATAAATTAAATTTTTAAAAAATAAATTAAAATATGTCAAAAATATGTAGCTTTTATGGCCATTTAAATTTCCCCCACACTTAAACACTGATTTCCAACGATCAATATCGTGCTTTAGTATTTTTTAAAAACCAGAAAACTGTTTTTATTAAGAAACACAAAGGGAATCATGTACTATAGTTTTAAAGTAGAGGATAAAACTGAGTAATAGGATTTTTAAATGGAATGTTTCAATTGAAATATTAAACATGTTTCTATACTCATAAAATGAACAAAACAGAAAAGAAGAATCCACTTTTGAGGATGGCATGCCTCATATTTCAGACTGCCTAATTACTTACTACAAGTCGAATCCATGTTCAATGTTCAAGATTGATAAAAGGTTAAAATTTGGTGGAATTAAGAACATAACAAAAGGCACATTTTACTTTGAATTTTACCTAGGTTCGTAAAAAAATTGAAATTTTTTTGAATCACCTTATTGGTACAACTTAAATGATTCCATAAAAATCTAATATCCCCTTCTTCATCAGGCATTCGTTATTCCCGTCACCTAAATGAACTCATTTTCGACACACGGAACTTTTTTTTAATTTCCCCAAGCCATGTATCTTGGGCTGAGAACTATGTCTATGATCTTATTCAATATTATATATATGGAATTAGTTAACATAAATGTACCCAATTCATAGAGTCTAAGAGATTCATTGTGTGTTCCCTAATGCCCATTTAACTCCAGTTTCAAAAGATCAATATAAATTCCATTTTCTATGGATTACTAAGGTGATTATTTTTTAAATAATTAAAAACGAGTCCCCTATGAAAAATTTGAAACGTCTAGGTTTCTATGGTTATCATCTTAATTCAACAAATAAGTATCCTATATCACTCTCAAATATAGTTTCTAAAATGAAAATTCATAAAATCAATAATTAATTTCACCCAATATTCAATTATCCTCAAAAGTTTCAGATTTAGAGATACTCTTAACTGTCAGTAAGGTATCATCCTTAATAAATACTGAATTTAATTATAGTTTTAATCCTAAAGACAGTTCTTTTTTAAAAAACATTTAAAAAAATTGACCATTTTTAAAGATTAAAGAGTAGTGGTATTTGATATGCTTCAAATAAACCACTTTATAGATCAAGATATGTTGACCCCTCCACCATAATTAAATCCCATATTTGATAGAAAAATTGAATTTAAATATGGAGAAGATCAATTTTACTTTTATAGTTCAATGAGTATTTTTCAGTGAAGCTAATTAATGACACATTTAATGGTCATACTAAAACTCAAAGGAAATTTTTCCACTAAATTATTATAATACAAAGAGTTCATGAGCATTTTCATTTAAACTGGTGAAAAAAATTCAATCATGTTCCAAGAAGAATCATAAAAAACATGCAAGTATACAGTAATATGGTGTAAGAAATATCAAATTTTTGATTCAAACAAATTTAGTGTTAAGTAGAAAAAATTGCATGCTACACACCCAGCAAATTAATGCAGATTCAATAACAAAATAACAACCATCCCGCGTTTACTCCCCTGCCCCCCCCCCCACCCACACAAAATTTCTAACAATAAAGAGAATATAAAAATAATGAAAAATTATTTCAATCAAAAATCTCGTAAATTGTAAAAAAAATTATGTACAATACCATATACAATAGAATTTTTTTTAGTAAAGAGACGTATATAATAGAATTTTCCAATAGTAATGATTTTTTAATGAAACATACTGACACACCACTATTGCCTCATCAATGAGTCACCGTTGAGGTGAATAACTAGTTGTTGCGTAACTATGGATCACATAAAATGGTAACTTAAAGTCATATGTGACATAAATACACGTCGTTGTTCATTTACTTAATAAATATTTTTTTAAGTAAAAGTGGAGTAGAAAAATGAAAGCTTCAATAAAGGGTAAAAAATTCCCTGACATTATGAAGCCTTCACAAGTAGCTTATTGTGATTTGATAACATGATGGAATTCAGCTCCTTCAGTGAAATAATAGTATCCTACATACTGAATAGGAAACCCATGAAAAATTAGCAATTTGAAATGCACTAAAAATAGACGAAGTAACAAGTTATTCAAAAATAATTCAGGAACAAAAGTCAAAAAAAGTAATGAGCCATGGATTCACTCCCCTGAAGTACTATGTTTTATGTATTCCGATAGACTTTATTAATAATCAATTTCATGTACAGTGAAGGTATCCAATCCCTTTGTTTGTCCTTCAAAATATTTTTTGACTCTCACAGTTAGCAAGAATGGGAATGTTCACCTTTCCAAAAAACTCTACAACACAATTCTTACGAACAATACCTATAATTAATGGTCTAGACCACATGGATTTAAACAATCTAGGAAAGAAATTTAGTCTTGAATTAAAGATAATAACGTTTTTTGCTGGTTTAAACTCTCTATTTTTAATGACGTAATCATGAACTATTTTAGACCACTCATTTTATATCATAGTATTATCATAAGACACTCTCTTTATCTCATCTAACTCACTCAAGTTATGAAATATCCTCTCTCCAACACTCCTAAAATCAAAATTTAAACACTTAACTACCCAATATGAACTGTGCTGCAACTCCACAGGAAAATGGAAGCATTTCCCAAATATGAGCCTATATAGAGACATTCCTATTGGGGTCTTGAAGGTTTTTGTATATACCCACAAAGAATTATCTGACTTAAGAGACCAGTCTTTCAGATAGTTTGAGATAGTTCTCTCTATGATCTATTCAATCTCCCTATTTGGGATTTTTACCTATCCACTAGAGTGTGGATAGAAGGAAGTAATATTTTTTTGGGTGCATCAATATTTTTCCATTAAAGACTTAAACATTTAGTTATTAATGTGTATTACATTATCATTTATAAAGGATTTTAGTACTCCAAATCATGAGGATATATTCTTTTTTACAAATATTATAATACTATTGGCCTGATTGTTGCATAGAGATACTTTCTCAACCCACTTAGACACATAATAAACAACCACTAGAATGTACGCATTCCTATAAGATGATGGAAATGGACCTATGAAATCTAAACCCTAAACATAAAAAATTTCAACTTCTAGAACACATTTTTTAGGTAACTCTTTCTTCCTCCCAACATTTTGAAACCATTGTCATCTATCACATCCTACAACAAAACTCTTTGCATAATTGAATAAGGAAGGCCAATTAAAACTAGCTTGATGAAATTTTTGAGATGTCTTCTCACCACCATGATGTTATCCACAAGGTGAGGAGTAAAAAACCTCTAAAATAGGCAGTATATCTTTCACTGGAACACACTTTCTATGAATTCCATCACTATAGCTCGTAAACAGCAATGGATCATCCCAAATGTAATAATTATGTTTTGAAATAAATTTCTTTCTTTATTTATTAGATATATATTTTGGAAAGATATTATCTACTAGGAAATTGGAAAATATTGAAAACTAAACAGACTACCTTATTGAGACAGTGATATTTTTCCCATCAGTAATGGAAGAGTTAATCTCACTTAGATCCTCACAATGAGTGTGAAGAAGCTGTTAAATGTGATCTGCAACTAAGTTCTCAGCTCCCTGCTTATCTCTAATTTACTTTTAAAATTTTTGTAACAAAAAATCCACTTAATAAACCTATATTTGGAATCCTTCCTGGACAAAAAAAATTCATGGTATAATGGTCAGTGAAAATGATGGCTTTTTAAACAAGCAGATAATGCCAAAACATCACTGAAGAAAAGACCACAACCTACATATTATTTTCAATAGTGGTGTAATTCCTTTGTTACTTATCCAAAAGCCTAAAAGTGTAATAAACCACATGACTCTTCTTATCCCTCCTCTATCATAAGGCAGCTCCAACATCCATATCACTGGCATCCCACATTAATTTGAAAGGATGTTTCGAATTAGGTGGAGTGATTATATGTGATATAGTGAGTTTTTCCTTAATAAATTTAAATGATTCCAAATAATTTGCATCAAAGAGTAATAGGGAATCCTTGACAAGTAAAGCACATAAGGAATTTGTGATTTTTGAGAAATCTTTGATAAACCTCCTGTAAAAACCAGCATGGCCTAAGAAACTTCTAACACCTTTTATATATTATGTTGGGGGTTGTTTTTGAGTGAATTTATATTTGGAAGTATCTTCTTCCATACCCCTCAGGGAAACATTAGGTCAAAGAAAAATCCCCTCAGTAACCATGAACATCCCTTTTTCCCAATTAAGAACAAGGTTGGACTATAAACTCCTTTTTAACAACAACTCCAAAGTGTTCAAGCAAGTATCAAATTTGATTCCCACAATGGAGAAGTCTTCCATGAAAATCTCTATAATCATTTCAATCATATCAGAAAATATAGTTTACATACATATTTGGAAGGTAGAAGTAGCTCCATACAACCCAAATGGAATCATTCTGTAGGAAAATGTCCCAAAGGGGAAAGTATGGGTAGTTTTCCCCTGATCTTATGGAGCTATAAGAATCTAGTTGTAACCATAATACCCATCCATGAGATAGAAGAATTAATTCCTAGGAATCCTCCCAATAATTTTATCAAGGAAGGGCATTGGAAAATGGTCCTTCCTAGTGGATTAATTGATCTTCCTATAATCTATGTAGACTCTCCATTTTGTGGCTTTCCTGACATCAATTTCTTTATTTTTCTCACTTATTATAACAGTAAAGCCTCATTTCTTAGGGACAACATTAACAGGACAAACTCAAGTACTCTTAGATATTGAATAGATTATACAAGTGTCCAGGAACATAATGACATCATCTCTCACAACATATTTCATATTCGTATTTAGTTTTCTATGACACTCCACTCTAGGTTTGTGATCTCTCTCCATAGAGATCTTATGCATGTGTAATGACCGACTAATTAATTTAATATCATATATGGTCTAGCCTATAAATGTTTTTAATTTTTTCAAAAAATAAAACAATTTTTCCTCATGATTTTCTTTATTTTTAAAATAAATTATAACAGGAAGTGTGGAATTCACACCAAAAAATGAATATTTTAAGTTACTAGAAAGTTGTTTCTGGTCAAGAATTGGTCATTATTCACTTTATGGATGAATTTTAGGCCTAGGGGATTAAAATTATTAATCAAATATTATATATGGTGTTTGAAATGATGAAATATGTTCCATTTACTGACCATGTTTAAGATTTTCATCATCAATATCCATAGTGGACAGCTCACTCTCAAAGCATTCCATTTCAAAATTATCAAAATTCAATAAAATAGAAGCATAAATTTGTTCAATTATATCATCCTCTAATTTATCAATTTTTTCATAATGATTATCAACAACAGAATCAACCTCATGTTCACTCAGGAAGTTTTTATGTTCATAATAATATAGAATATCTCTAGTAGCACAAGGAACTGGGAAGTAGTCCAATTTTGGAAAAATTTCTATATTTTAAATTTGAGGGGATTGATCAGAATATGAAAGGTTATTTTCAGCTTCAAAGTTAATTTCTTCAAAAAATGTTTCATTTTAAAACTCCTCTAGATTTTCAACTCAATTTAAATCTTAAAAAAAATATCATAGAATATTTTTTAGAGAATATTGGTCCTTTTACATTATTAATAACATTAAACTCCTCTTATTTCTCTATAATTTCAAAAAATAATTGTCCATTAGACACATCAATGACAGATGCACCAATTTCCATGAAAGTCCTACCTATAATGATGAGAATATTTGGGCCACACTCCTTGTAATGTCATGGGCCTCTCGAGTATATTCCCCTATGAAAATATAGTGTTTGGGGTGTTCTGGGAGGCAATAGTTGCCCATTTTAAGAGTTTTACAAAAATATAGTTATTTTACAGCAGGGATTTAGGATAGTTAGGTTGTGTCGATAGGTCATGTTGTTGGGTCATGTCTATAGGTTGTGTTAATATGTCTCATTGGTATGTCGCGTCGATAGGTTGTGTCGATAGGTCACATCGAATGGTCGCTTTGGTGACTCACGTTGATGTGTGGCATTGGTGAGTGGCATCAATGAGGGGCCTCAGTGTGTGGAATCAATAGGTTATGTTGGTGAATCACATCAGTAGCTCGCATTTGTGACTCAGACATCGGTGACTCATGTTGGTGGCTCAGCCAACCATTTTTCAAAATTCATGTTTTCTCTAGTTTTTTTAGTTTCTCTCCATTAACGTTTCCTTGGGTGTTAAATGAGTTAAATTACATGTTTAATGAGTTTGTTTTAGGGCATTTCAAATGGTATCGATATCCTAAAAATACAGAGCTTCCTTTGACTCCTAAACTACAAGGTCTATATTGTGATCCGACTTTGATAGTTTGAAACAGTTTCCGTCGAAGATTTAAAATCTAGCCTATCTAAAGTTGAGACACTTTCCTCTCTTGTATGTTTTATTTTCTCTTGATACTGAGGTTCCCATAACACTTCCTTCTTGAGTTATTGTGCATTTTTGGTGATCCCCCTTGGATTGCGTCTCCATGGAGGTTCCTCTTGCTATTTGTGCACCCCTAAATTAACACAAGGAAAAGGTGTCGATCATCTTTTTCTCAAGTTATGGATCCCTTCATTTTTCATATATTGTGTATCTTGTGGGTTGGGTTTAATGATGTCTTATTATGGGAATGGATGAATCCTTGTTTTATAAAAAAGATAAATAATGGGTTGTGAAGATGATAATGATGATCATTTTGTTTTATATGTTATCATTTATCCATGTTGTGATTTGTATTGGTTGTATGCCTTCTAAAAATCATGGTCTTTGGTGTTCTCTGTTTGCACACATGTATGGATTATGAATACTTGTTATCGATTTTATGTTGAACAACTGTATATATGTAATTGATTAACCATGTATATTCAATTAAATAAATGGGTACCCCATGATCAATCTTGTTCTATGAGAATCCATGTTTTATCAAAGTGCAATTAATGAAAGAGTGTTTGATAAAATATGAATGCACATTTCATTGTTTGTTGTGGCTATGTGATGTGTGTGGGTTCATTCTATTTTATTCCTTGTAAGGATATGTGGTTTTTCTGTTGAGGGTGTAGCTGTGGCCGGGGCGGTTTGGATGGTATAGTGGAATTTTAGGTTGAGAGTTAGATTGATTGTGGAATGGATGAACGTGTTATGTAGTGTGACTATATCTTGATGTGTTAAGGTTGTGAAGGGTGTTGTGTTGTTATACTATAGTTATATCGGGGTGTTTTCAATGAGGACTGTTACAGGGTCTCGATTTTAGTTGAGGTTTTCCTTGTTGAGATAAAGTACAATTTAGGGACCCTATGCTTAACGTACATTGACATTACATTTCTTTTGCATAATACTTAGTACATAACAAAAACACACACACAAGGACCTTAATAGTTTAGTGTCTCTGGAAACTCGGAATATAATCTTCTAATAATGGTGAAAGATCTTCAACATCTCCCATAAAGATCTTCCTTTTTTTATACCTAAAACCTTTATTTATATCCTGGGGAAAATAAAACATAAAATGGTGATCTCAAAAGCTCAGTAAGGGTAAACAAAAGAAATATCAAACACATCATATTCAGAAGAACATAACTTTTGCAAATCTTAACCTGCAAAAGAGATCATAATATCATAACATTGGATAAATTATAGTAGTGAAATGTAATCACAATAATCATAACTAAAAACATGAAACTTTTTGGCATACACACATAATCATATAGAATCATTTCTTGTTAGTCAATACTCATTTCCAAGACTATCTTAGTGGAAAATGTCCATTTCTGAACTGAGTTCACTCCGCGTTTCAGTCCTGTTTCACTGAACCAGTTTGACCTGCCGTTCCAGCCATGTCTATCTCATGAGATATAAAATATTTAACCAATGCATTGGAGGGAGATATAGGTCTCATCCATCTCATAATGATACCATTCTTATGTGTTCCACAAAATCATAAACCATACATCATAGCATAACCCATGTAATAAAAATGGGAATCTTAAACATCGTGACATCATAAAACAATTAATATAAGATAAAGGAATTCATAAAAATAATTACATCAAAACATAATCAAATAAATGTAATAATAGGGATAGAAACAGAATTCGTTATTATCTTAGATGGAAAATAATTTTGATAAAACACTTGAACTCCATTCTTGAGGAAAATATCCATTCTACTTCAAAAACATTTTCCTTTCATAACATGTCATACAATTTTAAACTAAAAGAAGTTGATTAAAAATAAACTTTAAAACTTGTAAAGGAAGCTTCTTGGAAATAATGTTTTAAAAATCCAATCATTCCATATAAGTTAAAAAACATTCTTCTCATACTTTTGTCGGAAAAGTCAAAAAGTACCTCGTACGGAAAACAACAAAATATTCCTTTCATATCCATTACTAAAAACTCACCGAAGAGTAAAATTTGATTTAAAAAATTTTAGGTGGTTGGAAACAATATTACATATTGAGGGAACATGGACGTTGATGATAAAATACACCCAAGTAAATACAAAGTATAAACAATCTCAGATAAAAATGAAATTGTGATATTTTCCCTTACCTTAGGTCCAATTTGCTTCATAAGTGTCCAAAACTCCTCTATAATGATTTAAATAATGTCATTGACTTATTCCAGAATCATACTCATTGTTATGATATCATATATGGTTCAATTATGACTTTATATTACCTTTTCTTTTGTAAATTCGATGTTAAAGTACGGTTTGGGTAAAATCGTTTCATTTTTCGTCCGTGTTTTGACTTCATATGATTACATAGATCATGATTACTTAATTCCAGAATATAAAACATGATTTATATATAATATATATTCAGAATATACATATATATAATAGATTAGTAAATGGAATGAAATACACTATTCATTGAGACGGTAGGCTGTACGTACGCATGAACACTATTTTCGTTTCCTTATTGAGTTGAATGGCATTAAGTACATGGCATGCATATATATTCACATAAATCAAGTATCATTATTATGTAATATATTTCAAGATTACTTATTATATATACTTTATAATCATTCATGAATGGTTTACGTGGAGAATGTATCTCATCGCGTCATGGAGACGGTAGTCCGTACGTACGCACGAGCGATGATATCGTTCTCATGGTCATGGAATTGTATCGGAGTGTATGTATACTATATCAGAATCAATATAACATTAAAATAATCATATGTAGTTATTATTTACACCGTTATACCCATCCATGTAAGGTGGTGGTGGAAAATAGATTACACCACGACGTGGAGACGATATTACGTACGGACGCATGCGCGGTGATTTCATTTTCCGTAGGATGGATAGATGGTGAAATAGGGTTGTTTCATACTTATAATAACATATAAGTATATTATTTATACTGATGTTATTACTTCATAATGAAACAACCTAATAATAATAAGTGGAAGAAGAAATAAAGTTGAAAAAATCGGTAACGGACATTAGCTCTTCTTTGAAGCGCCTCTTTGAGATCTCCTTTTAGGGCACTAAAATTGGTCTTTGAGGAAGACCAGAACCTCTAGGATGTTTCTATGGAAGTGGATAATGGACTTTTTCAGGGGTTGGCCGAGCTTGAAGGCTCAAAGTGGTGTGAGGAAGAGAGGGAGGAGGTGCCCTTTTATAAGGGAGGAGAGGGGCTCCTTTGGAAAAACTAAAAATATTATTTTATTATAAAGACAAATTCGGTTTTAAATAGCTCCAAATTGATTTATTTCTAAAATAAGGTGGGTATGGGTCGACATCCTCTAATCCAATAGAATTTAGACAAGTTTAGGTTCATATTTTAACCATATCATTTAGATTTAACTTTAAGTAAAGTAATTTTACTTTTACGGTGTCTTCTTGTGTTCTTATACTATAAGGTTAATAAACATACTATAAGCAGCCAAAATAACCCCAAGTTGTTTATTATTAATATATATAACCTTATCTAAGTAATTTGGCCGAACCATAGATTTTTAGGAATAAAATAATAATTACTAATATAATATTTGTTTTAAAAACTATTTTATGTCAATTTTGAAACTATTTAGTAATTGATTTTTGTGAAAATCATAACAGAATGATTAGTTCGAAAAAATTTAATTATATCAATTATAACATGTAATATTAACCTAGAAAATTAGTGGAATTCATAAAAAGTCTCAAATTATATTTATTTGGGTATTTATAATATCAATTATTCTAAGTTTTCACTATTATGGTAATTATTGTATCATCATTGTGTCATAAATAAATTAATTTATATAAGGTCTAAAAATTATAAATAAAATATTATTATGTTGGAATCTTATTAGAAATCAAATGAATATTTACAATCGAATTTATCTTATGTATAACCCTATATTAAAAAATGTTCTATTAAATAAAAATTGATTTTAACTCTTTTAACTCTTCTTTGAATTAAATAATAATAAATGTCCTAATCTAATCCATGTGAGCCTAAATGGTCATATTTTATTAATAAGGTTGTTTTTGGTCGAATTAAACTTATCCAATAGAATTAGGTCTTGTTTTATGGTAATAATAATATCATTTTACCCATAATTACCCTATTTACTTTTAATCGTGGTAAAAAAAGTAAAAAGTTACTATTCACCAAAAATTATTTTCATCTCATTGAACCACATATTACTTACTAACATAAACCATGTCTCTCGGAGTTTTGAAATTCCACTCACAGAAGCGGTAAATTTAAGTTTTATGAAAAATTCATTTTTTTAACTATCACTTAGTGGTTTCACTATTCATCAAAAAAAGAAAGTTTCAAGAAAAATACCAAAAATTAGGCCTAAGCTATATTTGATATTATGAATTCAAAAATTATGTCTATTTTTAGAAATTCAAAACATATCAGTTGCATTAATTAATTTAAAATTTAATTCTCGTCGTCAAAACAAATAGAGTGTTCTTAAGATATATTAACTATCAAAAGATTAACATTTGTTTATGTCTGGTTTAAATGTGAAATTACATCCAAAGACCAACATTGTATTAAATTGTAAAAATATATTCTAAATATACTTTAAAACTACTAAAATTAATAATTTATCACTATTAATTATTTTGATTAAAAGGGTTGTTTTTAATTAAAATTTAGTAATTTTCACTATTTATCAGAAAATGAAAGTTATCTGAAAAGTACCAAAATTTCACCCTAAGCTAATTTCGATATTCCGAATCCAAAAATGAAGTCCATTTTGAAAAATAAAATTTACAAAATTTCAAAAAGTGGTTATTACTATTCATAACAGCTAGTTTTAATAATATTTTAGTAGCATATCATTGTTTAGAAAAACTCGGTATTGCGTACAACACACGCTATCGCGGAAGGTCGCGCTTGAGTGTAATGCAAAGAAAGTCAAGGATGCGTGTTCTGCAAGCTTCTTTTGTTGTAGAGTACAAAACAAGACATTAATGAAATTAAAAAAAAATATTTTTCAAAAAATCTCGGGGTGTTACATTCTACCCCCCTTAAAATGAATTTCACCCTCAAAATTTTTCAGGGTTTTAAATGGTTTACTACTTGAAAGTTTGTTTAATAGAAACCCACTTAGTAAAAAGGAATACCCAAACATGGCTTTAAATACTATAGTATGGAATGTAACGGTTACCCAAATTAACTCATCACTAGGTTTCCACGTAGGAGAACATAGGTGAAAATATCGATATGGAAGAAAATTTAACCATCAAGTTTTGATGGAGAGTGGCAGAGAACATGGATATGAAATATCCAACAATCACAAAGCCATAGATTTGCGATGATTTAAGGTACCATCTGATTCATCAGATATAAGGGCACTAGGAGAACATTTTTGGTTTTCAAGATCATTTCCCTAAAGTTGCTGAATTAAAAGAAATACTTACATGATTTTGGTACAATTTCGTTGTTGTTCGTGATTTGAACAATTTACACTTCATCTCTTAACGAAATTAATTTGAATTTGTTATTCATGAAGTGTTAATAGATCTTGTGATATAATGATGGTTCATTCCATCTATTTCAAACAAAAGGTTAGCAAAAGTTATCAAATATACATAAGTCCATCTATGGTGAGGTTAATCATATACGATTCCAAAAATGAACTTATACTTAATATATCATACCACATAATAAAATAAAACCAGTTTCTACTAACCAGGTACTTCCTGTAGGCCAGTGGTAGGCGATAAAGGCCAGTCGCACTATGGTTGTGGGTTCGATTCCCACAGCCTTTTCCGACGCGATGGTCTATCGCCCATCCTGTAGGTTGTCCTTTTTCTAAAGCTATATAATATAACATCCCATCAATAATATCGAAAAAATTTCTATCCTAACATATGTCCAACATAATCCATTCCAATATTTTGGCTTATCTAAAATACTTCAGTCCAAGATCATAGTATAAAGAAAATGATTACTTGAAATGTCACATGATAATCACGTGAATGCCATCATTTATCACCCATATATCATAAGATATATCTTGTTTGTCAAATTACAATCATGTGAATACCTTAATCATGTATTCTCTTGAAGAATGAATACCCATTAATTGAACCATAGTGAAAACATGAATCCAGTCAAAAGGTAACTCTTTCCACATACCAAAATCCAAAAATTCTATATACTCAAACCAAGATATAAGCTTCTCCTTATATCAGTCATGAGCTCATGAATACGGTCAAACATTTCATTTTCTTGTTTTCCTTTCATTATGCGCATATCAACTTTTTTCCACAAATATCTCAATCACATTCTATGGTTACCGGTACCATTGAAAACCACAATAGACCAATACATAAATATCCCAATATTCCACGATACTATATACAACATTATTTTGGAATCCCATTACATAAACACTTAATCATTCCACCACATCGTTGTCATATTCAACATCGCCAATAGTGATCGCATGTGACTTCCCTTTGTCCTTTTCCTTAAGTGGTTGCTCATGTCGATCGTCACTAACCCTTGGATTAGGGTATTTATTAGCATAATGCCCCATTTCCTTGCACTTGAAGCATTGAAGTGTTAGTGGTGCGTTCTCTGCAGTCTTTTCTTTATTCACATCATTAGAAACCCTTTTTCCATTACTTCGACACTCAGCTGCTTGATGACCTTCTTTTCCACACTTTAAACATTTTCTAGTCCCTTTAAGACAATCTCCACCATGCTTCTTTCCACACTTTGAGCATAAGAAAACATTCATCTTCTTTTCACCATTATTCTTAGATTTCTCCTTTAACTCCATCTTTCATTTCTTGTCAAAACTATGAGATGGATAAGTAGCACCAATATCCATTTCTACCTTGATAGCACAATGCACAATTTCTTCATAGCTACTGAAGTCTCTTATAGATAATGCCCTTCTAAGATTTGGTTTTAAGCCACTGAATAATCGATCAACTTCACTTTCAGGATGGATGATAAATCCAGATGCATACCTTTCAAGCCTTATAAAATTTTCTTCATATATACCAACAAATTCATCATCCTTTTTCTTTAGTTCAAGAAACTACTTCTCCATCTTTTTTCGAAGAATACGAGGGAAGTACTTATTGAAAAATAATTTCTTGAACTCGTCCCATTCCATGGACTCAATTTCATCTCTTGGCCTCATATTCTTGATAAGATTCCATCATTGATCAGCATGACCTTCCAAATGAAAAACTACTAAGTTGACTTTATCATGTTCCGAAAATTGAAGAACTGAAAATATCTTTTCAGTAGTACTGATCCATTGTTCAGCAATAAGTGGATCAGAAGACCCACTGAAAGAAGGTGGACTTTGCCTCATGAAGGACTCAATAGAATATTGTTCCCTTCTCTGCTCATTTGGAAGTCCAGAATGAATCATATCTTGTGTAAGTATAGCAATAAGATTTTGCACTCCATCTCCCATAACATTTGTTTGTTCAAAAGGACAATCATTGCATTGTCCATTACATTGATGAACATGGTTCCTTCGGGTTCCAACCATCATCTAAAACCCATAAAGAATAGTGTGAGAGGTAAAAATCATAATAAAGGGGGAGTAACTTCAATATCTAACATCTTCGGTTTAATATAATATCGTTACCATAGTTCTAGGACTATATCCTATACGTATACTTATCCTTAGGGACATCCCTGGACATACCTTAGAAATATCTCTAGGGATCTCACTAAAGTTCTCGCATCCTAGTTTCCAAAGGTTGACTAAACCTTTCCTCTGATACCAACTATAGAGACCCTAAGCTTAACGTACATTAACATTACATTTCTTTTGTGGAATACATAGTATATAACAAAAACACACACGCAAGGACCGTAATAGTTTATTGTCTTTGGAAACTTGGAATATAATCTTCTAATCATGGTGAAAGATCATCAACATCTCCCATAATGATCTTCCTTTTTTTATACCTAAAACATTTCTTTATATCCTGGGGAAAAGAAAACATAAAAGGGTGAGCTCAAATTCTCAGTAATCGTAAACAAAAGAAATATCAAACACGTCATCTTCATAAGAACATAACTTTTGGAAATATTAACCTGCAAAATAGATCATAATATCATAACATGGGATAAATCATAGTAGTGAAATGAAATCCCGATAATCATAACATAAAACATGAAACATTGTGGAATACGCACATAATCATAGTGAATCATTTCTTGTTAGTCTAGACTCATTTCCAAGACTATCTTAGTGGACAAAGTCCATTTCTGAACCGAGTCCACTCCTCGTTTCAGTCCTGTTTCACTGAACCAGTTTAACCTGCCATTCCTACCATGTCTATCTCATGAGATATAAAATCTTTACCCAATGCATTCATGGGAGATATAGGTCCAACCCATATCATAATGATACCATTATTATGTGTACCACAAAATCATAAACAATACATCATAGCATAACCCATGTAATAAAAATGGGAATCTTAAACATCATGACATCATAAAACAATTCATATAAGATAAAGGAATTCATAAAAATAATTACATCACAACATAATCAAATCAATTTAATAATAGGGATATAAACAGAATCCGTTATTATCTTAGATGGAAAATTAATTTGATAAAACACTTCAACTCCATTCTTGAGGAAAATATCCTTTCTACTTCAAAAACATTTTCCTTTCATAACATGTCATTCAATTTTAAACTAAAAGAAGTTGATTAAAAATAAACATGAAAACTTTTAAAGGATTCTTCTTGGAAATAATGTTTTAAAAATCCATTCATTTAGTATAAGTTAAAAAAACTTTCTTCTCTTACTTTTGTCGGAAAAGTAAAAAAGTACCTCGTATGAAAAACGACAAAAGATTCCTTTCATATCCTTTACTAAAAACTCACAGAAGGGTAAAATTTGATTTAAAAAATTGTAGGTGGATGAAAACAATATTAAATATTTAGGGAACATGGATTTGGATGATAAAATACACCCCACTAAATCTCAAAGTATAAACAATCTCGGATAAAAATGAGATTGTGATATTTTCCCTTACCTAAGGTCTGATTTGCTTCTTCAGTGTCCGAACCTCCTGTATAATGATTTAAATAATGTCATTGACTTATTCCAGAATCATACTCATTGTTATGATATCATATATGGTTCACTTATGACTTAATATTACCCGTTCTTTTGTAAATTCCATGTTAAAGTGCGTTTTTTTGTAAAATCTTTTCATTTTTCTTCCATGTTTTGACTTCATTTGATTACATAGATCCTGATTACTTAATTCCAGAATATAAAACAAGATTTATATATAATATATATTCAGAATATACATATATATAATAGATTAGTAAATGGAAATAAATACACTGTTCATGGAGACGGTAGGCCGTACGTACGCATGAACGCGGTTTTCGTTTCCTTATTGAGATGATTGGAATTAAGTAGATGACATACATATATATACACATAAATCCAGTATCATTATTATGTCTTATATTTCATTATCACTTATTATATATACTTTATAATCATTCATGAATGGTTAACGTGGGGAATGTGTCTCATCGCGTCGTGGAGACGGTAGTCCGTACGTACGCACGAGCGATGATATCGTTCTCATGATCGTGGAATTGTATTGGAGTGTATGTATAGTATATCAGAATCAATATCAATTTAAAATAATCATATATAGTTATTATGTACACCATTATACCCATCCAAGTAAGGTGGTGGTGGAAAATAGATTACAACACAGCGTGGAGAAGGTATTCCATATGTACGCACGCGCGGTGATTTCGTTTTCCGTAGGATGGATAGATGGTGAAATAGGGTTGTTTCATACTTATAATAACATATCAGTATATGAGTGATACTGATGTTATTACTTCATAATGAAACAACCTAATAAGAAGAAGTGGAAGAAGAAATAAAGTGGAAAGAATCGGTAACGGAAATTACCTCTTCTTTGAAGCGCCTCTTTGAGATCTCCTTTCGGGGCACTAAAATTGGACTTTGAGGAAGACCAGAACCTCTAGGATGTATATATGGAAGTGGATAATGAAATTTGGTAGGGTTTTTCCGAGTTTGAAGGCTCAAAGCGGTGTGAGAAACAGAGGGAGGAGGTGCCCTTTTATAAGGGAGGAGAGGGGCTCCTTTGGAAAAACTAAAAATATTATTTTATTATAAACACAAATTCGGTTTTATATAGCTCCAAATTGATTTATTTGGAAGATAAGGTGGGAATGGGTCGAAATCCTCTCATCCAGTATAATTTAGACATGTTTAGTTTCCTATTTTAACCTTATCATTTAGATTTAACATTAAGTAAAATAATTTTACTTTTACCGTGTCTTCTTGTGTTCTTATACTATAAGGTTAATAAACATACTATAAGCGGCCAAAAGAACCCCAAGTTGTTTATTATTAATATATATAACCTTATCTAAGTCATTTTTACGATCCTTAGATTTTTAGGAATAAAATAATAATTACTAATATAATAGTTTTTTTAAAAATTATTTTATGTCAATTTTGACACTATTTATTAATTGATTTTTGTGAAAATCATAACAGAATGAATAGTTCAAACAAAGTTAATTAAATAAATACTAACATGTCATATTAACCTAAAAAATTAGTGTAATTCATAAAAAATCTCAAATTATATTTATTTGGGTATTTATAATATCAATTATTCTAATTTTTCACTATTATGGTAATTACTGCATCATAATTGTGTCATAAATAAATTTATTTATTTAATGTCTAAAAATTAAAAATAAAATATCATTATGTAGGAAATCGTATTAGATTTCTAATGAATATTTACAATCTAATTTATCTTATGTATAACCCTATATTAAAAAATGTTTTAGTAAATAAACTTTGATTTTAACTCTTTTAACTCTTCTTTGAATTAAATAATAATAAATGTCCTAATCTAATCCACGTGGGCCTAAATGGTCATATTTTATTCCTAAGGTTGTTTTTGGTCAAATTAAACTTATCCAATAGAATTAGGACATGTTTTAGGGTAATAATAATATCAATTTCACCCTTAATTACCCTATTTACTTTTAACTATGGTAAAAAAGTAAAATGTTACTATTCACCAAAAATTATTTTCATCTCATTGAACCACATTTTACTTACTGACATCAACCGTATCTCTCCGATTTTTTAAATTTCACTCACATAAGCGGTAAAATTATGTTTTATGAAAAATTCTTTTTTTTAACTACCACATAGTGGTTTCACAATTCATCAAAAAAAAGAAAGTTTCTAGAAAAATACCAAAAAAATTAGGCCTAAGATATATTTGATATTATGAATTCAAAAATGATGTCTATTTTACCAAATTCAAAACATATCTGTTGCATTAATTAATTTAAAAATTAATTTCCGTCGTCAAAACAAATAGCGTGTTCTTAAGAGATAATAACTATCAAAAGATTGACATTTGTTTATGTCTGGTTTAAATGTGAAATTACATCCAATGACCAACATTGTATTAAATTGTAAAAATATAATCTAAATATACTTTAAAACAACTCAAACTAATAACTTATCACTATTAATTATTTCGATTAAAAAGGTTGTTTTTAATTAAAATTTAGTAATTTTCACTATTCATCAGAAAATGAAAGTTATCCAAAAAGTACCAAAATTTCACCCTAAGCTAATTTAGATATTCCGAATCCAAAAATGAAGTCCATTTTGAAAAATAAAATTTAAAAAAAATTTAAAAAGTGGTTATTACTATTCATAACATCTAGTTTTAATAATATTTTAGTAGCATATCATTTTTTAGCGAAACTCAGTATTGCGTACAACACACGCTATCGTGGAAGGTCGCACTTGCGTGTAAAGCAAGGCAAGTCAATGATGCGTGTTGTGAAAGATTCTTTTGGTTTAGCTTACAACACAAGACATTAATGAAATTAAAAAGAATATTTTTCATAAAATCTCTTGGTGTTACAGACAAGGTGGAAAGACATTGAAGAATGATAATGGAAATGGTATGATTGGGTGCTATGTGGGGAGTAATTGGGAAGCAGTGTGTTTTATAATAGTTTTCTTCCTCTTTTTGGATTGTTTGTGAGGCCGTTTTTGTGATCTGTTTGTTAGTTTTTCATGTAGGTATGGAATAAATGGTAAAATATTATTAACAAAATGATTCGGTTATAATCAAATTTCTTATATCAACTTAGGAAGTGACTCTGGTTTGTCCTGATATGCTTTTTAGAGGAATCAACAATTTTAGTTTTGTGGGATAGTTGTTTTTTGGAACCCCATAGGTTGGGATGAGTGTTTTCTACCAATATATATGAATGTAGTTCCTTGTGATTCCTACACACACCCCACCCTAGTTGATCTCTATGCACCAAACACCCCCATTTATATAGGGTAGGGTGGAATTCCCAAACATACTAATGGGAGTATGGATAGGTAGACACCTTCTAATCCCCCTCCCTCTTCCAGGGAATGATAGCCGAAGACTCCTTGGGAAGGTTTTGTTTTTTGAGGACCAGGTGTGTGCATGCGAGTTGTGTTTCCCAAGTGTCCTCGAGATGAGATGTGTTGTTGATCTGAGGTGTCTTCAAGATATGGTACGTTTTGTGGCCCATGTGTCTACGGGCGGGATGTGGAGTTGTTTGTGAGGCTTAGGTGTCTACGGGTGGGATGTGGTGTTGTTTGTGAGGCCTATGTTTTTACGGGTGGGATATGGGGTAGTATGTTTGGAAGATGTTAGAGAGCCAGGACGCATGTCCTTGGGGTGTGAGAGTGGCTAATCATTGGTGATGTTTGGTAGGGTGCCCTATCATTGATGTGATTTATATTATTTTACATGACATGTGTTATTTGGTGAGCATGACTTTGGTGCAGTTGGGGTGGTTAGTATACCATGTTAGGTGGTTCTGGTTTCTGGTGATTTCTCATTGGGGAATTAGTATGTCTCCATCACTTGTGAATGAGATACTTTGGTTTTTCATACTGAATAAACTTGTATTCTCATCATATGTATATAAAAATTCTCTCATGTTTCTATAAGGATTACATGAACCATGTTGGGATGTACTAGCTTGTACATTGGGGATAGTTTTTTGTCGTTGCTTAGCATTTCTTTTGGTGTTTAAATTGGAGACACATACTTTTGATTCAGTTACATTTTGAAACATTCATGTGGGATGGTTTTGATTTTCTTTCATATATATACATATATGTCTTCGTGTTGTTTGAGGTTGATATTTCTTATATCATGATATTAATTACAATAAAAAGGTAATGCCTCCAATTTTTTGAGATTCATATACCCATGGTTCTATTCGCCACCATGTGGCCTACTATAGGTGGGACGTGGGGTTCATTATCTCTCTTTTTCCATTGTCATCTCAGGAGGGTCATCTTTGGAGGGAGGGTTCATGATAGAATGGTATCAGTAGCTGATGGTTGGGAGAGATGATGGATTTGGGAGTTTGGTATATTGAGGATTGCATGGGTTGGTAAGGAAAACATGTTATTTGATCATGGTGCATGACATGTTCCAGGGAAGACCTACTAGGAAACTTGATTTTAGGTCCCCCAGGATCTGATGCAAGGAATCTAAGCCTACAAAATGACCATGTAAGGCTATACTGTTTACAGGGTAGTGACCCTAGGAAAGGTACATGCATCATAATGACTTGTGTTCTTGTTCAAATTAGGTGTTTTGGGGAATTTAATAAAATTAAATTTAAAATAAATATTAAATAAAATTACATACTACTCGAGCTTACGAGATCCTTGTTTACTTTTCCGCTATGGCACCCAGTCTTCATTCATGTGTTACTGAGGAAGTAGAGGCTCAGCAGGCTGATCCATCTGATCAGTGGAGGGTTGATCCAGAGGAGGAGGAAAACCAATGGTACAAAACATTACATTCTTTTTAGCATCATACCATGGGAAAGTATAAGGGCAGTATCCTAGACATGGAGATGGAGAGCTGGCTCGATGAGCTAGAGATCACATTCAACCTAATCTGGGCTCTGACAATGTGCTGGGTTCTATTAGAGGTTATTAATATGAGTGTATCGATGCATAAATTGTGGATTCTATACCTAGGGGACAGGAAGGATACAGATGCTAAATGGGTTGATTTCGAGAATGATATCTGGGCAAAATTCCTTTATTAACCATGAAGGTTGAGAAGAAAAATGAACTAATCACCCTACAGTAGTTAAGAATGTCAGTATTGGAGTTGGAGATCATGTTAAAGGATCTCCTTCACTTGAATCTAGATCTCTTTCAAGATTATGAGTCTTATGAGAGACACTTAGAGGTATGACTTTTTCCTTCTCTTTAGTACATAGATACTCCCATCAGCTTGTCGATATACCTAGAGGTCAAGAAGAACATGGAGGTAGTTGAGTGAATAAACTCATGAGGTGGTATGCCATGATAGGGGATCCATCAGGGTTTATCAAAGGGAAAGGCTACTAGTGTAAGGCTCATGTTCTAGGGCCTTTGGGGTTTTGGATGTCAGGGAGTCGACCTCGGTGGTTCCCATTTCAACCTTCGGGTGCTTATACATATCTTGTAGGCCTCGGGCCAATATATTTTATCTATGGAGTTTGAGGAAACCTTAATATTCTGTGATCAATGGCCATTTGAGCTTGGTATGTTGGAGGTGGGAAGTTCCAGCACCCACCTTAGTAGCAGTTGTCGGTATGAAAGTTCCAATACCAGTGACGGCAGCCCCACACTCTATTGAGAGGAGACCGAACAGGTAGAGGCCCACCTCAAGGCATTCCTCAGGGACCTCAACCCAGACGTGGTCGATAAAGTGGTCGTTAGCAGAGGGGAAGATGATATGTGCATGGTTAGTTACACACTACATATCCTGCAGTTTCAACAGGACTAGAGACCGTTTGAGGTAAAATTAGCTTGTTCAGTGCAATTTCTACTTCTTTTTTTTTTATTCGAGAGCTTCACACTTCCTCGTTTCATCTAGTCTAGCCCATTCTGTAGTACTAGATAAAGTGAGGAATTCTATTCCCCTAGTGTTTAGTATTCCATTCGAAGGACATACTTGCTTGTTTGATGCATAATATGGATAGAGACTGATGATGTGATCACATCAGTTTTGTGGGATCTTTTCTTGCTACAAATGCAGCCATATGATGTCATTATTAGCATTTAATGGTCACATATCATACATTCTATTATATACTTCTTCTATAGAAGTGTCATGCTATTATACATGAATGGAGAACATGTGGATTTCATTAGAGAGTGGGGTTTTCAGGTGTGCAGTCGGCATGCAGAGCCCCTAATATCTTTATCGGCTGAGATCTCAATGCAATTTGTGGATGCAGAGATGGTGGAGGCTCCCAGAGTTCTGGATTTCTTGTATGTTTTCCACGAGGAGGTTGTGACTATATCCCCTCAATTTTATGTCGAGTTTTGGATTTTCTTGTAGCCGGTGCCTCTTCGATTTCGACTTATCCTTATCAGATGTCACCTTCTGAGCAATGGGAGTAATGGATTCAGATAGATGACTTGATGAATAAGGGATTCAACTAGACTGGTTTTTCATTATGGGTTTCTCCAATCATGCTCAAAAAATAAGGGAGATAGTGGTATGTTGTTGTGAATAGACTACTAGAGTCTGAATCAGTTTACAGTCAAGAACCATTACCCTCTCCCCGGGATAGATGATCATTTTAACTAGCTGATATGATCAAGCTGATTTTATCAGATCAATCTATGGTTTGGGTATCACAAGTTGTGGGTGAAGGAGGGTGACATCCCGAATACTACATTTAGGTGTAGGTATGGGTACTTCAAGTATGTGGTTATTCTGTTCGGTGTTGCGAATGCACCAGTTGTGTTCATGGGACATACGAAATCTGTCTATTGTGAGTTACTAGACTGAATAATTTTTGTATTCCTTGATGACATTCAGATCTACTCGAGGGAAGATGAGGAGAATACTGGGCATAGAAAGACTATCTTGGAAGTTATTTGATGACACTAGTTCTATGTTAATCTTTCAAAGTGCATTTTTTGGACATGGGGGGTCCACTTCTGTGTACATGTGGTGTCTTAGCAGGGAGTAACAATGAACATGCTAAAAATTGAGGTAGTGGTTTCTTAGGAAGCACCCAAGAGTGGGTGGAGGTTTAAAATTTCCTAGGTCTAGCATGATAATATCAGATAATTGGACTAGATTTCTCCCACGTTTAATCTCTATTGATGGATCAGATGATAATGGGACAAACCTCTATGTGGAGAGATCATTATTAGGTAGCATTCATCTATAGGATGGGGAAGCTGGTTAGTTCTGAAGTGCTCTGGTTTCTAGAGGAAGGGTTGATGTTCAAGGTCTTTTGTTATGCTTCCATTCTAGTATTGTGATGTGTGCTGATGTAGCAATGGGGAGTAATCTCTTATGGATCTAGGAAGTTATGTCCCCATGAACATAACTTTTCCACCCATGATCTGGAGCCTAGTAGCAGTCATGTTTGCGCTAATGTTCTGGTGGAATTACCTCATTGGGGAGCACTTTTTGGTCTTTGCGGATCATAATAGCTTGAGGTATATCTTTTCCTAATTAGATATGAAATTATAACAATAAAGGTCAATGGATTTTTTTTAGGAATATGATTTTCAGATCTCTTACTCTTCAAGGAAGGGGAATGTTGTAGCTCAACCCTTAAGCAGAAAGTTGCAAAGAGAGGTTGTTTGGGAATCTAAAGATACTTTGAAGGTGATGTATGAGTTGGTAGCACTTCATTTAGATGTAAAAATAGATGGAAGCATAGGTTGTTTGTTTCATATGATAATGAAATCATCTCTAACATAGAAGGTGGGGGAGTCTTAGTGGGGATAATCATAGAATGAGGTGATGCATGATCATGTGGACTATGGTGAGGCTCCAAAAGAATGGTTGGATGATGGCCATAATTAGATGTTGTTCAATATGAGGATGTTCGTTCTAGTAGTGATCTATGAGAGAGTCCTCTATGAGTTTCATATCTCACCCTTAGTGGTACACCTAGGAGTTTCCAAGATGTATCATGGCTCGGAGGAGTAGTTTTGGTGGACCAAGAAGAAATGGGCTGTAGTGGAGTTTTTGGAGAAGTTCATAGTGTTCCAGTAGGTGAAGGCTACACACCATGTTCATGGTAGTTTGTTACGGACTTTAGTTGTCCCTGAGTGTAAGTGGGATGACATCTTGATGGATTTCATCACAATACATAGTGAGGCTATGATGGGTGGTGGTGGTTTGACTAACAAACTCTTCTCACTTGATAGAAATTAAGGAGTCAGGTGTAGTGGACACCATAGCACAGAGGTATGTGGATAAGGTGGTGTAACTGTATGGAGTTGTGAGGTCGATTATCTAAAACCGGGAAACATGATTTACTTCATGGATGTATAGGTGAATAAATCATGCTTTTGGAACTCGGATATGCCTTAGCACTTCCTTCAACCAATAGATAGATTGGAAGATAAATAGGACCATCTAGATATTTGAGGACATGATGCGAGAATGCATATTGGGCTATAGAGATCTTTGGTAGGAAACTTTTCCTTAGTAGATTTCACTTAAAATAGTAGTTATCAATCTTCCATTAGCATAGATCCATTTGAATCATTGTAATAAAGGACATTTCATTCACCTTTGTGCTGGATAGAGATTGGAGAGACAACTAATCTTGGCTCTGAATCGATGTAGAGCATGACAGAGAAGGTTTAGCCTGTTCATGCAAGGATGAAGGCAGCACAGGACCGGAAAAAGTTTTATGCTGATAGAAGGAGGAGGCCTTTGGATTTAGAGGTTAGGGGCCTTGTGTTCTTAAAGGTTTTCCTTCAACATGGGAAGTAGAGGTTTCGAAGAGGTAGTTATATTTTTTTTGAGGTTCTTCAGACTTTTTGAGGTGTTGGGGAGATTTGGCAATGTGTCATACAAGGTGGTTCTACCACCGTAGATGGAGAAGGTCCATGAAGTCTTCCATGCCTCTCATATTTAATGACATATTTATGATGACTTCCATGTAATTTATTGGAGAAATTTGGATATCGAGGATGATGCAACATTTTTTGAACGGCCAATGGTGATCTAGGATCATCGGGAGAAGATGATGCATGAATGAACCACTATTTTGGTTTGTGTGTTGTGGAGACATGGAGGCCTGGATGAGTGTTCATGGTACTAATATGTGTAGATGTGTGCCCAGTACCCATATTTATTTTGAGTTTTTCCTTCTCCTATTTTTTCATTGTAATTCTTGAAATTTTCTTGTTACTAGATTAGTTGTTTCCTTATTCTGTAATTTTTGATAATTTCCTAACAAATAAATAGGGTAGGATTCAATCTCTAATCTAGATTCACTAATTTTTATGTTATTAAACATGTTTGGGTAAGTTAGTTCCACCCAAAGTTTACTATAACTTGACATAGAAGAAGGAATTCCATGATTCATGTGTTCTAGTAGTGTGTCTTTTGGTGCTTCTGTGGTGTGTCTTCCAGTTTTCTGGGTTAGCATATGTTAGAGGAGGTTTTCTTAGATGATGAGGTTTCACTCATGTATTCCAACAACACAAGGTGGTTTTTCATTGATCTTTGTCTTGATTGGGGTTTATGTATGGAAAGATCTTTGAGAGGTATCTTATGGGGTGGTTGTTCGGACCACTCTTTCTTCTAGTTATGTATTGAATTATCGAGGGTGAGAATAGTTTGGGAGGTATCTGATGTAATGGAGAGAGCATCTCAGGTCCATTCATTTGGGAAAATGTATTATTTGGGGTTATCTAGAGGCAATGATAGCGCATTTTAAGAGTTTTCCAAAAATCTCATTTTTTCCAATGGTGATTCAGGATCGTTAGGTCATGTTGGTAGGTCGCATCGGTAGGTCACATCGATGAGTGGAATTGGGGGTGGTGTTTATGAGTGGTCATGGTGAGTGGAATTAGTGAGTGTCATCAGTGAGTGGTATCAGTGAGTCGTGTCAGTGAGTGGTGTTGGTGAGTGGCGTTAGTGAGTCGGGTGTCAGTGGGTTACATTGGTGACTCGCATCGGTAGCTCACATCAGTGACTCGGCCATTGGTGGTCCGTGTTGGTGACTCACCCAACAATTTTTCAAAATTACTATTTTCTCTAGTTTTTTTAGTTTCTCCTCTATGAATTTTCCTTTGACATTAAATGGTTTAAATGAAATATTTAATAATTCTTTGGGCAATTAAAATTGTATCAATATCCTAAAAACATGAATCTTCCTTTGACTCATAAACCATGCGTTCATGATTATGATCTACCTTTAATTTCCATTGAAATAGTTTCCCCCATAGATTTATGATCTTTTTCAATCTAAAGTTGAGACCCTTTCCTCTCTTGTTTGTTTCCTTTTCTCTTGATATTGGGCTCCCAGAAACCTTCCTTTCCATGTGATGATGCGTTTGTGTTTAGCACCCTTGGATCACATCTACCTAGAGGTTTGTCCGACTATTTGTGCACCCCCTTTTGTGTGCTAGGAGAAGGTGATGATCATCAGTTTCCTAAGGTAGGGATCCGTTCATCTTTCTTATATTTTGTATCATGAAGGGTGGGTGTAATAATGTCTTCCTATCGGTGTGGATGATTCCTTTTTAAACAATGATAATTATGGTCCGGGAAGATGTAAATGATGATAATTTTGGTTTAGATGTTACCCTTCATCCATGATATGAGTTGTATTGGTTGTATGCTTTCTGAAAATCATGGACACTGGAGGTATCAGTTTGCGCACCTACATGGATTATGAATACATTCTATTGATTTCATGATGAACAGAAGTATATATGAAATTTATTAACCACGTATATATGATTAACTAAATTGAATCCCCAGGATTGAACATGTTATATGATATCCCGTGTTTTATCCAATTGTAATTAAAGAGTGGGTTTTTTCTATATTTTGAATACACTTTGCCTTGTTTGGTGTGGTTGTGATCTATGTGTGGTTTCATTCTGTTTTGTTCCTTGTAAGGATATGTGGTGCTATTATTGAGGGTATGACATTGGTTGGGTGCGTCCTCATGGTGAAGTTGAATATCAAGATAAGATATTGATTAATTATGGAATGAAAGAACTTATAATGCATTGGGAATGCATCTGGGTAGTGTTATGGAAGTGAAGGGTGTGGTGCTATTATACAATAAGTATGTCATGGTGGTTGTGATGAAGAGTATGGAGGGGTTTGGATATAATTTGAGGGATTCCTTATTGACAAAAAGGACAGGGTAGTAAAATTTTGAAGAATGATAATGGAAATGGTTGGCTTTGGATCTAAGTGGGAAGGATGTGTGTAGTGGGGTATTTTTTCACAGTTTTCTTTCACTTTTTGGCTTGGTTGTGAGGCTAGTTGTGTATTGTTGTAGTTAGTCTCCCAGGTATGGATGGAATAAAGTTAAATTATTAGTAACTTCAAAATTATTAGGTGTTAAGCGGATTTCTTCTATCAACATGGGATGTGACAGTCATATGTCATGATATGTGCCTTTAGAGGTAGTAGTAAAGGTAGTTTTGTGGACTGGTTTTTTTGAACCCCATAGGCTATGATTGGTTTTTTCTACCAATATATAGTTATACATGTAGTTATTTGTAATTTATATATGTATACCACCCCAATTGTGCGTTATGTGTTGAACACCCCCATTGCTATGGAGGAGAGTGTCTTTCCAAACATCCTGGTGGGAGGATGGATAGCTGACCACTAGATATTCTATGCTCCCTCATCAAGGTGGTGATATCCGAAGACTCCCTGGGACGTTTGTGGTTTGTGAGGATCAGGTGTGTGCAGTAGAGTTGTGCTTCCCAGGTTTCTTTAGGATGAGATGTGTTGTGGTTCCCATGTGTCTTTGGGATGTGGTTTGGTTTGTGGCCTATGTGTCTTTGGGAAGGATGTGGTTTTGTTTTGGAGGCACATGTGTCTACATGGTGGATGGGGTGTGGTATGTTCAGAAGAGGTGGGATAATTATGGCATCTACCATTAGGGTACGAGAGAATCTAATTAGTGGGAATGTGGTGTTGGGAACCCTATCATTGATGTGATTTATATTTATTTACATTACTTTCATTATTTGGTGAGAATTATTTTAGTGAGGTTGGGGTGGTTAGTATACCTTGTTTGGTTCTTTTAGTTTCTGATGTTTTCTCATGGGAGAATTAGTATGTCTCCCCAACTTCTATATAAGAGACATTGGTTTTTACTACTGTGTATACCTATGTTCTCACCCTATGTATATAAAAATACATTCATGTTTACAGGTGGATTACTTATTGAATCATGCAGGTGGGATGGTTTTGGTTTTCTTTCAAATATATATATATATATACATATAGGCCTTTGAGTTTTTCTAGGTTTATACATCTTATATCACAATATTAGTTACTATAAAAGGGGTAATGCCTCCTATTTTGTGAGATTCATATACCCTTGGAGTTGGTTAACACCCCGGGGCATACTAGAG
The DNA here is from genome assembly GCA_963277665.1 of Viscum album. Taxonomy (NCBI): domain Eukaryota; kingdom Viridiplantae; phylum Streptophyta; class Magnoliopsida; order Santalales; family Viscaceae; genus Viscum; species Viscum album. Next base: position 1,706,863,845 of record OY728157.1, on the reverse strand, counting down.
GTGGGACTTGGGTGGTCATTATCTCTTTTTCTCTATCTCTGTCCCATGAGGAGAATCATTGGAGGGAGGTGGTCGTGACACTCAATATCAAGGACTGAGAATTTAGCTAGTAGACATTGTTTCCCAACTCCAACTAGCAGGTCAACTAACCTTCCCACAATATGAGGGAAATGATGGTCATCCAATAGTAGGATGATTTTGGTGGGTTTAAGATCACCCAAATTCAATGGTTTGAATAGTGAATATGGAAGCTGGTTAATACAAGCACCTAGGTCATAGATGATGTTTTGTTGACTATAATTTCCTAAGGTACTTGGAATGACAATTCTACATGGCTCTTTGAGCTTGGGTTGGATTTTCTTTTGGAGCACAGTGTTTCACTCTTCAGTGCGGTTGTGGGTGGGAAATCCTTCAAGAGTTTTTTTTTGGAAACAATGTTTTTGATAGTTTTTTGATATTATTGAATTTTAATTAAGGCATAAATGAGTGGTATGTTTACATGGAGCATACCTAAAATTCCAAAGAACTTATGAAGATTAGCATTGGTATCTCTTTTGGGTAATATTATTTAAAAAAGCGAATGGGTGGGGTAAAATTATGAAGGATAGTTAGTATATCCCAATATTATTCATTAGTTTTCTCCAACCCTTTATTCGAACTATTTTAAGAAAAAATTCATTCTTGAATTCCATATTAAAAATTTATATTTCATTCATTTTCAAGACGTTGTTACAAATTTTTAGATTTTATGAATAACATATTTTTATTTCTTGATTCGTTTAATTTTTCTAGTTGGGTATTTTAAACTTCTTTTTCAACTAAATTTTGAGTTTTTAGCCTACATTTAGTTAAAATGGGCATGACATTCTCCCAAGGGTCGATTTCAGTTGTTCTAGGTAGTATTCCTTTATCTCTAGAAGTAATGTCTCTAGCTATTTGGCCTAGTTTAATTACTATTATTTTCATTCTAGAATCATTATAAATTTTATTTGATTAATATTGGGATTAATATTTCATCAATTGAGTTTTGATTATATCCTCTAGAGAGTTCATTCTATTCATTATTTTATCCAATTTAGAAGACACTAAGCCATCATAATTTCATTGTTAATTAAAAGATTCTACCCTCTGTTGGTTTTGAATGTTTTGTCTATATAGATTTTGGTAGTCAAGGGTAGTGGGATGTTTGATCATTCCTTGATCCTACCATGACAAGGTGTGATGGGTCCTATAGCCTTTATTGTAATTGGTCAAAAATTGGTAATCCTTAGTAGGAATCATAGATCCATAATTGACCATGTTTTAGTTTTCTTGTTGTTGGGGTGGCATGTAAAAGTTTAGGGAAAAAATTTCAATGTGACCGAAGATCCCACATTCAGAACATTGTTACCTAAGTTATTGGTTTGTGTTTTGATAGCCCAATTGATTGATTGACTATTAATATTTTTTTATTTGGGTTTTATGTTTATTAATGATTTCATCAGGTTGGGCATGAGTATCTACTCCTAAAGCAGTTTTAATGTTTCTAGTCACTAATTTTCATCTTTAATTATTATGTTGAGAGTTCAACGTAAGGTTTAAAAAAATATTAACTCTTCATCAATTTTATCATTGTAGTGACCTAATCTTTTTGGTCAATAAGGTTTTGACCAGAGGAGGTAAGCCCTTTATGTTTGGTATCCATGAGAAGGCGGGATTGGAGTTGATGATCGGGACACCGCATAAGTAGGTCCCTAAATCTATCCCAATAATCATTAAATGAATCACCATAATCATGGTAAAAACATGTGATTTTCATACTAAGTTCTCCTTTAAGTTCTTGAGGGTGAAATTTTATAATGAATGAATTATACACTTGATCCCAATTCACAAAAAAATTCATCCAGACATAATAACCAATTCCTAGAATTCCCTTTAAGGGAAAATGAAAATGCCCTCATTTTATTATCTTTATCAGTGAGTCCTATGAGTGGTTGTAGTTGCACAATATTATAGAAGTCTGTAATGAAGGCTCTAGAGTCCTCATTAGAGAGCCCATTGAAATCTGGCAATAAAGAATGGTGGGACTATTTAATTTCATAATTCTTGGATCTATGAAATAACCTAATAGTATATAGTTTTCTTAACACTCAAGGGAGTTGAAACTCCCTCATCCTAGGCATTTCCATTTCCTCAAATAGTTTAGGTTGAATGTGTTGTTGATTGTTAGGTGGCGGAACCCGATTTTCAAAATTTTCCATTTCAATTTTATTTCTTCTTAAGAGCGGTATGATGGTTATAAATTTTATGTTTTAAGGGATCTAGTCTAATGGAAGAAGATAATGTTCTCATAAAATATGTGATAACAGATTAAAGCTTCACAAAAAGTAGTAACAAACAAAAAGTAAAAGTACAGTGAAAAAAGATTGAAAGTAACAGAAAAAATATCTAAATAGAATCAAGGAGAAATTGATAGAACAATTATTTTTGTAGTTTTCAAATTTCATATATATATATTTTTATATTTTTATATTTATATGTAAAATTATTTGAACATTTTTTATCAAAATTGATGGCTCATGACTTCCTTAGAAACATCTCCAAAAATATGACATTTAACTCATTGTTATGATTTCAAAGTTTAATTATTTTTTCGTTTTCCTACTACTATAGTAAAGTGGAAGGTTGGGTCGAACCCACACAGAAGGTGTATTAACCAATTTTATTTCAAATCAACCCACTTGTGTAAATAGTGTGTGCAATTTTTCTATTTTTTTTATAATATTTTTACATTTTTTTAATATTTTTTGTATTATTTTATAAGCTGTAATGGGGAAAATATTTTTTAAATAGAACTAATTGAAAATTGAAATGATTATGATCACTTAAAATGACAGTGAATAAGAGATAAGATTTGAAATTGAGAAGATTCTAATCAAGATTTTAGCCCAGGGAGTCTAACTATACTTGTCTAAAAGAAAACATCTTCACACAATTTGTATTGAATTCAGAACCTCAACAATTGACCAATTAGTCTTCCTTGATAGAAGATTAATTACAGAGTTGATGATTCTATAAAATCACCACATCTAGAGTCCCCAAACTGAAAAAGAAAACGATTAGAAGAAACTATAATAAATATCACTAATTTAATCCATTATAATGAATTTTTAATCTAAAGATATACGTCTATGATATTTCTCACCAAATAATCATGGAGAAATGCACTGATGTTTTTCAGGTTCAAAAACAATATAATATTTATGAACTAGATTAAGATCCCATGTTAAATCTAATTCATGTTTGAAGAATCAAGTGAATAATTAGTTGAAGTTGACCAAAAAAATTTAAATTCTGCAATCTTGAAGTAATTACCCTAGAATCATATTCATTATGATAATGGAAATCATTCCATTAAAAAGATCAGAATCGAAGAAAAAGAGAGGAAGAAATAACTCATCTTTCTGCTGTTTCTTTCCTAGATCTACAAGCTTTCTTCTACGAGGAATGTCTTGGAGTGAGTCTCTAGTCTCTCAGGTGTCAAATGATTGTTTAATGATGGTTCTTCCCTTCCTTGTACTGTTGCTAAATTTTAATGTCATTCGTCATCTGCTACTACTCGCCAACAATTTCCACTGACTCGATTAGGTCTTCTTTGAATTACTGCACATGTTCATTTGTTGTCCTCCAACTCATGTCACTTTATATTATCCCTTGTAAGGACCTCTTCTTAATTGAAAATGATGAATCATCATAAAATCAACTCTAGATTTATTTTTCAAAAGAAAACCGAGAAATTTTAAAGTAGTTTGTAGCAATGATTAGTGTTAACAAAAATTTACTTACAGAATTAATTATTATTTTTATTAGATTAATATAAAGATGAAATTATTTATAATTAGTCATTATCAATAATTATATTAATTTATTTTCATTATTTTAATTTTTTAAAAACTATTCTAATTTTAATTATTAATTTATCTAATAATTAATATTAAAGTTTTTATTTTAATAACTATATAAAATATTGTTAATAATATTATTTTAAAATTAAGAATTTATTATTTAATTAAGCATAATTAGATAATAATTTTATTAAAAAATAATTATAATTGTTCTATTTTTATTAATAAATTAAATATATTTATTCTTATTATAATTATATTAGTTTATTTATTTAAATTTATATGTTTATTTAAATTTAATTTAAATGTTATCATTAATAATTTTGTTATATATATTTTATTTAATTAATTATTGTTATTATTATTTTATTATTATTGTTCTAATTATTATTATATATTTTCATCTCTTTCCTCACTTATTCACTACACACGGGGGCGGGGGGATTCAGGAGACTTCTCCTGCCAGCGACCGTCGACTTCACCTCATCCACAACATGACACATGGTAGTGACATCTCCAACTCTGGCTAGTTTTGATGGTGTACGGTGATCCCACAACATCCGGATCTCCTCAGCAGCACCTCCTCATCCGATCACTCCTGGATCTATGGTGGTAATAGGATTCAGATGTAGACCACGGTGGCGGCAGACGAACTCCTTAGCAGAAACTGGCAGGTTCGACCTTAAATGGAAGTACGGGGTTTCAACAACTACTTTGGTACTCATATCTGACATAACCGGAGTCTGGACACTGTGGATGAGGAAATTAGATATGATTTTCTGTGGTCGGTTGTTCGATTGAGTTTGTTGTATTTGATTTTTAACTGGTAGTTGGTTCTGGTCTACTTCTGTTAATATTCTACTGCAATTTTGGTTTGATTTGTGTAATCAGGGGGGTTGGTTCTGATACTGTCGGTAGGTGCGGATGGACAGTTTCAGCGAGACAAAGACTGGAGTATCGGTGATTCAAAGTCACCGATGAAGTAATGGTGTGACATTTTTGAAATATTGATACAAATGTAGCACCATCAAAAATAAAAAATAAATATTAAAATAAAATGATGATAAAAAAATAAAGTAATAATATTAAAAACTAATTAAACAAATTAAATAGTTAGATAATAGCCTAAATTCCGAAATAATAAAAAAAATTGAATAATTAAATAATTTTATTAACAGAAATTTAAAACATAAAAAATTAAATTAAATTAAAAGACATTGAAATAAAATACAGAGAAAAGAATACATTTGAGAACAAAATTATAATTTCAATTGAAACAATTAATTAAATATATATAAATTTATAGTTTACTTGGAATTATTTACATAAATTGATGATTAAAGTAAAAAATATAATATGATTACATAATTAAAAGATAAAAATTTAAATTAAAGATTCAATTAATTGAACGAAAATAATTTTATTAATTGTTTAATTTTAAAAATAACCTTACATTTCAATAGTTAATAAGTAAAAATAATATATAAAGAACCGGATTAAAAAGTAACATAAAACAAATGATTTTAAAGGCTAAAATAAAACAATAGTTTGGAAAAATGATTTGATAATATATTTCGTTTAAAAAAATAATAAATTTCATATAATTAACAAAAAATGAAGAATTAATTAATGGAATTATAAAAAAACTAACACAATATGTATGAAATATGTAAAATTTAAGGCCACATCAAGAGGATATTTCTCACTCCAATTGAAAGACAATGAGGAAAATTACCCAACTCATAATTTGGAGTCAACTATGGTAATTTTTTCATTAATGGTATAGAGGAATTATCTCCAGGGATAATATTTTGACATATATAATGATCAAAAAAATTTAATGTATATTTTCACTCATAAAGAGCTCAACATTCACCAATAGAGATGTTGGATCTGATTAAAGATCACCTCCCTAGGAAAGAGAACAAGATATGAGATGATTTGAGTTGAAAAGATCATACCTGAATATCTATGATGTGGATAATAAAGTTACTGATTTTTTTGTATTTAAAATGGGTGCATATAGAAATCATAAAATAAGGGGTGATGTATTATCTCACTCAATTTAAATTTCAACCCCCTATCCATGTGAAGATTTTATAAGTGAATAATGAAGATGTATTGATGTAAAAGAAGGCGTGAAATATTTCCATGGTCATCCATGATTATGATGGAGTAATAATTTTCATTAATTGTGTATGTATGTGTCACAAACCAAGTCAGGTTGACCCTAAATCGGTCACCCAAGATGGTCTGCGACATGGCCCGAAGGGCATTCCCGATCCCCACGGGCTGGTAACTAGTGTCGGGCATCAAAATAAACCAGTTGGGAACAATTTGGGCCACAATAAAGATAAATAAACATAAACTGAACAAGCAGATAAATAAAGGAAAATAAACTAAAAAACTTGACTGTGGAAAAAGGAATAAACAATGAAACGTGACATACATTAGGAGAAACACCTTTGGAAATCCACCTTACCAATTAAAAACCTATCACGAACCAGCCTGGGGTCGAACCTGAACCGGTCACCCGTGCGGGATCGCAATAAGTCCCGAGGGGCATTCCTGATCCCCCCAGGATGGAAACTAGTGCCAGGTATCAAAATTTGATCGTTGGGAACAATTTTATCCCAAACAAAAGCAGGTTTGAGGCAAAAATACAAACTAAACAGAACAGATAAACACTAATAGTGGAAAAGAAATAAAAGTCACACGACCAAACATACCTCCATGTGACCTCTCAGGTCACCACCTAACTAAACACCAACCTTGCTCCAACACCGAGCATCTCAAACCAGAAAACCTGAACAAGGGAACCTGTAACTGAAATGGTAAAAGATAGGCGTGAGTACAAAATTACACAGTAGGTATGCCAAAGATTACCACTGAATCAAAAATATTCCTTTCCCAAAGCAATCCACTGACACCAGTTTGAAATACAATTATAAAAAGTAGTTATTTCATATTTTAAAACAAACATCATACCTTTTCTTTCATTTAAAAAAATCCAACACATGCTACATACCATTTCCAAATCATTTATCATTTCATAAATAAAAATAAAAATAGAAAGATCTAGAATTTATTTTCTAATCAGTAAGCAAGTAGACATTTATCATTTCCTAAAGAAAATAAAAACATAAATATCTAGATTTTATTTTCAAATTAGTAAGCAAGTAGTCAAAACAAGCTGGAACAAACTAGTACAATAGAAAGTGAATAATCCAACAAGGAAAACAAATAGTTCTAAGGGAAACATGTGACGGTAAGAACTGTAAAGTATGTACCACTGAAAGTGAACAAGTAACGTAGTCAAGTAACCATGGGTTATCCTAAACATCCCTAGAAAACCCCTGTACGTACTTGGTTCGGAAGCACCTGTCGATGTATGGTGAAACCCCATAGTCTATAACCAACTGATCGCCCTCACGACAAAACCAGCGGAACTTCCCATCTGGCCTCTGACTCTACCAGTGGGTACCAACCCGTCTAATCGGGGTTAGTAAGAAACTGACACTCGATAATTTATAAGTCTCCCAGGAACCCATGGTAGTTTTAATAAGACTGTGTATGTGGGAGGCCCTCGCATGCGTGACTCATCTCACCACACTTTCCAACCCCTTAAACGGGCATCACTACACGTCAACCCTCAAAGGGAAGTCCCCCTGTAGAGGTGCCCCGTAAGTATGTGAATATATATATATATATATATATAAGTATACATATATCACATCACCAAGGTACCAACTGGGCCATCACAACGCATAACATTCAAACCATTCTCTAAAACACATTAAGTTTCCAAACGGGCATTTACATTTTCACAAAACATATTTTTTTCAAAGAGTCAACACAAGTATTGCACTAATGTCTGAAGAGCCCTAGCCTCCAACCACACACCCATGTACATTTCAATGCCAATCGAACCAAAGGAAAGGGACACATTTTGGAACCATCTTTTAAACACAAGAAGCACCATTTTCCTCATTTTGGAAAACAAAGAAAAAATTTAGAAGAAATAAGAGGGAGAGAAGAAGAGGCGTTCTTGAGGGATACTAGCTCCAGGGTGCCATCATCACTTGATTGCACAACCATGTGTTCACCTAGTGCACCCATGGTTGTGTCTTCATCCAATGTAACCCTCTAAAACCAACCAAAACATTTTAAACCAAATTTAATAGATACACCATTTGCTTTCAACTCAAAACCATCCATTTCTCTCATTTATAAAATACAACACATGCTCATGAATCAAAAATATCTTTCTAAAACAATCTTTAAACCACGCAAAGAGGGAATCAACACATTTCGCATGTAAAGTTTAAATCATGATCCAAACCAATTTAACAAACAATTCAATGGGAAAAACCCCACTCAACCATCCAATTTCACCCAAGTAACATAAATTACTTTTCTTTAGAAACTGTCTTAAGCACAATACACAAGGGCATAAACCTAGATTTATATAAAAATCTATTTTCAGCAAAACATCACAACTTCAAAACATCCTAACAAGATTAACATGAGTATCATATAGGTGTGAAACAAAGTTATAATTTTAAATAAACATCAAGCATCAAAGGAAATGCAATGGAAAGAAAAATCATGGATTCACCTACCTCAAACCAAGAGAAGATGAAATGAAACTTCAACATAAGGACTAACAACACACCGCGGGCCAATCGCACATCCTAGTCAATGAGATGAACGTGCGAATTACAACATGTGACACTAGGGTTTGGACAAAATAAAGAAAAACACCAATGATGAAAATAAAATAAAATAGACAAACTGGAGCAGATGGTCGCAAGCAAGGGGCGAGCGTCGGGATCGGGCCGCGCTGATCGGAGCGTGCCGAGCAGAGGAGTTCGCCGGAGCGGGCTGGTGCGATGCGGAGTGGGGCTGGTCGAGGACGGGCCAGCCGAGCGAACCTCACTGGAAACTACGTCGGACAGCGGGGAGATGCCGCCGGAACGGCGAAGCCGGAGGTGCAGGGGTGCAGAGGAGCGATAGAGGGTCAGGGAGCGGAGGACGTCGGGCTGGGGTGAAGTGGAAGGCCTGGGAGCGACGGAGGGAGATGAGACTACAGGGGGTCGGCACGACAGAAGTTCACCGGGACGCCGAGGTGAGGCCGGTGACGGGGAGGTCGGGACCGGCGAAGGGGGAGGGAGGCCGGGACGACGAGCAGGTAGGGTTGCCGGCGACGGGGTGCGGGTCATGCGGGGGAGCCGGGACGCGGGGATGTCAGGGAGGCCGAGACGCCGGGGAGGACGCACAGGGGTCGACGACGCTAGGGCAAGGGAGGGGGTTCTACCTGCGTAGGAGGGGAAAACCGTGGGGGTTAGGGTTTATTTTTTTTCATTTTATTAACGCAATAATAATAATAATAGTAATAATATAATAATAACAGTTATTATTGTTATAGAATAAGTGAATAGACAAAAATAAAATCCTGATAATAATAATAAAACTTTATAAAGATAATAAAACTTTATAATAATAATAATAATAATATCGTAACTATAATAATAATAATATTTTAACAATCCTAATAATAATAATAATAATAATAATATTTATAACAATTTAATACTACTAATTATATTAATTGTGAACATAAAAGAAATTAATATTTAAACGTCGGGAAAACACGCGGTCACCTGGGCCAAACGCACCGTCACCGCTAATGATGTGGTGACCGCGCACCAGCGCGAAACCCGCCAACACAATTAAACTTAGAAAAATTAAAACCAGGACCAAGAAAATATTAAAAACAAGGGCATCCGCGGTCAGGGTGTGACAATTCTCCCCACCACAGACACTTTCTGCCCCAAGAAAGTCACCACGGCAAAAGTCGGCCAAGATTCAAGTCTATGCCCAAACAGAACTAAAGGAACCGAAGAGAACTGAGAATCTCAGGATGACCTTACTCTACACAGGTCACACCCGACCGATTAAATAGAAAACTGATGTCTGAGGTTGAGGGGAGAACATGAAGGGGTTCTCCCCACCACAAGAGCTCAACTTGTGCAGAAAAATTAACCATCTAAATAGACAACCCTAGGAAAGGGGGCGTCGACGCAGGAACTCCCAACTGATTTAAACCAACTATTATAGCACGAGTGAAAAACAACACCTTCGTCGAAACGTTGAATCCTCAACCAAATTCAACGTCCTTCAACACTAGGGGGAACCCACGAAAAATACTTAACCAGACATCGAGTTGAAAACATGACCGATTGAAATCCAAAAAACATAACCACATCCATACAAACAATACTACATAGATCAAAATAGAATGAGTCCATGGTAACCTCATGATAAAAAAATGAACTTACAATAACGTGAAAACTTTAACAGTAGAAAAACAAGTACAAAAATATTTTAATTGTTCCACCGCCAACATGGAACACAAAACCGGGACCAAGGCTTCCCACCCATGGGGACTCCTGATTGTACGCGATCTTTAGCCTGAGAACTATGGTTGGGGCTCTGATGGCTGAAGCATCTCCTGCCTCACAGTCAGGTACTGACACACTCCAACCACGACGTCCTCTTCAAGCGACGCTTCCTGTAAAACTTCTCCAAATCACCAAGACAGCCTTAACGATGACACGTCTTCAGAGGGTTATGACAGGATGGCTTCAAATGTCCGAAACGACCACACTGATAACATACCACTGAACGGTCTGACGAACCGGGAGCTGGGACCAAAGGAGATAATTCTTTAGGAACAGGTTTTTCTGGCATTCTTTCCTCGCCAGATGGAGATACCCCACGAACAACTGGGTACGCTGGACTGCCAACCACCTACGCTCTGGACTCCAACTCAGCTACAAATACTTCCCCCGCTAGATTCTCGAAATGATGGTATTTAAGAGGGAGGACCCTCTTCTTGATTTCTGGACGGAGACCACCGATAAAAAGAGAGGCCGTTATGAGCTCATCCGACACCACCTCTGGAGAAAAGGAAATTAGTTCTTTGAAATGGTCAGCATATGCTTTCAACGTCTGTTGACCTTGTTGAATATGCACGAGCTCTCCCTTTTTCTTCGCTTTCACTTCTTCACGTATAATTCCTCGGACGAAGATGGTTTAAAAGACATCCCACATCATTCCGACTTGTGTTGATGGTGGGGAAACAACCTTCCATTGGTCCAGAGCTGGACCTTTATACAATCCCATAACTGCACGAACCCTAACAGTCTCGGGAGTTCCCAACGTTCTATAGATAATCTCCACTTCCTCCAGCCACTCTACTGCCTCTAATGGACCCTGGTCACCATTAAGAACTGGCAAAGTCCAAGAAGGACCAAAAACAGGGCATGACGTATCAGAATCTTTAGGGACCTTTCTGGGCGGCATTCTCTGAAAAATATGTAAAACACATAGCCAAGACCAGTATTAACTCAATGTATAATTAAAGGTAACATCCTGATCTAAAATAACCGGCTCAAAACCTAACAAATACAAACATAACCCAAAAATCCCCCTTTTAAAATCACTTTAGAGAAGCAAGATCAAGCCTTTAATTCCAAGTACACACCCCAGTAATCCCATGAAATTTTGCACATGTCTTCATCTGCTTTCATCTATGCACGTCAACACGCACATTACATGCACATACTCCCACATGTGTAAACATTAGTAAAGGACACCTAAGGTTGTACCCAAACCATTTCCCTAACAATTCCAAGAAAACACCCGATTTTCAAACCAGAACACTTTAAATTTCAAAAATCCCTTTACCAATTTAAACCCATTTTAAAGAAAATATTTCCATTTCAAAATTCAACATTAATTTTCAAAAACACTATCACACCAACCAGAACCAAACATAGTACAACTTAAAAAGAATCACCCGAATGAGGAACTAGCAGTTATGCTTAACCTGACGACATGGTAGTGAGCCACACCCCAAGTAAGCATCAGTAGCTAGGAGGAACTTAAATAGTGTACTCGGACTCCACATGGTTCACTACTCCTTGTGAAATCACGACGTGACACTGGCTCGTCTACTTTTTCATTCCTCAATCAAAAATGAGGTCAAAAGACACAATTTCAAGACTACCCCTCGTAACTCGAAGATCAACACGAGCAAGAGTTCGTGACGCTCTTCCCGCACCTACCTCTCGAGTTCCGACAGTCTTAATCTCCTTCTACCGAACAACCCAAATAACAAGAACCTCCCTTTGATACCATTTTGTCACGAACCAGCCCGGGGTCGAACCTGACCCAATCACTCGAGCCGGCTCGCACCAAGTCCTGAGGGGCGTTCCCAATCCCCCCGGGATGGAAAATAGTGTTGGGCATTAAAATTTGAACGTTGGGAATGATTTCATCTCAAACAAAAGAAGGATCAAGGCAAAAATACAGACTAAATAGAACAGATAAACACTAACAGAAGAAAAGAAATAAATGTCACACGACCAAACGTACCTCCATGTGAACTCTCAGGTCACCACCCAACTAAAGACCAACCTTGCTCTAACACCGAGCGACTCAAACCAGAAAACCCGAACAAGGGAACCTGCAACTAAAATTGTAAAAGACAGGTGTGAGTACAAAAGTACTCAGTAGGTTTGCCAAAGTAAACCACTGAATCCAAAAGTTTCATTTCTCAAACCAATCCACTGACACCATTTTGAAATACAATTATAAAAAGTAGGAGTTTAAAATTTTAAAACAAACATCATACCTTTTCTTTCATTTAAAAAAATCCAACACACGCTACATACCATTTCCAAATCATTTATCATTTCATAATTAAAAATAAAAATAGAACGATCTAGATTTTCTTTTCTAATCAGTAAGCAAGTAGACATTTTTCATTTCATAAGTAAAATCAAAACATAAAGATCTATATTTTCTTTTCAAATTAGCAAGTAAGTAGAAAAAACAAGCTGGAACAAACTAGTACAATAGAAAGTGAATAAGCCAACAAGGAAAACTAACAGTGCTAAGGGAAACAGTTGACGGTAAGAATTGTAAAGTAAGTACCACTGAAAGTGAACAAGTAACATAGTCAAGTAACCATGGGTCATCCAAGACATCCCTAGAAAACCCATGGACGTACTCGGTTTGGAACCACCGGCCGACATATGGTGAAGCCCCATAGTCTATAACAAACTAATCGCCCTCGCGACAAAATCAGCTGCACTTCCCATCTGGCCTCTAACTCTACCAGTGGGTACCTACCCATCTAATCGGGGTTAGTAAGAAACCGTCACTCAATAACCTATATGTCTCCCAGGAACCCATGGTATTTTTAATAAGACTATGTAAGTGGGAGTCCCTCGCACGTGTGACTCATCTCACCGCACTTACCAACCCCTTACACGGACATCGCTACACGACAACCCTCAAAGGGGAAGTCCCCATGTAGAGGTGCCCCGTAAGTATGTGTATATATATAAATATAAAAATATAAAAATATAAGTATACATATATCACATCACCAAGGTACCAACCGGGCCATCACAACGCATAACATTCAAACCATTTTCTAAAACACATTATGTTTCCAAAGGGGAATTTACATTTTCGCAAAACATATTCTTTTAAAAGAGTCAAGAAAAGTATTTCACTAAAGTTTGAAGAGCCAAACTGGCCCTAGACTCCAACCACACACCCAAGTACTTTTCAAGGCCAATCGAACCAAAGAAGAGGGACACATTTTGGAACCATCTTTTCAACACAAGAAGCACCATTTTTTCCATTTTGGAAAACAAAGAAAAATTTTAGAAGAAATAAGAGGGAGAGAATAAGAGGCATTCTTGAGGGATACTAGCTCCAAGGTGCCATCATCACATGATTGCACAACCATGTGTGCACCTAGTGCACCCATGGTTGTTTCTTGATCAAATGGAACCCTCTTAAACCAACCAAAACATTTTAAACCAAATTTAATAGATAGATAATTTTCTTTCAACTCAAAATCATCCACTTCTCTCATTTATAAAATACAACACATGATCATGAATCATAAATCTCCTTCTAAAACAAAATTTAAACCACACAAAGAGGGAATCAACACATTTCACATGTAATGTTTAAATCGTGATCCAAACCAATTTATCAAACAATTCAGTTGGAAAAACCCCACTCAACCATCCAATTTCACCCAAGGAACATAAATTACATTTCTTTAGCAACCGCCTTAAGCATAATACACATAGGCATAAACCAAGATTTATATGAATGTCTATTTTCAGCAAAACATGACAACATCAAAACATTATAACCAGATTAACATGAGTATTATATGGGTGTGAAACAAAGTTATAAATTTAAATAAACATCATGCATTAAATGAAATGCAATGGAAAGGAAAATCATGGATTCTCCTACCTCAAACCAAGCGCAGATGCAACGAAAATTCAACGTAAGGACTAACAACACCCCGCAGGTCAATCGCACATCCTAATCAACGAGATGAATAAGAGAATTACAACTTATGACACTAGGGTTTGGACAAAATAAATAAAAACACCAAAGATGAAAATAAAATAAAATGCACAAACCGGAGCGGATGGTCGCGAGCAAGGGGAAAGCGTCGGGATCGGGCCACGCTGATCGGAGCGCGCCAAGCAGAGGAGCTCGCCGGAGTGAGCTTTTGCGAAGAGGAGCAGGGATAGCTGGGGATGGGCCGACTGAGCGAACCTCGCTAGAAACTACGCCGGATAGTGGGGAGAAGGCGCAGGAATGGAGAAGCCGGAGGGGCAGGGTTGCGGAGGCGCGACGGAGGGCCAGGGAGCGGCGGAGGTCGGGCTGGGGTGAAGCGGGAGGCCGGGGAGCGGCGGAGGGAGTCGGGATCGTAGGAGGTCAGCGAGGCGAAAGGTGGCCTGGATGCCGGGGCGAGGCTGGTGATGGGGAGGCCGGGACCGGTGAAGGGGGAGGGAGGCCGGGACGACGAGCCGACGGGGTCGTTGGCGAGGGGGTGCAGGTCGCGCGGGGTATCCGGGACACTGGGATGCCGGGGAGGCCAAGACGCCAGGGAGGCCGCGCAGGGGCCGGCGGCGCTAGGGAAAGGGAAGGGGGAGGGGGGTTCTGCTCACACAGAAGGGGAAAACCGGGGGGGGGTGTTAGGGTTTAATTTTTTTTTTCATTTTATTAATGCAATAATAATAATAATAGTAATAATATAATAATAATAATAATAATAGTTATAGAATAAGTGAATAAAAAAATAAAATCCTAATAATAATAATAAAACTTTATAAAGATAATAAAACAATATAATAATAATAATAATATCGTGACTATAATAATAATAATATTTTAACAATCCTAATAATAAAATAATAATAATAATATTTATAGCAATTTAATACTACTAATTATATTAATTGTGAATATAAAAAAATTAATATTTAAACGTCGGGCGAACACACGATCACCCGGGCCGAACGCACTGTCACCGCTAACGATGTGGTGACCGCGCACTGGCGTGAAACCCGCCAACACAATTAATCATAGAAAAATTAAAACCGGGATCAAGAAAAGATTAAATACAAGGGCATCCATGGTCGGGGTGTGACAAAACCACTTAAGAAATCAATTTTCAAGAAAATTCACTTATGTCCAACGACATTTGAAATACATTTCAATTTCCGAAACAAAGGAATAATCGTTTCTAGCAATGAAAATCTGATTTCATAGAATGTGTATATAGCATAATGAAAAACATATTTTTAATGCAAGAAAGAAATTATGAATTTCAAATAAATAGCATAGGCCTAGGGGACCTACCTCAAACATGCCGTTATTTGTCGACGACCACTCGAACTAACCCTGCGCACTTCCATGCACATGCATTATACATATATATATATAAATACCCCTATCTGAATTTCACATATTCCCCACTCCATGAGGGAATATATACAAACAGAGCATTTATACATATATATGTATTACCATATGCATGCACATGTAGGCTTTCATGACACCTGCAACTCAAAACCATCGAAGAAATACCCAATGAACTACACATATAATTTAATAAAACTGTTTAAACACTTAAACAATCTAAAAAACATTTAGAAATAACACATCAAGGGTTTCCACCAAAAGAAAAACATTTAAAATCCCATTTTTAAGGAAAAGTGCCAAACAATACCACACACAACCAGATTTCACAGCCGTAATGTCCTTAAATAAATCAATTTCAGAATTCATAAAACAACCACGAATAATTCAACATAGGACACACCTCCAAAACACCCAATTTCAATTAAAATTTTTGCTTTAGAACTAACCACCTGACACAGACGCATAAAAACATGATTTGCACCACCAATATCATTCAATAAAACATTTGACAATTTATAAAAATAGACCAAAATAAGCACTACATGGACTTACATCAAAAACACCCAAATTCTTTTTCTTTTTAAAATCAAATGCACACTAAAACCTTTACAAACATCATTTGCATCACTTAAAAAATTTTAAATAACCAACTTCATGATTTATAAATTATCATCAAATACAAAATATGAGTTTTCCTCAAAAACACACTTAATTTTATACAAACATGCTATAAAAAATCAAAGGCATACTAAAATTCTTTAAAAATAGTTTCGCACCAAACAGATCAATCACATAGCACCAAATTTATTTACGCAAGGAAAATAATCCACCAAATAAACACAATAAGTTTTTCCCAAAAAATATACCAAATTCTCTCATTAAAAACTCATCTTCAGGAAATTCCACATAAATAAAATTATACTAAACATTGCAAGTCGCAAATTAATTATCACGGACAGTGCGAAATACTACAACGGAATAAAACACTTACATCGGTGTAGAAAACATCACAAAATCAGTGTGCAAATTCCGTCGCATGTCAATCACACCACAAGGGACCTAAAATGAACCATAACTCAAGAAATCAAACCCCATAAACAAAAAGATAAAACCATAAAATCAGTACCCTATAAGAAGAAAAATCTGGAGGAAGAAGGCGATCACCATAGTGGGATGACCTTGCGACGGAGGGAGTGGGACGCTGGTCACTGAGATGAGTGTTGCCGACAAGAGGGGAAAGAGGTGCCGGACAAAGGATTGCTGGAAGGGGGGTGCGGCCAAGGTATAACCGATGGGAGAGGGAGGCACACTAGGTGTTCAACGTAGAGCGGCCGACGGTGTGAGGTGGCACGAGGAGGTGAGTGGGGCACCGGTCCGATGTGTCGCCGGAAGGAAGGAAGGAGGGTGGAAGAGTGTCGGCTGCTAAGGGGGAAGGTGCGATGGAACTAGGGGAAGGAGAAGGGTAGGCCCTATGCGCGGCGCACAGTGAGGAAGAAACAAAGGGGGGGGGGGAAAGAAAAAGATAAAAGAAAAAAAATAAATATAAAAAACAAATAGAAAATAAAATGTAAATGAAAATAAAATAAAACCTAGAAAAACATAAACTTAAAATAATAATAACAGTTATCAACTATAAAAAACGATAATGTTAATAATTTTATAAAAATTTAAAAGGCTTAATAAATAAATAAAAAAATTAATATCCTAATTAAAATATTAACAAAACATAATAATAATAATAATAATAATCTTACCATTTTCTTTTTTTGTTATTAAAATAGTTCTAAATAATTTTTTTGTGTGTTATCTTTATTATTCATTTGGTTAATAAAATAACTAAATATGCATTAGTCAGGCCGCACGGTGGTCTGGCGAAGCCACATGGCTTCATCCGTGCCCTGCTCGTGCGTCAGACATTGCGAAGCCAAGACAATTGCTTGTCGGAAAAAGCACACAAAAATCAATTTGGGCTACCCTCGCAATCAAAATGAGGATTGAAATAGTTAAAATAATTAGAATAATTAATTTATTGAAATTGGGGTGTTGAAATTCTCCCCACGACAAAACTTTCTTCCCCTAGAAAGTCACCCAGCCAAACGAGAAACCAGACTCGAGTTCGAAACTGAACAAGGCCAATAATATCACAACTCGGTGTGACTTTTCACTTCATCAGTCACACCCAACCAACTCTAAGGGAAACTGAAAATAAAAGAGTCATCCGGAAACGAGGAGGGTTATCCCCACCAAAAGAACCTGACTAGCACAACCAACATTGAGACTCTCAGCATGAGCTAACTCTAGAATTACTAACTTGATCTAAGAGGAAACCACCACACATACCAAACCTCGAAGATGGCACGACAAGATTCATGGTGGGTCTCCACACCATTTAAGAACTGACCATATTAATCCAATTAGCATGGACCAATACGAGAAACCCAGCACAAACCGACCCATGAACTCTCCACATAAACCAGACTCCCACGACATGGGGTCAATGACGAAAGACCCCAAACTGAGTAGAGGACCAAACCACTATTCATTATTTCCCATGACTCATGTGTCTCCAAAACGAGCACATCCTAAAACAAGAACAATTCACCAATGGAGATAGCCACATGAGAGATATAATCATCTTGAGACTCACATCCATAAAGAGACAACTCCAATGCTCATATTTGAGGACGCACAACAACTAGAAATACAAAAAAACAAGATCACTACACCTTTTTTATAACCAAGGTGAGGTATTCAATGAACAAAGAACACAACGAGAAAAAGATACCTATGCACCTCTTACAGCAAAACAAAACCTTCAAAAATGAAGAAGCTATAGTAGAGGGATTCAAACCGTCCCTATTTTAGCACTAAAGACAAATGTTAGACCAAGGCTCCCACACCCAATGGTTCCTGACTACGTGAAAAGCTTCACTCTGAGAACTATGGCTAGAGCTCTGATGTCTTGAAGCATCTACTACCCCACAGTCAGGAGCTAACAACCTACGTTCGAGACTCTTTCTGGTGTTGCCACTAGCGAAACCTCTCTATGTTTCCCAAAAAGCCACACCGACGACAAATCTTTGAAGGATGATGCCAAGGTGACTTAAAGTACCCAATCCGAGCACACTAGAAGCAAACAAGGGGGTGGTCCAACTAATAGAATATGGAATTGACAAGAAGACTTGTCTGAGATAGGTTCCTCTGATTTTCTCTCGTCACCAGATGGGGAACCTTCCCAAACATAAAAAAGAATCAGTCCTGGAACCCTAGAGGAAGACCCCACACAAGAGAAACTTTAACTGATTCCATGAAGCTACCCTCGGAGAAAAGGGAATAAACCCCTAAAAATTCCCTATGTAAGCCTTTACTGCCTGTTGGCTTTGTTGGACACTCACGAGCTATGCCACTTCCCTCACCTTCACATTCTCAGGTATAAACTATCGGACGTGAGTGGTCTTAAACACCTTCCTAGACATCCCATCATGCAACGATGTTGGGATCATTGTCTTATATCAATCCAAAGTTGAACCTTCAAATGGACCCGAACCAACATAGACTCTCAGAGCTTTGGGAGTTCCCAATAACCTAAAAACACCAACGATTTCACTATGACAGTCTGCTACGTTCGATAGATCACGATCACAATAGAAGTTGGAAAGCAACTGAAAAGAATTCAATTCCACCACCCCGCTAAGAGTCTCGATAGAACCAACAACTAGGAGAGGCTCACTAAAAACTTATGGGACTTTTTTGGGCTGCATACTCAAAAACAAGAGGAACAAATCTGAATCAAAATTCATCATAAATTAAAATTCAACAGCTCAATCACAAACTAATGCTCAAACTCAATTCAATATTCCAACCACAATTAAGTATGTCAAAACCAAGAACCCACGAGAAAGGATACCAAACACGAAAAGAGAATACTAAACAATTGCTTTCCTTTCAAAACATTTTAATTACCTTTTTGAAAACAATCATTCAGAAAACAAAACAACTTAAGTACCCGCAATTGGTATCCCATGAAGTCTCCCATATACATATACCATTGTGCTAGCTCATGCACTCATCCAGACATACCACCAATTATCCTTGTACCACATGCGCACCTATATATATGTGATCCCTCATAAGAATACAAAGGGTCAATTCAAGACACTTCTCATTTTCAAAATAGACCATTCAACATGAACCACAAATTCCCAACCAATTGAAAAAGTTAGTTATCATTAAAGCAATACATTTCCAAATTCCAAAACATTTTCTATTACAAAAAACATTTTCCCACTCTAACACCACATTCCCATTTGAAAACAACTTCAAAAAAATCCATTTTCATTTTTGAGATCTACTCACACCAACCAAAATGATGGTCAAACATAACTCACATCAAAATTTCCAAAAACAAGGAACTAGTGGCTATGAAAACCAGGTAACATGGCTTAGCAGACCATGTTCCGAGTGAGCATTAACCACTGGAAGTGTCTTGAACCATGCACTCGGGTTGTACATGGGTCACTACTCCATGAAAGCCCACCGCGTAATACTAGCTCACTTCCTTTGCCATCCCCCATCCACACAGACCAAGCCAAAGAAGAAAATTCAAATCTCGGGCTACCCCTGGAAACTCAAATCTCGTGACGGGAAAGGGTTCATGACGTCCTTCCCGCACCTACCACTCATGTTCCGACACACCTAATCACCAAGATACCTAACACCCCAAATATCATGGACCCCCTCTGATACCATTTTGTCACGAACCAAGCCGGGTCGACCCTAAATCGGTTTCCCGAGCCGGTCCGCAACATGGCCTGAAGGGCATTCCCATTCTCAACGGGCTGGCAACTAGTGTCAGGCATCAAAATAAACCAGTTGGGAACGGTTTGGCCCATTTCGAAGATAAATAAACATAAACTGAACTAGCAGATAAATTAAGGAAAAAAACTAAACAACATGAAAGCAGAAAAAGGAATAAACAAAGCATCGTGACATACCTCATGTGACCCCGTGGATCACCATGGTACATCAACAACAATTGCTCCCAAAAGCGATCCAAGACTGAAACCTGAAACTAAAAAGTAAATTAGGCGTGAGCACCGAGATGCCCAGTAGGAATGACAAAATGTAACCACGTCCTATGCCCCTGCCTTTAGTAAAAAATCCAATCATGCCAGTTTGAAATAATATATAATAAAATAATGTTTTCCATCTTTTCAAATTCAAGTAAAGAGTTTTCATTTTCATGTAAAGCATTTCACTCCAACTACATTTTCAAAATATTTTCCAAGCATGCATTAACATTTCAAAACAAAAAGAAACCAGTTTGGATAAAAAAATTGTTTTCAAAAAATTAAGCTATCAAATATGAACACACTGAAATGAAAATTAAATCACAAGCAGCATGTCATGAATGAGCACCATGGGTAATTCCTATAGGTAGCTAGCACATGTGGGAACCTAGAGACCTCATACCATGGTGAAACATGGCTTTGAAACCATGACCCTCGGAAAAAAACTAGGCTTAGAAGACCACAACCCTCAGAAAACGTGGCTTAGAAGACCACGACCCTCAGAATTCATATGTTTGGTTAGTGTTGTTGTGTCAATCCTACTAGAAGAACTAGGACGAACCCATGTCGTGTCATCAAGCATACTAGTCCTGATCACCCACCTAGATAATCAGGTTTCCCATTGTGCTCTATTTCAAATGGTGGTGAGTTTTCTTTATCAAGAAAACATATATGTACATAAACCATTCTTTTTCTAAAACTCATTCAACCTCACACCACCGCTCTCCCTCCTTGAGCGCATTCCTCCTATTTCATGTCACATAATGTATAAGCATCAAATTAGGAAAATGATAACACATTCAACTTAAAAATCATTTTTTCTAAAACCAAGGGGGGCATGCCTCAAGAGAGGTTTTTCTTTTTCATAAAACCATCTTAAGATGCCAAACGAGCATAATTACATAATGGGAGCACTTTTGGAAATCAACCGGCCAAAAGGCGAAACACCTTTGGAAATACACATTACCAATTCAAAACCACTTAAGAAGTCAATTTTCAAGAAAAGTCATTTATGACCGATGACGTTTGAAATACATTTCAATTTCCAAAACAAAGGCATAATAGTTTATAGAAATCACAATCAGATTTCATAGCATGTGTATATAGCATAATGTAAAACATATTTTTAAAGCAAGAAAGCAATTCTGAATTTCAAATTAACAGCATAGGCTTAGGGGACCTACCTCAAACATGTCGTTATTTGTCGACGACTACTCGAACTAACCCTGTGCACTTACATGCACATGCATTATACACACACATATATATATATATATATATACCCGTAGCTGCATTGCACATATTCCCCGCCCCATGAGGGAATATGTACAAAGAGAGCATTTATACATATATATCTCTAAAATTATGCATACACATGTAGGTATTCTTGATGCCCACAACTCAAAACCATCAAAGCAAGGCCCAACGCACTACACATATAATTTAATAAAACAATTTAAACACTTAAATAATTTACAAAACATTTCAAAATAACGCATTAAGGGTTTGCACCAAATGAAAAATAATCGAAATCCACTTTTGAAGGAAAAGTACCCAACAATACCACACCCAAACAGATTTCGAATCCATAATGTCATTAAATAAATCAATTTCATATGTCATAAAACAACCATGAATAATGCAACATAGGACACACCTCAAAAACAATCAATTTCATTTTAAAGTTCTGCTTTAGAACTAACCAACTGACACAGATGCATAAAAACATGACTTGCACCACTAATATCATTCAATAAAACATTTGAAAATTTATAAAAATAGACCGAAGAAGCACTACATGGAATTACGTCAAAACACCACCAAATTATTTTTCTTTTTAAAATCAAATGCACACTAAAACCTTTCCAAACATCATTCACATCACATACAAAATTTTAAATAACAAACTTTAGGATTTATAAATTAACATCAAATAACACAACATGAGTTTTCCTCAAAAACACCCCTCATTATATAGAAACATGCTATAAAATATCAAAGGCATACTAAACTTCTTTAAAACTAGTTTCCCACCAAACAGATCAATCACATAACACCAAATGTATTTACACATGTAAAATAATCCACCAAATAAACAAAATAAGTTTTGCACACACAATATACCAAATTTTCTCTTTAAAAACTCATCATCATGAAATTACACATAAATACAATTAAACTAAACATTGAAAGTTTCAAATTAATTATCATGGAGTGTGCGAAATACAACAGCGGAATAAGACACTTACATCAGTGTAGAAAACTTCACAAAAGCAGTGCGCAAAATCTGCCGCACATCAATCGCTCCACAAGGGACCTAAAACGAACCATAACTCAAGAAATAGAACCTATAAACAACAAGATAAAACCCTAAAATCTGAACCCTATAAAAAGAAAAATCCTAAGGAGGAAGAAGAAGATCACCATAGTGGGATGACCTTGCGACGAAGGGAGAGAGACGCTGGTCGCCGAGATGAGTGTCGCCCGAGAGAGGGGAAGAGGCGTCGGTCGAAGGCTTGCTAGAAGGGGGGTGCGGCTAAGGGATAGCTGACGTGAGAGGGAGGCGTGCTAGGGGTTCAACGTAGGGTGGCCGACAGTGCGAGGCGACACAAGGAGGGGAGTGGGACGCTGGTCCGATGTGTCGCCAGAAGGAAGGCATGAAGGTGGGAGAGTGCCAACAGCTAAGGGGGAAGACATGAAGGATCCAAGGGAATGAGAATGGAATGCACTGTGCGTGGGGAACAATGAGGAAAATACAAAGGGGGAAATAAAAAGAGAAAAAAAGAAAAAAAAAGAGAAAATAAGAGAAAAAAATGTAAATGAAAGTAAAATAAAACCTAAAAAACATAAACATAAAATAATAGTAACACTTATCAACTATAAAAAAATGATAACGTTAATAATTTTATATAAATTTAAAAGGATTAATAAAAAATTAAAAACATTAATAGCCTAATTAAAATATTAACCAAGCATATTATTAATAATAATAATCTTACCATTTTTTTGTTATTAAAACAGTTCTAAATATTTTTATTTTTCTTTTGTATTAACTTTATTATTCATTTAGTTAATAAAATAACTAACTCTTAATTAGGCAGGCCACACGGTGGTCTAGCGAAGCCATGTGGATTCATCCATGCCCAGCTCAAGCGTTGGACATTGCGAAGCCAAAAAAAATCACTTATCGGAAAAAGCTCACAAAATTCAATTCGAGCTCAGCTCGGAATCAAAATGAGGATTGAAATAGTTAAAATATTTAGAATAATTAAATTATTGAAATCCGGGTGTGACAATATGTCACCCATACTATATTTTAATAAGGATATATTGGATGAGTCTCATAGTTAATCATTCTTTATTCATCCTAGAAGTATAAATATTTTTAGAGACCTAATAGAATATTTCTTCTGGGATAGCTTGAAGTGAGATATTGTAGAGTATGTTTCTCGGTGCAAGGTTTGAAAAAAAGATAAGGAATAGCGGAAAAATTCTAATGGTCTATCAAATATATTTAATATACCATAATGGAAATGGAAAAAACTCCATGTATTTTGACTCTAGACTCCCAAAAACATCAATTGGCCAAATTTCCATATAGGATATTGTCGATAGTCTTATAAACCTGGAATATTTAATTTCTATTGGGGAACATTTCTATCTTTCTCATCTTATAAAAATTTATATTAAGGAGGTGGTATGATTTAATAGATGACCACATACCATAATATCTGATCGGGATCTGAGGATTACCTCACTGTTTTAGTGAATTCATTAGAAGGATTAGGATACAGAGTTATGATTCAACACTTCATATCATCCTAAGATAAATGGTAAATTCTTTAGGGCCATATTAACTTTAAGGGACATGTTGATATTTTTTTCATTGGATTTAAAAGGTATCTTTGGGATTAATACATTCCTTTGGTGGAAGTTTCATACAATAATAACTTTCACTCAAGCATTTAGATAGCTCCTTATAGAGCCCTCTATAGTAGAAGTTTATGACTATATCATGACATAATGATGTTATAGAAATAAATTTATTGGGATTTAACCTGTTTTAATAATGGAATATAAGGCTAGATCTATTCAAAATAACATAAGAGAGTATTAGAATAAGGAAAAAAGTTACGTTGATAGTCATCAAAAAGTTCTAGAGTTTATCGTGGTTGATAAGGTATTCCTATGAATATCTCTATGGAATATGATAATGGTGTTTAGAAAGATGGTCTTTATAAGACATATATATATCATTCCTTTTGAAATTATTGATTTTATTAGGATGGTATATTTTCTATCATCGCTTCCACCGAATCTCTAACATATTCATGATTTGTTTTATATATCTCTCCTAAGTAAGTAAAAAAATGATCCCTGATATGTAATAACATGAGAATTCATACCACCAAAGAAAGATATTTTTATTAATAATAAAAAGTAGAGTTTAAGTATCATAGAAAGAAAATTCTACGAAACCGGACCATTCTATTGGTTAAAAATTTGTTTCAAAACCACCGATTTGAGGAAGTTGCGTCAGAAAGTAAATATGCGATGATGTATACATATTTTAATCATTTTTTTCAAGGTGATGAATTTTGAAGGTTTAATTAATCTTAATGGATAATTAATGTAACACTTCATTATTTTTAGTAAATATTTCACTATTTTTATTTCTTTGATAGCTTGCATTAAACCAAACAATGAGCCTGAAAGAACCCCCAACATATTATTATTTAAACATAGATGTTATAACCTAGCTACTAAATAGTGGGTATAAATTGTATTAATAAAAATATAAAAAAATATCTACATTACATAATCAAAAAAAAAAGGAATTGATTAATTCTTATGAAATATGTACTGAAATTTTAAAAAACTTATTTTGTGCTCCATAAATTTTTTTTCATAAAAAATAGATTATCATTTATTTTATGAGTTAATATTATAAATACTTTCTAGAAATTTTATAAAATATATTTTAAAAAATAAACTTCATTTTTTAAATCATAATATCAATGTTATGGCGTGGTGAAATTTAGAATCTTTTCTAAAAATTTAACTTTTCCAATAAATGGTGAAAAAACTATGTTTTATTAAAATCTATTTTATTTAAATATATTTTTATATTGAAATTATATTATTGGATTAGTTTTAAATTTAAATTGTTTGTTTTTCTTATATTAATCCAATTATGGGGTTTTAAATGAATTTTATACATGAATTTAAAATAAAAAATTATATGTTAAAATATACATATATTGAAAAATTGTTTTTCATTGAATTTACAAGGATTAATTTTTATTCTACTTATCTATATTGAATTTTGATAAATGGAATCCATATTTGGAATAAGGATGTCCATATTCAGTAATAAAGTCCCTTTTATTTTTTTAATTTGAATTGTGAACTTAATAGTTTTGTTTTCCAACAGTAAAGGGTATATGAGATAATTAAAGCTAAAAATAAATTTATTTGGATTATAATATTACCCTAAAACTTAGTGTAATATTACTTTACAATTATATATCATCAATAACAATCCGAGATTCAGTTATATTTCATTTTCTATCATTTTGGATAAGATTATGACAATTATAGTTTTTTATTTCATGAAAAGTAAAACATGTCACACTATTGTTTTTAATGATAACAATAATAATAATAATATTTATAATTCGGGTAATCTAAAGGATATGTTCAGTTATAAATAATTTTTTAATCCATAATAATTATCTTCATCATGGTAATTTATTTCTAATTTTTATTCAAGAAATATTTAACCTAAATTCTTACACAATGCTAACGAATAAATTATTCAACAAATGAAAAATTAAAATAAATAATATTAATAATATTTAAAGTAATATATTAGGAAATGAATAATATTATAAATTTTTTTTTCTAGTTGTCCATCAGATATAGGGTGTTGTAAAATCATTATATTTGTTTTCCACCTTCTTAATGTTGTATTTAATGAAAAAAAAATAAATAGTATCCAAATTGACCATAATGATATTTTATCAAAGTAAAAATTTATTAAATTGTATAAAAAATGAAAATTCTTTAATTAATATAAGGTCATTTTGATATGGTCCAAAATATAAATAATTTCTAATTTATATTACAATTTTCACCATATATTTTAAAATTAAAACCCTTTAATATTTTAAAAGTTGTTCACCACAGTAAATATTAAAAATATATAATATAGGGTCAATCAAAAGGATAAGGTTTAAAATGAAACCAAAACATATCTAAAATCTATTTGTTGGTGGGATTAGAACCCTATCCCATATTATCTTTGAATATTTATCCAATTGAAGGTATTTTAATTGAGAATGAATGTATTGTAATTAAATATATCCAAAAATTCCAAAAGTCCCCCTCACCTAAATTATAAAATGGAACCTCCACCATAAAATCATTACATGAAATTCTTACTTATAGTACAATAATCATAAAAAAACACACTTATACACTTCATTTTTAACATTTTATATGTTATATTTTTTCAAAAATATAAACCCTAAATCCCTTTATATGTGATCTAAAAGAATTAATTTTGAAGAAGTGGAAATATACTTACCAGA
This sequence comes from Viscum album, assembly GCA_963277665.1. Lineage (NCBI taxonomy): Eukaryota > Viridiplantae > Streptophyta > Magnoliopsida > Santalales > Viscaceae > Viscum > Viscum album. Next base: position 1,706,836,482 of record OY728157.1, on the reverse strand, counting down.
GAATGTTTTTATAGTCATCATTAACTCCTACAAATCTGTGGTATTTATTATAAAATATTTAATTAAGTATCTAAATATGACGAATTATTTCTAAAATTATTAAAAAATAATTTTAAACCCTATTCCCATGAAATGATAAGTGAATTTATCGCCCGTTCATACATGTGGCTTACAGTCTCCATGTAGTGAAACAATTAATTTTTCATAACCATATTTTATAGATAGTTATTATCATGGGTTTAACATTTATATATGATATATATGATTTAATTATAATTCCTGAATGATAATATCATTTCCACCTACTTTACAACCAATCATTTGGGAAATTATAACATCCTTTATGATAATGTGTGGACTACAACCTCCAAAATGTAATGTGATTCATTTTTCATTTATATTTCTCTTTGATGGTAATAAGGATGAATATGATGAATATATATGATATGTATGATACATTAATTATTCTTGAAAGATGGATTATTATTTAAGTTTCTTTCATTCCTTCAGTTGAAAAATGGAAACATTATTAATATGTTAGTATGACATATCATCCCCATGAATGTTGAACTTTATTTTAGTATATATAGTTTTTATTAGTGATTAAAAATATTATTATAAAAAATATATTTTATTTTTTTATAATTATTATTAATTTTGAAATGATTTATGCATGATCAATATATAAGGTTCGAGACTTCAAAACCGAATCATGCTCGGAAAATGAAGCAATTATCAACTAGAACAGTTATTTAAATAACTATTTTTTAATAAAATGATGATAAAATGTCATAAATAACTCCTAAATTATATGATATATATTAATATGATTAATTAATACATGTTAAATAAATCCATATTTATTATATTTGGGTTTTGAACATGAAAAATTAAATTTGATACTTGAGTTAATGTTTTATTTCACAATCTCATCATTATTCGAGATTATTTATGTTTAATCTATACTGGGGAATATTTCACTTCCATTTCCCCATTTTATAAAAAAATTCCAAAATGTTTTTACTATTCTTCTAAAAAAATTAATATCAATTTCATTAATGTTGTGATTTTTAATAAACAATGTGAAATGATTTTTTTTTTCATTTTCCAAATTATGTACTTTTCGAATTTTCTGAAAAAAATATTCAAGAAACGTTTTTTAAAATAAATGGATTGAGTTTATTTTACCTCCATCATGAATAATGTACTATTTGAGTTGTACCTTAAAATTTTATATGTTTCTCTTCAAATATTTTTTTTAAATATGAATATTAATTTTTTTTAAAAATATATTGCAAAAATGAAAATTGTTTTTCCCACAATAATGATATCAATGATATTTTAATGATATTTACATTAATTAAAGAGAAAAACCTCCAATGTCACCAATACTTTACTAGTGATATGATACAAGGATTCAATCTGTATTCTTTCTCTTGATGATTTATTTCTATTATGGAATTATATTTATTAATCTCATTTATTTTTTCATGAGTTATGATATAATGAAATGTTTATGAAACACATTTATTTTCATGGGTTATATTATGATGAATTCTTTATGATTTTGTGTCATATATATATTTTTCATTTCCATTAAATTATGGGTGGGACCTATAACACCCTCCAATTCATTGGTTAAATAATTATATTTTGTTAGATAGTTATAAGAGAAAATTTAAATTTCATGATACATTATAGGGAACAAGTAAATGTGCCTGATCTATTATGGGAAACATATAGTTGTACTTTATCAACAAGGGGTAATATTTGATGTAAGATCTAATTATCTTGGAACATATCATTGTAATATTAAATGGTTCGTATAAATATAATCGTTCCACAGACACATTTATGAAATGAACATATGGTTCATGAAATATTTCGGATGAATTCACATTCTTATGAATCATTTATTTCTAAATTAAAATGTTTTATTAAATAAATAATGTTTATAATTATATTAAAATGGGATATAAAAATTTTAATTTTTTGTCATGAAATAAAACCCTTATGTTTATCATATAATTTAATATGATCATTGTTTCATATCTCCCATGTTTATACTTAAAAACATTCTAAGAACATCTTTTCTTTTTTTTCCATTCCCAAAGGTATGATGAATTTTATTTTTATTTTTTCAATATATAATACTATGAGGGGTGATATTTAAGGGATATATTAAAGAACATTCATAAAATTAGAATATTTTGTATCTGGTATCAAAATACACTAAACATTTATTGTTATGGAGTGGATTGTGTTGTAATATATTTGATATTCATAAAAAATAAATGTAATATCAATGTATGAAATTATCTAGGCCATTATAAGGAAACCCTCCAATGAAGGATTTTGGTGCTAACCTAAAGAGGTTGTTCGAAGAAAAAAGATATCATTATTAATAGAACATTTTGCTCTTCTTCCTCTTCCACCTCCTTCAAATATTATACAAACATTATGATATTATAACATCTATACAAAAAAACACTAATATATTCTTATGTTACTTTCAAAACAAAGATCCATGTCCTCTTCCATCAAATAGGAAACTAAGTTATCGATCATTTGTTCATTGTATTGCCGCCTCATGAACCGATATAATTTGGTTTCCACCACCACGTATCATGGATCTATATAATTAAATACTTAAAGTTCATTTATGATATTTATGACAAAATAATTATTCTTAAATTATAAAATCACATGAACCTTCTTACCTACAATCCATTTAAAATAGATAATACCGCTTGTGCATATGTGTGGATTACCCCCTCCATGAAGCTATATGTCATGTTTTTAATTTAATTTTAGAATATATTATAATAATTATAGATATAATAAATTTAGAATATATATATGATATGAAAATAATTCTATAATGGTATTTTGTTACATAATTTTCTTTCATTATATCTATAGAAAAAATATAAACAACATTCATGGGTATGTACAACTTGTTGTCTCCAAAAATGGAGTATTTAATTTTACATTTATGACATTTATGGATAGATATAAATATTTTTTTAATGGAAATAAATGATATTTATATCATGATTAAAAGTTTTGGGATGATGGAACCATAATCAAACTATAATGAACAATACTACTAAACAAAAACATTAATGAAAAATGTTGTTGTAATCACATGGAACAATTAATTTAATAATGAATTTTTTATAAATGGGTTGTAAATGGTAATAAGTAAATAATATATTGAATTATATATATTAATATTTTTCTATAATTTATGTATAATAAATTTATACTTATCATATAAGTGGTTCTGACAAGTACAATGAAGCTCGAGACTTGTGCTAAGTGATTTTTCTCTCCCGTTTTATTTTCCTGTGACACATGCCCTATTCACCACTTATTTCTTTAATTTTATGTATATAATTCCCATGATTGTATTTTATGATTTATATTATGAGAATTATTGGGATTTAAATATCCTTATAAGGTTATTTCCTTCATGGATATTTTGATTAAAATTTACCAATGTTGTAAGGTTTTTATGGTGAAATCTCATTGCTTATCAGGATTGAGTATAATAACTCCCCCGATAATGAAATTTTGTGATTTACATATAAAAACACAATTAATCATGTTATCATGTATTTATTATTGGAAATTACATTTTTTCAATTCATATTCTTCTCTATTTTTACTCAATATTTAAAAAAATATATTTTTATGGAAAAATGACATTATTTCTCTCTTTGGTTGAAATCAAATTTTCATAATATCGATATTTACTAAAAAAATCAAGATATTTTTTAATATTACTCTATGATTGTTAATGTTATTTTTTACCAAGTTTTTATTATTAAGAAATTTTTTAAAATAGATATTCTTTTCATTTTACGAATGAGGTACTCTTTAATTATTTTTACCAAAAATGGTAAAGGAATCTTTTTTAACATACACGACATGAATAGAATTCTCCACTACCATGATAAACCAAATATTTGATGATTACTTTACAAGTTTTCATGGATTATTTCAAATAAAATGTATTCAATAATATTTTGGAAATTTTTTGATTTTAAATTTTTAATTTCAATGTGAAAAAGTTTATTTTACTTCATAAATGCTCCAAGTGATATTTCAAAATCATATTACATCTAAGATTACAATGTTTGATTTTTATTATTGCCTACTGGTGATATAATTCATTGATTTGGAACGAATTATATTTATATAAGGTTCATGGCCTTGATGACATGATGTTTATAAAACACATTTCTTTTCCACGAGTTATGAAATGGTGAAAAAATTAAATATTTATGAAACATGTTTCTTTTACATGGGTAATGATATGAAAATAATGATTTTTTATTCCATTTATTTTTAATGGGTTATGATATGTTGGATGTTTTATGTTCTCGTAGAACAAATATGTATTATTTTCATTATGTGATTGTTGGGCCTAGAATTATATATCCCTATAATTAAATAGGTAAATATGGATACATAACAAGATAAACAGGAGTACAATGGGAAGGGATCCCATTTCAGTAAGGGCCTTTTATCCACTCTGTTACTTTTGATATTGAATAGTGACAACTGTAATGGTTTAGGGAGTGAACCCATTTCACAATTTTTTTTAAATGGACTGTTAATACTAAGGAAATTATATTTCTTTGGTTATACGTACTCCACAAATCTAATAATTATGAAAATGTTATTCTAACAAAGATGATGTTCTTGAATTCCTTTATGATTCATGTGATGTAAACAACTTTTATTTATTCCATGAAACGTGATTATGATCTATGATTTATAAGATATATTTTTCAAATTTTATGGTAATTTTAGAATACCCTTATACTCATGTTATATTGATATCCCCCTTATTTACCCTTATAGAGTATCTGACCTCAACCATTATTTTCTTCCCTTAAACATGTTATGAAGAAAGTTATTATGTATGATATTTCGTTGAATACTATATGTTATGAAGAATGTAATAGGAGACGATGTAGTTTATTAATTAATCATTTTTCATTGTTTCCATGTCTCCCTTTATACTAGACCGATATGATTATGCAATGGATTAATATGCTATATACTGGTTATTCATCTAATAAGATGTAATATATAAATATGAACTATATGTGTCACTACACATCCCATTTTTCTTATTTAATATATAATTTCACCCATCATGATCATCCAATCACATGATTTTTTTATAATTGATCTACTATTAAAATATTTTGGCATTCTTGGACATGACCAGAAAATAATTTAGGGAAGATGCACTAGTAGTTAATAGGCCAAATATAGCATGAAATTATAAATCACAATAGTTTACTATCAATATAATAATTCACCATGTAATAAATAACAAGAAAAATGGGAGAGACTAACTCTGATATTGTACCTTCCAACCAATCAATGTCCCAAAAATAATATCTATAAGATAGGAATGTTGATCTATTAGCCTATTCATATATCCCAATAATAACATCAACATAATAAATAAACAACACATAATGTAATCTCTCATGTTTTTTGATCCATCTATCTCTAAATCTCTTGACCATATATGTATCACAATGATTAAATGTAAGGGTTTAAACAAGTTAAGTATCATACAAAGAAACAATATTATTTTTATAATAGAAACCATAAGGGGTAACCAAGGCCATAACCCCAAATAAAAAAGCATATAACAGAAAATATGTGCTAATAGTGTCCCTAATTGTTTAATTCAAGAAAATGAACTTCATTATTTACCATATAACATTGACTATATCATTATGAGAATGTTTTCTCATCAGAATAAAGAAATAAATAAGTAAATAATGTATATAAATCAACTGTTGACATTATTCAAACATCAATTTAATTTTCAAATATTATCAGGGAATAATAGAAGTAAATTTCTCTTATATAATTCACTATTTAATTTATTTTACAATATTTAAATTATTATAAAAAAATAAAAAATATCATCTAGCATTAGGAATAAAAGTAATAATTGAAATAAATTTCACACTATCTAAAAATATAAAGATCCACCATTAATAAAATATGCCACATGCGATCATAGAAAAAATTTCCATATTTCACTATCTCTTAATTTATATATTTTATTATTCATATGGATGATTAAACTACTGACCAAAAAATTCTAAATCATTTTAATCACATACATTCCAATAAAATAAAAAGAATTCATGAATCAGCAGCCTCTACAAGTATCTTTCTACAATTTCCAAGATAACATTTTAGAACAAGTATAGATATCCGATATCATATCCAATGAGTAACCCATGACCCATAAGGACATAATCCCACTAGGTATTCCCTATTAATGCAAAATATAAAACCTAAAAATTTTCAATGAAACAAAACTACTCTATATGAATAGAGTGAACATGATAAAGAGTAACTAATAGAGAAAGAGAAAACTGACTTTGGATATCCTATGAATTGATATCTAGATGTCAAGGGGTTAAATACTTTAAAAGTGGATGAAACTCCTCTCAAACAGATACTCCAGTCACCTTGGTATTTAAGGAGGAGGTATTAAATAAGATGAAATATGATGGCCTTCCAAATTTACACATTCTATTAAAAACATTAATACATGGTGTGATCCCCATAACCATGTGATAATGTTAATATCCCACATTCTAATATAAATTTAAACCAAGATACTATATACCTAGGTAAAAAAAATCACAAAAATGAGACACCACACCATAATATAAGTTAAATCAGTATATCCATGGGGATTGATCCTCGGGACAACACAACTCATCACAAACACAATGCATTAAGGACCATTAAATAGGAATAATCAAGGAATTTTATCCCTATGGATACCAAATTATAATGTCCACATGACACTAAAACATACCTTATATGAAAAATGACCTATAACATGACCCAAAAATATTCAAATTAAACTTAAGGGTTCACAGTGTCGGGGTGTCCAAAATGGTACAACCACTAACTAACCACCCATCGGGAATCTTTCTGTGAAATTGCATATCAAAATTTCATGTTCGATTAGCTAAAATTTAAAAAAAGATATACTTGAAGCTACACCATGATAAAACCCTAAAATCCACAACAAAATACCCATCCACCTTTTTCTATTCGATCTACAGTTGTAGTTATACTCCTCCTTTCACTCCCAAACACATCCAATCACCAAAAAATGAATAAATAAATGTAATTGTTCTCTTGCATTAAATACATCTCAAACAATTATCATCCTTATGAATTTAAACTAAACCCATAGAATGAAAATAAGTAAAAGTTAGATCAACTACCTCACAAGATACTTCACATCAATCTCTCTATAATAATATCACAACAAAATCATTATAGGAACAAGGAAAATTGTCACAAAACATCATCCATCATCTCATATATCAACAAGGGTCATCCATAGAGTGTTTTTAATAATAAAAAATTAAACCACTAAGGATATTTATAGTAAATTAATGAATCACATTCACAAATACTCTCATTAATGCAAACATTCCACAATAATACACAAAATAATGAAATCACATGACAACACAATACTTTCTCTTCATGGTCCTATATTACAATAGTTCATTCCTCAAAGGCTGTATCATCTTAAAATTATATACTTCCCTAGTTAATGGCATGGGAGTCATCATTATGATATTGATGAAGCTATGAAACATGAAAAATTTCATGAATCTATCTCTTTTATGGGGGTACTAATAACAGATATGAAACAACTCCAATTGGATATATCACCTTTAATGGTCTATATGATTAGGGGGAAATGTTACTTACATGGCTCCACCTTCTCTACCCAAGATGATGAAACATCATTATAAAATCATTATATATAATATCATCATATAGAAGTATCCTTATATGATCTTTATAGGAATTTTGGATATCATGAACTATATTCATCTATGTGCAAATCACTTACACATTAATTATCATACATTTCACTAATTATTATATGATATTAGTATACTATCCAACCTAAATACAAGTTAAAGAATATTGATACGATTTTCCATAAAATCATTTAAATGGATACAAAAAAATGGTAGAGTAATGAAAATTGTTATAAGTAAACTCAACTGTGGGTATGTTCCTCACCCACAAAACTACAAAAACTTGAAATAATGCACACAAAATGTACACTAATGTTTGGATAATACTATTTTCCCAATCATCCAGATTTGGATGAAAGGTACTGTTAAGGTATTTTTGTGATCCAAAATCACTAATTATAATTATTAAAACACTATAGGTGAAATAGGGATTACAATTAGACATGATCTTCCTCAAAATCCCATAAATTCTTACCACCACCACATGATATTTCTTTAAAAACCATCTATAGATATCGAACCCATAATTTACAGAAGTGATGTGACTTCATCATGTTATCCATGATGACACATATAGTATCACGTATTCCATAGAAATTTTAAAAATTGGTGAAAATCCACCAGTATATCCTCCCAATTCCATTGTGTATCATCAATTAGCTAATGTAAAAAAAAGGAAATTTGGGATTAGAATTCACACTCTGTGAAAACTAACATAAAGACATAAAATTGAACACAGATCATATCATCCTAATCCACCAATACTAAACTGATAAGGAATAATACATCTTATCAACACATGGATATAAAACTATAGGATAGTATTGGAATATATGGAGAACAGTTTCATACATTATCAAAGGAATGAAGATTATATCTTGAAACAACACCCCATATTGATCTAGCACTACTAATCCCTATAGATAATCCCTACCAATATATCAATCTCACCAAACCATGACCTCAAGATCCACCTAATAAGAATATTCCACCTATTAATCCAAAAAGACCATTTTTCATCATATAAAGACACCCTCTACTATTTAATTCATTCATATCAAGGAGAACCATTAAAATATCCCCCATCACCCACCAAGATTCTACATACTCAAAAAAGACAAATCCATGTGAAATCTATCTCAAAGCATCAAAAACAACATTCCCTTTCTGTTTCATTTAGAAAATCTAGAATCATTATCCTATATGAAAGTAATCCGCCATGTTTGCAGCTAATTTAGATCCTGTTGGGAGAATATATATCTCAATATTTTATGTTCTCTCAAGAAAAAAAATGAATTCAATAATGATGTGATGACACTAAAATTTCAATGGAAAAAAATATACATCAAGCTCAAGATCATGGTTAGCATAGTAAAATTCATTAGTTATAAGTCCAGATACCAAAAGAATATAGAAACTCATTGACAAATCGAGACACCTCCTCATAAAATATGTGGATCATCGTTATAATCCTCAATAACCAAACCATTATACATCAAAAAAAATTGGATCACTAACTATATTCTCCTTTAAATACTCAAAATAATTCTTCTATAGGTCACTCTACACAAAATCCTAATCCACTCCAGTCAAATCAATCAATGGATTCACACTCTAAGAGAAATTAGGATTGAAACCACTATAATATCATTCAAGATTAATGAAAATCCACAATATCAAAACATACTGAGAGCCAACCTAAGAAACAAGCATCTAAATATTTGAATTATCAACATATAATCCATGCTAATATAGGTCATTCCCTATGAGATAAACCTCACAAACCAAGAATATTCTCCTTGATAGCTTCCTAAACTGATGAAAAATTAAAATAAAACAAAAATTACTCAATGTTTGTTTGGATGAACTCCACTAACATAGAATAAACATGGAAGACATCCATAAACACTAACCTGAATAAAAAAATAATAATGTAGCACTAAATTCATCATTACCATGAACCCAGATGGACTATATGAAACACCAAGAAAAAAATTTCATAATGCCCATAATGAAATATGAAAGTAATCCTCATAATATCATCATCCTTCACCCTCATTTGATGGAATAATGATAAAAAAATGGTCATCAAGAACCAGTAAGCCCCCTTTTGTAGATTGAATAAATCTTATATCTATGGATGTGGATAGTGGTTAATTACTATCACCTATTTCATATAAAAGTAATTGATTCAAAAACTCAAACTACCATGTAAATTCGTTTCAAAAAGAACCAGGGCATCCCAAAGCAACGCAATATGATGAATAAAACCTCATTATAGACTATTTCCAATCAGGATTGAAATCTCTTACAATAATAATGGAATCATCATATATTGACACATCAATATTAGAGCAACACCAAACTATATCTTTATCTCAAACATGATATCACAATGAGGGGTAGTATAACAACTCATACTTTACATACATGGTTATTACATCAAAATTGAAGCGTAATTATTACAACATATAACAAAACCATTAAAGGACCATATAGGTATAGTGTCTTTAGATACTGGGAAACATAAACAACTGGTTCATAAATCATCTACGTTGTCTCCCATTTATTTCATCCTATCTAGAGTCCCTTTTTGGAATATCCTACGTAATAACCTTCTTCATGACTTGGTGAAAGAGAACATACAAAAGGGTGAGCTCAAATGCTCAGTAAGGGTAAACAAAAGAAATATCAATCACATCATATTCATAAGAACATATCATTTTGTAAATCTTAACCTGCAAAAGTGATTATAATTTCATAACATGGGATAAATCATAGTAGTGAAATGTAATCCCAATAATCATAACTTAAAACATGAAACTTTGTGGCGTACATACATAATCATAGAGAATCATTTCGTAGTAGTCAAGACTCATTGCCAAGACTATCTTAGCGGACAAAGTCCATTTCTGATCCGAGTTCACTCCTCGTTTCAGTCATGTTTCACTGAACCAGATTAACTTTCCATTCCATCCATGTCTAGCTAATGAGATATAAAACATTACCCAATTAATTGGAGGAAGATATAGGTCACACCCATCTCATAATGAAACCATTATTATGTGTGCCAACAAATCATAAATCATACATCATAGCATAACCCATGTAATAAAAATGGGATTGTTAAACATCGTGACATCATAAAACAATTAATATAAGATAAATTAAATCATAAATATAATTCCATCAAAACGAAATCAAATAAATGTAATAAAAGGGATATAAACAGAACCCTATATTATCTTAGATGGAAAATAATTTTGATAAAAAACTTGAACTCCATTCTTGAGGAAAATATCCTTTCTACTTCAAAAACATTTTCCTTTCTTAACATGTCATACAATTTTAATCTAAAAGAAGTTGATTAAAAATAAACTTGAAAATTGTAAAGGAATCTTCTTGGAAATAATGTTTTAAAAATCCATTCATGTCTTATAAGTTAAAAAAAACATCCGTCTCTTACTTTTGTTGGAAAAGTCAAAAAGTACCTCATACAAAAAAACAACAAAAGATTCCTTTCATATCTTTTACTAAAAACATGAAGAAGGGTAAAATTGGATTTAAACAATTTTAGGTGGATTGAAATAATACTACATATTGAGTAAACATGGATGTGGATGATAAAATACACCCCAGTAAATACCAAAGTATACACAATCTCGGATAAAAATGAGATTGTGATATTATCCCTTACCATAGGTCTGATTTTCTTCGTAAGGGTCCGAACCTCCTGTATAACGATTTAAATAATGTCATTGACATCTTCCAAAATCATAATTATTTTTATGATTTCATTTATGGTCATATTATTATCTTCTTGTTAGTAATATTTCATTGATACTTGTTATTCGGGTGTTTTTTACTTTTTGTTCTTATGCGTGTTTTGTCGAATAAAATCTTATTCTTATTTTTTAGTTTATAGATACCTCATTTCCAGAATGGTATTAGTGTAATTTATATCACATTAATTCATTCAATTCATTTATATAATCATTATGCAATTATGATCATGTAGAACTAGTCGCATCATATCGCGGAGATGGTATTCCGTACGTACGCACGAGCGATGATATAGTTCCCATGATCATGGAATTATATTGGAGTGTATGTATACTATTTCTGAATAAATATCACTTTACAATAATAATATATAGTTATTATTTACACCATTATAACCATCCAAGTATGTTGGTGGTGGAGAATAGATTACACCACGGCGTGGAGACGGTATTCCGTACGTACGCACACGCGGTGATTACGTTTTCCGTAGGATGGATAGATGGTGAAATAGGGTTGTTTCATAAATATAATAACATATCAGTATATTAGTGATACTGATATTATTACTTCATAATTAAACAACTAAAGAAGTAGAAGTGGAAGTAGAAATAAATTTGAAAAAATCGGTAACAGACATTTCCTCTTCTTTGAAGCACCTCTTTTGGACCTCCTTTTAGGGAACTAAAATTGGACATTGAATAATACCAAGACCTCTAGGATGTTACTAGGTAAATGGAAAAAGGAATTTTTCAGGTTTTGGCCGAGAATGAAGGCTCAACGTGGTGTTAGGAAGAGAGGGAGGAGGTTCCCTTTTATAAGGGAGGAGAGGGGCATCTTTGGAAAAACCAAAATTATTATTTTATTATAATGTAATATTCAGGTTTTAATAGATCCAAATTGATTTATTTAGAAGCTAAGGCGGGGATGGGTCGAAATCCTCTCATACAATAGAATTTAGACAAGTTTAGATTTTTATTTTAAACTTATCATTTAGATTTAACTTTATGTTAGATAATTTAACTTTTACCGTGTCTTCATGTTTTCTTACACTATAAGGTTAATAAAGTTACTATAATAAGCCAAACGAACCCCAAGGTGTTTATTATTAATATATATAACCTTATCTATGTCATTTCACAGAACCATAGATTTTTAGGAATAAAATAACAATTAATAATATAATATTTGTTTTAAAAACTATTTTATGTCAATTTTGACACTATTTGGTAATTGATTTTTTTGAAAATCATAACAGAATGATTAGTTCAAAAAAATTAATTAAATCAATAATAACATGTATTATTAACATAGAAAAGTATTTAAATTCATAAAAAGTCTCAAATTACATTTATTTGGGTATTTATAACATCAATTATATCAATATTTCATTAATAATATAATTACTGCATCATCATTGTGTCATAAATAAATGAAATTATTTAAAGTCTAAAAATTACAAATAAAATACCATTATGTATGAAATATTTTTATATTTCTAATGAATATTTATAGTATAATTTATCTTATGTATAACCCTATATTAAAAATTATATAGTTATTAAACTTTGATTTTAACTATTTTAACCCTTCTTTAAATAAATTAATAATAAATGTCCTAATCTAATCCAAGTGGGCCTAAATGGTCATATTTTATTCTTAAGGGTGTTTTTGGTCGAATTACACTTATCTAATAGAATTAGGACATGTGTTAGGGTAACAATAATATCATTTTTACCCTTAATTGCCCTATTTACTTTTAACTGTTGTAAAAAAAAGTAAAAAGTTACTATTAATCAAAAATTATTTTCATCTCATTGAACCAAATCTTAGTCCTTGATATTAACCGTGTCTCTCGGATTTTCAAAATTCCACTAACAGAAGAGGTAAAATTATATTTTATGTGAATTTGGAAATTCTCCTAGGAGGTGGGTAAAAGATGGTGAAAAGTTCAATAAATTTTTTATATATCTAAAATTATTTTAAAATAACTCCAATGAATTGCATTGAACATATATAAGTATTATGTATCATTTTTTCCTAATTTTTTTTTAAATAAAATAAATAATTATTTAAATAAAAAGTTGGTTTTTAAATAGTAACCCAGTGTTTTCACTATTCATCAAAAATTGAAAGTTTTTGAGAAAAATACAAAATTTCACCCTAAGCTAATTTCGATATTCTGAATCCAAAAATGAAGTCCATTTTTAAAAATAAAATTTACAAAAATTAAAAAATTGGGTATTACTATTCATAACGGCTAGTTTTAATAATATTTTAATAGCATATCATTGTATAGTGAAACTTGGTATTGCGTACGATGCAACCTATCGAGGAAGGTCGCGATTGCGTGTAAAGAAAGCCAAGCTAGTTTTGTGTGTAGTGAATGATTCCTTTGATGATTTATATAACATAAAAACAAAATATTTCTCATAAATGTCTCAATTGTTACCTTCTACCCCCCTTAAAATGAATTTCGCGCTCGAAATTCATCACTTTGTAACAAACAGATGAGGATACCTCTCCCTTATCATATCCTCAAGCTCCCATGTAGCTTATTCTAATTGGTGGTTCCTCCATAAGACTTTCACCAAGCGAGTGGTCTTGTTCCGTAATAATTTTTTTCTACGATCCAGAATCTCTATCGGCTGTTCTTTATAAGAAAGATCTTGCTCCAGCGGTACTACTTCTGAGCTGAGTACATGTGAAGGATCGGGTATGTACTTTCTCAGGAGAGATACATGGAACACATCGTGAACTTGGGAGAGATTCTGTGGAAGCGCGAATCGGTAAGCTACCTTCCCAACACGATCCAGTATTTCGAAAGGACCGATATATCTAGGGCTCAGTTTTCCCTTCATTCCAATCTCATTAATCTCTTCCAAGGAGATATTCGTAAGAACACTTTATCACCCACTTCAAACTCTAGGTCTTTTATTGAGTTGTCAACATTGTTTTTTTTCGACTTTGAGCTTCTCTTATGTGGTGTTGAATAGATCTGACCTTTTCCTCCATCTCATCAACAAGATCAGGTCCTAATAGCTTTCTTTTCCCATCTTCATCCCAACAAGTTGGAGTTATACATTTCTTTCTATAGAGTGCTTCATAAGGAGACATCTGAATACTGGAGTGAAAGATATTATTATAAGAAAATTCCACCAAAGATAGGTTTTGATCCCAACCACCTTTGAAAACCATAGAGAAAGCTCTCAACATGTCTTTTAGAGTTTGAATTGTCCTCTCAGACTGACCGTCTGTCTGAGGATGGTAAGCAGTGATGAAACTCAACTCTGTATCCAGAGCATGCTGAATACTTTGCTAGAATTTCGAGGTAAACCTTGGATCCCAATCAGACATAATGGAATGTGGTACCCCATGCAATCTTACCACTTCCTTTACATATATCCTGGAAAGTTGATCAAGAGAAAAATCTTCTCTAATAGCAATGAAGTGTGCCGATTTCGTAAGACGATCAACTATAACCTGGATAGCATTATTGCCATTGTATGTTTTAGGAAGTCCCGTGACAAAGTCCATAGTGATGTTTTCCCATTTCTATTAGGGTATGGGTAATGGTTGTAACATCCCCTTAGACTTTTGCCTCTCAGCTTTAACTTGCTGAAAAACCAAGCATCGAGAGACATATTCAACAACATCTCTTTTCATGCCATCCCATTAGAAGTACTCTTTCAGGTCCCTATACATCTTCATGCTTCTAGGATGATTACATAATGAAGAACTATGAGCCTCATCCAGCAGCTCCTTCTTTAATTCTGGGATGGGAGGAACACAAACCCGATTCCTGAACATTATTATCCCATCACAATCAAGGTTGAATTCAGGAACATTTCTCACCTTCTTTTGTAACTCTACATCTTCTGTCTGTGCCTCTTTAATCTGCATGTGTATGTATGGTTGAACATTCATTTGAGAAAGATAATATTTCTCCCCTTCCATTATAATTCCAAGATCCATCCTTTGTAAATCC
Source organism: Viscum album (assembly GCA_963277665.1). Classification (NCBI taxonomy): domain Eukaryota; kingdom Viridiplantae; phylum Streptophyta; class Magnoliopsida; order Santalales; family Viscaceae; genus Viscum; species Viscum album. Next base: position 1,706,820,867 of record OY728157.1, on the reverse strand, counting down.
ATAAATATTGGATCTTTCTTTATCCTCATCATGGATACGCTAGCATGGTCTTGTCGACTTAATGCGTCTGCTACCTTGTTTTCCTTCCCAGGGTGGAAATGAATTGAGCATTCGTAATCCTTAATCATCTCCAACCATCTTCTTTGGTGCATATTCAGCTCCTTTTGTTTGAAAATATACTTTAAACTTTTATGATAATTTTAAATATCACACCTTCCACCATTAAGGTAATGCCTCCAAATCATTAATGCAAAGATTACCGCAGCTAACTCCAAATCATGACTTGGGTAATTTGTCTCATGTATTTTCAACTATCATGAGGCATAATATATCACCATATCCTTTTTCATAAGAACACACCCCAACCCCTTCTTGGATGTGTCACTGTAGATCACAAACCTTTTGCCACTACAAGGAAGTGTGAGTACAGGTGCACTGGATAACCTTCTTTTCAACTCCTTGAAATTTTCTTCACATTCCTCCTTACAAACAAACTTAACTCCTTTCCAAGTCAACTTGGTGAGTGGATTAGATAATCGTGAAAAATATTTCTCAAAACATCGATAATATCCAGCCAAACCAAGAAAAAATCGGATCTCGGTTACTGTTGTTGGTCTTGACCATCTTTCGATAACCTCTGTTTTTTCTAGATCCATAGATATCCCCTATTTTGAGATTATGTGACCCAAAAATGCATCTTTTTGAAGCCAAAATTCACAGTTGATAAATTTGTCATAAAGCTTCTCCTTTCCCAGGGTCTTCAATATAATTCTCAAGTGATCTTCATGTTTTTTCTTGCTCTTTGAATATACAAGAATGTCATCTATAAAGACTACCACAAACTGATCAAGATAGTCTCTAAAGACTCTATTCATCATATCCATGAATGTAGCAGGGGAATTAGTAAGACCAAATGGCATCACAATAAATTCATAGTGTCCATACCTTATACAGAAATCCGTCTTTGGTATATCCAACCTTTTGACCCTTAATTGATGATACCCTGAACAAAGATCGATCTTCGAAAAGTATTGAGCTCCGCGTAGTTGGTCAAATATTTCATCAATGCATGGGAGAGGATATTTGTTCTTGATAGTGATCTTGTTAAGTTCTCGATAATCAATGCAGAGTCTCATTGATCCATCATTCTTCTTAAAAAACAGAATAGGTGCTCCCCAAGGTGACGCACTAGGGCATATGAATCCCTTATCAAGATTCCCTATGAGTTGCTTATTCAATTCCTACAACTCAACTGGGGCCATTGTATAGGGTGTCTTAGAAATAGTTAAAGCACCCGGTACAAGTTCTATTGAAAACTCAACTTTACGATTTGGTGGAGGACCCGGTAATTCCTCCGGAAAGACATCATCAAACCCCCGTAAAATTGGAATATTCTTAATCATGATTTTCTCACCAACCATTTGTGATAAATAACCTTCATTTAGTGGAATCAAGACCCATAAGATGGAAGAAATTTTCACTGGAAGGTTATGTTCATCCTTGCATCGATATACGATCTTAGATTGATTTTGTATATGAAATGTGACTTCTCTTCATTGTAAATTGATATGAGCTCTATATAAAGAATTCCAATCCATGCCATGAATCATATAAAATTCCACTATCGGAAGGATCTCAAGATTTGCAGGAAGCACTTTCCCACAAACTTCAATCAGAGAAGAATTATAAACTTTTGATGCGACTGTTGTGCCATTAGGGGTTGTCACAGCTAACTCAACATCTAATTGTTGAATTAATATGATGATACACTTAGAATATTATTTAGAAATAAAAGAGTGGTTGGATCTAGAATCAAATAAAACATTTTCTACGTTAGAGTGAATGGTAATTGTACATTTCAACACTTCATTATCGTACTCCACATCGCTGATAGAAATTTCATGTGACTTTCCTCTGTATTTAGCCTTAAGAGATTTTTGACATTGTTCATTATCAACAACCCTTGGATTAGGGCATTGATTAGCATAATTCCCCATTTCCAAGCACTTGTAACATTGAAGTGTAAGAGGTGCACTCTGTGTAGCCTTTTCTTTGTTCGTATCACTAGATATCTTCTTCCCATCATTGTGCTATTCAAATGCCCGATGACCTTCCTTTCTACATTTGAAACATTTACTTGTCCCTTTAAGACAACTCCCTCCATGTTTTTTTTTCACACTTTAAGCATAAGGGAAAACTCATCTTCTTTTCAGTGTGCTCTTTAGATTTTCCTTTGTATTCCATTTTCCTCTTCTTATCAAACCCATATGACTGATGGGTTACTCTAATCTCAATCTCAACCTTTAGAGCACATCGAATGATTTCCTCGTAACTATTGAAGTCCCTTATGGCTAACGCCATTCGAAGACATGGTTTTAAGCCACTAAGGAATCGATCGATCTTACTCTCAATTTGGATAATAATCCCAGAAGCGTACCATGCATGTCTTGTAAAATTTTCTTCCTAGGGACCAACAGATTCATCATCCTTTTTCTTTAGTTCAAGAAACTCTTTCTGCATTATTGTTTGGAGAATATGAGGGAAGTACTTATTGATAAATAAGTTCTTGAACCCGTACCATTACATGGACTCAATTTCATCCCTTTGCCTCATATTCTTAATAATATTCCACCATTGATCGGCTTCACCTTCCAAATGATAAACTGCTAAGATGTCTTTATCATGTTCAGAACATTGAAGAACTGAAAATATCTTTTCAGTAGTACGGATCCATTTTTGCGCAACTAATGGATCAGTAGACCCGCCGAAAAAAGGTGGATGTTTCCTCGTGAAGGATTCAACAGAATTTTGCTCCTTACTTTGCTTGTTTGGAAGTCCGGCATGATTCATAGCATGAGAAAGTTGTGTGAGAATTACTACAAGATTTGTCATTCCATCTCCCATAACGTTAGGTTTCTCAGGGGGACAATAATTGCATTGCCCGTCGCATTCCGCATTAACACGGTTCCTTCGGGTTCCATCCATTGACTAAAACCAAGAAGAATAGTGTTAGAAACACTAATTATAATAGAAAAAACACATAATCTAGATTAAAATTTCACACTTAAGGTCTTATCATAGGTTGTTCATGGCCTTTTTTTAAAACACTATTATTGTGTTCTATGCTTAGACTTATCCTTAGGGTTCTTACTATGGATTTCACATCCTAATTTCCAAAGGATGACTATACCATTCCTCTGATACCAAATATAACAACCCATACATTACATACATGGTTATTACTTCAAAATTGAAGCATACTTATTACAACATATAACAAAACCATGAAAGGACTGTATAGGTATAGTGTCTTTAGAAACTGGGAAACATAAACAACTGGTTCATAAATAATCTACGTTGTATCCCATTTATTTCATCATATCTAGAGTCCCTTTTTGGAATATCCTACTTAATAACATTAATCATGACCTGGGGAAAGAAAACATACAAAAGGGTGAGCTCAAATTCTCATTAAGGGTAAACAAAATAAATATCAATCACATCATATTCATAAGAACATATCGTTTTGGAAATCTTAACCTTCAAAAGTGATCATAATTTCATAGCATGGGATAAATCATAGTAGAGAAATTTAATCCCAATAATCATAACTTAAAAAATGAAACTTTGTGTCATACACACATAATCATAGAGAATCATTTCTTAGTAGTCAATACTCATTGCCACGACTATCTTAGCGGACGGAGTCCATTTCTGAACCAAGTTCACTCCTCGTTTCTGTCATGTTTCACTGAACCGGATTTACCTATTGTTCCAGCCATGTCCATGTCATGAGATATAAATCATTACCCAGTGCATTGGTGGGAGATATAGGTCCCACACATCTCATAATGAAACCATTATTAAGTGTTCCACAAAATCATAAATCATACATCATAGCATAACTCATGTAATTAAAATGGGATTCTTAAACATCGTGACATCATAAAACAATTCATATACGATAAATGAATTCATAAAAATAATTCAATCACAACATAATCAAATCAATGTAATAATAGGGATATAAATAGAACCCTATATTTTCTTATATGGAAAATAATTTTGATAAAACACTTGAACTCCATTCTTGAAGAAAATATCCTTTCTACTTCATAAACATTTTCCATTCGTAACATGTCATACAATATTAAACTAAAATAAGTTTATTAAGAATAAACTTGAAAACATGTGAATGAATATTCTTGGAAATAATGTTTTAGAAATCCATTCATGTCGTATAAGTTCAAAAAATATTCTTCTTGTACTTTTGTCAGAAAAGTCAAAAAGTACCTCGTACGAAAAACGACAAAAGATTCCTTTCACATCTTTTACTAAAAACTCACCGAAGGGTAAAATTGGATTTAAACAATTGTAGTTGGATGGAAATAATACTAAATATTGAGGAAACATGGATGTGTATGATAAAATACACCCTAGTAAATACCAAAGTATAAACAATCTCGGATAAAAATGAGATTGTGATATTATCTCTTACCTTAGGTCCGATTTTCATCGTAATTGTCCGAAACTCCTGTATAATTATTAAAATAATGTCATATACTTCTTCCAGAATCATACTTATTTTTATTATCTCATATATGTTCATATTCTTAGCTTCCTATTAGTAATATTTCATTGCTACTTGTTATTCGGGTGTTTATTATTTTTTGTTCTCATGTGTGTTTCGTCGAAAAAATTATTATTATTCATTTTAGGTTATGTATACCTCATTTAAAGAATGGTATTAGTGTAATATATATCATATTCATTCATTAAATTCATTTATATAATCATTATGCAATGAAGATCATGTAGAACGAGTCACATCACATCGTGGAGACGGTATTCCGTACGTACGCACGAGCGATGATATAGTTCCCATGATCGTGGAATTGTATTGGAGGGTATGTATACTATTTTAGAATCAATATAAATTTAAAATAATCATATATAGTTATTATTTACACCATTATACTCATCCAAGTATGGTGGTGGTGTAAAATAGATTACACCAAGGTGTGGAGACGGCATTCCGTACGTACGCACGCGCAATGATTTCGTTTTCCGTAGGATGGATAGATGGTAAAATAGGGTTGTTTCATACTTATAAAAAAATATAAGTATATTAGTGATACTTATGTTATTACTTCATAATGAAACAACTGAATAAGAATAAGTGGAAGAAGAAATAAAGTTGAATGAATCGGTAACAGACATTACCACTTCTTTGAAGCGCCTCTTTGAGACCTCCATTTAGGGCACTAAAATTGGTCTTTAAAGAATACCAGGACATCTAGGATGTTTATAGGGAAATGGAAATGAGAATTTTGAAATGGATGGTCGTGCTTGAAGGCTCAAAGTGGTGTGAGGAAGAGAGGGAGGAGGTGCCCTTTTATAAAGGAGGAGAGGGGCACCTTTGGAAAAACTAAAAATATGATTTTATTATAAAGTCATATTCAGTATTTAATAGATCCAAATTAATTAATTTAGACTCTAATGTGGGGATGGGTCTAAATACTCTCATCCAATAAAATTTATACAAGTTTATATATCTATTTTAACCTTATCATTTAGATTTAACTTTAAGTTAGATAATTTAACTTTTACCGTGTCTTCTTATTTTCTTACACTATAAGGTTAATAAACATACAATAACAAGCCAAAAGAACCCCAAGTTTTTTATTATTAATATATATAACCTTATCTAAGTCATGTTTCCGAACCTTAGATTTTTTAAGAATAATATAAAAATAAATAATATCATATTTTCTTTAAAAACTATTTTATGTCAATTTTGACACTATTTGGTAATTGATTTTTTCGAAAATCATAAAAGAAAGATTAGTTCGAAAAAAGATAATTAAATCAATACTAACATATCATATTAACATATAAAATTATTGAAATTCATAAAAAGTCTCAAATTACATTTATTTGGGTATTTATAACATCAATTATGCCAATATTTCATTAGTAATATAATTACTACGTCATCATTCTGTCAAAAATAAATTAACATATTTAATGTCTAAAAATTATAAATAAAATAAAATAATGTAGGAAAGATTTTTAGATTTATAATGAATATTTATAGTCTAATTTATCTTATGGATAACCCTATATTAAAAATGATTTAATTATGAAACTTTAATTTTAACTATTTTAACCCTTCTTTAAATAAATTAATAATAAATGACCTAATCTTATCCAAGTGGGCCTAAATGGTCATATTTTATTCCTAAAGTTGTTTTTGGTCAATGTAAACTTATCTAACAGAATTAGGACATGTGTTAGGGTAATAATATTATCACGTTTATCCTTAATTACCCTATTTACTTTTAACCACGGTAAAAAAAGTAAAAAGTTACTATTCACCAAAAATTATTTTTATCTCATTGAACCACATTTTAGTCCTTGATATTAACTGTGTCTATTGAATTTTCAAAATTCCACTCACATAAGCGGTAAAATAATGTTTTCTGTGAATTTGGAAATTCTCCTTGGAGGTGGGTACAAGACGGTGAAAAGTTCAATAAAATTTTTATATATCTAAAATTATTACAAAATGACTCCAATGAATTGCATTGAACTTATATAGGTATTATATATCAATATTGACCTAAAATAAATTTAAATAAAATAGATAATAATTTAAATGAAAATTCGGTTTTTAAATAGTAACCTAGTATTTTCCGTATTCTTCAAAAATTGAATGTTTTCAGAAAAATACAAAAATTTCACCCTAGGATAATTTCGATATTCCAAATCCAAAAATGAAGTCCATTGTGAAAAATAAAATTTAAAAAATTTCAAAAAGTGCGTATTACTAGTCATAATGGCTAGTTTTAATAATATTTTAATAACATGTCATTGTTTAGTGAAACTTGTATTGCGTACGACGCAAGCTATCAAGGAAAGTTGTGATTGCGTGTAAAGAAATACAAGCTAGTTTTGTGTGTAGTGAAATATTCCTTTGATGATTTATATAACATTAAAAAAAATATTTCTCATAAAAGTCTCGGGTGTTATAGGTAGGCTCTCAACCTCTTCGGAAATGAAATTAGAGTATACTTTTATAACAATGTGAAGCACCACCAGTTGTTACTATTTTATAGATAACACTATGTCACCCATCAATGAAGATATTGACTCAACATTCCTCAAATACATATGAGATTATGGCATTCTAAAAAAACATAATATGTTATATGTTTGGATATTAAAATATAATTCACCTCTTAAAGAAATCAACATCATCTTTTAGTAACTCGAAATTAAATTATTATTATCAAACTCTTTTAAAGAAAAAAGTGAGAAACCAAGTCAATCACTAAAAGAGACTACAAGGCCATTAAAGTGAAATTGTATCTTACAGGTTTTAATCTATATAAAAAGTTTCAATGATATATTGTTTACCTGGATGTCTAGGTTCTCCATCAGAAGGTCTTCAAACTAGAATACCATCTTGCCCCAATACTAGATGCACTCATCTACATTGATCTTTCTGTTGTTGAAACCACGAACCAGAATCAGGTCCCTCTTGTTGATCCAGAAACCCTGCTTATAATTGGTGGCCACCTTAAGAGCCCTTCCCATCATTCATTCTACCTCAACGTTGGGAGAATTGATTGTCAGGACAGTTTTCAGTATATCCTCTTCTGAGCACAAAAGAAATTCCTAATGGTTATCAGGCACCTCTCGCTATTGGCAGGCCACCTTGGAGAGGTGGGGGCTGCAATCCTTCTTTTTGACCTTCGACTTGTTTATTGATCTGGTCTCCATTGGAAAAGGTAAATATGAGTAGTCCTTTTTCTCTTTCTGGGTACCCCTCTTATTCTTACTCCGCCTTGGGCATGGGTACCGGCTCCCCTGAGCCTCGTCCTCTATATCTCTTATAAAGAGGCTTGAGAGTTCATCACTGGACTCTCTCCCAGTAGCCGGTTCCACATTCGTGGAGGTTTTGACCAGGTCATTTCCATCATTTTGGATGGGATCCTTATATAACAGAACATCAACCCGATTTCCCAGCCTAATACCTTCATCCTCTCTAGAGCTCCCCCTGATTACAACCGAACTCTATTCAGCTTTTTCTAAGACCTTATCACCTTTAGGTAGTGTGGAATTCGTGGGAAGCCAAAGGTCACCCTCATCCACCAGGTTCGGAAGCCCATCCTGATTGATCCCCTGGAGACCCTTAGGAAATGCGGGATCCATAGCCCCAACATGTGACACCTCATCCAAACTCTTTTGCATCTGTGAATTCTGCTGAAAATGCTGAGGGCCACCAATTTCTTTCCCCAGATATCTATAATTGGAAGGATGACACTAACCTTTGGCACTCTTACAGCCACCTAAGTTCACTAACATAGCCTAGGAAGCCAACCCAGGTAGCTTGTAAACTCCCTCATCCACCAACTATGGAACCACCAGGTTGATGGCATTGCGAGACCATTCCTCCTCCCCAGCAGAACCCTAATTCCCAAAAGAAGTAGGCAGATAGAGTTGAGGTGAACTCAAATCATTCAGCAAGTGATTAAACACTTCATACACCAAAGGATTCACCTCCCACGATCTACTTGGAATTCCCCTTGTAGCGGTACACTCAGATGCCACACCCACCAAATTCTTATGAAGCATGGTAGGCTCATCATGGTCCTATGTTCTCTTACCACTATATGTAGACATCTCCTTGGAGAGATTCATAGCCCCCCCCCCCCCCCGTCAATAGATTTCCTAAGAATGGACCAAGCGCTTTCATCCTGATCATAACTCTGACCAAGATTCACAGACCACCGGTTGTCTACACCTAAAATCTTTACCCACTATAATCCAAACATACTCTAAAGGCACCCTGGACACATCCAATTCCACATAGACATGCGGGTTAATGGGATGGAAACAGGACTCAGTAGGGCTATCAAAACAAAGGTATCTACCTACTCAATTACCAAGAATTCTAATCACTAAGGGATTTTAAAATGGAAGGGGAAGATTAGGGAAACTCAACCAAAGTTCCACTGTTGTAGAATCGCGCTGCATATGAAAGTAATAATTCCAGTGAAATATATATAATCAGGTGTCATTGAAGCAATGAGGAGCCCCAAAATAAGCTATGATTAAATCTTCCTCCGATGAAAATCGAATCATAATATGCTTGTTGTCAATCAAACCCTCCATCGCTTGCTCCTGTAAATCCCATGACGTGAAGATATGTCGATCGAATGAATCAACCGAGGGGATACGCTGCTTGAACTGAGAAATCAATGTGAGATTCATAAGAAAAAAGGCTCCTTAAAACTCCGAGAGAGAGAGCGGAATATTGGAGAGCCCTTCAAATATATCTCAGACTTTCAGACAAAGCAGAGCATGAGGAAAGGGGGAAATAAGGTCAGGGTTATAAAAGGGGGAGAAAGAAGAACCCGCACCCTTGCTGAACATCGAAGGTCTCTCCCCCATTAAGGGGAGAGCGACTAGCACAGAGGCTAATGCCGTCACGGAGAAGAGGCAGAAATGGTGACTCCCCCCAAGAAGAAAACCCCAACATTATATTTTAGTAAATACAATTATTCCATGCTATGGATGATGTCATATAGTTGTATTATCCACCACATTAAATATCCCCAGGACTGATGATGCCCTTCGACCATGTCATAATCTCTACACACATCACACAACCTAGATAAACATTAATCTAGCATAGTGAACAAAAAAATAAGTAGAAGACTCTCCACCAAAAGTATAAATTAATGGACTAGGGTGGGTGTAATAAAAGAGTTTGTGAATATTGAATAAAATAAAAAATACACCCAAGAATAATATATGAAGGTAATACCTTGTACATTGCCTTTCTCACCAAGAAATGGAGACTCTAAATCACGTATCTAAACACATACTTCTATATAGTCTCTTATCACCTTATTGAATTTGATGAACTGACCCAAATACTATCTCAAACTATTATTCAATAAAATCTCCAACATTCCTAAAAGGTGTTCCCGATCCTCACAGGTTGAAAACTAGAAACCGAGTATCAAACAACCAATAAAGGGAACAATTTCTCCCAACCTAAATTAGAAATGTGGCACATATATAGAACATTGAAAATAGTGTAAAGAACAAATATATTCCATAACTGCAAACTAATATAAAAAAATAAACAACTAAAGTGTATAAACAATATCCAAGTATAGGTCCAACCATAATAGAGTATGAAAATAGAAATTCCAACTTCTCTATATAATTGAGTGGGTTGACTCCCACCATCTCTGCACCATATACCCTACTCAACGAATAGAAAATATTATTTTCTAACTATGGTGCCTTTCATTTACCTTCATCAAAAGACATAACCATGTATACACACCTATAAAGGGGTATATATGGTATGATCTTACAAGATTAGTAGGGTCCCTCCAAGGTGTTCAATATCACGTCTCTAAATAACAATCCATGAAATATCTATTTTAAAGACAATAAGTAATTCCAATAGTTTAACTATTTTTTATCAAAAGCATGGAAAAATTATTTAATTTACCATTTTACACATTTCCAAAAAACAAGGTAAATAAGTTTCAAATAATTATATAACAATATATCATAGAAGTTATATGATATCCAAAAAAAAAGTATGCATCACATATCATGTCAAATCCATTTTTTTACAGCAAAATAGTATAAGACAGTAGTTGAAGCACATGTAACATAAGACCATAGATAAAACTAGTTATAGATATCATGGACACTTGTACCAAAAATATATAGTCATGTATACATTAAACAACTCAACATATTCATTGAGTATAATGATCGTTGGAACACCCCAGCAAGTAAACTACCCAACATGTCTGAAAAGTCCCTTGAACAGAAGGACTTTGGAGAAAAGGAATGGACCATGACCCCCCTCCCCCAAAAAAGTTGATGAGGCCGATTATAATATGTTCCACCTATGTACCCAAGCCTTCCAATGTTCTCTTTTTTTCAAACAATTCATTAACCCATGAATTGAAAACCATTTCAAAAAACTATTTCTCAATAATTTAAAAAATATATTCATTTAACAAAACCATTGGAAGATAATCTATTATAATAATATATTTCCACACACACAAATCTAATCAGATATATCATTCAATTTAATGTAATAAAACAATTTAACCAGATGTGAGAAACACAGTTAACCAACATAGGTTTGAGATGGAACCAACTGCATCATAACTCGCGGTCGCAAATACCCAAAAAGGGATCCACCAACAAGAATAATGGAACAATGACATTAGATGATATAGAATCAATATAAACATATTACTATTGATCCAATTATAAAAAAAGATTTATGGGGAAGAAGAAATGAAACAAACCTCCTGAATGCACACTTGCTGCACCATAAATGATATAGATTGATCCCCGAAACAAGATCACACAATGGATATATAAGGAAACAAGAAGAAACATAACCATAGATAAAAACTCTAATAGATAAACATAATGGTTCATTCGTGATGAAATAAAATGAATAAGTAGAAAGGATTACTCACCTGGAGAGTTTCATCCCAACTACAATGGTGATCCAATGTTGATCGAACCAATTCAAATTTATCGAAAGCTACCAAAATCATCAAAGAACCCTTCAAGGTCGAGTGAAATAATAACTCAGGATGAATGAAACAAATATATCACTCATATGTAACCCTAAAAGTTCATTCTATGAAATTTAAATGTTGTCTTATCCCTTTACATGTTTTTTAATCCTCAGAACTCAGATACACCAATAAACCTATCTCCTTTTTAGTAAAACCCAGTATTTTAACATCACACAACTTGTAAACATTAAACTACTCGTACTCCGTTCACGCAGTGTATAAAGTTCCCAAATTGTGTCGGGTGACCAATTACACATCATGTAAACCCTTTACATGTTGTGTAATCACCGATTACATAGAAAAAGACCAAAATCATACAGAAACCCCCAAAACAACTCATGCATTCTCCACACTTATAGGGATCCCCACAAAGTTATTCAAATATTATAAAAGTATTACAATAATTCAAATAAAAATAAATCCTAGAACATTAGGTCATTTTTTACAACTAGTGTTGTCCATCCTCAGGAGTCCCATATCATCCAATTAAAGAGGCCGAATGCACAAATATATGATAGTTACCTAAATGTTGGTAACATGATGTTTCAAAATTCCCACCATAATACCGTTGATATCTTGGATGTTATATAAAATAATGAATTTTGGTAAATAGGTGAGTCCACTGCTCCCTCATAAACGACTCTCACTCCCAAGTCTCATTAGAATTGGGTCCATGCCACCATAACTCTCTGACCAACAGAATAGGATTCCCCTAAAAAACATTCACTTGTGAGTTAATAATCTCAACTAGAATTTAAAAAATAGAATACTATGGCCCTAAATCAATCACCTCCCAACCCAAAACATGTAAGGGGATATGATGATATTTTCAGAGCTGTGATATGTGGAATAATAATGAATTCCTATAAACTAATATAGAACTTCCAATTTATAATCTACCAACCCAAGTTGTTCAATTAACTTAAACGGTCAAATATTTCTCAGATCCAGCATTTCTTATCTACCTAAAAGACATGGACCTAATAGAGGAGAATGTTTCATGAAAACCCCATCTACTATGGAAAAATAATAATGATGAATATTTTTTTCAATATAATATTTATGCCAGCACTATACTATAATTAGATGATGAAATATAACATGAATCCTCAAAGACATCTATTGAACCAAACATGGTCCCACCAATGAATATTAACCAACCTGTTCCCAACAAAGAGGTGATCTGTATGGGAACCCATTAAAATTGTTAAAAGGATCCATTCTGATTGATAAAAGATATTTTTTGTTATATGAAACTAAACTAGTCTCATATTTCTATCTTATGATCCGCCAATTTCTAAGACATTTGCAAAGATAATATCCTCCAAAATCGGATTAGAACACTCTTTATGACTGTATTTTTGTGGATGATAAGATGTACTCAATCTATCCTCATTCCCCATAACCTATTGGATACATCTCCAGTACATCAATATAAACCTATAATCCCAATCTATAACAATGGGATATGTATATCAAAAAAACCTCTCAATTTAAAACATATACAGCTTACCCAGATCATCAATTTTATTGTTGTCTTTGATCAAAATAAAATATTTTTAATTTTTCAACCAATCAATCAACACCCAGATAGAATACCCCCTGAGTGTTTCCATGTTAATATGACAAAAACAAATACATGGATATATCATCCCATTTCAATACTAGCACTATAGTAGGATAGAGAAATCCATATGTTTTTAGATTCTCCACCTTAATATATTTGAAGGTATTACAGAAAAATGAAAAATCAGCAATGTCAGACTTCATAACTATCTACTAGAATCAACATCTCATGTCACAATACATATTAACAGAGCATTAATGAATTTACATTGATGAAAAATGACAATTAAGCAATCCCAAACTCTTCAAAGAATGTGGGATGAAAAAAGGATTAGTAAAACTGAGAATCCCAAATGAAGAGGGTGACCAGCCTGAATCGGTATCCCAACGATATTGAGTTCATCTAATTCCGATAATCATGACATCTATCAGCTAAATTTACATAATAGACATAATGAGAGATGATTATACCTTAACAAAGGTCAAAATCATGACTAAAATATACTCTTCAGTGTCCATATGCAACTGAGAAAAAATCCTTATAAGTTTCCACTCTTCCTTCAATTCTAAAATAGCTTCTGATGAAACTTTCCTAATATGATCGTATACAATTCCATTCCCCTCTCCCCAGGGTGTAAACAATATCGATGTAAAAGATATAGAGATATTCCTCCCACCACTACAATCTAAATTTCATTTCCTTTTGAGAAAATATATATATCAATACCTTATTAATAGAAAAGACTCTGAACCTTTCCTAAAAAATATAATTCCTCCAACACTTAAGCACATGAAAAACATTACCATGATTTAAATCATGAGGGGTGTAATTCTTATCATGTGCTCATAGATGGAGAGATCCTTAAGGAACCACATGATCATGTTTCAGGATTACAAAACAAAAAAAATCTAAAAACGTCACAAAAAACCACATATCCATTAACGAGTTTATGTAAGATCATAATTGGAGTTGATTTTAGATGTCCTTTTATCTCATTGAACGAAGCCTAAAACTTGGAATCCCATGTGAATTTCACCACGTTATTGGTAATAGAAGTTAACAGTGATTCAATCATCGATATATCCCTGATGAATTGACGATGGTATACTATTAGACGAAGAAATAATTAAATTTCCAAGACATTCCATGGATTTTCACATGATAAAACAACTATTACCATCTTAGGTTCAACTTAAAATCCTTCATTAAAAATCATCTGCCCTCGTAATTTCACTTTATAAATCTTGTACTTTTATTTTGAATGCATTCCATATAAATGATAACTCCAAATGATTCCCAAAAAAAGACATCGATGATTCCCATTCTCACTCCTAGATATTGAATAAACCAAAATATTATATATGAATATTACTACAAATGTGTTGATATATTGAAGGAATATTCAATTTATCAAATCCATAAAAATTATAGGAGCATTATTTGGAAAAAATAGCACCACAAGATATTAATAATGTCTATACCTACTCGTAAAATATGAATTAGATATATCACACCCACAAATTATGACAAGATGACAACATTAAAAAATAAAAATCTTTGAAATCCAATTTTACCAGTATAACTAAGGAAAAAGATCAACCACATGAGGAAAAGAATAAATTTTATTAAACATTACCCAGTTCAACATTTTGTATCCCCTGTAAAATTAGAGTGAACATTCTACATTCATAGAAATGTGCATTGGGGATTCCCAAGGTTAAACACTTGGGTTTAAAAAACCCATCACCACTTCATTGTTCAACTGAATATTGTTCTATTTCAGCTTTGCCAGTGCCATACAATAAGAAGGTATAAAAATCAGTTTTGTCTCTAGAACCAGTTTAATTGTAAACTCTAACTTCCTTCATGGAGTAATCACTAATAAATCATCAAATAAAAACATCACGAAAACCATGAACAATAGTAGGATGATCTTAAAGACATTTCCTTAGTCACAAATCAACAACAGACAATATACTCTTTTTCTATCGATTAGAAGGTCCTACATGATGATACCTTGGATCCTATTATCCAAAAACAACTAATGATTTCCCATAATTGTCATGAATTGATACAAATTGATGATATCAATCAAACTTAGCATGTTCTTTAACAATCCAATCCATCCTGAAGATGACATCAAATAGATCAATATCGAGAATATGAAAATATTGTAATAACACTACATCAGCTTTTAATAGTTCACATTATGGAAAATTAAACCCATTATCATCCATTTTTACATGATTTGTTTCTAAATATATAGAATATTTCATCAGTTTCCTTGGGAAAAAATTAATATCAACAAAACAATAAAAAATAAATGTGTAGGAAACACCAGTATCAAAGAAAGTAATTTCTATTGAGGTTGCAATAAAGATGGTACCACTCATTTTCATTGGATCCACATCTATTTCCGTAGGGTAAAAATCTATTTTGTGATGGTGCTTCACTCCTAAGGCTAATCGATAAAGATATATAGACATATACATGTCTAGAAGTGTCATAGTAGCCTTTAGAGTCAAAAAAACTAACCATATCAAGGTGTACACATAGACTAATAAAGGTTTTGTAGATGAACATAAAATTAAAAACCATTACACATATTTTCAGATGAAGGAAAAACATATTGGGTGTTTTGGACCATTTTACACTAAAATAAGCCAGATTCGCCCCACTGCAACTAGAGGTGCTGAAGAGGCCTACTACCAAGAATAAACTCCACCATTACTATGATGATCTTCCACTTCCTCTTATTCCATGGTGTGCAAATAAAATTGTCAATAGGTGGAATAAAATTGTCAGAATATCCCAACATGCCAGCGATATTAACTTTTTCATCAAATATTTTTCTATTGTCTCAACATAGGTTTAAATCTTTAACATAAATAACTATGATATGATACCTAATCCAAACCCTATAGTTAGTTTTGATATTTTATCCAATCATTATTTATATCATCTGGTGAAAAAAACTTGGCTCAGTAAATCAATTTGTGTACCTCAACATGAAATGCACTCCCTACTTAAAATAGAGGAACTCTGAATACACAACCATCATAAGTGACTCTAGAAAAATGCATTGATGAAGAGAATTATGAATACCTTCATGTACATGAACAAGTTCTTATTTGGTTGTACAATGGTATCCCACCAATGCTTTCTTGGACACCCAAGTATGAATGAGACACACAATACCTATGTAATCTCATGTGTATCCAAAATGAAAAAATTTCATCTATCATAAAATGAAATCCATATTCCTATTGAGGTTTATTTTTACCTTTAATGGATAGTGGATTATCATTTATAAACTCTCATTATTAGTATCATTATCCTACAACTCTTGGATATACCTCAATGATAGTGTTTTGAACATGTGGTATATTCTGTTAAACATTATGAACTACCCACACAATATCCTTGATAAAATTATGATCAAGCGGAGGATTCTCTTAAGGGTCAATTGAACCGTCATTAAGAATTAATAAAACACATATCTAAGACATTTAGATACACACTGAAACAAAATTAGTGATCATAAATTAGAATAATCTCAGTTCATGAATGAAAACCCATAAGTAGAAACTAATATCAACATAATTAACTCCAAATAGGAGACATGCATCCAAATATCCCAAGGTAACATGAGTATCATCACAAAAAGATATGTCAAGGAACTCACCACAATATTCCTCTCAAGTCCCAAAAATGTTATCACCATTCTATCATGCATTCCATGAATATGACTCTTAATGAAAAACATCAAATGATACCAAATTACAAAAAATCAACTTGAATACCATCCCGAACTGGTATTCATCCCAATATTCCATATACCATAAGGGAGTTTATAATCCCAATTTGTTGGAGAATAGAAATTTAGAATTAAACAAAAAACAAATGGAATGATTTCACCCAATAAGAAGCGACAAATGGAATGTATATACAACTGAGAAAATAGCCCAAAAGATAAATATATGCCATAAATAAAAGATAGTTGACAATAAACCACTCAATAGTTGAAATAATATCCATGAACATGTCCAAACACAAAGGACTACCAAAAGGGTAACCAAATACTCCATGTGATAAAATGGGAAGGCTCCAACCATCACCCACCAACTACCCAATTCAGCTGATATAAAACCTCATTTACTCACTATGGTGCCTTGATTTTCACTCTATAAAAATACATAACTAGGCCTATTCATTGACAATGGTATATACATGGTGTGATCTAATAGTCCCAGTAGGGTCCCACCTTGGTGTTCCATATCAAATCTATGAACAATAATCCAATCACTAGAAATTTTAAAGATAACAAGGCTTGATCGAGGTTTAATAGTTTTTATATAAAAATCATGGAAATAAAATTTATTTTCCCTTTTTTCCGTATTTCCAAACAATTTATGTAAATTATTTTCATTCAATTTCATAAGAATATATCATCTAAAAACGAATCCATCACATATCATATCGAATCCATGGAAGTATAACAAAATCGTGCAACCCACAAAACATAAGAATAGGTTAAATCATTCCAAAGTTTACACTATGTAAAGATATCTAGGAAACTATTAACTAACATATAGGATCATTTATTCTTTAATACACTAGAAATATGCATTGATTCTATAGATAAGATGAACACCAAAACATGTGAACCCCCAATAGGTCAACAAGTCCCTAGAATAATGGGCCCTAGGAGAATAGGGAAAAAACATGGGAAAACTCACCCACAATCGATGAGACCTATAAATATACCTTCCACCTAAGTACCCATGGATTACAAGGTACTCTATGACCCGAAACAATTCTTCAAACCATTTTCATCAATTCAAGATTTGAAAACCATTTCACAATACATTGGAAACCCTTCTTTATTTATTGAAACCATGGGGAAACCATATTTAATAAAAACCCATTACACACACATAAATCAAATAAGTTATATCATGACATATAATTTAATATAACAATTTTTCAAAATAGGATCAATGTAGTTCACTAACACATGATTGATATAGAATGACCCACCTCTAAACATAGGGTAACACTCACCCACAAAGGGTTCCAACAATGTCCCAAACTTAATAAGGAAAAAATGAGGCCCTAAAATGAGTCTATGCATATCATAATTGATCCAATTCAATAAAAGTGTAGGAGAAGAAGAGGAAACTACAAAAACCTCACGAACACACACCTAATGCACCACAAACAACAATGATTGTCCCCCAGAACAAGATCCCATAATGGATCTATAATAATAATAAGAAGATACACCATAATAAATCAACAAATCCAATAACACAATGAAATGACACTACTGAGATCAAATCCAATCAATAAGTAGATAGGGTTACTCAACTAGGGAGATTCAACCCAACCACAATGGTGATCTATCACTGAATGAATCAATCCAAGTTGAATGGAGGCTCCCAAATTCATTGGAGACACTGTATTTGTTGAGATAAATAGGATATTAGGATGAATGAATTATCTTATCACTCATAAGGTACCCTAAAAAAGTAATTCCTAAGAATTTTACATGGTGTGTAATCCCTTTAAACATTGTGTATACATTACAACTCTGATAGGCATAAAAATCCTTTTACATTTTATTAAAATACTATCTTTTAACATTTCATGTCATGTAACCATTCCAATATTATGTACTCCTTTCACTCTATGTACATAGTTCGTGAATTGAGTTTGGATACCGATTACAACTTCTCTAACCCCTTCACACACGATATAATTTCCTTGTACATATAAATGAACGAATATACTTGTAGAACAACCCCAAACCAACTTAGAGGTTATCCAAACATAAGGAGAACCCAACAAAGGAATTACACATTTATTCCATGATCCCATTAATTCAAACAAACATAAATCCATGAACATCAGTTCAATTTTCATAGAAAATCTTCTCCATCCTCGGGAGTCCCAAGAGACACAAAATTAAAGAGGAAGAACACACAAATAAATGAAAATGTGTTGAGAGCATAGAATGATATGTTACATGGAAACCACCTCTATTATTGTTTTATACTTTCTATCTCTAAGAATGAGGGGACTCATGGTGTTATCCACTACCTTCCCTTTCCCATATTAACTAATAATTAGTTATGGAATACTCTTTTTACTAGAATTTTTAATGATACTACTGAAATGGATCATCCTGGAGAGAGCCAATAAATCCTTTCTAGAAATTAAGGAAAGTTAGACACTTAAGCTTCTTATGGCCATAACCTCTACCTAAAAATAAACCATAATTTATCCACATAAAGGGGTCAAAAAACATCCATCCCTGGTGAAATGAGATGAATTAAGATTGAACCAAATTCCTACTGTTTGGTTATTTTCTTACAAGGAAACTAAAAATAACTCGAAGAAACATATCTCCATAAATATTTCTACAGACTCACATACCTTTTTTATTTTTTCATATCCAATATTCTCTAAATGATATCTTAATTCCCTATAACCTCAATATATATTGAAAATGTGAATTGGGTGACCTTTTGATGGATATCTATATGAAAATTCTCTTTCAAATTCTTCACCATATCCTCCATATCTAATATAAGGTATAAATAATGACACAAGTCATTATAAATATAAATATTGAACTCTTACACACTATAACTCCCATAGTTGAGACTAAAAATCTCTTATAAACAGTTCAGATTCATGGTCAATGAAAGAAACTCATCCAAAAATTGACCATAGAACTTATCCCATGAAATGGTCAACTCTAAATGATCAAAGAAAAAATGAATCCATCACTTAAAAGCTACCCCACAGAACATAGTTACTGCTATGGGAACCCAACACTCCCATCAAAACTAGATCATGTTAAAAAAAATCTCTTGATATTATGAACAATCCTTGATCTCTAAATCCAAAGTGGTCCCCTCATACATTTTCTATCACTCACTGTAAAACTCTTCAAGATACATACTACAAGTATCATCTTTATTGATCTCAAATATGAGGAAATCTTCTTGCACATCCTTCTTGAAGTCATTACATGAACCTGATAGGGACATCGACATGGAAACAATCCTAAAAAAATGTAATATATTAAGGATTATCTAAATTATGAAATGGAATATTTAATTTCAATTAATTTAGATTTAACCAATTTCCCTTTTTATACTCAATTCAAGCATTGGAAAAAACTATCATATTTGTGATCTATACCTATTTATTTACCCTACAACAAAGATCATAATACATAGTATATTCAATAAACGTAATCTCCTTAAATTGTAACCCATGGGACCCTATAATACCATATCCTAAATGGTCTCCCTTTCTTATATAATTTTAATTTTATATCTTTTATTATTTTAATATCTTCCCATTAAATCATTATAAGTTCCTATCCCCCAGATACTTCCCATCTCTCAACCAACAGCTCTGATACCACTCTATCATGACCCCTATTAGTTCCACACATGGGTTGGAATTAAAGATATTGATGTCCCCTAAGGAAAAACTCTAATACGATATGATTTGACAACTATAAACAATGATTAAAAAAATTGAGTAACAACACTAAATAAATAAATTTGGGAGATTATAAAATATCTAACAATTGTAACACCCCAAGATTTTATATTTCTCTTTAAATAAATTTTATTCTTCAATAGATTACTATACAAACAATGCTGAGTTTAAATTAATGGTGAAATTAAATTGAAATATTATTATGGGGTAGTTTTAAAAAAATTTAAATCTATATTTTATTTTTATATTATGATGATTGTATTTGGAAATTTTTTTTAAAAAAATTATTTTTAGTGAATTTTTAAAAAATAATAATTTTCTAACAATATCATTACTTTTAAAAAAATTATAGAATTTAAATGTTCCATTATATTGTTGAATTGTTATTTAAGATATAAAATATCAATTTTATTTACGTTAGGATAATAATTTTGCATGTTTTAGATATAAGTCAATTTGAAGCCTTCAAAAAGAAATTATTTGGAAATTTTTTTTGATCACATTTTGAAAGTTTTTTTTAAATTAATTTTAAAAATTATAGAAATTTAATTTGATAAAATGTTTTATATATTTTTAATTTGGAGACTGAAACCTATTATACATGTAACTTTTTTTGTACATTATGAATAGCAGCAGTGGAAATTATATCACCGTTATAAATAGTAAAATAGGTAATTAAAGTTAAAAACTAATATTAAATGCTTCAAATTCATTTAGAATCATTATAATATTTCATTATACGAGCCTATTTAATCCATTATCATAAAAATAAATTTGAACGTATGTCCTTTTCCCATTTATTATTGACTTTTACCTTTATAATATTAAATTAAAATATAATTACAAAAATGTCACTTTGTTTATTTGGATATAGATAAAATTTTTTGAATGGTATAACAATGAAATATACAAATTTATAAATGGTTGTTAATTTAATTAAATAACTTTTTATCATATTATGTTATTTTTATTTTTTATATATAATGAAATTAGATGAAATTCTTACATATGGTCGGCATAGTGCTTGTGAAAGCAGTATAAAATTAATTCAAAGGACATTAAAAACTACTAAAGTGTTATTGTTTCAAGGAATAATAGTTCCCCATTAAATTTAATGATATATAAATAAAATTTTATATTATTAAAATATTTATATTCTACCTCTATATTTTTGTTATGTCTTTAACATCAAAGTAAATGAATTGTGTCCAAAATGACATTACTACAATATTATGAAAATGATATTTTATTAAATTATTTAAAAATAATAAAAATATTGAAATATGAAAAGGGAAAAATTTATTGTCTACAACATCATCCATTTTCCATTAATGAGCTAATTTTAATCTTGTTGGTAAAATTATAACCCTTCGATGAAGAAATAGGAAGTACTATGGTCATGGTTATAAATGGTTAATAATGTGTAAAATAAAAAACATAATGTTTTCAATTCAAAATAATTATTTCTTTATATTAGGAGGATATTGTAATTATTCTATATTATTTTTCATTTTTGAGGAACATTTCCATGAATGCAACTTTATTATTTTTTTTATATTTTTAAAAATTATAATTGTGCACCCCCATCAATTATTAATGGAAACTTCATATCTCTTCTGTTTACACCACATTGAGCCATATATCCAGAAAAAAACATATTATATTAACTTATCCATTTTCATTTTATCCAATTAGAGGATCTTTTGTTATTAATTAGTTTTTTAAACGATCTTTAATAGGGGATCTATAGAAAGTATACTAAAGAATACGTAATAATTTTTACCCTCTATTTCAAGTATGTTTCTTATTATAATTACTATAAATCTGCTGTAAACATCATAAAATAATAAATATAGAATAAATAACATATTAATATGTTATTATTGTTATGGAAAAACTATTTTCCATCTCTATTCCATCCAACATGAATTGAAAAAATCACTCGTGCATATGTACGACTTATTATCTCTATATTTCCTAGTAATTGATTTATCATAATATATTTACATGGATGGTTATAATGATAGAAATAATTTATTTATATAATAATTATAAAATAATTATTATTATTGAATTATATTATAATATCTACCTCCATAAATTTCAATCTTTTTAAAAATGATAATGCCACTCGTACGTATGTGTGAACAACCACCTCCATAGAGTGATGTGATCTATTTTTCATTTTCATTTTACAAATATGGTAATAATTATAGACATAATATATATTTGATATATATTATATATAAATTATCTTTCAAAAGTTATTTGTTATTTATATTTCGTTCATTCCATTCATTAAAAAGTAAAAATAGTGTTCATGCGTACGTAGGGCATATCATCTCAAAAAACGATGTTATTCATTTTTAAATCTATACCATTTTTTGAATGAACATAAATTTATATTAAAAAAATATATATTATGTTAATTAATTATTAAAATTATAGGGTTTTTTTAACTATAATAAAAGTACATTGACCCAAACATCCAAACAACCAAACCAAAATTCTATTGAGAAGATGAAGCATTTTACACATGAAATAATTATAATAATAACATATTATTAAAAATCATGTTATAATATATTATAAATACATCATATGAGATTATATATATATATATGTGTGTATGTGTGTGTTATTTTTCTTTTCATCTGTAAGAAATCTAAATTTATTATACAGGATATTAAATTCACTGATGAGAATTTTCCAACTTATGGTAAGGGATTTCATCTCAATTCACACTCTATTGAGACATATTCTATATTAAGAAATTATTTTTTATTAGGCGGTCTACATACTTTCTATTTTATATATTTAAAATAAATATCAATTTTTTCATTAAAACTAAGGTCTCAGTTAATTTATATTATTTAATGGGTTTTCATTTTAAATGTTACCAAATCTATTTGAATTTATTTTACATTCTTATTTTTTGTGATTGTTATTATTTTCATTAAAGGAGTATTATAATTTATCATTTAAAAACTCCATATATTTTCTAAACCTATGGATATTTAATTATTTTAAATGTTTTCTTACAATTTTCCCCTATTTTGACCCCGAATCAAGATAATAACTTTTTAAATGAAAATTCGATCTTCATTTTCTTTTAATTGGGCTTATATTTCTTTTATATCCAAACTTTTTAAATTTATATTACAAACATGCTATTATTTTAATTGAAAGAGTATTATAATTTAACATTCAAAAACTTAATATATTTTATAATCATATTTATTTAATGATTTTCCATTATATATTACAATTTTTCCTCTCTTTGGAGCTTGGATCAATAAAACAAACTTTTAAATGGAAACTCAATCTTATTTATCTTTTTATCATGCATATTAAAATTCTTTGTCCATGTTTTTATTAGTTGTATTAAAATATGTTTTTTATGTTAATAAACTATTTATCAAGTCTGTTTTAAATTAATAGCAATGTTTTACATGTTTTTAAATGAATCAATCTAGTTTTTTCAAAAGGTTTAGGTTTAGAATTATATACAAAAAATAAAATTTTTTGTTAAATTCTAATGTAAATGACATTAACTAAAATTCCCCACTTTCATACTATTTTCATGATATTTAGCTACATCTATATATTTTCACTGGTTTTAAATCTAAGAAAACATTAATGAAATCTTATTTTAATTTATTTCTTCAATTTTATTTTATTTTATAAAAGACATGAATTTATTACAAAACTAGTATTTTTGATAAATTTATTGTTATCTTTTATATCTCGTTATTTCGTTTTTATTCAATTTATCTTGAGACATTCACTTTAATATGATTATAATTCATCGGAAATTATATTTCTATTAAATATACATATTATTTATATCATGGATCATATTATTGCCTAAACTGTATACCATTTTCATAAACGGTGTTCAACTCTGAATGTTTTTTGATTGATTGTGTAAAAATTATATTTCTTTTTTCCCATATTCAATGAAAAGAATTTTTTATAATTTATTTTATTCATAAATAAAATTTATAATTATATATATGATGAATTCATTGGGAATGCAATTATAGGTGGGTACGAGTTATAGATAACCCATTGATTCATCGTTATATCTTAAGTGACAAAGCAGTTTTCCAAATTTAATAAATGGTTTTTTAATACCTACGCTTAGATTATAATACCTTGGAATGAGGCCTTGATGGTAAGGATATCATGATTTTATATATCACAGAGTCCAATATTAAAAATTTAGCTCATTGAAAATTCAATTATTTTTATCCATGAAATTACACTATTTATATTATCCGTGAATGAATTTTTATGCTCATGTTATTGATTAAATGTCATTTTTATAGTTATTTATTTTTCATTATTGGTTATGAATTATTTAACAATTACATATTACACAGTAAATAACCCTTAATAATAATCTAAACTCATCCATTTTTTCATTACATTGGATATAAAAAAGGAAATTATGAAAAAATATCAAGGATTCCATGCTTCTTTATATAATATGTATTTTACACTTCCATTGTAATATGGAAATATTTTATGTTTCTAGTAATCAAAAATAATAAACAGATCCAACATATATGGTAAGATCCCTCATATCTTATACAAATGTAATAAATAAGGTATCAACTTTGGGTTACTAGATTTGGATTTTCTATAGTTGGAATCATAGGATGTTTAGTATAAACATTGTCTGCTAAATTTTAAATTAAAGTAGCTAACATGAGATTTAAGATAATCCCTTATAATATTTTATAAATTTCACCAATATAAGGGGTTTTATATTATGAATCAGTATTCAAAATGATTATGGGATAACCTTATGGGTGATATTATTTAGTAATGGAACCAGGTGGAAGAAATTTAATCAACACCTGTAGAAAATGTAGTGATTTCCTGACTAAGCAATCCATTATAGCAGGTGTTGGATGTCAGTAAAACACATAAATATTATGGAAAATAAATCAAATTATAATGAATAACATTTCAATTACAGAGAAACATGTTGTTTCATAACATCATTCACCAATGTTTTTTCCCTTCAAATGATAAAAAAATCCATATTTTAATGAAATTACCAATCCATTGGTTTTTTGAACCAAAGGATTATTCACTCCAAATGATATCCCAAAATTTGTGATGTAATGAATGGGAAAAAATTTATTATGAATGTTTTTATTAAGATGAAATTTTTATCAATGATGGTCAGTGATACAGAACATGAATGATATTTTAGAAATAGAATACATGGGATCAAGAACATTTATAGTGATATTGTTAGTGAAAAAAATCCCCTAAGAATAGTGATTTGAAACAGATAAGTATTTACTCAATTTAAAGTAAAATAATAATGTGTGGTAGAGTATGTGGACAACATCACATGATTTTCCACACTTCCATTCTAATACATTCATAATTCCTAAAGAATGATTGATCATTTCTTTAATGGGATTATAATAATTCCTTAAAGGGAAATATTCTCAGCATATATTGATATAGTGTCATGTTTTATTGACATAGAGAAGGTATTATCTAGATAATTGTTCCTCATGATAAATGAATAGAATAATAGAAAAATTTAACAACATGAATGAGGGAAAACTTCAATGAAAATGATGTGAGGGAATCAATATCCATCGTGAGGAAATTTTGGAAGGAATAATACTAGAAAATACATAAAGCGAATGTGATTTTATTATGAGTGTAGAGATAAAGGTCATCTAGCTAATGACATCAATGAAAAGAATGAATCCACTTCCATCTAGTGATTCATTTTTATCGATATAGTGTATTATTCAATCACATACCTCATGATTCCTAGAAAATACCAGGGAATATAATAAGGGTACAAGGATAGGTTTATGTAATTACAATAGCCAATGTGTAATATACAATTGATGTGGTTAATGGAACACTTATCATCAACTCTATAAGTTAAGTAGTTTATTTCAATTTAGGTTATACCCACTTTTTTATAAGTAAGTAATTTTATTATGGTTTTATACCCCCACCAAAATGATATGATGTTGTTCTGTTTGAGAAAAATCCCAATGTTAGTATGATTGCATCTCAAGTATTTAACTCCCCTCCAACAGAATATTATGGGAGTTTGATTCTTAATAATAATGATATTAATCCTCTAGTTTAATTTGATGTAATTTTTAGCATTAATGTGATCTCTTAATATAGATACACTTTCATCTGAAAAGGAAGGGAAGTTGTTTTAGATATTCTGAATCAATTTATGAATGTCATTCAAATGATGAGTTAAAACTTCTAATAGAAAGTACATCCATCATATAGGGGTTTACACATATCCTTGAGGGATATTTATTTGAGATGGTTGACAATACATCAACCATTGAATATATACATATTTGAAATTATTTTTTTTATTTCTAGAAGGGTTTCCAAATATTAACTCAAATATGGTTTTTTATTTTTCTATGGAACCAATAAATAGTGTTTCTCTTATTTCAATGATTAGATATTTAATTTACTTTATTTACTTTCAAAATTAGAGAATCAACTCCTGGAAAATCTTGGCAAGGGATTCATTTTTCCTAATGCATCACCATGTGGTGCATCAAATAATTTTTTGGAGAATAAATTTTGGCCAATGTTTGTTTTCATTTATTTTTAGGAACATAAAAATGTCAATATTAAGAATAATTATTGTATAACCTATATCGATAATTTATTTCATAAATTATGATGATCTCTAAATTATTCTAAGAATGTTCATCAGTCTGGATGATATTAATTAAGGGTCTAGAAGAATGATATTATGAAGGAATCCTTTCATAAGATGTATGATCTTTTGGAATTTATATTAATTCTATTTGGACTTACTAGTTACCGTTTATTATTTATATATTTAATTAATAGTGTATTTAGAGATTACATTGATCAATTTATATTAGTTTTTCTAGACTATATTAGTTTATATTAAAGACCAAGGATGATAAAGATAAAATTTGAGAAATTTATTGATGATGCTGATGAAGGAAAAGTTTTATAAAAAATTAACAAAGAGTCAACTTTGGATTCAGAAGGTCTCATTATTAAGTTATATAATTTCATGTGAGGGTATATCAGTGGATCATTCAATGAAGAATGTTACTGAGTAACAAATTAAACCAACCATAGTAACTATGATCCATTGTTTTCTAGGTTATAAGGGTACTTCTTATTCATTATAAGATATTTATCATGATTTTGTAATCCACTTGATAAGATGAATTCGATGGGAGTTATGGTATTATAGATAGGTAAATGTGAGTATAATTTTATAGTATATAAGAGAAGGTTAGGAAACATGCCTATAACCAAACTACCCTATAGTGTAGAAGGGTTTGTGATATAAAATTATTCTTCCAATAATGGATTAGGATGCATTCCCATGTATAATAACATGGTGATTGAATCCCCCCCACTTGTTGAAAATAAAGTGGAATAATTATCCAACTAATGATTTGGATATAGAATCATAAATGTTTTCAATAAATATATAGAGGAATTATTCATATAGTGAATGGTTTTATATATATATATAATAAAATTTCGCATATATATTTATATAGAAAAAACTGAATATATTCTAGAGAATATGGTTGCATTTGATCAATGATTTTGATTTTTCAATAAATTACCACCCTGGAGTCGAATAAGGAGGCAGATACTCAGTGTCAAAAATATTATTCTAGGTTTTCATGATATATATTTTTATGTCATCTAATATTTATGGATTCTTAAAATATGGATATGGGAATCATAGGAAAAGGGGAAAAGTATTATCTTTCTGATAAGAATATTCAATAATCCATCCAAGATAAGATTATGAAGCAATGGAATGAAGATATGGAATTATAGAAGTCTGTGAGGAATTTTATTGAGATTATCCATGATCATAAAGTAATGTCAAAGTTCATTAAAAAAATGTTTCTCATTAATACTAGAGTTAAGGAATGAGAAATTAGATAAATCAACTAGTTTAGTGTTCCTTATTAATAAAAAATGTGTATATATATATGGATTTTAATAAATATTTCTAGTGGGATGGCATGGAATGGATATTTTCAATTATGGATCCCAATGCATAGTATTTCATTTATTTAATACTAAGAGAAAAATGTATAAGGGGTTATAAGAAGAATTACCCTAACTAGAATGTAAATGGAGAAAAATTACCATGAATTTCATCAATAGAATCTGAAAAAACACCTACAAGGAAAAATTATATTTCTTTTCGAGGAAATCAACTTATTAAATCAATACATTTTATCATTATTAGATAATACCACTCTCTTAATTATCATATTTTTATATACAATAATAATGTTGTGAGATTACATGGAGTTCCAATCTCAATCAAATATATTCAGGATCTGAGGTTCACATCAATGGTTTAGAGAAGCCTTTAGTAGGCCATGGATACCGACATGGGATTCATTATTACATATTAAACTTAGATACATGACTAGTTTGAAAAACAATTTAAAATATAGATGACATGTTTAGGGATTTATCTATGGATTTAAAAGTGGGTTTTTATTGGATTCATATATTATTATAATTTACATATAATAATAACATTAACATGATCATTCTGATGGATCCTTATAAACCATTCAATTGAAAGAAGTGAAGAACTAAAACATGTTTGGATGCAATTGGACAAAGAATCTACTGGAATTTGATCTAGTTGTGTAAATTACAAAGAAGGATTGATCTATTCAATAACACATAGGGGCCTCTCGATGTTGATAAAAAAAGTTATTCTTTTAATAATCGGTGGTATCGAGGTACAAAAATGGTAAATAACTAGTCCTATAAATATCCTTATTTAATAAGGTTATTATATTTGTAAAGAAGGTAAAGTTGATCCCCCAATATATCAGTCTCTTTGATGTTATTCAATATATTTGTATGGAAGATTATTACATTGTAACTTCTACTAAATCTATCACAAGTTCACGAATTTTTCCTTATATACTTCCTAAGGAAGTACACAACTAATCATTCGGAGTTAATGTACTTAGCGGTCATGTCATTGAAGCCGGATCAATTAAATAGGAACAACCAGTACAGATTATGGATTGTAGATAGAGATTGAAATGAAATAATAATATTTAGCTAATCAGAGTTTTGTGATGAAATTAAAAAATTGAGGAGTATACGTAGGAACATGAGTATGTGAAGAGGCATAATAATCCTCATTGTTTGGTATCAAAGTCATGTAATTTCAATGTTGGAATCCTTATTAGGGTGTATAATGTAATAACCTTTAATATTTTATATTTAACTTCAATAAAAAAACATCTTTGGTAGCTTGTAATACATTAAATACCAAGATTAAATAACCCAAGTATCCCCATAATAATATTTTTATGAGATAGTTTTATCATTTAAGAAATCAGAATTTCAATATTATCTTACATTCATTTTTTTAATATTTTTATAAAAATATTTATTTTGTAGTGGATATTAAAAACTTATCATTTATGTAAAACAATTATTCCTCTCCTTAAATTAAATTAATTTTAAATTCAAATTTTATTTTTTATTTAATTTATAATATCCAATGTATTTACATTAGGTTCAACACTTTACATTATTTTTTTATAAGTTAATTTTTCAACATAAAGTATATTTTTTGGATAATAGTTTTTCATTGAATTTTGCAGGTTTATTTTTAACTTAATTTATAAATTTTATATAAATTTAAAATGATAAATTTTATTAAATATTTCCAATTATGTGGAAGAGATTTATTAAATAGTTACCTTTTATTATTAGGAACTACAAATAGTACTAGTGGAAATAGTTATCACCTCAGTATATGGTAAATCATGTAATTTGAGTTTAAAACTAATGTCCTAGGGCTTCATTTTAATTAAAACAGTTCAATTTATTTCATTGCATTAGTATATTTCTTTCATAATCATAAGAAAAATATAATATATGATCATTTACATTTATCATTGATCATTTCATTTTAAATGTTTATATAAATGATAAAGTAAAAAATGTCACATTTTTCTTTTCTTAACTATAATATTTATTTAAAGGGATAAAAGAAACATATTTTCAAATTTGTTTGAAATATTTGTGGATTTTTTTAGGATAATTTATTTTCAATTTTTATATGTGTAATTATTACCTAAATGTCTTACAAAACATTGACACATTGTTTGCTCTAGCAGTAAAAAAACATGTCATAAATTTTAAAAACCCTACAAGTAAAATTGTTTGGTTGATTTATAGTTTCCTATTGATTTTATAGATAAATATAAGATATTAATCATATTTTAAAGATTTATATTTTGATTCCATATTTTTATTGTGTTTATTAAGGACAAAATAAATTAATAATGACAAAATTAACTAAAATTATATCTTTGGAAAAAGTTATTTAATTAAATTATTTAAAATAATATAAATATTGAACAAGGTCATGAGGGATTTTATAAGGTCAAAAATATCATCCATTTCTCATTAATGATTCTATTTTCCCATAATATATAAATTATAACACTTTGATATTAAAATATTTGTTACCATGTTTATAGATAAAAATTTCATACAAAGAAGTTAATAAGAAAATGTAAGGATTAAAATGATATAGAAAATTATATTAATTTTATTTTAAGATTGTATAGAAAAATATACCCCTTGTCATTGAATAAATGTAATTTTGGAACCACTTATCCATTAATTTAACTTTTTATAATTTGATATTTTAAAAATTACAAAAGTCGCTCCCCACACTTAAAAAGGACAAAATTATATTTTTTTTTTCATTACAAAAAATTGATCCATGTAGATCATCAAAAACCTAGAGAATTATATTTTCCACTTCAGTATAATTTAATTAGAGGATATATTCTCTTTTATAGACCATTTAATGTATCCATACAAGTGGTGATAATGGATTCTACAGAAGAAGAGGTAATCGTCTTTTCCACAATTTCAAGTTTATATCTTTTTATACATCCTATGAATATGTTGTAACCAAAATAAAATAAATAATAATATATTAAAAATTTTCTTATATTATATTATTATTATGGTACAAAAATGTAAAATCTTATACCCATCATGTGAGAAGAAAAAACATTGCTTGTGCATACGTAAAACTTACCGTCTCCACGTAGAGGTGTGATTAATTTTTCAACACCACATTTGTTGGATGGTTATAAAGATGGAAAGAATGAATATATATATATGTTAATTATGAAATTATTATCCTTATATAATTATAATATCATATCTACCTTATTACCTTTTAGTCTATTATAAGGTGATAACATCACTCGTGAGTTTGTATGTACTACCACCACCACGAAGCGATATGATTAGTTTTTAATTTCCACACTACATGGATATTAAAAACAATAAATTTAATAAATATTTAGGATTTATAAGATACAAAAATACATATAATTATAATTATTATTTACCTTTAATTTCTTATATATGTCAGAATTTGAAAATAGTGTTCTTGCAGACATACGACCTACTGTCTCTATGAACCCTTAATCCGTTTTTATATCTATTAATTTTATGAGATGATTATATATAAAAATAAATAAATAAATATATATATATTTATATATATTATTTATATCAATTATAAAATTCTTGAAATTATGGAATCACAATAAAATTACAAGGATCTAAACTACCGAAGAAATAGTTTCCTAAAAATGAAGTAGTTAATCTCAGAAATAATGAAAATAATTAAATATTGAAAATAAGGAAAATATAAGATGTTAAAAATGGATAATATATTTTATTATAGATTTGTATATGGTTCTCTTGTTTATTTATAACACATATGTTTTTTGTAAAATTTGATACTAAAATCACTTTTGAAAAAATTGAACTTTGAGGTAAGGGATGTCATCTCTATTTCCACACCATTATGAAATATTTGGTATTATGATTTTATATATTTTTAAGTTTTTTACATAAATACACATTTATGAATTTAACATGAATATATATTTATTTATGATAATTATATTGTCGATTTATTTTTATTCTTTCATGAGGATACAATTTTAAAATCTATAAAAGTGGTTAGAATTTATTTTTCAATCTCATTTTCTGAGATTTCACTCATTTTCAAAAAAGGAATATTATATTAACATCATTTAATTTCATATCCTTAAAATATTAAAGGATTTAACTTGTTTTATTCCAATTTTTCATCAATTTTTAACTTGAATCAAGAATTTAATATATTTTAAGTTTATGTTATTTCTATTTTTATAAGTTATATTTTCTTCCTTTACTATATTTTTTTAAAATTATATTACAAAATTACTTTTTATATTCAAAAAATATTTAATAATGATATTTTATATTACCTATTATGTGATAAATAGTTTTAAATGAATATTTCTAATGATTTATTAAAGGTACATTTGTATATTTTTTTAGAAAATTATAAAAGGAAAATTTATTTTTAATATAAAAGGAATTAACATATATTCCTACTCCCATAAACCTTTTATGATATTCAGATTTTTATACATGTATTCACTAGTTCTAAAAATAATAACATTTTATGAAAAATTATATTATTTTTTCCTCCATTTTTATTTATTCTCTAAAATACATAAATTTATTACCAAAACTATATTTCAGATAAATTGATTGTCAAATTTAATATATTATTAATTTTGTGTCCATTTACTTACTGTTTCAACATTCATATTATTTTGATCATATATCCTTTTAAATTAAATTTCTCTTTTAAATCAATATTTATTGTATCACAGATATTAGTATATTCAAAACCATATAAATTATCTAAATATGGTGTTTTAATTTAATTTAATGTAATTTATTGGTAAAATAATGATATTTTCCATTCCATGCTCAATACTGACAATTACTGATGAGGACTATTGTTTATGTGTTAAATTAATCATTCTTTATATGTGTAATGCATTGAAAATGTAGTGATAATTAAATTAGTAATATAGATAGCTGCTCGATGCATCGACATGTCTCATGAGGCAATCAATTTCTCCAACTTTATTAAATGAGTTGTTGTTGTATACCTACTCATCAGTTAATGTTTGATTACACAAGGAATTTATGGTAATTATATCCTTATTTATGATATCATTACATCCAATATTAATAATTTATATTATTGACGATTCAATTATTATTTTCTATGAGAATAATTAATTGATATTATCCATGTATGCATTATCATGCTCAAGTTATTGATCAAATGGTATGAGTCTTTTATCTAGTTACATTTCCATATTGATTATGCCTTGTTTACTCATTATAGATTATGGGGTAGATAATTCATAATATGTATATATGCTCACCCATTATTATTTTTCTTTTCCTTGGGATAAGAAGAATGGTATTATGAAAAATTCCATGGATGTGAAATTTTTTCTTATTCTGTGAATTTTATATTTCTAATGTTATATGAAAATAATGTCTGTGTCTAGTATATCGAGAATACTAAATTGATAGATCTTATGTGGTGAGATCCTTTGAATCTTATACCAGTTTAATGAGGAAAACACAAACTATAGGTTACTAGAATTTTGGTTTCTACAGCAACTAATCCCCATTATATAAATTATAGAGAAACTATCCCGTTACTTGAATGCAATTTTATACTTGTAAAAGTAAATAAAAGGTTTCATTAACAAACCCTAATAGTGACCATGAACTGAAAAATATCATAATTAACTCCATGACCTTGTAATATCCATCTCAATCACAAACCAACTCCTATATACCTAATATGAAATTTATTTATACATTGGGTGAGAATACAAGAATACATAGAAATATCCTCTCCAAAACCCATCAAAAAAATGTGCAAGAAGAACTATAAATCATAGGGAATAGGAATAGGAAACCCACCCATTTTCTTATATGGTAAACCAATATCTTATACTCAATAGTTATCACTCATAATGCAATAAATAGAAGTAATTAAATTTATATCTAATTATTATACATAAAAAATCTACCTCACATCAACTTCCCCAAATACTTGTCTCTCTCACACCCCAACGCCAAATATCAAGTTCTAAAAACCATTCAATGAGTCCTACTATCCAGAATGAAATAATATCATAGTTATATTATCATTTTATCTTACACCCCATGTTCACATATTCCAATTAGATATCAAAACCATGTATCAAAGTATAATGATATTAGAGGTCACATACTATGAATTCTGCCTTAATCCATCATATTTGATTCAAGTACACCTATAGTAACCATATTCACTGTATTAAGAATACATGAATTTACTATATCTCAAAGATGATATATTATACACACAAAAATATAGTAAAAATGAGATCCATCACAGTACCTGAAATCATCATTACTCAGATATACATATACATAAATATATTTCATGAGGTAGAGTGGGGAAGATGGAATAGTCATCCCTTCATTCCCCCAATAATAAGGATTTTGGGAAAAATAATCATGACATGAAACATTTTTTCATATTCTTTCCACACCACTCGGGTGTTGGATAACATGAAATCCTAAAATATAATGAAAATTATATCTCAAATCCAAACTATAGAAATAAATATTACCTAAGACACATTTTTAGTAATATTTCCATATGACATAGGTTTCCATAATGAGTGTCAATGAGACTAGATTTCATAAAATCATACAAACATCAAAATCTAACATCATTAATCATTTTCAATTAGTAATTCAATATATTACATATCATTATTTAATTTGACTGTGAGTACTTGGTTAATATTTCCATTTATTTAAAATCCTATGCTTTTATATTTCATATGTCAACTTAAAATTTTCAATTCTAATCTCACTGAGATTTTATCCAAACAACCCATATATTTTATTTAATATTTAATTACCTGAATAATCAGAAACCAATCCCATGATTTCATTTATACTTATACTACAATACCATTATTTATTCATTAAAGGACTCAACTAAAGAATACAAGATGGAATATCCACTCACAGTGTATTTGTAAACTATTGTATGTTGTTGAAAATAACAACAATCGACTATCATGAAAAATAGCCACCAAATATAAAACAATAGGATAGACATTATATCCAATCTCTAAGAATTTACTAGAAATAAATCAATATCCCATCACAACTACATAAGAAAAATTAAATCCCGTCATTGAACTATTTCCATCAATCCCAACATCAAATTTATCATGATGAATAGGAAATACAAAATCCTAGATCTCATCTTATTCCATCCAACCCTCACTTAATACCTAGACCATAATTGGTTCAAGGATATTTAAATAATTTTTTTAAACAACATAGTCACATACATATCCAAAATCATATTTTCTATATTGAAACATCAAGGAGAAACCAAGTACATAAAACCCCAATATATATACCTATGAAAATAAGGATAGGATATAATATAACCCAACATTTAGTTCCACAAAAAATATTTTTTATGTTAATAAATTTCATTACAGTATTAATTATGAGTAGTTTTCCTAATAAAAAGGACTAAATTATGAATATAAAAATGTTTATTAATCAACCATAGACATGAATCACACATCACTTTCATGTTTAATTATTTTCATCGTAGATCATTAATTAATTTTAAATACCTCATTCATCATTTACTTTATCATACAATATTTATGTTTTTATCCAATTTCAATCATATCGTCCATTACATGGGAAAAAACAATTAGAGTAATCAATTCCACACAATAAATAAAATTTCATGAATAATCAATCCTAACATAAACCACATGCGATCACTACATCCAAATACATATTCAATTATTCATTAATTTCAATATTTTTATCATCATTACGATGCACTAATTAATTAAAAAATGTATATAATTCATTTTAATCCCATAATTTCATACAAAAATAGAAGTACTGAATACCCTGCCTTAACATAAAGAATTCAATGTTCTCCAAGAGAGAATGAAATAAAAAACATAGATCTTAAATCACCATTCCCAAAAGGATCTCACGATCCTTAAGGATATCATCTCTCCATATATATTCGATTAAACATAAATATAAATTCCATGAAATTAGTGAAAAAATCATTTCATAGAGTAAAAGAGAAAACATTATAGAAAATAACCACCAATGAAGAAAAATATTTACCTTAAATCACCTATGAATTAATCTCCAAAATCTATTAGGTTAAATCCTAGGAAATAGGCTTCAAATCCTCTAAAATAAATCCCGTGTTCACCTATATTTTAAAAAATAAGGTTTTAAATTATTTTAAATAAAATTGAATAATTAATTCATACCTGTTGGGAAAATATAATACTATATAGAAACAACATTTACCATGCCATTGTGGTTATGAAATTTAACCAAAATGTTGAGAAATGATGATGCACATGATGCAATGGACCTATTCAAAATTCCCTCTAGAAATAAAAAAAATCCATGTATATATATCCTTTTCCAAAACATTGTCATACTCAAATCATATAAACATGGGTATGTTCCATTGTATAGATTGGATCCCTTGGTGTAGGTGTTGGTGAAATAGAGGACTCATGAGGCATGAAACTTGGGATAATACTATGAAATCCATAAACTATACTATAGGAACCCTTAATATTTTATAACCACAGAAATCAATTTTTGTGGCTTCCATGAAGTAACATACCCATCATATAACAACAACTAATAAGAATATAGAGATCTGAAACTCGAACCACAATCTTCATGGTGTAGTTAAGGCTCAATGATGTAGGGGTGTACAAAAGGGATAAACCTCAAATAAGCCACCACATATGGATCAATGGTGAAAATGTCTCACCCACACCATAAAGAACTTAATCTAAAATTAAAAAAAATCCCAAAGGATATAATATGACATAAATGATGAGACAACTATGAAAAACCCATCCCATGATCAAATTTGAGCACTAACTTCACTTGTACTCCTTCATCCTCCTCTATAAAACCCCAGTCTCACAAAAACAAAAAATTATGAGATTAATAATAATCTTTCAATTTCATTATGTCTCTTTACACTATATTCAAAAAAATTATATACAAGGAAATCATTTGAAGAAAAAAATTCCGTATTATATAATTAAAAAACTCTTATTTTATATTTCAAATAATTCAACCCCTTCCCCTATTATTAATTAACTTCATCAATATATATTACAAGGTAATCACAATCATCAGTTTTAGGTAATTTTTATTTAGAAATTATTGTGTTTGATATAATATATTTTTAAATGTTATAAATATGTTGGAAAAATAGTAAATTACCAACATACTTTTCCATGGACTATGATAGATATTAAAACATGAATATAGATTAATTTCATCTATACATAGTCTTAATCCTATATTTAAAATATCATTTAAAATATAATAAAATTATTGACCAATTATCATTAAATTTAAGGAATCCATTGGATAGTGTAATTTTTTATTATACATTCCCATATTTGTAACCATATAAATCATTAGTTTCATTTGATTTTGAATCTACATTATAAAAATTTGGAATTAATCAAAGAGACAAAATTTATATAGACTTGTGTTTGGTACCTATCATAAATTTATATATCAACATGATAACTTTCTTTTTTTTTATACCGTCATATCAAAGATTCTAAATAATTTGAAAACCCATCTTCCCCATTTATCTATAATGAAAATATAGTTATGAATACATATAAAATCTTATACCATAAACCCATTGAAAAAGATAAATATCGAGAATCATAATTTGAATTTAATAAATCATTTCAATTTAGAATTATAAATTTTAAATAATCATGTGGTCTTAGGAATAAATATCTACTATATCCACTTCTAAATTTAAAAATATATAATCTCAAATTCATTGAAAAGATGAAAAATTTAGTCTATCCATGATATAATAGTTTCTTAAATACACTATATAATTACACTAATAGTGTGGTTTTTTAAAAAAATTCCAGTTTGTCATATCAAATTTATTCTTTCATTAGATTTAATTTCTCAATACACTACGACAAAATCACGATTTAGCGACGGTTTTTTTTTCGTTTCACAGCGGTTTAAACCGCCGCTAAATAGATTGGCGGCGGTTTTGAAAAACCGCCGTGAAATTGTGCATCGAGAAACTATTCGCGGCGGTTTTCAAAACCACAGCAAAACGTTTCGCAGCGGTTTTTTTAATTTTTTTAAAATTTTTTTTAATTTTTTTTTAATTTTTTAAATTTTTATTTATTTATTTATTTATTTTATTTATTTTAATTTATTTTATTTTATTTTATTTTTCTTATTTATTTTATTTTATTTTATTTATTTTATTTATTTTATTTATTTCTTATTTATTTTCTTTTTCTTATTTATTTTATTTTTCTTATTTATTTAGTATTAATTTTATTAATTTTTTATTTATTTTATTTTATTTATTTATTTCGTATTACTTAATTTATTTTATTTATTTCATATTTATTTTATTTTATTTATTTATTTTATTTATTTCTATTATTTTAATTATTTCGTATTTATTTTATTTATTTTATTTATTTTGTACTACTTTATTTACTTTATTTATCCATGCATGTACATCCCATGCACATGCCCATGCCCATGCCCATGCACATGCACATGCGCATGCCCATGCACATGCACATGCACATGCCCATGCACATGCACATGCCCATGCAATATAAAGAAATACCGTGTTTGGTGAGATTTGAACCCCTAACCGCTTGCATATTTTCCAAAGAAATTACCACTCCAGCAAGCTCGTCATGTGGTTAATAAACATAATTTAATATACTTATATATATTAATTGAAAAAACAAATAAAACATAAATAATAGATATAAACTCAATAATAATAAATAATAAATAATAAATAATGAATAATAAATAATAAATAATAAATAATGAATAATAAATAATAAATAATAAATAATAAATAATAAATAATAAATCATAAATCATAAATCATTAATCATAAATAAATATAAAAAATAAATAATAATTAAGAAATAAATATAAATAATAAATAAATATAAATACTAAATAATAAATAATAAATAATAAATAGAAAATAAAAAATAAAAAAGATATATAAAAAAGAAATAATAAATAATAAATAATAAATAACAAATAATAAATAGTAAATAGTAAATAATAAATAATAAATAAATATAAATAATAAATAAATGATAAATAAAAAATATAAATAATTAATAAATATAAATAAATAATAAATAATAAATAAATAATAATAAATAATAAATAATAAATAAATATAAATAATAAATAATAAATAATAAATAAAAAATAAAAAATAAAAAATAAATAAATATAAATAATCAATAATAATTAAATATAAATACTAAATAATAAGTAAATATAAATAATAAATATTGACTAAATATAAATAATAAATAGTAAATAATAAATAAATATAAATAATAAATAATAAATAATAAATAATAACTAAATAATAAATAATAACTAAATATAATTAATAAATACCAAGTAAATATAAATAATAAATAATAAATAAATATAAACAATAAATAAATAGTAATAATAAATAGTAATAATAAATAATAAATAATAAATGATAAATAATAAATAATAAATAATAAATAATAAATAATAAATAATAAATAATAAATATATATATATAATAAATAAATAATAATTAATAAATATAAATAATTATTAATTAATAATAAATAAATATAAATAATAAATAATAAATAATAAATAAATATAAATAATAAATAAATATATAATTAAAAAATAATAAGTAAATATATATAATAAATAATAAATAATGAATAATGAATAATAAATAAATATAAATAATAAATTATAAATAAAAAACAATAAGCAAAAAATAAAAAATAAATATAAATATTAAATATTAAATATTAAATAATAAATAGTAAATAATAAATAATAAATAATAAATAAATATAAATAATAAATAATAAATAAATAATAAATATAAATAAATTAGAATTATAAATAAGTAATAAAAAATAAAAAATAAATCATAAATCATAATAAATAAATAATAATTTATAAATTATAAGTAATAAATAATAAATAAATATAAATAATAAATAATAAATAATAAATAAATATAAATAATAAATAAATATAAATAAGAAATAGTAAATAATAAATACTAAGTAAATATAAATAATAAATTATAAATAAATATAAACAATACATAAATATAAATAATAAATAGTAAATAATTAATAATAAATAATTAATAATAAATAATAAATAACAAATAATAAATAATAAATAATAAATAAATATAAATAATAAATAATAAATAAATATAAATAATTAGTAATTATTAATTAATCAATATAAATAATAAATAAATATAAATAATAAAAAAATATATATTTAATAAATAATAAGTAAATATAAATTATAAATAATAAATAATGACTAAATATAAAGAATAAAGAATAAATAAATAAAAATAATTAATAAATATTAATAATTAATAAATATAAATAATAAATAATAAATAATAAATAATAAATAATAAATATCAATAATAAATATAAATAATAATAAATAAATAATTAATAAATATAAATATAATTAATAATAAATAATCAATAATAAAAAATAATAATAAATAATTAATAAATATAAATAATAAATAAATATAGATAATAAATAGTAAATAATAAATAATAGATAATATAAAAAATAAATAGTAAATAATAAATAATAAATAATAAATAATAAATAATAAATAATAAATAATAAATAATAAATAAATATAAATAATTAATAATTAATAATTAATAAATATAAATAATAAATAATAAATAATAAATAAATAAATAATTAATAAATAATAAGTAAATATAAATAATAAATAATAAATAATAACTAAATATAAATAATTAATAATTAATAATTAATACATATTAATAATTACTAAATATAAATATTAAATAATAAATAATAAATAAAATTAATAATTAATAATTAATAATTAAATATAAATAATAAATAAATAATAAATAATAAATAATAAATAATAAATAATAAATATAAATAATAAATAATAAATAATAAATAATAAATAATAAATAATAAATAATACATAATACATAATATATAATATATAATAAATAGTAAATAATAAATAATAAATAATAAATAATAAATAATAAATAACCAGTAACAAATATTATTAATAATAATAATATTTTATTATTTGTACTAATAAATAATTAAAAGTAAAAAATAAATAATACATAATAAATAATAAGTAAATATAAATCATAAATAAATCATAAATCATAAATAATAAAGGTAGCACATGAAAAAGTATGAAAAGATGTGGTAAGGGATGAAAAATCAAGAAAACGCATGAAAACGGATGGAGAAGCATATGAAGAATTAGGCATTCAAAATAATGAAAACACATTAGAACACACGAAAACTCGTGACAACTCTGGAAAACCCAATAATAATTCAACATAATCATCATAATAACCCACAAAAAACCATTGATAAAGATAAGAAGTCATGGAATCCAAAACAAACAGTAATAAGTTGAGAAACCTTTAAAACCCGTCAAAACGGTCACAAAGAGGCAAAAACATTGTACTCAAATTAACGGAGATAACTTATGATCCGAGAGTATGTTTTAGATCCACGACCTGTCAAATCAATGATCCTGAAATGGTCTTCGACCTGATAGGTGAAAGAGTCTGAATGGATAGGCGGATCGGGAGTTATGACCATTAAAAAAAAGCTGACGGGGAACGGGTGCTAGAAACGAGGCATCGAGAAACATAACAAACTCGATACCCACTAAAAAGGTCATAACATATGATCTAGGAGTGCATGTGGGCACCGCGACTAGTCAAACTAAAGCTCATGGAACGAGCTATGATCTGGTAGGAGGTGTTTGAACTGATATGCGGATTAAAAGTTAGGTCTGTTTGAAGACAAGTTCGATGGGACACCGGTGACAGAAACAGTGTTTTAAAGGCCTTAAGAGGGGTTTTGGGGTCTAAAACACGATAGAAGCTTTCTCTATCAATCTGGTGTGTAGCTCTCTTCGTTTTCTTTGATTTGATATGTGGTAGAGCCCAAATGGACACCCAGAGCGATAGTTATGACCCTTTGAAGTCGGAGAACTTTTTTCAACATTCTTATAACTCTGATATCTTCTGCACCTTATACTGTCTCATGGTTTTGATTATAGGTGCATCTAGAGCTCTTCATGAGCTTCGATTTGACTGGTCGTGGCACTCTAACAGACGCCCATATCAAATG
This sequence comes from Viscum album, assembly GCA_963277665.1. NCBI lineage: Eukaryota > Viridiplantae > Streptophyta > Magnoliopsida > Santalales > Viscaceae > Viscum > Viscum album. The sequence goes on along the minus strand of OY728157.1, from coordinate 1,706,777,826 downwards.
TTATGGTCGTTTTAGTGATTTCGGGGTTTTTCATGTTTTTTTATTTTTTTCCTTTCATTTCGCGGCGGTTTTATCGAAACCGCCGCTATTTCACGGCGGTTTTATCGAAACCGCCGCTATTTCACGGCGGCTATTTAAAAAAACCGCCGCTAAACCTCAAAAAAAATTTAAAAAAATTATAAAAAATAAAAATAAAAAATAAATAAATTATGGCATTTCGCGGCGGTTTTTAAAACCGCCGCAAAAAACCTTCGCTAAACGGCGGTTTTCTTGTACTGATATGAGATTCTACGTAATCATTTGATAATGATTTTTTATATATTTCACTATATCCTATAGAATGACTGTAACTCTAAATATATTATTTAAAATAAAATTATAATTTCTTTCATTTTATTTTATTTTTAACTTATCAATATAAATCATCTTTATATAGTGAAAATATTCCTTCATTTTAAAATTTCATTTAATAAAAATCAAGGAATTAATCTTCCCATTTACATATTCATCAATTTTTCATCTTTAATTAGTCATAATATAATTCATTTCTTGTTCAACGTGTGTTCTAACTAGTATCTTTATGAGGTAGATCAACAATCTATGAGATTCATACAAATATTCATGTCCATTTTTTTAAAACAAATCAACATATTTTTTACTTTTTCTTCAAATAATAGAAGAAACCTATCATGAAATGAATTATATTGATTCTGTCTATTTAATGGTTTGTAGTATTGGATCATGGTATAAGGATGATATTTAATACAGATATTAATTAATTGAAATTGGCAATGTATTTTTATTAAAATAAGGGATTTATTTTAAAATAAATGGAAGTTATCACAAAGTCCAGCAATGATAATAAATTTGTGAGAGAAATATCAAAATAATGAGCATAATAACTCAGTTAACCATATAAAGGTCAATTTGAACGTTGAAAAAAATTATCCAATTTAGAATGAAAATTTTAAAGATATGAATGATTTAAAACTACTACTATGAAATAATAAATCAAGGATATTATATGTTGTATAACCAAATTTTGGGAATGAGATAACTAAAAACCACATTTAATGTGTAGCCTTACCAAAGAAATTTCATTACAATTTTAGTCCGCCAAGATACCACTTGTTTTATTTCATCAATAATATTAATGGGATCAATATTTCATATTCCTAGTATTGGTCCATCCCTTGGATATGACGATTATTCTCCTTAATAATGTCATCTTTTAATGAACATAAGATAGTAGTTTTTAATCTAGTATATTTTCTTATGTTCTTGAATTTAATGAACTCGAATATAGAAGATTCATGGTAGAAAGAAAAAAGGAAAAGGTCTGGAAAATATTTAAATTTGTAGTTTTTTTTCATCATCGAGAATGGGTGACACTCTAAATGCGTAATGACACAAACTCTTTAATATATAATTTTACCACTGAATTTATATGTGTTATATATTTATATATAATTAAAATTAACCCCAAAATAAAATTAAAAAACATTTTATTTCATTTACATAGAATATTACATGTTAATGATTAATAAAATCATTAAAATTAAACTTTTTACCAAGAATTAATAAGAAAATTACAAATATAAGTTGAATTTCAAAAATTCATAGGGTCTTATTCTAATAAAAATATCAATGTAAAAAAATTAAATAAAAAAACTAAATATAATGTCATAATTTCATATATGAAATATTATTAATAATGATAAAAATTTTGTGATTGAATTTTAAACTAAATAAGTTGTATTCGTTTGATTTATAATAATTATAAGTCCATTAGAAATGTTGATGATTGTTGTAATAATGACTAGATATTGACATAATAACATGACTTTCGAGACTAATAAAATCCTTAATAACCAATATTTATAATTTATAAAATAATTACATAATATATTATAATTCCATAAAAATATTTATGATATTATATAAATTAAACAAAAAATAAGTATATTTTTTATGTGGTATGTTTTAACTTAGTCAGTAAAATATAATTTTATATATTGTAATTAAAAACATAAAATTTAGAATTTTATTTAATTAAAATTTATTTAATTTTTATAATTAGAATGATAAAATAATCTTAGAATGAATTTTTTATAAACAATATTTAATGATGAATAATAAATAAATTGTTCTTTCGCATATAACAAGATGGATTTCATCATTATGATGTTCTAATAACTTAATATTTTATAAAACATTTCTCATGACTTATCATTAATAATAATAATATTTCTACTAAAACTAATTGTCCTAATTTCCAAATCAACAAACTGGGTTTCTAAAACTAATTTACATCTTCATTGACTAAAAAACTATTTTTGAGTCTTTAATTTGAATACAATTTTTTCAAGATATTATTTTCTTCTCGTTGAAATTAAATATAAAATAATCCAATATTTTTTTCCGGACTCTATTAAAATGATTTAATATGTGTTTTACCCTAATATTTTAGAAAACATTTCTCATTGAATAAGTTGTATGTGTTCATTAAGTTTATTAACTCAAAAAAATGAGCTTATAATGAACCATAATATAATTTTATTTAAATATAACTATTATATAATAAACATTAAATTGGATGATATAAATAAGAATAACCAAACTATGAAATACGGGTAAAATGATCCTTATCAATCAAATTCTATTGATTAATTCTTTGGAAATAAGAGCTCATTTATCAATAAAGTCATTTGATGCTTCAAATTTTATTTTATTCAAAAAATATATTACTATTTATGAGAAAATATTATAACTAATTTTTTCTGAATTTAGAAATTTTACTATATAAAGTGGATATAATCTTTTAGGACATCATATAAAAATTATCTTTGAGTAAAATTTTCAGATTTTTATGAAAAGATTGATTTTCTATTGAATAATGAAAAAATATTTTTATATAAAAACTATCATTTCATTTCATTTCATTTAATAGTACCATTATGCAATGAATTTGAAATTAAATTATTATAATTCACCATTATTTACAAATAATGTATTTAATTATATAATAATTATCTTTATTCTCTATTTCATTATATGTTTAATTTTCTGTTTCAAAATTCATTTTTATAATCAACTATTTTTCATTGTGTTTTAATCATTTATATTTATTGTAATTTCCATATATTATAGGAATTAAATTTCATGAAATATAACTAATTATGGGATTTATAAATTAAAAGTTGTCCTAGGATTAATTTATGATATTTTTTTGAGGAAGTTAATTTTTTTTGAATAATAACAAAAAATAATTTTTTTATAAAATATGATGTATTTTGATATTTCCAAGAAATAAATGTTAAATAAAAATTTATTAATCTCATTGAGATAATAATTTATTAAAATATAATAAAAATATAATACAATAAATATAAAAAATTAATTACAATTTCTTTAATGATAAATATTAAAATCGTTTTCAGTGTCAATATAGTGCTTTCCCTGCATTTGAAAAGTCAAATTTGGTGTCGTAAAGCTACTTTTTTATAGTGAAGAATAATTTTATATACTTGGAAAGAAATATATAAAGTATTATTAATAATATTTATGAATATATATTAATTCTGTTGATATAGAACAAGTGACATGTCTATATTATTTTCCAATGCCTGTGCAAGGCTAGAAAATTCAAAATAAGAAAATTAAATAATTTTTAATGGGATATATGTGATTAAATATACATATTGAAAGAATGAAAATGTTTATATTGAAATTTATTTATTTATTTTTATGATATTATTTTACTTTTAATATTTAGTTATGGTAGGATCACTTTAAATTTTTATACATCACTTACACGATGCCTTGACAAGTAGTAGAAAAAATAATGTAAACAATCATAAAAACAACAAAAAGTAATATTTATATATATTAATTATGTTGAAACAATAATTTTATGTTGAATAAAAATGTAATTTTTTTTGTTAATGTGTTAATATTATAATTACATTGTTATATTGATGTCATTAAATTCAAATTAAATGTATAGTGTCAAAAATGATATTAACAATACATTATGAAAAATAATACTTTATTAAATTATTTAAGAAAACTAAAAATCATGGAATACGTAATATATCATGATAAATGGTATAAAGGATTAAATATTGGATAGTTATGAGAAATTATTTTCATTATAATTAAAATAATAACCATTTCTATTTGAACAATTCAATACCATAGTAAAGGATAAAATTTGTTAACTAAGAGGTTACAAAAAGTAAGGTTTAAAATACCACATCAACAAATAATAAATATTTTTTAATAGGTATTTAAATTATACCTTATATTATTTTCTAATATATGGACACTTTGTGCCATTTATATTTGATTATGACTATTATATTATTTCAATAAAATGATAAATAAAAAATATCACTCTCTTGACTTTAATATCTCTAATATATTTTCATTTGAAGGAAAAGAGGTTATGTATGGTTGTAAAGGTTTATAAGAATAATTATTATTTTTTATACCATGATAATATATTACTAATTTTTATGGATTGAATAATTACTTTTAATTCTTATGTAATACCAATATAGTATTTATTAAATTACTAGAAAAAAAAATGAATTGATTTTAAAAATATTAAACATAAAATATTTTAGATTAATTATTCTATTACAAATATTTATTAGAAAAATATATCATATTAGGTATGGATGAAAGTTTTATATTGAATTTCAATAACAATCTTCTTTACATTAACATCGAAGTAAATGGATTGTTCCAAAAAAATGCCATTAATTATATTTTATATATAACAATATTATATTAAATGACTCAAAATTAATAGAATCTATATATTCATAATATTTAATGAGATATTAGTTAAAATATAAAATATTTTTCATTCATAATTATATAATTATTTTGTGGTATCATTCAAGTCCATTAAAATGTATTAAAAATTGATATTTCTATAATGGTTAAAAGGTTCAACATGGGTTAAAACATAGAGATATGGTTTAAAAAATCCCATAAACAAGAATAAATATAATTTTATAAGATTATTTATACTTATAATATTCTTATATTCAACATATTTCATCTTGGATCCACTTTATTATTAAAATTATCTTATATTAATTTAATACTTTATATTATTTTAATGTTTCCCTCGCCTCACCTATAAAAAGTATCCTTATCTCCTTAATTATTCACAATGATTGAGATATATAGATTGAAAAATACTTATCCTTATATCATCATAAATTCCTTTTTCATATCTTAATGCCTATGATTTTTCCATAAGATCTCCCTTTTATGGATAAATTTTTAATCCAAAAGGGGTTTCTCAACAGAGGCATAATTCTTTACTGAGTATTTTCAATTTTATATATTCTTATCTATACAATAAATATATGGTGTCTATCCCAAAATAATTAATTCAGCATCATAAATATTTTTAATTTTTATTACAATATTTTATCACCTTTATCATTCTTTTATCCATCATATGGGAAAAGAAAACATTGCCCATGGGTACCTAATGACTATCACCACCACGAAGCAATGTGATCCATTCTTCATCAACACTTCGTATTGATGGTGATAATTATTTAATTACTTAATATATATTATATTTATAATAATATTATGGTCTTATAAAGGTTTATTATTATTTATTATTGTTTTATTTCATCCATTGGAAATTTGATACATCAGTCATGCATATGTATAGGTTATTTTCACTACAAGGTGATCTAATTAATTATTCAATATCCCTTTATATAAATAGAATTAAAATTTTATATAATGATTCAATATTATAATAATTACATGATTAAAATTTTTTATTTTATGAATCCATAATAAAATGATTAAGGATAGGTACGATCAAATCATAACATGCATGAAAAAACCATTATAATCTGAAATAATTATTTTAGTAACAAAGTGTTAACAAAATAGTGATAAAAATATTATAAGTAAATGATATATAGGTTCATATATATGATTTTGGTTTATGATAAAATTTATAATAACTCTATTTTTTTCATTAAATATATTCATATTCCTTTGAAGGAAGTTGTGACGCGAGGTATGAGATTTAGCATTCAATCACATTTTATTCAAGAATGATTATGTTTGAATTGCTGTTTAGAAAATTTTAGGATCCTTCTCTGAAAAATCCATTCTATTCTCTTATCCGATATCTATTCCATGAATTTTCATATAATAATACAATTTTCCTTTATGTGGTACATAATATTATCTGGAATATGTTTTCTAAAAAGAATAACTTATTTCCTCCTTGGTTAGGAATAAATTTCTTTGAAATCTATGTTATAATTAAAATGTATTAAACAATGATATAATTTTATTCAATGAAGTTTTAATGTATTTTTTTAGAAATGTTTAACATTATACGAATTTTTTAGGGAATCATCATCTGATTTTTCTAGCATTGTTTTATTTACATTACAAAAACAATGTATAGAATCATTGTTTTAACAAACATGGCATGAACGAAATTTCCCACTTTTAGGACTAATATAATATATGAAGAATCCTTTTAAATTTTTTGAAGTTATTTTTAAAGGATTTTTTGTTTTATATTTTTTTGGAACTATTTTTATTTTATAGAAGTGACTTCAAAATAAAAATATACATTCCACAAGATATATTTTAGTGATATTTTAAAGGAATTTTTATCTATGATAATAACATTTGATAATAGTTATTCTTGATTTAGGATACAGTCCAATTATACCAGCCTTTTTCATTATATGAATTCTCTATAAACCCAATTTTTACATGGGTTAAACTATGATAGAATGATGAAATATATATGAAACTATTTTCCTTTTCATGGGTTATGTGAAGATGACATTATCATTGTTTTATGTTCATTTGGTACACAAAGTTTTGGTTTTCACTGTCTGATAGGTGGGAACAAAATTATATTGCCCTTAAATTCATTAGGTAAATAATTATAAGATAGAAATTAATTATATGACATGATATGATGTGAAAAATCACCCATGGGAAGCATGTAATTATTCCTGATCCATTATGGTAAATTGGTAGTGAGTCCTAATCTATTACAATATGGAAAAGTGGTGTTAATTCTGTTTCCATAGTCATTAGATAGTCTTTTTAGTTAACCATATTATATGAAATGGTTTATTTTTCTGTCATGTTTCCATACTTTTATAACATTTTTTTATTCAAATTATATGAACATTATGTTCTTGATTTTTTAAGATTCATCTCTCACTCATATATTACATGTATTTAAAATGCTAATGTTTTATACCATGAATTAATATTATCATACATAATTAATTTGATAAAAATGTGAATTTTATAATCATTATCTCATAAATTTATTCAAATATTATTATTTCATATGATCATCAATTTATATCTCCCTTACTTAACATTAATAAGCTCTTAAGCCCACTATTTCTTATGATTCAAGTCCCCAGATTAGGAATAATGGTTTTAAATAGGGTATATCCATAATGGAAAAAAATCAATATAAATTCAGAATATATAATTTATAATTTACCTAAATAATAACTTTGGGCATCTTTCTTCCAAATACACTAAATATTTGTGGTTTTTGACTGGACCATAATGATATATATTAAATATTTAACTAAAATGACTTAATATTTAAGTATAAAAATATTTAATTTCATAAGTTGATATCAGATGATGGATAAGAAAATAATTGTATATTGAGACTATAGAACATTCATGAAGATGTTGGGGATAATTCTGTGTATAAAAATAAATCATATAGTTTTTGTAACATTTATATTATGTGGGTTTCCTAGTGCTGCATCCTTGTTTGAAAACTAAAAATGGATGTAGTTTTAGAACAAATGCATCTTGGGGTAATAACCGTGAATATATTTGGTTTGGTATATAACATTAATCCTTCAGGTTCATGGAAAAATTTCCATTTTAATGCCCTTTGTTTGATACTCCATGGTGATATTCTTCAGTTAACTCATATTTTCTTTAATGTCATTTATAAATGATTTGAATAGATGATGACCATGAATGACCCAGGATAAAACTAAGGTATAAAATAATGAAATGAATGTATCATGATATTGACATCATATGAATGGGTTTTAATGATTTTTTCACTGGTATGATCATTTCTCACATTCCAATTGTTGTAATACACAATTGTTGATAGTATAAGGAATCACGTCAACACTGCATGTGATGGAAAATGGAATGATTTTTTGTACATGAAAAATGTTAAATGAAATCTAGAATGTAAACAATTGATTTTCCATAATAATTTATCACATTTTATGATTAAAAATCACACATTGGGTGATTTTCATAACATACATAATAAGAGAATAGAGTATTTTCATGAAGACCATGGAATAATAAAGAACCACCTTCCTACATGTCGATAATATAGGAAGAATCACTAAAGTGAATGTCTGAATTTAATGAGAAGATATATTATATGTGGAAATGAACGTTATAGAGAAATGAATTGAAAAGGAATTTGATTTCTTATATATTGGGAACATGGGAATTATCTGATTCCATTCCCCATTTCAAGAGCTAACTTTGATACTATGGATGGTCCAATGTTATGATGATCATTGAAGTTGACTAATCAATGTTTTTACGTATTGGATCTAGAATTATCTTATAGTATTTTTTTATCAAGTATATTCTGGTTATAATAATAATAAAACACCTAAGGATAGTTCTATAGTTCTTTTTCTGTAAATATTTTCAGGAATATATTAAATGGTATCATTAACCTATAAAACGTATTTACTGGTATGGTGATAATTTATAGAAAACAATAGATTTATGGAATTATATCCAATAATATGTTCTCAATGTTGACATAAAAATGGGTTTTTGAGACAAATAGACGAATGATATTAGTAATAAAATTTTTATAGAAGTTGTGACAATGAAATTGTCTATTAATTTGATGAATAAGTGATTTCTTCCCTCTTTGATGATGTTTATTGACTTTTAGGATTTATAGAATATATTCAATAGACTATCATTTAATTTGAGGAATAATGTGTGTTTTAATTTTCAGAAGCTTATATTGATTCATTGAGGTTTTATGGTGATTCATGTTATTTGCATGTTTTTTGAAAAATCAAGGTATTCACATGTTTGGTATGTGAAATTATGAGCTAATTCTACTTTTGGGGGATAAATGCTAAATTTTATCGTATATAAATAATTTAATAAACTTTATTAGAATTTTTTTTGAATTTGTTGGAAATATTTTCGTGCATTCTTTAGTTTATTAATTTATTGACTAGATGGTTTTTAAAATTGTCTGTTATTATTATGGTTTTATATATCAACGTTTTATATTTATCAATATGGGGTAACTTATGCTGACTATATTGGTTTTTATATAAATTTAAATGCGTAAGGAATGAATTATAGATCTTATGACTCATTAAAAGTTAATTTTACTACTTCATGCATGAATAATCCATCCTTAATATCCATTTCATGGATTAAGGGATGAGATAGAGAGGAAATTGATCGAAGAGAAACCAAAGGATGAGTTTTTTATTCATAAATAGAAATAAATCTCATATGTTTTTTTTCTTGTGTACTCTATCTTAATGATAAAATAATCCCTTATCTTTATAAAATTATCATGTTGTAATATGTTATCACTTTAACTTTTTTTAATAGAAGGTCTTTTCAACCCTCGTGGATTTTTGGTTTTCTGTTCAATAACTTTATCATGACTATGTTCTCTATCAGTATCTATTAGTCTTGGGATGTTTATTTTCTACTCCATGTACATATTTGAACAATATTACATTGTTTCCATTATCTAAGGACATGATTACATGTTATTTATGGTAACCTATTTCTTTCCCACTCCCCCATTGAAATGAAATTTTATTATCCCTTTGTATGCTGTGGGATTTCAACAAATGTATTTTTAAATTCCAGTCCCTTATTTACCAAGATAGAAATTAAGAGGGAAATTTTTATTTTAGGGTTTAGAATTTAAAAACCTAAAATTTTTAAGTATATTTCCCATTAAATAAATTCTATGTGTTTTAAGTCTTTATTAACATGAAATATTGATTTTATAAGAGACCATGACATATTACTATTTATATTTGACCGTTAAAACCAAGCTATTAATTTTAAATATAGGATTAATAATAATTGTGTCAAGTAATATATATAATATTTTATAATCTATACAAATTAATTGATTAATACTTAGGATATAATAACTAAATTCTCATTAATGTCATTCTCCAGTTCAAAAAATATGTTTTCTTCAAAAATAATTTTATTGCATTATGTGAGAAAATATTATAATGAAGTTAATATAATTTAATGATTTTTATTTTATAGATAATATAGAAATTTTGAAATCATCATATCTAAATTATCACCATCGGAAATATTTGAATTTTTTTTAAAAATTGTTTTTTACAAAATAATAAAAAATATAGTTTTTGGTAAAACAATAATTTATTTTCCTTGAAATGAAAAATTATTCACGAAACTGGATTTAAATTTAATATAATCTCTATTTATATTTAAATAGTCAAATTAGCTACATCATAATCCATTTTATACTCGATTTTGGTTAATCTCATTATTGGGAATTAAAATGCATTTTTCAAAAAAAACACTTTTTCATTATGTTTTACACGTCAATATTAATTTTAAATTCTATAATATCTCATAATTATATTTAATGGAATGGAATTTATTTTTTTAATTATAAACTAAAATTTAACCAAATAATAAATTTATTTATTGAACTGAAGATGTTAAACTTTTTTTGAATAGTAAGAGAATACTTTTTTTAACACCTACACTTTTCATGATATTGAAAAGATATAAATATGTTATAATAATTTATTAATATTATGGGGATAATAATATATGATATCATAATGTAATTATTATAAAATAATAATTTAAAAAATTAAAAATGTGAATTTATATCAACATAAATCTGAAAAACATACTCATTGTTGATTCAGTGCTTGTGCCTCATAAGAAAATTCTAATTTAGTGTCCTAAAGGTAATATTTGAGATGGAATAATCATTTTAATGACTTGTTAATTAAATATTAATTATTTATTATACTTATATAAAAATATTAAATCTATATAATAATTTACATATCCAAATGCTTGTATAATTCGACCTCAATACTAGAGAAGTAAAAATAACAAACTAAAAAAGTATTAATAACATTAATGAGAGTAAATATACATATTTAATGAACCAAAATGTTTGTATTGAACATTATTTATTTATTTCTATGATTTTATAATATTTTTTATTTTTATTAGTGGTATAATAACATTAAATTCATACACAATGCTAATCCAAAGCTTTTGTAAGAAATAGAAAAGTTAAAGTAATGGATTTTTAAAACCATAAAAGTAATATGTTTTAAAATTAATTATGGTTGCACAATATTTTCAGGGTTAATGATAATTTAGAAATTATGTTTATAGATTTTATACTCGATTTACTTTTTAATATAGATATTTTTAACATAAAATTAAATGTATAGTGTGAATAAAGGAATTAATGAGATTCTTCAAAAAAACTATTTTTTATTAAATAATTTTAAAATAATAAAAAAATCCAATAGATAAACTAAGATTTGAAAATATCTAAACATTAATCCCCTTGGAAATTTATGAGTCATTTTTCACCTTATACAAAAATTATAACCCTTTAATATTGAAAATGTTTTTACTATAGTTAAGGTTAGAATTGGTTAACAATGGGTTAATTAAAAATGATATGGTTTAAATTACCACATAAACCAAAAAAAATATTTTCTGAATTTATTTCAATCAAATAAGAACTTATTTTATAAAATATGAACACATGGTGCGATTTTCCTTTAATTGGGACCTTTATATTAGTTTAGTAAAAGAATAAATACAAAATCTGACTCTCTAAACATTAATATCTCAAATAATCTTTCGTATATATAAAAAAGTTAGGTTGGGATCTAAATTACTATTCGAAATGTTAATTAGTTTTTTATTATATTTATTTTATTTTAATTTTTTGTTCCTAGATAACGGACATAAATTCTTATGAAAATTTAATATAGTAATTATTCAATTAATAGAAAAAAAAATAAATGACATTTAAATTATTAAAAGTAATGCAATTTGTGTGAATTAATGTGTTCCATGAATTTGGTAGAAAAATATAATTTTTTTTAAATGGTGTATATTCTAATTCTATAACTCTCATGATAACATTAATGTCAATGTAAATTAATAGTTCCAAAAATGACATTAATTATATTTTCTATTAAATAAAACATTATTAATATATTAAAAATTCATTAAAATACAAAACATTTCAAAGTGAGTGGGATATGTATAAAACAAATTATCCATGGTATATTTATGGGTAACATTAAATTTTTTATTAAAAGTATTTACTTTTAAATTTTCAAAAACATTGATATTTTCATAATTTTCAAAGCGGTTAATAGGGGTTAAAACTAAGAGATAAGGTTAAAAAACAACCTCAACATGTACAAATATTATTGGATGGAATTATTTTCTCTTATTCTCATACTATTTTTTAAATATATCAACTTGAGGCCACATTTTTTTAAGAAATATTTTTTATTAATTTAATGATTTATATATTTCTATGGGTTCTATCCCCTCTCTTATAAAAGGGAACCTCCGCATAATCACCATTCATAATTATTTTTACTTATATATCATTCAATATTAGAAAATATATCATCTTATTTTCATTCCCTTTGTCCTATTTTTTATTTCTTAAAAAAAATTAATCCTTTTGAGGATTTTGGGGTAATCTAAAAGTGATTTCTCAATGTAGAGGTATAACTATTAACCGATTACATTCAAAATTTATTTTTTTCATATACAACACTTAAATTTATGGTATGCATTATAAAATAATTACTTCAGTATATTAAATAATATGAAAGTTTATTACTGTAATTTAACACCCCTTATCCACTACCTTTTATTCATATTGGAATATAAAACATCGCTCGATCATACAAGTGGACTACGACATACATGAAGCGTGACATTTTTTTCATCACCACTTCTCTTTAATGGTAAGAATTATGGAATTAATTAATATATATGAAATTTGTGATATTATCATGGAATTTTAATGGTGAATTATTATCTATCTTTCATTCATTCAATCTATTTAAAATTGGAAACATCACTCAAGTATACCTACAAACTACTATCTCCATAAAGTGATGTGACACATTTTTCATCACCCATGTTTATGAATAGTTATAAATTGTTTATATAATGATAAAAATGATAATGAATACATTATTAACATCATGGATATGTTCTAAATATAATCAATTTAAAAGGGAAATAATTATTTAACATAATGAAAAATAAAAAACAAAACAATTATCCCCTGGAATATTTATATTAATAATGAAATTTCAATAAACAGTAAATAAAATGTTATAAGTAAGTCATATATTTTATTATGTATATGAGTATGATTATATAATTTTCCTAACAAATATGTATTATTTATACAAGATATTTTAACATGTATTATGTAATATGATACTTGAGGTAAGATAATTATGTTTAAATACCATTTTAATCAAGATTGTTTATGATTGAATTTTAATTTAGGGAATTTTATGATCCTTATATACCAAAGAAATTTTATTTCCATATACATTGGTTATTCCTGGATTTTTCATTAAATAGTTCCATTTGACACTCATTGATACATAAAATGATTATTATGGTGTTTTTTAGAAAAAATATACATTATTTCCTCTATAATCAAGAATTATTTTCTTCCATGACCATGATTACATTAAAATGTATTCAACAAAACATTTAATATTTTTATATAAATGTTTAAATTAATGTTTTCATAGGTTTTAAATTTTATAATAATATATCAATGGAATAATAATTTCATTTTATCAATTTGGTATTTTTGAACTTTTTACAAAAAAACTGAAAGGAATCATTGCTTTAATCTACAAGACATGAATGGAATTTCATTCCATCTTGAACACTAAAATATTTTACGCTACCTTAAAATTTTTATGTGGTTAATTTTAATGAAATGTTTTTCTATAATATTTTGTATATTTTTATATTTTTATCTTGTTATTTCAAAATGAATAGGTTATTTTCACCAAAAAATATTTTAGGGAGATTAAAAAGGAATTTTCAGCTATGATATAATCCTTTTATGATAATTAAAATTTATTAGGAATATTGTAAAATGGAACCATTCTTATTATTTATTTTGAACGTTTATTATTTCAATTTTTTTATTTTTAGAAAAACCTTTACTTTTTAAAGGTTTATTCTATGATGAAATAATGAATTTTTTTGAAACTTTTAACCTTTACAAAGGTTATGTTATGATGATATGATGATTTTTTTATGATAAAGTGGAACAAATATGTGTGGGTTTCATTGTGTGATTAGAATTAATATAATTATATATCCCTCCAATGTATTAGAAAAAGTAGTATATATTCTAGGATAAATTTAGGGATCATGTTGATGTGCTCGATCTACTATAGAAAACATGTAAGGATACATAATGTAATATTGGAACCATATGGTGATGAGTGATCTATTATTATATAAGTAATTTTTTTTGATGCCCCATCCAATCTAATTTAATGGTCTCTATAGTTATACATGACATATAAAATGGTTTCTATGTCCTTGATGGTTCCCTAGATTATGATCCATGATAAATTGGGTATGAAATTTGTAAGTTTTGATCATGGTCTAATGAACATATTAACATCCTATGATTGTATATGATCATTTATATATATACCCCTTTTATACCCTTACTGATCATCTAATCATACCCTTTCGTAGGTTTTCATTCCCCATTTTATGAAGAAAAGTTTTATGTAGGGTATGCCAAAAGGGTAAAAAGTGAGAAGAACTGTATGAGGTATAATGTAAAATATATCTTATAGGATGCATATGTATGAATATTTGAACTATAATAAACCATTATAGGTGTATCATGGAACATATTTTTATCTATTGATAATTAATATAAAATTATGTAATATATTTGTACAAAAAAACATGTGTCACCTATTGAAGGGGGTGTAGCCCCATATAATGGCCTTCAGGCAAATAGGCCTTCGGGACATTCAATGTTATGGTCTTTCTATATAGTGGGTCAACCCAATGATGGTGTTTTTTATTATCCTTATTGTCCAATGTGTATCTTTGCTGTTTCCTTTTCTTATAACCTCTAGGTTATTTAATAATAAAAAATAATAATAACCAACATCATTCACAGTCATTAGCCTAAATAATAAAATAATAAATATGTTATTCAATGATACATCTCCCCCAGGTGTATATAAAAACTCCTACCCCACCTCTTTCAACTAACATATAAAACTATTCCAATTTTACAATATTGTATAAAACTCTTCTCTAAAATCTCATACAAATTCTTCTTTTCCTGGTCTATCCAAAAGGATATCTACTAATTCATTTTTCTAAATCTAGTAGAGGTGTAACAATAATCAAGGTATGGGCTTCAAAACTCATGTATACTCAATTAAATTCACTATAAACATGTTCTAAAATATATGTAGTCATTAAAAACAACATTAATTTATTAAATTAATTATACACTCCTATTTTTATAAAACTCAAATATTTTTTTATCTTTTCATTTATATTACCCTATTTTAAAAACATCATTCAATCGTCATGGTTTTATATAAAATATATAAATGATGATATATTAATTTTCACTTTTTCATTTTATATATACTCATAAATATATATTTAAGGATTTAATATAATAACAATAATAAAATAATATCATTTTTCTAATTATGGAATGATAAAATATGAATTATAATAATAATATTATAATATAAAAATCTAAGTACCTAAAACCATTTAAGGGAAGAATAATAAGGAAGACTAAATTAATTGTATCTATATAAAAAATTATTTATCACCTGTAACTTTATAATTACAAGAACAAAAAATTATAAAACATATAGAGATTATATATCCATTGGATCATAACCATCAGTCACTTCCAATACATTGAATCTGATATGGAGTATTGAATCAAATGACCTAAAAATTATTGATGAAAAATATATTATGTTAATAAAAAATAAAACAAGAAAATAAAATTAACATAGGGTTGAAAAGAAATTTGTATATTTTAAAATTATTTAATGGGTGTAAATTGACTATTTATATGGTTTCTAGAGCATTCCAAGAATATCGGGACTTGAGGTAATGGGTTTCCCATAGGTTAATGTTCTCAAGGTTATATATGATATCAAACTATTTTTTCTCTCTTACTATCTCTGCCATCCATTTATTTTATTTCTTTGTACTTTTTAAATCCTTATAAGATTTAAAAAAATATTATTCATTTCTTTTCTAGGGTATTAATGTTTCTTTAGTTTCATTACTAATATATATATCTTTATAATCCCAACTAAGGGGATATTTTACTTTATTATTCCTTTTCATATTTCAATATTATAAAGATTACTTTATTTATTCTATTTAAAAAATATTACTTCCATAACATAATATATAGTATTTTATTTTTGGTTTAGTGAAAATTTTATTCTATTATCCATTTTAATGATTGTTTTAACTAGTTCATAAGAATTAAACTTATTTATCTTTTATTTATATTTTTATTAACCTCTATATGTATTTTTATCCATGATAAATTCCTAGATAACAAAATTATATTATATATTAATTTTTAATTATTCTAAATATCCATAGAATTGCCTTTTTTATAAATTATTTATAGATTCATTATGTCACCCATTTCATTATCATTGTTTTATTTCATGTTTATACATTATATATATATATATTCGATTTGAAACACATTTTAAATACATATTATGATGAATATTGATCCTATAATTTTACTGACCCCTAATTGAGTAGGAAATATTTTATATCACCTAAAATCATCATGAGTGGGAATGATGTGGTCATATTACAACCTAGTTTTTTATATGATGTACATACCCATTAATTCTTGGTTTAAAGTACAATCATTATAATTATAAATTCTCTATATGGTCTAAGTGTGGAATTTAGTGTTACTTGGGCCTCTTTGGAGACCATAACTCCATGTTGTGGAGGAGATAGACCAGGGGAACTATTTTCCATTATAGTGCACCTGAGGTCACATGGTTTGGAAAAACCATGCAATGTGTTACAAAGGGATATAAATGGTGTTCATGGGTACATGTAAAATATCTAATTATACACCTATCCTATGTGACATGGGATTTCATTCATACAATTCCAGGTGCATAGGGTGTGAACTGTTTGACAAACCGTGCGCATAAACCATGCAAGGGCTGTCTTTGCAATGTTTTAGCCACATGATTGGTGAATGGTTTAGGAAACAATAAAATAAAACTGTGAACCTATAAAAAATTCAAAAAATTATATTTTCCCCACTTCTATTCTAATTACCTATCTCATTTTTCTTCACCATGGTCACAACCCTCTCCTCTTCCCTTTTAGGGGTCACCCATGGTTTAAAGATAGAATTAGAGATAACTATTCTCTTGAGAATTCGATTTGAGTGTCATTCACCTCATTAGATCACCCTGGATAAGAGTTTCGATCCACTTTATTCTTTCCTTCATTAATCTTTCCATATTTAGTGCTATTTTTGTGTAAGCTTATATTCCCTATTTTCAGGTAATTTGAATATTTTTGCATTTTCATCTAAATTGGAAAAAAACTAATATCCAAAACTAGATAAGTGTTCCTCTACATGCATAAGTCCATGTTTATATTTTGTTTCATTGTTTTTCACTTTAGTTTCACTGAGAATTTCCCCTAAAATTAATCTTTTTTAAATTGGTTCCCCTATTTTGGAACCTAATGACTTTATTATATCCCTAAATTTATTTTTTGTCTTAAACTTCAATGTTTGAAACCCTTTTTGGGGCCCATTATATTTTTATTTGACCATTATGGTTTTATAAATATAAAACCCATCAATGAGTTTAGTTTGACTCCTAAAATGTGATATCGTTAATGAAAATATATAAATTACAATTTTTAGAATGAATAACACCCTAATCCAACATATTGAATTAATAAATAAAATTTTAAATGGACTTGGTGGATATTCATGAATTGAACAGGGCCAGTGTTAAACTTTAACACTTAATCCTTGTAATAAATAAATGAAAGGTAATGATAATAACTAAATAGATGTAGTAAATATTCATGGTTATTATGTGTTAAATATTATAATTCATATTCTTATACATTGTTCTTATTATTAAGGACCTTAAATATTTTCATTAATAAATGAAATATAATAACATGAATTAAATGGAATTGTAAAATTGACATTATTATTACATGTACAGGGTAACACATCATATTCATCTGCTTGGTTCTTTTATTGTTGATTTTTTCTTTTATAGGAGTGGTCAGACTTGAGATAACCTTGGTTTTCAACATAATTTCTTGATTTCTCATAGGAATACACCGTGATTTTTGACTCAATTTCCACGGGAGATACCCACCATGGAATATGGTTATAAAAATTCCTCAGCATTGTATTAAATATTTACATGACACTTTTTCATATATTAAAATTCATGGGATACACTCCATGAATTCAGTAAGATGTCTATAGAAATGCGGTTCCATGGATTCACCCATATGTGCCCGGTCATTCTCAGCTCAGGATTACATTTGATATGCACCATAGACTTCATTAGAATTTGTTACGATGGAATTCCTTCGGTTTACACCCTTGGATTACACTAAGACCGCTATATCCAAAAAATATAAGGAATTACTATGATTTGGATTGATCCCTAAAGACTTCTATTACCTCATCTCACCTTGGGAAATTTTATTTATATTGTCTTCATTATGATTCTCTATTTGGAGATCTGAGACTCATGAAATATTGTCATACTATATGGAAATTTGGGAACAAATCCACAAGTGTGTTACAGAGCATATATATAAATGAATATTAATGTTTGATGTATGCATATATAAATATATATATTATGAAATGTATATGAAGAAATTTTTGAATTAGTTTAATGAAAGTTTGTTCACCCTATTATCCCAAGAGGAGATCTGTCGGACATGATTATAATTTATGATGTTTACATAACTGGTTATTATTATACCTCCACACTATAACATTTATATTTATAGTATGATTTTGTGTTGACATTGTTGGTGGTGGACTATTAAGTATATCTCAAAACCCATTCATGCCACATCATGGTACCTAGAAAGAATTTATTGATGTAGATAAGGACAGAGGAAAGGGTCTACTTATCAATGATTGATTGATTATAGAATGGGATGGGGAATAATAGGACTTGGATAGGTCTCATGATGTTATTTGGAGATAATCTTTTGTACTTTTTTGTTTTTTGGATATATATTTATGTGTGTGTTCCTATATTCATTTTTACCTATTCTAATTTCTTTAGAGACACATCATTACATCATTTTAATATGGTATAGGGTATTTTTATTGATAACTATTTATTTTATCCGGATGATTTATATTCTGATGTTAGTTAGAGTGTGATTCATCCATTTACTCACATATTATACAACATTGTCACTCTAATTATGAGGGTATAGTCTCCCAACAATACCACCTTGGAACCTTGTTTTTAGTTAGTAGCCTCTGACATACAGGGAGGTGCACTTTAGGACTTATGTCATACTAGGTTCAAATACATATGGGTGAACTAGATATAGGATGTTACAAATTTGTATTAGAGGTTCTTTAAATTTATTTAATATATTTATATGGTCAAAAAGAGACTAGGATTTGATGAAATTTGGCAATGAGACTATTATTGGGACTATCCAACCCACATATGATATAAAATCCTATCTTCATAGGATGGGATATGTTTTTTTTTGGATAATTAATGTTCTAGTTTCACTAATTCCAATGTTTATTGACACATATGGATTGTGGATTTCATTATTATTGTGAAATCTATTTATTCCCATGGCATGATATGTAAAATAGGTAGTATCTTACACTTCATTATAAGAACCTTTGGGGTTCACATGGACTTCATTATAAATTTTCATGTCTCATTACATTGTGAATTGTTGTTTTATATGCCTTGGATATTGACATATATATTTGGAAATGAGGTAACACTCATTATTGTGATAAATAACTATAATAATTAAATTTAATGCATCAACCAAAACTATGTTCTACCAAATAGTGTGATTGTGTAATCATAATTATCCATTTATATTCAGTTTGAGCCTTGAAAAACTAATTGCATAAGATGAAATTATATTTGCTTTCAATAATATGTCTTCCAAATTAAATTTAAAGAGTCTATGTGACTCCATAAATTGGGAATGGTGATCCCTCTAGTTGAACAATCATAAAATCCTTGTTTTAGTAATATGCAAAGCTATTTGTAATTAATAAAAGATTGTAAATTGTAACTTGGGAATGATAGGTGAATTTAACCAGACCTTGCAATATATTTTGGGATATTGATAAAGACATACATGAGAACTATTGAGTTCTATGTTTAAATGGGCATAGTTTCTTAGAAATAGAGATTCAAATATCAACATAAATATTTTTTTCTTCTATAATATTCAATTTATATATTTTATATTGGAACCCTTTTATAAAATATATACCCTGACCCATAATAGACCTTAGTAGTGGGAATTTGATAGTATCTACATATTTTATCTTTTTGTCTTATTCGACACCCATATCAATCATTATAAGATGGTAGAGGGGTGTGACTCTTATATAGGAAGGATTAAAAATATACTATTATTGTATATGAAATGATATCATTAGAAAATCCAATCTAAGGTTTATGCATGAAATTGTTTGAGCTATTCCACCATGACTTCCTTGAGTCAAGCATCATAATGGTGGTGATGAGCACTCTCTAGAGGTGGTGGGCCCGAATCAACTAGTGATACCTCTGTTAGTGCCTCATGTAGAACCTAATGTTATACTTGACATGGGCAGTAATGCCTGGTTTCATAAGGGTTTCCATTGATTAATCTAGCCTATTTAGGTATCTCCACGGCCTTCCCCTATTATGAAAGTGCCAACACAAATGTTTCAGTAATAACATATTCCTATGTTTTAGGGGGACAGAGGTCTATATGCCGTTAAGAAATGGCTATAATTGATACTATAAATATTTGATCACATGGATAATTCTTTAGAGAGGAGGTTAATTATCATTTCTTATATTATTTGGATTTCTTCCAAGCATTGGTATGATGTTATTAATTAGGAAATCCAACATCAAGATGTGGTCTGGATAGTTTCTCAAGCTACTTTCTACATCATTTTCTTTCTAAGAACTCTGAGAACTAATTGGTCATGGGAATTATTGCATATAATGAAAGGATCCATGTTATTTATGGATTATTTATCTGTATTTACTGAGCTTTAACATTTTTAACTATCATTCATTATTGACGAGTTTTCATTAGTGAGAAGTTTCTTGGATGGGAAGAGGTATCCCATGCTATCTCAGGTGAAACATTTATGTTTAAATACTATATTGGTAATTTTGAACCATTCCATTACCACTGATAATAATTTGTGGTAAGATGAATATACATGGTAAAAATTATGCTGAGATTGGGTTGTTGTTCATCCAACTGTAAGAAACATCAACTGGGGGATTATTGATAGAGCAGTGGTATCCAAAGTACTTGTTCAGGTAGCTATGTTTTATTCCGTCAGTGTCATGGTCATATCAATGTAAAACTCTAATGTGGTGGAGTCATAATTGAGTGTCAAACCTATATATGGATGGGTCACCTTTATAGATTCTATCACACCATCCTTTTAGTTCCTTATGATTTTGGATTCCCACAAGCTCTATCTTATAGAGCATGATAAGTATCTCTGCTTTAGGAAAAATGTTGCACTACCATTGGCCATATAGGAAAATGTGGTGGACATGGTGAAAGAGGCCAAACACAGGATACACAAAACTAGTAGAGTGGACCCCCTCTGGGTAGTTAGGTTGTGGTACAACATTGTAGATCTGGCCAGATTTATTTGGTGCCTCCCACACCTAAAGAGTAGCATCTAATACCACCAATAGTTATATGAACACATTTAGTAGCCTCTACTTATGTATCTTAACTTTTTTTTGATATAGGTGCTTCATATTATTTTATGTTTGTGAATACTATGGTAATTTTTGGGCTTGATATTCAAAATATATATGGTGTGATGAAACTTCATACACAATCGAGAATTCGAATGGTGACTGCGCACCAATATAAGGAACACCCCCTTGAGGTAGGTAGTAAGTGTTTCTTATCAGACCTCTTCATACATGAGATGAAAGGCCTCAATATAATTTTTAATGGATTTTTTTGAACCCTATGATTTCAATGAGGATTTTTATGACCATAGGGTATGGTTTACATCACCAGGGAGGATACTGACCTTCAAAAAGGTGAATGGGGTGTCCATGAATGTAGAACTGGACCAGACCATCATGGGATGGGTGGGGTGTTATTCTATATTGCTAGCCATTATGTCAATGATTTGATAATTCCATAGGTATATTCCCTCCTATAGTTTATAAATTTTTAGATGTCTCTCTTAACAACATTTCCGGTTTACCTCTTGAGTGATATGTGGCATTCTCTATCGTGCTAGTACCATGAGCTACATCAGTATCCATTCCTCCACACAGCTTGGTTACTACTAAGTCGTAGGAGCATAAAAGTTAGCTACATGAATTTGAAGCTAAGGGATTTATAAATCCTATTGCTTCACCTTATGGTTCACCGGTTCCTTTCACCATGAAGGTAGAAATATCACAAAAACATTGCATGGATTCCAATCGGTTGACCAATATACAATCCAAAATCGGTATACACTATATCATATAGATGATTAACTTGACTGGATCCAAGGAGTGATGTCATTCAGTCTTACAAATGCACCAACTATTTTCATGTATTTAATGAATTTGGGTTTTCAACATTATATGGATTTATTTTTCAAAGTATTCATGAATAATATCTTGAGGTATTCTCTTTCTTGAAAATACCATGAAAAACATCTTTATATTGTTATAAATACACTAAGGGACCACTACCTATATTTTATTCTCAATAAATGACACTTTCGGATTGAAAAGGTGAAATTATTGGGTCATATCATCTTAGATAAAAGAAGTTTTGTAGACCAAGATAAGGTATGTTTTGAAGAATCATTGGAACATCCCAGGAATATTTTTTCATACACTACTGGAAAAATAGTTTTTTGCAATGGGCTATTTGCGACGGGATCCCGTCGCAAATAGGCTTTAGCTACGGGGCTCGGTCGCAAATAGCCCATTACATAAAATGACATAAAAATAATATTTTTTTGCGACGGGCCTGTCACAAATAATCCTCCGATTATATAAATTATATATAAATAAACCTTTCTTGACGGGCCCATCGTAATTACTATTTACAACGGGGAGCTTCCCCATCGCAACTAATCATTCGATTATATATATTATATATATAATAACCCTTTGTGATGGACTCGTCGCCCCGTCGCAAATACTATTAATTATAAATTATATTTAGATTATTTGCGATAGCTGCCCATCACAAAAGGTCCCATCGCAAATACTAAACATAATAATAATTATTAATAAAATTATAATTAATGAAAAAATTATATTAATATTATTAAAATAATAATAAGAAAAAAATAATTATTATTATCAGTAAAATAAATAGACATTATAAAATATAATACTAAACAAATATATTTAATAAAATTAGGATTAATAAAAAATTAATATTAATTTAATTAAAATAATAAAAATAGAAAAAAATATTACAATTCTAAATATTTACAAAAAAATTTAAAAAAAATTATAAAATGATATTATTTTTATAAAAATAAACAAATATTAAAAAATATAATACTAATAATAAATAATAAAATATTAAAAAAAATTAAATTATGAAATATTTGTACCAATATAAAAGACAGAAATTGTAAATAGTTCATATTACAATAAATTAGAAATTCAAATGTTTTTAACATAAAAAACAAATCACTAGGGGTCATCTTCTGGAGGATGTGGAGGAAGTGTACGAGATGGTGGAGGAAACTCCATCCCTGAACAACAATTCAGATGGTGTGTGTACTCCATCTACTCGTGATACTACTGCTGCTGCTGCCATCGACGCATCTCCTCTTCATGCTGCTACTGCTGGTGTCGCTGAGACATCTCTTAATGCGGCTTCTACAAACTCTCTATAAGCTCAGACTGACTTCGTAACTGCTCCTGATACTATGAGGTAGAAGAGGATGCCTCTCCATGAGCTCCTCTCGATATAGACACCAACATTGCAGCAATACCAAAATAAGTACCACGAGTCAAATGATAGATGATACCAACTACTCATCCCTTCTCAAAGCCATACTGTGTCACCTGCATCCATGCCACCTCATCGAAATGGTGAGCACTGGTCTACTCAGTCATCTCGTCCTGACTCTCAGCCTGTGTCTGAGAGGTTGCAACCTCATAAGACTCCTTCAATTCCAATTTGAAATTCAAATGGTGAAAATATTATATTCATTTAATTGTAATACTAAAAAAATAATACTAACCATAATCTGATGCTGGAGATCACCTCTAATCTCTCCTGTGGCTGGATCACTGTAAATCCTCCAATATACGTCGAAATCCGTAATATCGGGATGCTCGACTGTCTATAAAAATAGAAAATAAACTGTTTATATTTAAATTTATATAATGTATTTAAAAAATATCCTTAACAGATTCTTTCTATGTGTATTGAATATATGGCTACAAGCTCGATGTGTCCCCTCCTGTCTCCCCTGGTTCTGCCGTCCCACTGAATATCCCCTCTGAAATCCACCACCCAAACAGTGTAAACATAATCCATCCATAACATGAGATGAAATTTACTTTGGTCAATGGGATCTACCCGAATCATCAAATTCAATCAGTCCTACTTTCTTAATGGATGTTCTTTTCAAATTTTGCAAAAAATGATGGAAACGGTCACACATAAACTCCTACCATGCAATGTGGATAACATCACACATGCTATCATCAATGGGATAACATAAACCCTGCAAATTATTTATAATAACATGTTATTAATAAAATAAATTTCAAAATAAATATTCTTTATTTACGTACCAGCACTACTGGAAAAATACCCTATACAAACGGTTTGGAACTGTT
This sequence comes from Viscum album, assembly GCA_963277665.1. Lineage (NCBI taxonomy): Eukaryota > Viridiplantae > Streptophyta > Magnoliopsida > Santalales > Viscaceae > Viscum > Viscum album. Next base: position 1,706,752,519 of record OY728157.1, on the reverse strand, counting down.
GGTATAGGCCTCCAAATAGTTGGTATAGACTATACCAACAGTTTAGAGAACCGTGGCTAAGTAATCCATGAGGATTGGTCTATACCAACAGTTTTAAAAAACATTGGTATAAGTAATATGAAAAATCTATACCAATGGTTCCATAAAACCATTGGTATATGTATTTCGAAAAAGAAGCATTTGATGGGTTTGATCCCAGTGCCTACAGTTTATTATCGAACGACTTAACCAATAACCTAAATTGACTTTTGTGAACATAATTTCATAAATATATATATGTATTATCATAATTATTTAAATTTTTTATTTATTTAATGTTCTTGGTAAGAATATTCTCTAAACAATACATGTAACTATACCAGCAGTTCTCAAAACCGTTGGTATATACCTATACCAATGGTTATGAGAACCGTTGGTATAGGTTCTTTGATTTTGGGACCTATACCAATGGTTTTAGACAAACTATTGGTATAGGGGGGACCTATACCAATGGTTTTGTTCAAATTGTTGGTATAGGTCCATTATAGAGACACTATACCAACGAATTGGCCAAACCGTTGGTATAGGTCCCCCCTATACCAACGGTTTGTCCAAAACCATTGGTATAGGTCCATATAAGTGACCTATACCAATAGTTTTGGTCAAACCGTTGGTATAGGTCATATTTCCAGTAGTGCATCCAATGATCGAACATGTTGCGCCGCACATCAATGGGAATCTATTCCCATGTGATCCATGGCTGAGAAAAATAATTGCGCAAGATAACGCTCCTGTGTCCAATAGCTACATGTGAGAATCTATTAAAAAGAAACAAATAATCAAACAATTAGTATATTTAAAAATAAATTAATGAAAGCTAATGAAAATATATAGGTTACCATACTTCCGTGTACATGGATCGAAGCCAAGATGTGGACGTTGCTCGGGGATAGAGTCAGGAAACATCAATCGTGCAAGACCCTACCCCCTCCACATACCACCTGAACCATCAGTAGGCTAAGGGTCAGATGGTCCACAATGCCCCTCATCCAAAGGTAGATAATCCTTCTGCAACTCGTGAAATAGATCAGGATCCATTTGAAACAAAAAATGATTGTTGTTATAAGATAATTGAAAATAACTATTATATATAGATATATATTATTTATTATTATAACCAGCATTTAACTGTGTCAATGCCCATCATCATCCTCATATCCATAGCTGTCCATGTCAATGTCTTCATATTCCTCCCCGACATCATCAATATCCATATGTGTTTCTGTTTCATCAGCTCTTGTTATTTCAAATTCATTTGTAACATCACTAAAATCTTCATCATCATAGATCCTTAATTGTGGAGTGTCATCATTTATATTAACGTCTCTTTGTGAAAAAGATATATTTTGATTAGTCTCTTGAAAAATTTCAATTCCTCCCACTTCAGCGGAACCACATTCAGTTTGAGTAAACTGATTCTCCCAAGATTTAGTTTTTATTATGCTCTGCCAATCAATCAAGTCTCTTGAGGTATCATAGTAATTTTCTTAATAAACTAGATGTGCCTATTAATCCAGTAAAAATGGTTCTTTTACTACAAGAAGACTTTTATATTTAATATCGACAATTCCATGATTAAGATGAACACGTAAGCCTCTCTCAGTATCCATCCACTAACATTTAAATATCATTATGTAATTCTGTCCTAGATAACAAAACATAATAATTTCATCCATAATGCCATAAAAGTCAACTTTAGTTTCTCTGTGATGTGATCCTCTCAAGAAAACTCCACTTTTCATTGTTTTTTTTGATTCCCCATATTCACATGTATGAAATCAAAAACCATTCACCACATATACATTATAAGATTTAACCATTTTGGATGGTGGGTTACTCAATATACACAGTCGCTTATCAATTTTATCACCATGTTGAGACACCATTAAATTTGTAAAAAAAATATTAATATGATAAATAATTAACCGAACTGATATTAAACCATTAATAATTTATGTTACCAGTTTTTAAACCATTGATATTTTTTTTCTGCGTTCTTTAAGAGCAACTATTGTAATTTGTGGAAGTTGTTTCTTGATATGATTATCATATGAAATACATATAAAATAAGTTTACATACTTTAACATAAATTATAGAATAAGTTATAGATGCACTCACAGTACAAATGAAGTAATTTCTTCACATTTGAGCAGAACATATGTATGAGCTCTATGATGTTCATCATTTGAAATCCATCATTCATGAACTCCATCGAAACCAAAATTTGGATGATTAAAAACTAATAATTGATTGTAAATTTTTTCATTAACATTCTCCTTGTTTTGTGCCATGCAATTTTGTTTTGATTGATATTTAGATTCAAAATAATGAGATCATAAAAAAGAAAATTCCTCCTACAAATACGCTTCAGCAATTGAGCCTTCAACTGATGCTTTGTTACATACTTTTTTCTTCAATTTATACATGCATCTCTCGAATGGGTATATCCATTGAAACTGTACTGGACCTAAACATTTAGCTTCATGTGGAAAATGTAATATCATATGTTCTATTGAGTCAACCAAAGATTTCGGAAATATTTTTTCCCACTTACATATAATTACAGCAATATCTTTTTCCAGTTTACTTAGTGCATCATAGTCTATTGTCACTACACAAATATCTTGAAAAAAATATGATATGTTTGTTATCGAATCCCAAATCATAGAATTCAACAAACCAATGAATCTAATCGGCATAAGTCTTTCCATTATAACATGATAATCATGACTTTTTAATCTGGTAATATAACCATTCTTAACACATATGCCCAAATTGGAAGCATAGCCATCTGGAATCTCAAATATAAAATCCACTGACAAAATAGTATGTGACTCTCTTTGGAAAATGTATAAGATGCCTTTGGCTTCATTAACCTCTGTGATCTTACATTTTCAAATAGTTCAAGTTCTGGTCAACTGCAAATTTGGGAAAGATTGAATCGTGCCTTTATAGTATCTTTGGTCTAACCTAAACTGTATGAAATAAATTATCAAAAATAGTTCTTCTCAATATGCATGACATCAAACATGTGGCAGACCAACAAATCATAACAATATTGGAGATCCCATAAAATACTTCATTTTATCCAATTATGTTCTTTCCCAAAGCCATAAATTTTCGGTCGGTTTACTGTTGTCCAAAATGTGATGGGAGGTAATGAAAATAAAACTAATTTTAACTCTGTACCTGAGAAAATTTGTGGAGGTTCAACCCTTTCAATTATACCTTTTCTGAAATGAGATTTGTTCCTCTGAAAAGGATGATCGGTTGGAATTAATATGCGGTAACAGTAAAAATAGAAAGGTTTTTTTCATTGATGAGCATAAAGGCTTTGTTGACTTTCATACAGTAAGGACATGATTTCAGACCATGTGGACTCCTGCAAGATAACATGCCATATGATGGAAATTCACTAATCGTCCACATCAATGCATCTTTTAATATGAAATTTTGTTTTTCAGAAACATCATATGTACTAACACCATCACATCAAAATGCATTTAACTCATTAATAAATGGTTTCAAATAATCATCAATATTATTTTTTAGATGTCCTGGGATTAATATGGTCAAAAGATATCAGGCTCCTTCATCAACATCCATGGAGGTAAATTGTACGGAGTTATAAAGACATGCCAACATGAATACTGACTACCATAAGGACCAAACGGACAGAAACCATCAGTAGAAAGACCCAATAACATATTTCAGGCTTTTAATGAAAATGATGGATACATACAGTCAAAATGTTTCCATGAATCACCATCAGATGGATGATTCAAGATTTTATCAGTTGAAATCTTGGTTTTGTGCCATGACATCATTAACACTGTGTTCTGAGACATAAATAAATGATGCAACCTGGGTGTAAGGGAGAAATATATCAAAAAATTTACTAGAATCAATCCAGAATTCTTGGTTTGCACTTCTCTATACCTTTATTGTCCACATGTTGGATAACTACCAAACGAATCATTTTCACTAGAATATAAGATGCAATCATTTGGACATGCATGAATCTTCCGATTACTAAGGCCCAGAATATGAACCAGCCTCTTGCTCTCGTATTAATTTGAAGGAAACCCATTTCTGTTAGGTAACAATGTTTTAATCAAAGAAAATATTTGATCAAAAGAGTTGTTTGACATTGCATTATCTGATTTAATAGCCATAAATTTTTCAACCACTTCTAATTTTCTTATCTTGCAACCAGGATATAATGCATCCTGATCAGACCTCAACAAATCATAAAATTTGGACGGTGCCAACTCAGGAGTTAAATCTATATCATCTTGAGTTTCAGTTTGCTGAACAGATGGACTTGCAACATCATGCACTAAATTTTGAAACCGTGATGGATCTGGAATCAAGTTATTAGTATCTTCTCTGGAACTGCATTCTCCATGTTGATACCAAAAAACATAATATGGTAGAAAAACAAACCGTAATAAATGTCCCCCCAACCTTATCAAATGTGTCAAATGTTCTCAGAACACATTTGTTTTACAAGGACACTTTATTGTGCCTTCTGAAACATATTTTGGTTATGATGATTCAAATGATAAGAAAGCTTCAACACCATCAATATATAGAGGATTTAAACCAGAACTATTTGGATTTCTACACTGATTTATCCAAGCGCGATCAACTAATAATGATTGTTGTAGACTTCATTATTCTATATTTTTCTACAAAATATAAAATCATTAATATTTTTGTATAATTTGAAATTTTAAAAACAATATCTGAAAAAAAGATAAATAATAACAACTACTTCTAAATAATTACAATTACTTATGGGCGACACAATTTCTAGTGGATTGACGGCTACTCTTTTGTTCGATGCCTCATTTACTTGAATCTTTCTCACATAGAAATAACAATGAAGAATCAGATCAGAAATTTTCAAGTAAATGAGGCATCAGAAAAAAGAACCCCCTTTTTATCGATGAATCATCTTCTTGTATCCTTTACCGCCTGAACACATTATAAGAAATTTGGTCCTATGAATGCATATGAAAACTCTTGCATATGAGATTGGATATGCATATGTAGAAGTATTTTTTTCATAATGTTTTGAGTCGGTTAATGTTGAAAGGAGAAGAGTCATCGAGAAAAATGAGTGTCGTCAATCCACTAGAAATTTTTCAAGTTATTACATGTTATTATAATTTTTTACAATTTATTTTCTTCTTAATTGTTACTATTTGTTCATATTTGTTCTTATTTGTTCCTATTTGTTTTTAATTATTCCTAATTGTTCCTAATAGTTCTTAAATGTTCCTATTTGTTCCTATTTGTTCCTATTTGTTCCTCTGTGTTACTATCTGTTACTATTTGTTACTATTTGTTTCTATTTTGTTACTATTTCTTACTATTTCTTACTAATTGTTACTAATTATTACTAATTGTAACTAATTGTTACTAATTGTTACTAATTATTACTATTTGTTTACTAATTCTTACTAATTCTTACTAATTCTTACCAATTCTTACTATTTGTTACTACTTGTTACTATTTGTTACTATTTGTTACTATTTGTTTCTATTTGTTACTATTTGTTACTTTTTTTGCTATTTGTTACTAATTATTACTAATTATTACTATTTATTACTATTGATTACTATTGATTTCCATTTTTTACTATTTTTTACTATTTTTACTATTTATTACTATTTATTACTATTTAAAATATTTATTACTATTTATTACTATTTATTAATAATTATTACTAATTATTACTAATTGTTACTAATTCTTACTTATTATTACTATTTATTACTATTTATTACAATTTATTACTATTTATTACTATTTATTACTATTTATTACTATTTTTTACTATTTTTTACTATTTTTTTCTATTTATTACTATTTATTACTAATCATTACTAATTATTACTAATCATTGCTAATCATGACTAATTATTACTAATTATTACTAATTATTACTAATTATTACTAATTATTACTAATTATTACTAATTATTACTAATTATTACTATTTATTACTAAATATTAATATTTATTACTATTTATTACTATTTATTACTTTTTATTACCAATTATTACTAATTATTACTAATTATTACTAATTATTACTATTTATTACTATTTATTTTTATTTATTTCTATTTATTACTATTTATTACTAATTATTCCTATTTATTCTTATTTATTCTTATTTATTGCTATTTATTACTATTTATTCTTAATTATTACTAATTATTACTAGTTATTCTTAATTATTCCAAATTATGACTAACTATTACTAATTATTACTAATTATTACTAATTATTACTAATTATTACTAATTATTCCTATTTGTTCCTATTTATTCCAAATTATTACTAATTAATCCTAATTATTCCTAATTATCCCTAATTATTACTATTTGTTACTAATTAATACCATTTATTACTATTTATTACTAATTATTACTAATTATTACTATTTATTATTAATTATTATGAATTATTACTATTTATTACTAATTATTACTAATTATTACTATTTATTCATAATTATTACTATTTATTACTATTTATTCCTATTTATTACTAATTATTACCAATTATTCGAATTTATTTCTATTTATTCCTAATTATTTCTATTTATTACTATTTATTCCTATGTATTCCTATTTATTCCTATTTATTCCTATTTATTACTATTTATTCCTATTTATTACAAATTACTACCACTATTGGAAAAATACTTTATACTAACGGTTTGGAACCATTGTTATAGGCCTCCAAACCGTTGGTATTGCTTATACTAACGGTTTGGAGAACCGTGGCCAAGTAAGCCGTGAAGATAGGTTTATACCAACGGTTTTCCCAAATCCATTGGTATAGACCTATACCAACGGTTTTCAGAACCATTGGAATAAGTAATATGAAAAATCTGTACCAACAGTTCCATAAAACCGTTGGTATATGTATTTCAAAAAAGAAGCATTCCATGGGTTTTGATCTGAGTACCTCCGGTTTATTATTGAACGACCTATCCAATAACCTAACTTGACTTTTGTGAACATAATTTCATTAATGTATGTATATATATATGTATTGTCATAATTATTTTAAAATTTGATTTATTTAATGTTCTCGGTAAGAAGATTCCATAAAAATCAAAGAACATATACCAACGGTTTTGAGAACCGTTGGTATATGTTCTTTGATTTTGGGACCTATACGAAAGGTTTTGGCCAAACCGTTGGTATAGTGGGGACCTATACCAACGGTTTGGCCAAAATCGTTGGTATCGGTCCATATAAGTGACCTATACCAACAGTTTCGGCCAAACCATTGGTATAGGTCATATTTCCAGTAGTGCACTATTTATTACTAATTACTACTAATTATTCCTATTTAGTACTAATTATTCCTAGTTATTACCATTTATTCCTAATTATTACAATTTATTTCTAATTATTACTATTTATTCCTAATTATTGCTATTTACTCCTAATTATTACTAATTATTACAAATTACTACTTATTATTACTATTTATTTCTATTTATCAATGAAATATAGATAACAAAACAATTTAAATCTTATTTAATTACAGCTAATAAACTATAATTAAAATTAACCTTAAAATAATTTAATAAATACTAAATTAAATAAAATATAAATACCTTTAAACTTGATCTCTGATTGATATAAGCGCCTTCACAACTTCTCCGTAAAAAATATTAACTGAGAGAAATTTTCACTCTAAAATTCAAGTTTAGAGAGAGAGAAGAAGTGAGAAATGAGAGAAGAGAAAGAAAAACAGAGGGGGTATATATAGGTTAGATTAGTTATGATAGGACAGGTTGTGACGGTCTTACCGTTGCAAAAGGTGACTTGCCGACACACCTTTTGCGACGGGACAAGATCCCGTCGCAAAAACTTATTTACTGCAACCAATATTTGTGATGGGTCCCATCACAAATACACTCCAACCGACACACTATTTGCGATGGGGGGATCCCCCCGTCACAAATAACCTTCCCGCGCTTTGGCGCATATCCCGCTCCAAAGCATGCATTACCTTTTGCTATGGGACCCCAAATCTCATCGCAAATAACAAGTTATTTGTGACGGGACGAACCCCCCGTCGCAAATAACCCATGGGATGGATTGTTTGTGATGTGAACTAATCCCATCGTAAATAACCCGTCACAAAAGATTGTTTTTTCTGTAGTGATACATAGTTTCTAGGGGATGTATATTTATTATAAGCACTTTATACATGACTTTTCACACAAAGAAGAACCCCTTTCGAGATTAACTATAAAGGTTGTACAGATTATATGGTCAGAAGACTGTCAGACAACCTTTTAAAATCTAAAATGAAGGGTTACATTAGTGTTTAACATAATTTTATTGAATCCTGGTAGAAGCTATAAAATTTATTATGATGCATTAGGCATTGGGGTAGGATAAATTATGATGTTGGAAGATTAAGTTGTGGTGTATGGGTCTCTTTAGTTGAGATCCCATGAGAGGAATTAATCGATGAATTATCTAATGTTGGTATCAGTATCTCATGATTTGTTTTGTTGGTGGCATTACCAACTGGGAGATCATTTTTTGGGGAATACATATAAAAAATCCTCAAGTATCTATTTATGCAGCATGATCTTAATCATTGGCAGTGGAGGTTGGTTGACAGCCTATATTGGATTAACAATGATCATGGTTATATGTATAATATTCCCAATGATGTGGAGGATTCCTTGAGTTGAAGGAATTATGAACATGCTATGAAGGTGGCCAATAATGAGTAGTGGCTGATGGATATATTCTCTTTGATGCATTTATAGGTCGAGGAGTATCACAAAAAACCTACCATTATGACATTAGCGGTGACCTATTAACTCTTAGAGAGAATGAAGATGAAGAAACTATTAGATCCCAAGGGCCTAGTCCTATGAAAGAGTTTATGAAGCCATGACCTACCACTAGGATGCTTCATTGATGAGGATGTGATCTGGAACATTCATCAACATGTCTGGGTTCCTATAGAAATTTGGGTGGAATTGATACAATAGTATCATGATTTTAGTTAGAGGGTACATCATAGTCCTTCCAATATGTACGGTGACATATTATTACAAATTTGGTGGTCGGATATGAAAAGGGAGATAGCTGGGTTTGTAACTTAGTGTTCCACCAGTCAACAGATGAAGGAAGAACACTAATGGACCACATGGATTTTATAGATATTTCTCATTCCTAAGTGGAAATGGTGTGATGTCACTATGGATTTTATGAATGTATTACCAAGATCCCTTAGAGGAATTGATGCAGTATGGGTGATCGTCGATTGGATAATGAAGGTCTCTCAATTTTTCAAATATTAAGAAGACTTATTAGTGGATGAGCTAGGAAGGCTCTAGGCCAGGGAGATTATCTAAATTCATCATTTTCCATTGACTATTGTATTAGATAGTGATTCTAATTTAATTTCACTATTTTAGGAAGTGTTTTAGGTGGTGTTAGGTACACAGTCACTTTAGAGTACATCATACCTCCCTCATAACAATGGGAAGACCATGCTGTGGATACCATTTTTAGAGGATACAAATTGAGTATGTTTCCTTGATTTTGGAGGCTCATGAGAAAAAATATAAATCATGTTTACTTTTCCTACAATAATATATTTTAGGTAATACTTTAGATGGATCTTTAGGAGTCCCTACATGGTATAGCTTTTCGATCACCTCAATTATAGTTAGAGGTATGGGATGACACACTACAAGGACATCATCTTGTTTAGGAGACTTTAGAGTAGGTTGATCTGATCAGGAAATGAAAAGATATGGCCATGTCTTGGAAGAAATCATATGTTGACCGTCGTTGAAAACCTTTAGGGTTCGAAGTCAGAGATTGGGTTTTCATTTGACTGTCGACTAGACTATGACATCGATGGATTAGGAAAAAAGGCTATATTTCTCCTTGGTTCATCAAACCATTGAGGTTGTATAGAGAATCAGGGAAGTAATGTATCAGTTGTACTTACCTCATAGTTACCATGATATTCATGATTATTTCCATGATTTATAGAATCAATGATACTATTAAGATATGTCTCATATCTTTCTTCCTAATGTGAGTGAGTTGGAGGGAGATGCATCCATTGAGGGGAATCCAAGTCGCAACATAGATCAGAGCATAAAGGACCTATGTGGTATGCAAATCGATATAGTATGGATTTTATAGTATCATAGTAGAGTGTTGGATGATACAAGGTAGAAGGGTGCTAAACTACGTACTCAGTGGCCATAACTCATTCCAGATAATTATCTTCAACCTTAACAAGTGAAACTCAAATTTTTGTTGTCTGAAACAGAAGAGGCTGTAATAACCTAGTTTTTTATATGATGTATTGACCCTGAAATTCTTGGTTTATATAAAATTCTTATCATTATACATATTATTTTTATTCTAAAAAGTAATTGGAATTTTTTAGTTATTTTTTAGATCCCAAAACTCTGAGTTTTGGAGTAAATGGACTAAGAGCATGGTTTCTCTTAACTATACACATGAAGTTGCATGGTTTAGAATAAATATGAATTGTAATAGATATGGATGTATAGGGTTTACATGGAATGAATATGGATTATATATCTATGTGACAAGCTCATAAGATAGGGGATTTCACTTGAAGAGTTCTGAGAACATGAGGTGAACATGGTTTGATAAACCATGTGAGGGTTGTCCTTATACTATGCGATCTATACAGTTGGTTCATGGTTTGGAATAATATGTCTCCAAACCATTAACCTACTAAAAAAAGTATAATTATATTATTTCCCCTCTACCATTTTAATAACCCTTTTTAATTATCTTTTCCACACACACAACCCTTTCATCTTCCCCTTTGGAGCTCTCCCATGCTCGAAATCTTGGTTTGGTGATAACTCCTTGGTTAAAACACTAGTAAAAGTTTTTTTAGTATCATTGGATACAGATCATAAATATATTTCAACAACTTCAATCCTTATTTCCATTGTTTATCTACCTATGTTTGGTGTTATTTTTGTGCAATCTTACATTCCCAGTTTTTAAAGAATTATTATATTTTTTCATTTTCACCGGATTTGGTCCAAACAAAAGGCCTATACTAGATGACTCTTCCAAGGTATGTATAAGTATAGTGGTATACTAATTTTCCCTAAAATTCATGAATTTTATAGTTTTTTTCATTGTGTCGTATGCTAGTTTCACCAAGAGTTTTCCATAAACTTATTATGATTTAATTGGTTTCCCTATTTCAGAACCTAATGACTCTTTTAGATCCCTAAAGTCATTAAAATTTTTCATTCTCACCACGAGACACCCATTTATGTGTTTCCATTAAATACATATTCGGCCTTTGTGATTTTATAACCAAAACACCCATCTATTTGTTTGGCTTGACTCCAAATACATGCTATTATTAATGAAAATGACTAAATTATAGTGGTTAAGAACAACTAACACACTTACTTATATTATTGAATTAATAAATAAATTTATAAATATACTTGGTTAATTGGAATGAATTGGACATGGCCAATGTTACCCTTCCACACTTAAACCATTTTATTAATAAATGACTGTTAATCATAATAATTAAATTGAAGTATTAAATTGGAATCTTTATCTGATGGCCAATATTACACTTAATATACAGATACATGGTTCATATTAATATGAACTATAAACCTTGAAATCAATAAATTAATGGTAATAAAAAATTAAATGGATGTGTACAATTGCATGATTATTATATGTCCAATTTTACACTTCGTATTCATGTGCTTGGTTCTTTTATTATGGTACTTTTTCCTGTTATCGTAATGGTAAGACTTGAGATTGTGTTTGATTCCTAAGGGGAAGCCTTGATTACTCAGTGGAAATAACCCCAACTCAAGAGCCAATTGTCGTGGGAGATACCCACCATTGTATCTTGTTTTTTGTCTTATTATATGAATGCCTCAACATTGTATCAATGATTCACTTGACACTTTTATGGGTATTAGAATGGAATGGATACACTCAATGGATTCATAATGATGTCTTAGACACATAGAAAAATAGATTCACCCCATTGGGCCCATTTATACTTATCATAGGATTACATTGGATGATCTCTATAGACTTGGTTAAACTCTTTTATAGTAGAATGCCTTGGGTATACCCTCTTAGATTAACCTCAGAACCTTATAGAAAGATTTCATGAGTTATTTCAATGATTTCACGCGATCCTTGAGCTCATGGATGCACATTCCTCACCTCAAATAATTTTTTTATATTTTATTCATCATGATTATCTGTTTAGATATCTGTGACTCATGATGTATTGCAATACTATATGGACACCTGGGCACTAAACTACAACTCCAATCTAGAGCATATATATTTTTCCATGTGATTGTCTGATGTATGAATATATATATATATATATATATGGAAGTGGTACATAGACATTTCTGTCTTATCCCTATGTAGGTATGGTCATCCTAGTGTCCAATAATGAGCACGGTCTGATATGGTTGACAATTTATTCTTTTTAAACCACTAATGATTATAATAAATTCACACTATTACATTTAAATTCAATGGATTTATTTGTTTATACACCTTTGGTGGTGGGCTAAGAAATATATATCATAACTTATTTAGACCATCGATGAGTACTTTGAGAGACTTCATTGATACATATGGGTATAGGGAAAGAGCCTAGTTTTTGAAGCTTGATTAGTTGTTGTATGGCAGTAAGAAAGAACATGACTAATATAGGCTTTGTGATTCTATCTGTAAGTAAATTTTTGTTTTTTATATACCTGTATGTGTCTGTGCTACCAAGTTTTTATATTTATTTTTGTTTATAGACAAAAGATTACATTATTTGTATTTGGTAGTGGATATTACTATTTACAACTATATTTTATCTATATGATTAATCCTCCGCTGTCTATTGTTGTTATGATTCAGCCATTTAACAACTTATTCTACCAATGTGTTACTCTGATTATCAAGGTAAAATAACCTCATTATTCCACCTTATACACTCACCGCTTGTTTGAAGCCTCTTGCATATGGTGAGGGGCACATCGGGCCTTAGGACAGACCAGGTTTGGTTACAAATGAGTTAACCATGTTAGAAAGATTAATATTTATATTTCTCTACAATTCAAATCGTGGGAATTTTTTTGTTATAATTTTACAATATTTCAGGATTCCAAAGAATTTATCCATGAACTATTCTTAATATTACATGTCATATGTTTATGCAATCTTATATGATCCATATTATTACCTTTAACTTATGATATTATTTCTCTTATAAAACCCCTTCATTTGAATATTTATTATCCATTTCTGTTATAATTACATTGTATGGATATTTATTCCTTATGAATCTCAACAAATTTTTATCAAATTTTATCACCTATAGGGATTTTATTTCATCCTTTATTTTTTGTATATCCCCATGAATATCCATTTATTGATAGGTGTATGTTTCTCTCTTATATAATAAAATAATAAAGGAAGTGAATGATATTATACTTTATTTAAAATGATTTATGGCTTATCTAATCACTAAAATCCATTGGAAGCCAATATTTTTGGGCATTTATTATGTGAATTCCTTGATAAAACAGTAAAAATATTATGTGAATGAGTTCAGAGACATTAATATTAGTATTATAGAATATTATCACTACTGGAAAACTACCCTATACCAATGGTTTGGAACTATTGGTATAAGACTCCAAACTGTTGGTATAGCCTATGCCAACGGTTTGGAGGACCGTGGCCATGTAAGCCGTGAGGATAGGTCTATACCAACGGTTTTGGGAAAACTGTTGGTATATCCCTATACCAATAGTCTTGAGAAAACCATTGGTATATACCTATACTAACGGGTTGGAAAACCATTGGTATACATAATATGAAAATCAATACCAATGTTTCCATAAAACCATTGGTATATGCATTTCAAAAAAGAAACATTCTGTGGGATTTGAATCCATGACCTCTAGTTTATAATTGAACGACCTAACCACTAACCTAACATGATTTTTGTGAACATAATTTCATAAATATATATATTAGTTATCATAAATATTTTAAATTTTTATTTATTTAATGTTATTTGTAAGAAGATTCCATTAAAAATAGATGTACCTATACGAACGGTTCTCAAAACCATTTGTATAGGTCTATACCAATGATTTTGAAAACCGTTGGTATAGGTCCCTTGATTTTGGGACCTATACCAACATTTTTGGACAAACCGTTGGTATAGGGGGGACCTATACCAATGGTTTGGCCAAACGGTTCCATAAAACTGTTGGTATATGTATTTCAAAAAAGAAACATTCGATGGGATTTGATCCCAGGACCTCTAGTTTATAATTGAATGACCTAACCACTAACCTAACATGATTTTTGTGAACATAATTTCATAAATATATATATTTATTTTCATATATATTTTAAATTTTGATTTATTTAATGTTCTTCGTAAGAATATTCCATTAAAAATACATGTACCTATACCAATGGTACTCAAAACAGTTGGTATAGGTCCTTCGTTTTTGGGACATATACCAATGGTTTTGGATAAACCGTTGGTATAGGGGGGACCTATACCAACGTTTGGACAAACCATTGGTATATGGTCTCTATAATAGACCTATACCTATAGTTTTTTCCAAAACGTTGGTATAGGCCCTCTATAATGGACCCACACAAACGGTTTGTCCAAAATTGTTAGTATAGTTCTATATAAGTGAACTATACCAACAGTTTTGGCCAAACCATTGGTATAAGTCCAAATTAATGAACTATACCAATGGTTTGGCCAAAACTGTTGGTATAGGTCTTATTTCCAGTAGTGTCCAGATATTATTAGGGATTATTATTATGAAAATTATAGGAAATGGACCCTAAAAGATAAATATGGAGATGAAAGAAGTCATAAGTTAGGATTTACAAGTTTTTTAGGAGTTATTTATTATTATTTTGTAATTTATCTTATAAATTCTTATTAATTAAAGTATTCACATCCTAATAATTTCATTGTTTTAATTAATATCTATAAATAATAGGAATAATTTCAATAAAGGAAATTGGAAGCATAATGGTTTCCTCAATGAGATGCCTAATATGATAAAATTGGAGTTGAAAATGTCATGAACCAACCCAGGATGACCAAGAACTGGTCACCTAAGTCGATCTACATGAATACCCAAGAGGAGTTCATAGTCCTCTTAGGATGGAAACTAGTGTAGGGTAATTAATAGAGGAACTAAGGGAATGATTTCACCCAATAATAATTAAATGAAATAATAGAAATAAACATATTAGCAGAATATATATACATATATACATATATATATATATATATTCAAATAGAACATATTTTATTCACAAACATAAAATAAAACAACTAAAAAATGAATACTGAGCCTAACGACCATGACATCTCCATATGACCTCGAGGGTCACTCTCTGATACCAAAACCAACCATCGCCCACAATGATAAAAAAAATGATAAAACCTACCCCAATACATAAAAACAGGAAAGAAAATTGTGTGTCAGTATTAAAACACATTAGGCGTTCTTGAATATATCACTCCCCTGTCAACTTCCTTTAAATAAAATAATCATTAACTTTATGTTTGAGATAAAATATATAAAAGTAATATTTTCAACAAGTTTCTTCTTTAAAACATAGCACGGTCCAATTCCCATTTTCATTCCAAATCCAGGTTATTTTCTAAGAGGTCAACATTAATATTTTTCAAGGTAAAAGTGATGTTTTCATTTCAAAACAAGAAAAATAGAGTATAAATTGTTTTCTATAACCCTTAGAAATCTAACCCATCACTTTCTAGTGATATACAGGACACATGTGAGCAACACAATAATAACATAACAAGGGAAATAAAAATAATAATACAAGTGTAACCAACCAATAATAATATCAATCATTCAAAGTAATAAACTAGTGCCCAGGGACATGGAAAATACTAGGAGATGAGGGGAAAAATCTAGAACATATTATACATCTTGACGCATCCCAGAATGCATGCCTTTCTCAGTGACATCAAATTTCCCCAAACGATCGATTGCACCATAACTAGTCTAATCAAGGTGCATTATCCATTTGAAATACGACTAAAAAAATATCCAATTCTATATTATGGGACCCTATCCAGAGCATATTCCTAACTAGTGCCCCAATAATTCACCAAAAATCTACTAGTTATGAAAGGTTACAATTTCAAGAGTAAGAAGGGGTTGTACCAGCCAATTCCATCTAAGAATCCAATCACATACACATATATCATATAAAAATAATCCACACTACAACCACCACTCCGAGTCACCCCAAGGAACAATATCATTCCATACAACACACAGATACCAAAAGAGTCCACATGAAGGACATTCCATTCTGGTCAAAGTAAATGGGTCATAAGGAGTCCACAATTATAAATTTCCAGCCATTAAACAAAAATGGATCGAGAGGATTCCTTAGTGAAGAAATCTCATCTATTTGATATAAAAAAGGAAAGAAAATTATTTAAGGATATTTTTCAGTACAACATTTTTACTAACTTCACAAAAGTGCCAAATGGGCCTCAATATCCCTTCACAAAACCATCATCTCTTGAAGAATATAATATTCCATTCAAAAAATGTGTAAAAACATCATATTCTATTTCAAAACAATTTTAGAATAATCCATTTAGGCATTCACTTCTTGTTTTCAAAAAATCCACTTTAATTTAATTTCCAAATATGCCACATACCATTATCACATGTCAATCAATTTTCCAACCATGAAACATCCACCACTTTTAAATATAAAAAAACCATTTTTGAAACAAAACATCTTTTAGAATTCCAAAAATTCATTAAAAAAATGAATCCATGCATTAGAGATCCTAAAACACTCACAATGACCAACCATAATTTTTATCAAACACTTGGTGTCAAGTTTTTTTTCCAAACAATTCAATTTATCAGAAAACATGGAATAAATCACCACTTTACACACAAAAAATTATTCCAAAGATAATTAATTGATTTTTAACATGTAATGATGGTTTGAAAAGCAATAAACCAATTATTATTAAAAAATGAAAGTGAAATGGGAAATCTACCTCAAATATCATGTAGTTGTGAAACACCAAAAAAGAACCACTCCATGAAGGATCCAAAATAATAGAATAACCATGATAAACACTAACTAGGTAAAATCCTGAACATAAACCAATGGAAAACCTGAAATGTTTTTCTAGGGGACATTTAGAGAATAAGAATCGAGATAAAATGGAAGGAAAAAGAACGGGAAGAAGATGAGAAGATATTACCTTCATAAATAACCCATAAAACCATGATTAATCACAATATACACATATTAGGATTATAATAGAGGCAAATATAATAAGGGAGAGGCACTCTTAGGGATGTACGAACAAGGAGAAGGATAGAGGATGCATTTTGGGGTCAATATCTCAAGAGTTTGGAATAGGAATTTTACAAGTTTAATTATCTTGTAATCTTATACATTTTTTCCAAATAGTTTTCAAAACTAGGAACCAATCTTTCACAACTTACTAGAGAATAGGAGAACCTCATATGGAATGGCCACATGGTTTTTGAAACCATGAACCAATAGTTCCAAGTGCCTCCATCCCAATCCAAAACCCCATTGTATACTTTCTTCATGGTTTCCCTAACCGTGCATAGGTAATTATCCATTCCCCATACAACAATACATGAGCTACATGGTTCCTAGGCTAGGCCACATGGTTTCATCTAACCATGAACCACCTACTTCCAAGACCAAATTATCCGCATTTTCCAAAAACTCACTAGGTAACTAAGGAACAAACATGAGATAAAAAAATTTAACTCAAAATTTAGAACAATTACACCCAAAACGTGAGATAATACTAGAATCCAAAATCCGAACAAGAATAAATGATGAAATAAAATCCTGGTGTGACAATATTCCCCACCATGAAAAATTTTCTTTCCATAAAAGTCAAAACATCTCCAATTGATTAATCAAAGAATATGGATTTCCAAAACCATAGGATCAAAACTCTCTAACCAATAACACCTCAACCACCACTGAAAGAAACTCATACATATTACTAGTAATGAAACAAAGATCCCAAACAAATTCTCAAGAAAATACAGAACATTTCATACAACGTCTTCCACAACCATACTTCAACCAAGACTGTTGAGCACACCCCATGAGCCAATGTTTACTCAAATGATAAATTTTGAACCAACAACCCCAAACCAAACTAAACGATTCAAAGATAACACAAGTAAATAAACTGGATAAACAACATGGGATTCCCAAACAAACATCCAAATATTTGAAAATAACAAGCACCAATTTCTAGAAGGTACCCTAACAAGGCTTGCAGTGGGTCTCCCCACCTTGAAAACTGACCAAAATATACTAAAAATCCCTAATAATAGATGTCAAAACCCAATGAATGAAATATGAAATAAAAACAATAACCATACCATGATTCATCATTTCCAGGTAAGCACAAACCTGGACTAAAAATGACTCATAATTGTTATGAATAAAAGGATGATCGAGAAGAGATCAACATCTGAAGAGGAACCACCATAGAAATTTCAATAATAAGTGACTAACATTCCTCCTTACAACCACATAAGAAATTTTGAATCGCAAGGGTCACAACGAAGAAATGAGGTATCAATTCCATTTCCCAAAAAAAGAGATTGTTCTAGATGAAGATGCTATCACATAGAAAATTATGTTTTCCCCATTCTGTAACTTGAGAAAAATGTTATACAAAGGTCCCTCACACCCCTAGTATTTCATAAAATGTGTAAGCTTCATTTTAGTGCACGTGGCTAGAGCCTTGATGTCTAAATCATCCACTTCAATATAGTTAGAAAATACTAATTTCTGATTGGAAATAATTTTTAATTTAGAAATAAAAAACCTGCTTCTAGAGATTAGATGAAAGTTGTATTCCTCAATCACTCCAACTAACACAAATTCAACATGAACATCCTGCCTCACCACATCACCAAAATAGTTTAAACTGAACTCCAACACCTTTGACTGTAGATAATGAAAAGGACATATCTCAAAGCGGTAAGATTTTAGGGAA
Organism: Viscum album; assembly: GCA_963277665.1. Taxonomy (NCBI): domain Eukaryota; kingdom Viridiplantae; phylum Streptophyta; class Magnoliopsida; order Santalales; family Viscaceae; genus Viscum; species Viscum album. The sequence goes on along the minus strand of OY728157.1, from coordinate 1,706,733,299 downwards.
TAATCTATACCAAATTCATGAAGGTAAGGAACTAAGTCCACAAAAAATCAAAGAAAACTAATACCGATCCATCACCTTGTTATAGATAGCACATCTCCATTCCATTTCTCACCTTAACCAAATCATAGAAATACTACTTTATGAACGAAGCATGATGAATTCCTATGTAATATATTCCCAACACTTTTTTTAATAGACTAACTTCCACCAATTCCTAGTCATCCCTTAATGAATAATGTTAGTGAAAATAAAATTTAATGACTCTGGAAACAGAAGAATAATGAAAATTCTCTCAATTTTCCGCATCCACTCTTATAATTCGAGAGGATCTTCATGACCATAAAAGAGAGGAGGATTTAACTTTCAAAATTCAGTAATGAAGTCCTTTGGTTGGTCAACTAGAGAGTCCTCTAATAATAAACCACCCATAGATGTAACTATAATCTACATTGGACATTTTTTAGGGATATACAAAGAAATATGAAATTGAATAGTTTAATCAAGACTAACTCATTAACATGAGTTCTCAAACTCAAAACACCATAAAATAAAATCTTCAAAATCACAAGGAAACACACCATAAAAACATTTTATTAACAATACCTTACAATTTTCCTCCTTAAAACACTTTTTAATTAATAAAAACATGGTGGGTTACACACTCACTTATGGTACTCCATGGGGCCTCACATATGAACACTCCAAAGCCATCCTAGTCACTGGTCAACTCATCCCAACAAGGGCACTCATCTGGCCATTCCATCATCCATCCACCATTCCACATATATCCATGATTTTGAGAACCCATATAAATACCGAATTTAAAAAAAACTAATCCATTTTCAAAACAATACACCCATCCCAAACCTTTCAACTTCTATATTTACTCATATTTCAAAATTTATTAAAAATTTCAAAATATAGATAACCAAAAATAAAAAAAAATTTAAAACTCAAAATATCAATTCCTCTCATATTGAAAAATATAAAATCCCATGGATTCAATTGAGAACCAAATTTAACCCATTCAAAACATTTTCAGCAGCTCAGAAAATCTCATTCCATCAAGAATGATTTGATTAATCTCATTTCCCCTCATTCAATGTTTTTTCCTAAAATATATTTTAAAAATTATTCTTTCCATACAACCAATTTCAATGGACCCTAGGTTTTGTTAATAATAATATAATCGTGGTGAACCACTTCTCGTTTTATTGAAAAACCAGATTATAGAAATCCATTTCTTAAAGATTTCTCAAAATGATTCGAAAAAATAATTTTCCATATTACCAAAACCAAACTTTTACACTTCAAAATCTGACTTTCACAATTCAAAATTAATGGTTTTAAAAACAATTTTCAGAATCAAGGAAGATCAAAAAAAATCACAAGAGAAAACTAGTGTTGATGGGTGACTTATCCATATGGTTAATATCTATATGCCAATTTCACCACCATCATAGATAGTATTCTAAGACCTTGTCTCTAACTCCACAAGGATTTCTAGGCCCTGAAAGATCTCCGAGACCATTATCCCAACTCCATTTTCGTATCCCAAACACAGAACAACCAACAAAAACCCTATGAACCAATAATAATCTGGCTTCCCATGGAAACTCATGGTTTAGTCCAGAAAGTGTGTTCAAGACACTCTCCCAAAAATATATCCCAATCTCTGAAAATCCTTATACTTAACCATGATATCTAAAATAAAAAAGGGATATCTAAATTTTAGTTCCCCTAATAAACCATCCATCTCTAATACCATTTTCCACAAACCAACCTAGGTATCCCTAAACCGATCACCCGAGATGATCTAAAACAAGGCCCGAGAGGTGTTCTGGTTCCTCCCAAGCAAGAAACTAGTACCAATGCATCAATAGAAGAACTGATGGAATAATTTGACCCAAAAATAAATAAATTAAATAGAAAAATAAAAATAGTAGTTAAAAAAATATAAATATTCAAAATGAACATATTTTATACACAAACTTAAAATACATCAACTAAACAAAAAAGTGAATCTAAGATCGACAAAAACAGTGTCTCCATATGATTGTGAGGGTCACTATAAGATAAAAAAACCAACCATCACTCATGATGATCAAAACCAAGATGAAACCTATACCTAGAGAAAAAATGAGAATAAACAATAGGAATAAGTATTAAAACATAGCAGGATTTCCAAAAACAAAGAGACTCCTAATGAACATACTTTAAATAAAAGAAAAACCAACATCATGTTTGAGATACAATACATTAAATAACATTTTTACATATGTTACCACTTAAAAAAACACAATCCACTTCCCATTTTCATTCCAAATTTCGTTTCCTTTTCGAGAAGAAAAAAATAATATTTTTCAAGGGAAAGTTTATGCTTTCAATTCAAAAGAGTAACAAGAGAGTATACAATATTTTTCTATAATCCTTTGAATACCAACCCATTCTTTAAAAAAGACATAAAATGAAAATGTGAGAACAAAAAAATAAGAAAATAATGGAAATGGAAATAGTCTCACAAGAGTAACTAACCAATAAGAATATCAATCATTTACTATAGAAAACTAATTTCAAAGGAACATGGGAATCCCTAGGAGCATGGGGTATTAATCTAGAATATACTATAAATATTGACACATCTAGGAAAGAATGCGTCACTAAATGACAAAAAATTATCCCACATGCTCGATCACACAATTATTGGTCTGACTGAGGGGAATTATCCCATAGAAATAAAAATAAACAAAACATATAATTCCCTGTTATGGACCACTTTTCTAAGAAAAACCCTAACTAGTGCAGAATTTCTTCACATAAAACCCACTAGCTACGCAATGTTCCCATGTCATGAGTATAAAAGTGAGTGAGACAATCAATTCCATCAAAAAATACAATCACATAAAAATACATTATATATAAATAATGCACACAAAAAGAATCACCTCTAGCTACCCCATAGATCAATCTCTTGCCTTATAACTCATAGATCACAAAGGTGTCCATAACGAGGACTTCCCATTCTGGTAAAATTAAATGGTTCATGAGGAGTCCTCAATAAGGATGTCCTACCCATTCAACATAAATGGAACATGGGGATTACATAGTGATGAAATCCCATAAATTAAATATAAAAAAGGAAATAAAATTATTTGATGATATTTTCCATCACATCATTTTTACCAATTTCACAAAAGTTCTGAACGGGCCTCAATCTCCCTTCACAAAACCACCATTTCTCGAAGAATAAACTTCACCTTATAAAAAATAAGAAAACACATTTTGTAACATTTCACAACCATTTTAGAAAAATCCATTTAGGAATTCATTATATGTTTACAATCAAATCCACTTTCATTTAAATTCCAAATGGGCCACATGCCACAATCACATGTCATGCCATTTTCAAACCACGAATCATACACCACCTTCAAATAAAAAACATTTATAAAACCCATTTTTAAACCCAACCATATTTTAAAATGCCAAAAAATTCATTTATAACGCCAAACATTTCATTGACGATAAAAAAATACCCACAAATGCCCACCCGATATTTTTTCAAACAGTTGGTGTGAAACATTTAATAAAACAATGCCATTTAGCACAAAAAAAAAATAATAATTATCAACTTTTAACACCAAATAAGTAATCTAAATATCATTAATCGTTATTTAAAATGTTGGGAAGGCTCAAAAGGAAAGAAACTAGGGATTATTAAATAAAAAAGGAAAGTGAAAAATGAAAACCTACATCAAATCTCATGTGCTTAGAAAACGCCAACCCGGAATCACTCCATGAAGGTTCTAGAATCCAAAAAAAACCAAGAGAAACCATAACTAATAAACCCCCCCCCCCATAAACCAAGGTAAAACATGAATCCTATTTCTATGAGGCAATAGGAGATGAATACCCCAAATAAAATGGAATGATGTGGAAGCGGAAGAAAAGGATAATATATTTCCTTGAGAAATTACCCTTTAAACCTTGAAGAATCACTATATCCAGAACATTTGGAGTGGGGGAGATGCATAGAAAATAAGGGAGAGTCTCCCCTAGGGTCATAAAAATCAGAAAAAGGAAGGATACGTCATTTTGGGGTTAAAATATTGAGATGTTATAACAAGATTTTTACAATTTTATTGATTTTGGAATGTTGTGTGGTTTTTTGAACCGTGCACCAAATGTGTGAACTTTAATGAAGAAGAGGGATGCCTCACATGGGCTAGAAACATAGTTTCTCAAAAAATGAACCATTTTATCTAAATGCCTCTGTCCAAAACAAGAACCTCACTATAGGCTTCCCGTATGGTTTTCATAATTTCTGGAAATCCATGTGCTATGCCCCAGACCCAAAATAATGAGATATACGATTTCTTTGTCTAGACCTCACATATTCCTTTATCCATGCTCCAATCGCGTGCCACCTACTATGAAGAAAAAATTCTCCACTTCAATCCAAAAACACATGGGGAAATAAGGATCCTACACAGTATTAAAAATAACATGAGTATTAACAAATAAATTTAAAACCATCACACACAAAGATCAAGAGAAAACGAAAATCGGTAATCCAGACAAGAATAAATGATGAAAAAAAATCTAGCAGTGAAAGAAATCCCGATGATGGTAGATGGTCAACTAAACCATGTTAAGAATAATAACATGAACTATATGAGTCACCTAAATACATCAAATAAGGATTAAATTGTGGTTAAGTATTTTATATGAAAATAAATAACAAGTTTTCATGGATCCTATGGTCATCTTATCATAGTGTGATGGATAAATTATATATATATATTTTTTGTTACAATGATCTACTAAAAAGAATGTGATATTGGTTATTTATTACTTTGAATGAGAAATATATTAGTATATTTAATTATTAAGAATAGTATGCCCACGTAATTCATTAACTTGTAGGAATATGAATAATTTGAACAAATATTTTAAAATAAATATCATTCTTGGAATATGTGTGTTAAAATGTATAGGCTACATCAATGACCTATAAAAAATAAAGGATGAATCAATTGGTTTATAAATGGTAAAACACATAAGGACTATAAGGTATGCCTCTGTAATTTTCATTGACTCTGAAATCAAGGATATATACTTCTTTTATTGTCTAAAACCTAGTCATTAGATGTATTTACTGATTTAAGACAATAGATTTAATGAAAAAATAAACCACTGTTCCCTTAATGTGGAGATGGATATTGATGAATCATGATGGTCATATTGGACTGATGATAACAAAGAAGAATGGAGATTTACTTGAAAGGTTTAATTGAAAATCCTCATAGATGGAATAAGAATCAACTACTCTCATATCAAAAGTCTGAGAAGATAAACCCTAGAAAAAATATAAGATGAATTATGAAATTATTAATATCAATAAAATAATATAATATAACTAAATAATGTCAAAAAAAGATGAATTCAATCTTTATGATTGATGAAATGAATATTTTACTCAGTCCCCCACCCATCGTCCTAGATTCTATTTATTTTTATTACATTTACATGGAAATGAAATCTATATTTTTAAATAAAACACTAATATGAGTCAAATAATTAATATTACTCATAAACAGAAACCTAAATAATAAAATATCCAACATTTTATTCAATTATACACCTCCCCTTTTTCAATGTAAACACTGCACTTTTTCTCCAATATTTTTATTTCCAAAACAGATTTCATTTCTAAATATCTACCCAAATACCACTCCAAAATCACTTATCCATGTTCCAAAGTCATTTTCCTAGCCAAGTGATCCTCCTTTTATGTTTTTATAATTATTCCAGAGTTAGTGGCCCAAATATATATATAAAGATATCGAAACCCTTTTCTTCACATTAATATTATCATTTTACCCTTTCGTTAATATAATTAATCATTAAATGTAAAATTAGAAAAAATGGGTTCTATACATTAATAGGTCTATAAATATGAAATATTTATTATTTTTTCTATTCTTTTAAGAATTTATAAGAACATCATTCAACCTTTGGGGTTTTGTACTACCAAATTTAATGATAATTATTTATTTAAAAAACTTTCCACTATAAAATATTCATAAAAATAGATTTAATGATTCAATATAACATTAAAATTCAAATAATTTATTTATTTTTTATGGAATTATTAAATATATATATATTAATGATGATATAAAAATGGTAACAATTTATTTCATTTTTATCAATCTAAATCATGTATTTTAAAATGATTATTTTAATTTTAACTCTCGATTAAATAGTTAATGTAACTTCTAGAATGACATTAATAGTATACCATAATTATTCTATATCATAGGGATAATTTGTATAGTTATAATAGATCATTAGAATTACATCAAATCCAATTTTAGGCCATTATCCGAACAACCTTGAAATGATTAACACAAAAAAAAATTAAATGAATAAGACATGATGTTATTTTGATTATAGGAGTATAATAAATAGAAAACTATTATATATAATTTAATTACGAAATGAAATATGACTATTCATACGGTTAGTAGAGCATAAAAAAGAAATCCCAAGAATGTGGTGAGTTGTATTTCCGATATAATATCATTTATAGATGTATGTTATCTATCACCCTATATCTTAGCCTCATATTAATTATCCCTTCTAATTATTTTATTTATATGTATTTTCAATTAATTACCTATTATATTATATTAAATTATAAATTTTATTTTTAGTAATATATATTTTGTTTAGTTCCCATTAAAATATTTTATTTATAATATTCCCAACAATGGGAACAATTTTATTTTTTCTTCGATATCATTTTTGATTATTTCAATGATTATTTTCATCATATAATTCTACAAAAAACCCTACTTGTTTAACATAAAATATTTTGGGTTTTTATATTTATGGAAACCATATTATCTACATATATTAAACACTATTTTACCCATTTCATAAAAACATGAATTATTTTTCATATTTTCTTATTAGTTTTGAATCACTTTGAGATCTATTTTCATGTTCCATTATCTTCCTTATTATAATAATTTTCTAATACTCCTTAATTATTTCATTTCTTTAGATCCTACATGACTCCAATATATTTAAGGGTTTATAGATACATTATGTTACCCGTTTATTTCTCATGGGCATGCTTATGATTTATGTATGTTTCTCTTCATTAGGGAAGACATATGAAAGAAATTTTTGAAATGGGTGGTCCCATAATTTTATCTTCATTGATTTATTAGGTTATTATTTATATCTCATTATAACATTTTTTATGGGCATGATGTGATTAAATTTTTTCACAATGTCATACATGAGCTTCCTACCATTATCTTTTTCCATTATGCTATCTTGTCTTGGAGGTGATCATTGAGCTCTTTTTATGACGGAATTCCTAATGTGTGGGATATATTTTATTTATCTAATGATTAAATTTATAAAATAGTATTTATTATCTTATGATATGTTTCTATGTAATATTTCATGGTCCTTTTCCATATAATTCCATATGATGAGTATTTACATTTAAGACATCTCACCCCAAGTTAATCCAAATTTATCCCATAACATGACTTTTATGTACCCCATTATTTTATTTATATCACTAAGGTATCCCATGTAGTGATAAGATTAATGTGATCTCAATGATAATTTCAAAACTAGTCCCCACTAAAAATCCTACTTGATTAGTATAATATATATGAGGTTCCCCTAAATCCCACCTCTAATAAGCAAGAGGTTTGTGACTAGCACCGATGATGTTTTTCATAACTATGATATAAATTTTTATTTAAATTAATTGTTAATGTAATAAAAATTAATAATAAATATTGATATATATAAATGAATTATTAGAAGTTATCTAATACTAAAAATAGCTACATAAAACATAAACAGATCAATTTGAAAAAATATGAGGCTGATCTCCCAAAATACCACTCCTGCTACCCAAAAAGTTGTTGTATCATTCTTCCAAAATATATCTTAAAAAAAGTAAATATTGTTAAATGGTTATCACATTTGAGTACACATTGGGGTAGTACCTCATTGAAATACATAATCCATGTGAATTTATAGTGGTGGGATAAAAATTTGTGGGACAGATATGTCTGACTGGTAGAAAAAAATTTCAGTTCATCCTTACAACCATAATCAATGGTGATGTATCATATATCGAAATATATTCAACCCAACCAACTTACCTATCAAACTCTAATGTGGCTCTTCATGTAACACCCCAAGATATTATGAAAAATATTCTTTTAATTTCATTAATGACTTCTGTTGTACGCTACACCAAAAGGAGGTTTCACAACATGCATCCCTGACTTGTCTTGCAATACACACAATCGCGACCTTCCACGATAGTGTGTGTTGTACGCAATACCGAGTTTCGCTAAAAAACGATATGTTATATAAACTAGCAGTTATGAATAGTAGTACCCACTTTTTTAAATTTTATAAATTTTATCTTTCAAAATGGACTTCATTTTTGGATTCAAAATATCGAAATTATCCGAGGATAAATTTTTGGTATTTTTCTGAAAACATTCAATTTTTTATGAATAGTAAAAACACTGGGTTACTATTCAAAAACCGGCTTTTTATTTAAATAATTATTTATTTTATTTAAATTTATTTTAGGTCAAAATTGTTACATTATACTTATATAAGTTTAATTTAAGTCATTGGAGTCATTTTATAATAATTTTAGATATATAAAAATTTTATTGGACTTTTCACCCTCTTTTACCCACCTCCTAGGAGATTTTTCAAATTTACATAAAACATAATTTTACCGCTTCTGTGAGTGGAATTTCGAAAATCCGAGAGACAGTTAATATCAAGGACTAAAATTTGGTTCAATGAGATGAAAATAATTTTTGGTGAATAGTAACTTTTTGCTTTTTTTAACCACGGTTAAAAGAAAATAGGGTAATTAAGGGTAAAAATGATATTATTACCCCAACACATGTCCCAATTCTATTGGATAATTTTAATTCGACCAAAAAACCCTTAGGAATAAAATATGACCATTTAGGCCCACTTGGATTAGATTAGGACATTTATTATTAATTTATTTAAAGAAGAGTTAAAATAGTTAAAATCAAAAGTTTAATAACTAAATCATTTTTAATATAGGGTTATACATAAGATAAACACGACTATAATTATTAATTATAAAGATAAAAAGATTTCATACATAATGATATTTTATTTATAATTTTTAGACATTGAATAATTTTATTTATTTATGACACAATGATGATGCAGAAATTATCTTATTAATGATATATTGACATAATTAATGTTATAAATTCCGAAATAAATGTAATTTGAGACTTTTTATGAATTCCACTAATTATATAGGTTAATATGACATGTTATTATTTATTTAAGTAATTTTTTTCGAACTAATCATGCTGTTATAAATTTTCAAAAAAATCAAATACCAAATAGTGTCAAAATTGACATAAAATAGTTTTTAAAACAAATATTATATTATGAATTGTTATTTTATTCATAAAAATCTAAGTATTGGACAAATGACTTAGATAAGGTAATATATATTAATAATAAACAACTTGGGGTTCGTTTTCCTTGTTATAGTATGTTTATTATCCTTATAGTGTAAGAAAACAAGAAGACACTGTAAAAGAAAAATTATTTCACTTAAAGATAAATCTAAATGATAAGGCTAAAATAGAAACGTAAACTTGTCTAAATTATATTGTCTGAGAGGCTTTCGACCCATCTCCACCATAGATTAGAAATTAATAAATTTGGAGCTATTAAAAAATTAATATGACTTTATAATAAAATAATATTTTTTGTTTTTCCTAAGGTACCCCTCTCCTCCCTTATAAAAAGGAACCTCCTCCCTCTCCTCCTCACACCACATTGAGCCTTCATGCTCGGCCAAAACCTAAAAAATTCTCTTATCCACTTACCTATAAACATCCTAGAGGTTCTGGTCTTCTTCAAATACCAATCTTAGTGCCCTAAGAGGAGGTTTCAAAAAGGCGTGTCGAAAGAAGAGGAAATATCTGTTACCGATTCTTTCAACTTTATTTCGTCTTCCACTTCTTCTTCTTTAGTTGTTTCATTATTAAGTAATTACATCAGTATCACTCATATACTGATATGTTATTATAAGTATGAAACAACCCTATTTCACTCCAATTCTATTAAATAATTATAGGAACGATATCATCGCTTGTGCATACGTACGGACTACCATCTCCACGACGCGATGAGATTCACTCTCCATGTTAACCATTCAAGAATGATTATAAAGTATACATAATAAGTAATAATGAAATATATGACATAATAATGCTACTAGATTTATGTGTATATATATATGTATTTCATCTAATTAATTCCATTCAATTCAATAAGGAAACGAAAACAGCGTTCATGCGTACGTACGGCCTACCGTCTCAATGAACGGTGTATTTCTTTTCCATTTATCGATCTATTATATATATATGTATATTATAAATATATTTATATATAAATCATGTTTTACATTATGGATTTAAGTAATCATAATCTATGTAATCATATGAATAATTACAATTTAAAACACGAATGAAAAATGAAACGATATTACCCAAAATGATACTTTAACATGAATTAAAAAAACGGGTAATATAAAGTCATAAGTGAACCATATATGATATAATTACAATGAATATGATTCATTAATAAGTCAATGACATTATTTAAATAATTATACAGGGGTTTTGGATACGTAAGAATCATATCAGACCTAAGGTAAGGGATAATTATTCCAATCTCATTCTTATCTGAGATTGTTTACTTATAAGTATTTACTGGGGGTTATGTTTATTATCCATGTCCATATGCTCTCAAAATGTTTTCATAAAATGTTTAATTTCATCCATGTATGTTTAAGACATTTTTACCCTTTTCTTACATTTACCACATCATATGGAAGGAATCTTTCTTTTGTTTACCATACGAGGTACTTTTTGACTTTTCCGACAAAAGTACGAGGAGATTGTTATTTTTAACTTATATGGAATGAATTGATTTTTACGGTTTTATAAAGCCTCATTTTCATGAAGCTTACTATACATGATTTTATTACTATTTTCAACAAAATAATTTTATTTTAAAAGTGAATGGCATTTTTTTAAAAGACAATGATTTTGACAAAGAAAGGATATTTTCCTCAAGAATTCATTTCAAATGTTTTATCAAAAACATTTTCTATCTAAGATTACAATATTTCATATTTGTATGTTTCAAGGTTAATGTCTCTATGATTTACATGGTTCCATTTTCTTATGATGAAATTTCCATTTGTTTTATATGGATTATGAAATGATGGGATGATGTTTATGAAACCCATTTTATTCTTTGGGTTATGATGAATGTTTTAAGTTTATTTTGTGGCACAAGTAAAAATGATTTCAATATGAGATGTATGGGACCTATATCTCCCTCTAATGAATTGGGTAATGATTTATATCTCATGATATAAACATGGCTGGAATGGTAAGTTAATCCGGTTCAGTGTTATATGACTGAAATGAGGAGTGAACTCGATTCAGAAAGGTATTTTTTCCACTAAGATGGTCTTGGCAGCAATGCCTTGGCTACTATGGAAATCATGACATGTGCTGATTTTTTTCCATAATTGCATGCTTTATTCCCATTATATTTTATCATGATTGATGTTCCATTATGATATATGCCTTACGTAATTCCATGATTTATGTCTTTTCTCATGATTTTGATGTTTAAATTTCATGTTCAATTTTTTGCTTTCAAATGTTTATGGATTGTATTATGTTTACTATGTTTTCCCTTACTGAGCATTTGAGAGAACCCTTTTTATGTTTTCATTTCCCAGGATATAAGGACGGTTTTTAGGTAAGAAAAAAAGTAATATCTTTATGGGAGATGATGATGATCTTTCACTATGATTAGAAGATTATGTTCCATGTTTCCAAAGGCACTAAACTATTATGGTCCATTGGTGTCTGTTTTTTTATGTATTAAGTATTCCGAAAAATTAATGTAATGTCCATGTACGTCAAGCATTGGGTCTCTAGAGTTGGTATCAGAGGAATGGTTTTGTCAACCTTTGGAAACTAGGATGAAAAAACCATAGTGAGATCCCTAGAGATATTTCTAAGGTATGTCTAGGGATGTCCCTAAGGTAAAGTATAAGTATAGGATATTGTCCTAGAATTACGGTAACGATATTAGAATTAAACCTAATATGTTAGATGTAGAAGGTACTCCCCCTTGATTATGTTATTTTCCTTGTATGATTTTTGCCTCTCACAGAATTCTTTTTGTGTTTTAGTCAATGGAGAGAACCAGAAGGAATTCGGTTAACATTGAATCCAATGGTCAAATTAGTGACTATGAGCAACAAAATTGCATAATACCTAGAGTGAAAGATATTGTGATTATGTCTAATCAGTCATCGCGATATATGATTAACAAGGTGAAATATTGTGGTATGCCTAATTCATCAAATAAGAGGAAGATAGACTTTTATGCATGTTCGCATGTTGATGATCATAAAAAAAGGAATATTGAGATTTCTAAAGAAGGGAAGAAGAACCTTGAGGAATACCTAAAATGGAGGGACAAATGTTATCTGTGTGGAGAAAAGGTTCATAGAGTGATAGACTGTTATGGAGTTCAATGACTTATTTGTGGAGAACATGGGCATTACCCCACTCAATGCCCTGACCTAAAAAGTTATTTCTATATCAAGGAAGGACATATTCCAGGAAAATAATTGAAGAGGATGGATTGAAGAGTTTATGTCTTGGTATTCAAGAATAATGTTGTTGAGGTACTTCTATGGTGTATTAGAATGTTTTTGTATTAGTCTATTGTGGTTTTCAATAATTTTATGGTACCGGTAACCATGAAAAGTGATTCAAATATTTTGGAAAGCAGATCATCTGCGCATAATAAAGGGATAAGGAGAAAATTAAATGTTTGACAGTATTAATGACCTCATTATTGATATAAGGACTAAGTGATATCATGGGTTGATTATATAGAATTTTGATAATTTTGGTGTGTGGAAAGTGTTAACTTTTAACTGCACTCCAGTTTCACTAAGGTTCAATCGGTATTCATTTTCAAGAGAATACATGATTAAGGCCTTAGAACGTTTGGAATGTGATCAACAAGACATATCTTATAATATACGGGGATCAAGGATGGTATTAACATTCTTGTTATATGAACTCTTTGGTAATAGTTTTCACTATAATATGAGATTGGACAATAGTATTTTGGATAAACCTAAATATTGGAATGGAATATGTTGGACATAAGTTAGTATTTTTTATGGCTAGAACATTTTCTATATTATTGATGGAAAGTTATAATAATGTATTTTTAGAAAACAAAGGACATCCTGCAGGACGGGCGACAACCCATCACATCGGACATGTCTGTGGGAATCAAAACCACAACCGAAGTGCAACTTGCCTTTATCACATACCACTGGCCTACAGGAGGTCCCTGGTTAGTAGAAACTAGTTTTATTTTATTATATAGGATTATAGATGAAGTATAAGTCCATTTTGGAATCATATATGATTAATATCACTATAGATGGAATTATGTATATAACTTTTGCAAACTTATGTTTGAGACAGATGGAATGGCATACCATTCTATCACATGATCTGCTAAAACTTCACGAATGACAAATTCAATTTCATTTATTAAAGAGATGAAGTGTAAATTGGTGAAGGCACGAAAAACGGTGAGATTATACCAAAATAAAGTAAGTATTTATTCTAATTCAAATTCTTCAACTTTAGAGAAATGATATGGAAAACCAAAAATGTTGTCCTAGTGCCCTTATATCCAATGAATCAGATGGTACCCTAGATCATCACAAATTTATTGATTTGTGATTGTTGGATTTTTCAAATCTATCTTCTCTACCACTCTCTATCAGAACATGACGGTTAGATTTCTCTTCCATATCCATATTTTCACATATGTTCTCCTATGTGGAAACTCAGTGATTAGTCAATTTGGGTAACCGTTACATTTCAAACTTTAGTTTTTAAAGGCAAGTTTTGGTATTCCTTTTTACGATGTGGGTTTCTATTAAAGAAACATTCAAGTAGTAAACCATTTATAACCCCGATGAATTTCGAGGGCGAAATTCATTTTAAAGGGGGTAGAATGTAACACCCTGATATTTTATGAAAAATATTCTTTTTAATTTCATTAATGTATTGTGTTGTCCGTTACACCATAAGGAGCATTCACAACATGCATCCCTAACTTCTCTTGCAATACACGCAATCACGACCTTCCACGATAGCGTGTATTGTACGTAATACCGAGTTTCGCTAAACAATGATATGTTATATAAACTAGCCGTTATGAATAGTAATACCCACTTTTTGAAATATTATAAATTTTATCTTTCAAAAGGGACTTAATTTTAGGATTCAGAATATCGAAATTACCCTAGGGTCAATTTTTGGTATTTTTCTGAAAACTTTCAATTTTGATGAATAGTGAAAACACTATGTTACTATTCAAAAACCGAATTTTAATTTAAATAATTATTTATTTTATTTAAATTTATATTAGGTCAAAATTTATACATAATACCTATATAAGTTTAATTTTAGTCATTGGAGTTATTTTATAATAATTTTAGATATATAAAAATTTTATTGAACTTTTCACCGTCTTTTACCCACCTCCTAGGAGAATATGAAAATTCACATAAAACATAATTTTACCACTTCTGTGAGTGGAATTTTTAAAATCCGAGAGACACAGTTAATATCAAGGAGTAAAATGTGGTTCAATGAGATGAAAATAATTTTTGGTGAATAGTATCTTTTTACTTTTTTTACCACGGTTAAAAGTAAATAGGGTAAATAAGGGTAAAAATAATATTATTACCCTAACACATGTCCTAATTCTATTAGATAAGTTTAATTCGACCAAAAACCACCTTAGGAATAAAATATGACCATTATGGCCCACTTGGATTAGATTAGGACATTTATTATTAATTTATTTAATAAAGGGTTAAAATAGTTAAAATCAAAAGTTTAATAACTAAATTATTTTTAATGTAGGTATATACATAAGATATATTTGATTATAAATATTAATTACAAAGATAAAACTATTTCCTACATAATGGTATTTTATTTAAAATTTTTAGACATTAAATAATTTAATTTATTTTTGACACAATGATGATGATGTAATTATATTATTAATGAAATATTGACATAATTAATGTTATAAATACCCAAATAAATGTAATTTGAGACTTCTTATGAATTACACTAATTTTATAGGTTAATATGTCATGTTATTATTGATTTCAATAACTTTTTTCGACCTTAGAATGCTTGTATGATTTTCACAAAAATCAAATATAAAATAGTGTCAAAATTGACATAAAATAGTTTTTAAAACAAATATTATATTATTAATTGTTATTTTTTCCCTAAAAATCTAAGATTCATAAAAATGACTTAGATAAGGTTATATATATAAATAATAAACAACTTGGGGCTCGTTTGGCTTGTTATAGTATGTTTATTAACCTTATAGTGTAAGAAAACAAGAAGACACGGTAAAAGAAAAATTATTTAACTTAATGTTAAATCTAAATGATAAGGTTAAAATAGAAACCTAAACTTGTCTGAATTCTATTGTATGAGAGGACTTCAACCCATACCCAACTTAGCTTCGAAATAAATCAATTTGGATCTATTAAAAACAGAATATGACTTTATAATAAAATAATATTTTTAGTTTTTCCTAAGGTTCCCCTCTCCTCTCTGATAAAAGGGCACCTCCTCCCTCTCTTCCTCACACCACTTTGAGCCTTCAATCTCGGACAACCCCTGCCAATTTCTCTTCTGTACTTCCCTACAAACATCCTATAGGTTATGTTCTTTTCAAAGACCAATCTTAGTTCCCTAACTGGAGGTTTCAAAAATGATTGTCGAAAGAAGAGGTAATATCTGTTACCGATTCTTTCAACGTTATTTCTTCTTCCACTTATTATTATTTAGTTGTATAATTATGAAGTAATAAAATCAGTATCACTCATATACTGATATGTTATTATAAGTATTAAACAACCCTATTTCACTATCTATCCATCCTACGGAAAACTAAATCAAGGCACGTGCGTACGTACAGAATTCCATATCCACGACGTGGTGTAATCTGTTTTCCATCAACACCTTACAAGGATGGGTATAATGGTGTAAATAATAATTATATATGGTTATTATATCATCATACTGATTCTAATATATTATAACATTCTCTCTAATTCTATTCAATAATTATTGGAATGATATCATCATTGGTGCGTGCGTACAGACTACTATTTCCACGACGCGATGAGATTCACTCTCCATGTTAACCATTCAAGAATGATTATAAAGTATATATAATAAGTAATAATGAAATATATGACATAATAATGCCACTGGATTTATTTATATATATATTTATTTCATCTACTTAATTCCATTCAATTCAATAAGGAAACGAAAACGGCGTTCATGCGTACGTACGACCTACCGTCTCCATGAACTGTGTATTTCTTTCCATTTATCGATCTATTATATATATGTATATTGTGAATATATATTATATATAAATCATGTTTTACATTCTGGATGTAATTTATAATGATCTGTGTAATCATATGAATCATTAAAATTTAAAACACGAACGACAAATGAAACGATATTACCCAAAACTCTACTTTAACATGAATTTACAAAAGAACGGGTAATATAAAGTCATAAGTGAACCATATATGATATAATAACAATGAATATGATTCTGTAATAAGTCAATGAAATTATTTAAATCATTATACAGGGGGTTTGGATATGTATGAAGCATATCAAACCTAAGGTAAGGGACAATTATTTCAATGTCATTCTTATCCGAGATTGTTTACACGTAAGTATTTACTGGGGGTTGTGTTTATTATCCATGTCCATATGCTCTCAAAATGTTTTCATAAAATTTTTATTTTCCTTCCATGTATGTTTAAGACATATTTACCCTTTTCTTACTTTTACCACATCGTATGGAAGGAATATTTCTTTTGTTTACCATACGAGGTACTTTTTGACTTTTTGACAAATGTACAAGGAGATTGTTATTTTTAACTTATACGGCATGAACGGATTTTTACGGTTTTATAAAGCCTCATTTTCATGAAGCTTACTCTACATGATTTTATGACTATTTTCAACAAAATACTTTTATTTTAAAATTGCATGGCATTTTTTAGAAAAGAAAATGATTTTGATGAACAAAGGATATTTTCCTCAAGAATTCATTTCAAATGTTTTATCTAAACCATTTTCCATCTAAGATTACATTTTTTCATATGTGTATGTTTCAAGTTTAATGTCTCTATGATTTACATGGATCACTTTTCTTATGATGAAATGTCCATTTGTTTTATATGGATTATGAAATGATGGGATGATGTTTATGAAACCCATTTTGTTCTTTGGGTTATGATGAATGTTTTAAGTTTATTTTGTGGCACAAGTAAGAATGATTTCATTATGAGATAGGTGAGACCTATATCTCCCTCCAATTCATTGTTTAATTATTTATATCTCATGAGATAGACATGGATGGAATGGTAAGTCAATCCGGTTCAGTGTTGTAGGACTAAAATGAGGAGTGAACTCGATTCAGAAAGGGACTTTGTCCTCTAAGATGGTCTTGCCAGCAATGCCTTGGCTACTATGGAAATCATGACATGTGCTAAATGGTTTCCGCAATTACATGTTTTATTCCAATTATATTTTATCATGATTTATATTCTTTTATGATATACGCCTTACGTACTTCCACGATTTATGTCATTGGTCAGGATTATGATTTTTAAATTTCATGTTCATGTTTTTGATTTCAAATATTTATAGATTGTTTTATGTTCACTATGTTTTCCCTTACTGATCATTTGAGCTCACCCTTTTTATGTTTTCTTTTCCCATGATATAAGGAAATGTTTTAGGTAAGAAAATAATGGATGATCATTATGGGAGATGTTGAGGATCTTTCACCAAGATTAGAAGATTATGTTCTATGTTTCCAAAGGCACTAAACTATTACGGTCCTTTGGTGTCTGTTTTTTGTTATGTATTAAGTATTCTGCAAATGTAATGTAAGGTCCATGTACGTCATGATTTGGGTCTCTACATTTCACTCACCCCTACATACCCCATAATCTCATAGGGTCCAATGTTTTCTCATTATAATCAGTTTTTAAGAACCATATTGAATTACAAACCACCACATCCACAAAACATCCACTCCATGAAAATCATCAAAATATCATTACATCCTTCACCATGCGAAACTCCCCACAACATCATAACATATTACACATCATGAAACTCACCCCAATATCATCACATCATGCACCGTGCACAACCCACTGAAACTTCATGAGATGCAGTATCACTTCAACACATTTTATAAATATATTTCTTCATAGCCCAAAACATTACATGACCCCAGGCCATAAAATTTTAATGGATTAGTGTTAATCTTAGGACCATAATCTATTTCTAACCATGATATGTGATCTAGTCATAATATTGACCCAATATAGATCATTTTTATAGTATCATAAAATCACATAAAATTGAAATAAAAAAGAAACCATTCGAATAACATTTGAAACTTAATTAAAAATAAACAAGGAAATGAACAAAACAGTAATAGGTAATGTAATATATTGAGCATTTATGACCAATATTAAAAAAATAAATGCCTTAGCTAATGAATTAATTAAATCATCAAGTAAATATTCTTAACATATAGTTTACCAAAACTAGAGAACCAAGATAAATTCTTAACTAACCTGTCAATTTTTACATTAGATTATTATAATTAATCAAATAGATAATTAACCATATCAGGTTAAAATATGATTACCTAATAAATGATTTTTACTTTACTTGAACATGACCACCCGAGATAATTCCAATAATGTACTACCAACTTAATAACACTTCATTTTTTATTAACATATGTATAAAATTCTAAAGTTATATCGTTTGATAAATCCAACACCTTTAACTCATGTAATTAGGAGAAGTGATAATAGAAAAAATTCAATTAATTATAAACTAATTACGTCATCAATAAATTACTTCAAACTCTTGGGATTCCATTTCAAAACCATCAAGACATATTCTTACCTGACCTATTAATTATTAACTTACAATATTCTAATTAATCAGTTAGTTAATTATATATAACTGTATATAATATATTTACAAAGGACTTGATCTTGAAATAACGTACATGTCATCCTAGTAATATAACACCAATAATGTATTGACCACTACTCAACAATTAATTAATTTATTTACCGAGTTATATAATTTATATTTTCAGTCGTGTGATTAATCCAATTCAATATCCCTTTGGTTATATTGTTCAATGCATCAACTAAAGTGTAGATTTGTGCCTTTGTATTACTAAGACTAACACTTCATCATTATCCTACTAACAAATAAGAGAACCCAAAAAACAATAATTGGAAGACTCTCCAAGCCCATATAAACTAATAAATACAAAGAGGCACCCCCACTTTGGTCCTACCTCTAATCCACTCAAATCCCAACACCTATTGTCAAACAATAATAACCCTACGTCTCCATTTTTATTCTTCTAGCATGAATAACATTTCAACTACACTGTCATGGAAGGAAACAGTATACCAACTCCCTTAAAGGACATTTTAAACTACATTGTACAATTGAAGGACTAAACCACAACTATAATACCTTGATATTTTATGATTTTTTTCCAAATTTATATAATAATTTTTATATTTTTCATTTCACACAATACTAAAGATCGATTTTGTTACATAAAAGCACTATGTTTGGATTGAATTATGCAAAACCCTGATTTAGGAAGGCATTACATGCAACACTTAGATTGACATTCAGTATAGGACACACTATTCTTTTCTTTTCATACACATAATAGTGAGTTCCATTGATATCTAGTGTTACACGAAAGATTTTGTTTTAACAAACTACAATATACTAGTAATATTTTAATAAAAATATTATTATAGTTACAAACTAGACTTTAGAATGGATGTTATGACTGAGATTAAATAAATTTAAAAAATATTATTCACACACTTATATAAAATGAGTCATTTTATTATCAATTCGTTATAAATGAAAGTAAGATTAATTTGAAATTAATGAAATTACTTTTATATGAAAACTATTCTCCTTTGTCTCAATAAATTAGAAAACCACTTTTTGATTAATTTTTTTATTAAATTTATATATTACATATTAAATAAAAAATACACTCATCCAAAATATTTTATAGGCGTAAGAAAAATATAAATCCAATTTTATGAATAAAAAGTGGTATTTTTCAAAAAGGTATTTTTAATGCCTTTTAATGGAGAACATATTTTAAATATAATTTTTTTCACTTTTATAGTTTTTATTTGAAAAAAATGTAATTTTTGAAATATTAAAATAAATCTTTACTTTTGGTTAATTTTAGGTACCTTTTTTAGAATTTTCTTTTTTTGATGAATAATGAAAAACACTGAATATTAATTTAAAACAATTGTTTCGCCTAATTTATTTATATAGTTAAATTATATTTTAATTTTATTTAAAAGTATAATTATATCAATTATACATTAATTAATACTATTTAGGTCATAAGAACCAATTTCACATTGAAATTTTCAAATAAAAACATTTCAATATTTTTGGATTTTTTTATTTAAAAACTTTTTTTCTCATTCTATCTTCAAGATTAATTTTAAATTAATTTAGGCTACTTCTAGGATTATAATTCCTAAAAATAGATTTAATATTTGAAATAAAATTAATTTATTATTTCGAAAGTGGTCAAATAAGTTTTTCACCAATATTATTAGTGAAGGTTATTAAATTTAACTACAATGATTAAGGTAAAAAATATTTCATAGTGGTTAAATGTTAATTTAAGGGGCCAAATAACCTAAAAAGAAGTATAGAATATATTTTCTCCACATATTTATACCAATTACCCTATTTTATAAAAAATTAAAAAATTATTGGAGGAACATGATGTAAGAGAGACCTCTTAATAGTTTTTACATTTTTATATTTACAAGAATTGCACTCCTTCGGCACTATAAAAAGGGAACTCATTGGCCACCCCCACCACCTCACTTATTAACACATATAAAAAACTTTGGATCATCCAAACCATACCAAAATAAGATCACAAATTCCCTCCTCTTTTTCTAGAAGCCTATCTTTGGGCATAATGAAAACCAAGTTGTCCCTTTGGTCCAATCCAAAAAGAATTTCCCAAAGAAGGGGTAAAATATTTCAATAAGATGTTTTGTTTTGTTTTATTTATCCACCACCTCTATTATTATTTCATCCTGATAACTTATTTAACACCTTGATATTTTATGAGATAGATTTTTTTTAGTTTCTTTGATGTCTTGTGTTGTACGTTACACAAAGATTAGTGTGCGCTATACGCAACACCGTATTATCTTGCAGTATATGCAACACTATTCTTGGATTATGATACACACAATTCCAGGTTCTTTCGATATAATTAATTCAAACAATACTGAGTATAAGTGATAACTAAATATTATAACTTAGTCATTATAATGGTAGGTATGAATGGTGTTAACATCTATCTAAAAAACTATTTAAATGAAAATAGTTGAGTATATAAAATAATAAACTCACTCTTTATGGATTTTATAAGTGAAATATATATTTAATATATTAAATTTAATTTTTAAAATTAATAATAAATTTTTGTAGATATTATATAAGAAAAAATACAATTTTTCAGATAAAAGAATAATTTTCAAAAAAATACAGTTTACTGCCTTTAGATGGAGAACCTATTTAAAATATATATTTTGATAATTTAATAAGTTATATTTGACATAATAAACTTTTTATAATTGTATTTGGGACCTAAAAAGTATCCTTTTAGGAAATTTTGGTATTTTTCTGTGGAAATTTATATTTTAATGAATACTAAAAAATACAGGATTTTTATTCAAAACTGCCTTTTCGTCTAATTTATTAACATAGTTATATTATATTTTTAATTGGTTTTAAGGTAAAATTGTATTTTGTTTTTATCATTTAATCTAATTTTGTTCCTTTTAAGTAGCTTTACATTGAAATTTGATATAAATGAAAATCAATCTTTTGATGTTTTTTACTTTTAAAAAACTCATTTTCTCATTTGGAAAAGTTGAATTATTTTTAAATTAATTACAAAAACTTCTGTGTTTTGAATATTGAAAATATTTTCCATATTTGGAATCAATGGGTCAAAATTATGATAATATTTTACATTAATTTTTTGGATTGTATGAATATTAACTATGATAATTTTTATTTACCACGGTAAAAGGTAAATCGAATAAATTAGGTTAAAGAAATAATGTGACAAAGAAAATAAAATTAATCTAACGCCTTATAAAATCCTATTTGATGAATTAAATTCTACCAATATCATATAAGGGGAATAATTGATTCATTTAATTTACTTTTTTCCATGGATATAATGTAATTGTAATTAAGAAAAAGGAAATTTACAATATGTCACTCTCATATATCTTATAAGTATAATAATTTCAATCGAGTGATAAACATGATAAAACACAGAACATAAATAGTCTCCATAAATATAATGAATTTATATAAATCATGTAAATTTATTTATAGTTTTTATTGATTAGATAATTTCCATAAATGATGACATAATAGTGATGTAGAAAATATTTTTTTAATATAAATACCAAATAAATGGATTTAAAAATATTAAAATAAATATAATATGAACTAATTAATGTGCACCAAAAATTTTATAGGTTAATATTACATGTTAGAAGTGTATTAATGTTTTTTATGTTATCTTTTATGTGGATTTTATTTAAAGTCAAATAAATTAATAGTGTCTAAATTGCCACTATTGATATTTTACAAACCTACCATATTATAAAATTAATTAAGAATAAAATTTTTTAAAAAAATTTATAAAGTGAAAATTATATTATATAGAATTTAATAAATTATTTAATTATAGAAAATTGGTAACACATAAGTATTTATAACCATTTAATATTTAGAATATTTTTACAACAAATAAAATTAAATAGATTAAATAAGGATAAATCAAAATGATAAGGTTTAAAATAAAATAAAAACTTGTATATATTTCATTTTTTTAGAGTATTTCGACCCATACACATATTATATTCGAAATAAATGAGTTTGGGACCATTATAAAACGAAAATAAATTTATAATAAATTAATATTTCAAGACTTTCCTAAAGTGCCCCTCCTCCCACATATAAAAGGCCACCACCTCTACCCACATACTCACACATTTCAAGCCCTTTGACCCATTAAACCTAGACTAAAACAATCTCCCAAAATACCTAACTTTATTTTAGAGGCCACAATTTGTGATGAAATCTATCCTAGGGAGACCTTTTGTGCAAATCCAAATGAGATACTTGAAAACAAGGTAATTGTTTTATCACCTCTTTCAAAATTATTTTCTTATTCTACTTCATCTTCTTATGTTGTTCTCATAAAAAAGTAATGCATAAATAATATTATACATGATAAGATGTTATTATAATAATGGGAAAACCTTATATGTCCTTTTATCCATCCAATGAATAATAATATCACCATGTGTGTGTACGTACGACTTATTATCTCCATGATGTGGTGTAATTTCTTATTCAACAAATCTTAAATTGGATTAGAATAATAATGAGTATAATTGATTTAAATAATGAATAAAACATGATAATTATTATTTATAATTATTAAACAATCCAATTCCATACAAATTCATCATTAATTGAATAATATCATCGCTCATTCATACGTATAGCCTACTGTCTCCATGATACGATGAGATTCATTCTCCACGTTAACCATTCAAGAAGGATTATAAAGTATATATAATAAATAACCATCAATAATATTACATAATAATGATGCTGGATTTATGTACATATATATATATATTATTTACTTTCTCCCATTCAATTCGATAAGGAAATGGAAACAACATTCATGCGTACGTACGACCAACCATTTCCCTAAACGGTGTATTCCATTTCATTAATCTATCCATTATATATAATTATATACCTAATATTTATTATATATAAATCATATTTTACATATTTCATGTAATAAAATCATGATCTAAGAAATAATATCAACAATAACAAGTTAAAACTTGTATCCAAAACGTTGTATTAACTTGGAATTTATAAATGAATGAGTAATAAAAAGACATGAGTGAATCATATATGATATCAAAAATATTATTATGGTTCATTTACAAGTTAATAAAATATTTAAACCCACTATAAAAGAGTTTTAGATGCATATGAATCATATTAGGTCGATTTTAAGGGATAATTTTGCAATCTCATTATTATTCGAGATTGTTAATTCATATGTATTTACTAGGGTATATTTATCATCCACATCCTTGTTTCCTAAATATATAATACTATTTCTATTATTCTACTATTGTTTAAATTCAATTTTA